>CM046875.1:462134286-463334286 GCA_025667525.1 Glebionis coronaria | reverse complement strand
TGAATTTTATTTTATTGATGTGAATTGTAAGTACAAATTGAAAGGAAAGATTACAATAACTATAACTAATACAAATTAAAGCTAAAACATGGAAATTATAAGATGGAAAAAGGATATATGCGTGTGAGGGAGCGTGGGAGGTTTTATAGGGAGTGAGAGAGGGTTAGGTAAGGTTGTTAGGGTGTAAGGGAGTGTGTGAGAGTGAGTGATAGTGACTGAGTGTGACAGGCTTGGCAGAGGGGGCAGTATACGCGCCAATTGATAGCTGATACATGGTTAGGGTTTGGGTTGTGTTTTGCTAATCGAATTAGGGGTTTGAGATATTGGGAACGACAATGGTTGAGAGTAGTACCATTGGCTTCGTCTCTTCAAGACGATCAAGATTCATGTTGGTGTCGAGGCTTGAATCTTCCTCCTTTGTTCTCCAGATTTTTGTGAAGTTGGCCAAAGTAACACGCACACGCGTCTCTTATTTATTGGTTAAGGTTGCTGATGTGTGACTGAAAAAGGTGTGTGATGTTGGTGATTCGTGTGAAGCCAAAAACCGTCACTCATTGGTCCACGTTGGGATCCCACTTTCTATATTTTTCTTTTTATGGAAGAATCAGCCCTTGGAGGTTGTAAACTCTTGCAATTTGTTTTTAATTCTTCGAAAACTTTTACAAGGCATATTAATTTTCCATTTCAACCCCCTTAGACTTTGGTGTTTGGCAATTTTAGTCATTTAACTTGTAAATCCTTTATCTTTAGCACATGTACTTAACAAATCTTTATTTTTAGTCCTTGTTCTTTCAAACCTTTACACTTTTGGTCCTTGTCTTTAATAGATCTTCCATTTAGGCCCTTGAACTTTGGAATTTTTTCACTTTTGGTCCTTTGACTTTGACTTTTTCTTTTTCATTGACTTTTCTTCAATAAATGACTGTGAAATCCCGTGTTTTCTTCTTTTATGATCTTTTGTACCTATTTCACACAAAAACATAAAACCACGTGTAATTCTAACTTTTAAGATATTAAACACATGATTAGGTCTTGTTTTCCTTGTTTTAAGTGGTAAAAGGATAAGTGTTTACACACTTATTAGAAACCCTATTCAACACGTAGCAAGCAGTGTTGATCGCTTCTGTCCAAAACATAGTCGGAAGCTTTGAATGAGCAAGCATGGTTCTTGCTACTTCTATAAGAATCCTGTTCTTTCTTTCAACAACACCATTTTTTTAGGAGTTCGGGTAGCACTGTAGTCTCTTTTAATACTCTTGGAATTGCAAAGTGCTGTGAATCCTGCATTCTTGAACTCAATGCCATTGTCACAATGTATACCTTTTACTTTCTTTGACCCGTCAAGAAAGAAGACCCATGAGAACCTACTATACCCGTCAGTCACCACTAGGTAGTAGTGTTTATGATCAATGCTCCTGATGGAGGTAGGACCAAAGAGATCCATGTAAAGGAGGTAAAAAGGTTCAGTGATAAGACTAAGAACATTAATGGCCTTGAAGGATGCTTTGTGCTGACTGCCTTTGCTGCAAGCAAGACAATTTATGTCATTCTTAAAGGTTTTGGTAGGTAACCTGGAAACCAGGTTCAGATTAGCCAGCTTATGAATTGTTTTAAAATTGACATGTCCTATCCTTCTATGCCATTTAGTAGCTTCATCTTCTGAGGCTTTGGCAACCAAAAAAGCCAATTGACCAGTAGGATTGACTTCATTCAACTAGATACTATAAAGACTATGTCTTCTTGGGACTTTAAGTAGAACTTGTGAGTCATTCGGAAGTTGAAATTCTTTGGACAGCACCAGGAAATCTTTATCCGTGAAGAGGACAAATTGCTTCTTATCACAAATCTGAGAGAGAAAGATAAAGTTAAAGTGTTGGAGTGCCTCTACATAGTACACCTACTCAAAATTTAGTTTAGGAGTCTGAATTGTTCCTTTGCCTGTGATATGTCCTTCACCCCCATCAAAATACACCTTTCCACCTTGAAATGGTACAAAGTTAGTCAACAGTTCTTTGTTCCCTGTCATGCTTCTAGAACAACCACTATCTACAATGCTAAGAGATGGATCTTGGTATAGATTAATCTACAACAACAAGAAACATATGTATCAGTTAGTGTCTTAAAGGGGCCTAAGCTATTCGTGACTTGAGCCTGCCTTGTAGATCATTGTAAGATAGCCATTGAGATTGATGAGATCCACTATCGTCTTGTATATCCTTTGCATCATTGGGGTTTTATATTGTGTCCAAGAAAAACTTGTTGAGGGCTTAACAGCAGTGCCCAAATGCCCCACGCCAAAATTCATGTGGCCAGTAGTATTATTGTGATTAGTAATAGACTTTTGAAAGTTTTGAAAGTAAGTGCTTTTTGGTCTGTTGGTTTTATTGTGTTTGTTTCTCCAATTAGCAGAAGCTGAAGGAGAGTTCCTCCTAGTAGTAGGAAAAGGTTGAGCAGTGTAAACCCCCCATTTTTACCTTGACACAACGGAATAATTTTTTTGGGGTATTACTCCATGATATGAAAGCACAATAATAGAAAAACAACTCAAAAGAGTGTTTAAATAATCTTTATTTATTCTTTATAAATTATCATTCAAAATTAGAGATTTTCAATAAAACAACTTGTACATACTATGTACATCACAGGTTCCCGAGGTCTAGAAGATAGGTTTGAATGATAAAAATTCCCAAGTATACATCTTTCCACGTCATCATTATGCTTCTCCATGTTATCAATTATCAAAACCTAAAATATATGCATAAAGTAAACACAAAGGTTGAGTGAATTCATATATTTAAAAATAATTTGAATACAATATCCTTTTTCCTGAGCTACGTTATTATTCGCCCATAAAATCAATTAATCAATGCACTAAGCTTATGATACCGCGACTAGACATATCAGAAACCCACAATTAACCTTACGAGGAAGTCTGCCAAACTATCCTGCTTAGCAAAATAAAGTATGCCTGTTTGACCACTGAGGTGCTAGCAAGTGCGACTTTCCCAGACAAAAGATGTCATTCTCCAAATAGTACTATTTACAATATTAGCGCTCATTTCCAAGAAATGATTAACGGTTCATAATTAAAAAGGGACTTTCAAGGCAATAGTAAACATAGTGTCAATAATTATTTCTAAGAAGCATACCAAAAACACTTGTATTCCATTTTAGCATATACTCCCCTCAGGGGTTTTCAAATCATATAAAAGTAGTATACTTTAGTGAGGCTATGAACTTACCTTAGGTCCAGTAATCTTGTCAGGCTTATATCACACATAATAACTTGAGCTAACAAACACGAACTTGATCTTACACCAACCTGTCTCACATATTTGGTATAGTATTAAGTCTTTGATTTTGAGCTCAACGTTCTTGTATGTTATGTATGTATTCTTTAATTGTGATAATATTGCATCATTGTTCGGGCCATTATACTCAGAAGCCATTCTATAAACGTTTGAGGAGCGAGGGCACTTTAAATCGTAAACCCAACCACTCAGTTAGAACGTAATATCGAGATGGAACATCTTTGTATGAAGTTCTCTACTAACATGATACATAGTAATATATATTTTTAGAAATTTCTTCAAAAGTTCATATATTTCATTTATATTTATATCTTTTATCCTTTAGTTTCATAATTGGCAAAAATAGTTCTTATACTTTATAATAATTTAGAAAATATGTTTCATCATATAGTTTTCATCCATTTAGTTCTATAAATGACCAAAATAATCCCTTAAGTTTATTTTTTAGATTAATTACCTTTTTAGCTCTTAATTTTATAAGTTTAGCATATTTACACTTTCAACCCCTTAAGTGTATAGTTTTAATATTTACAATTTCAACGCTCAGTATTTAATCTTAGGGTCTCAAACTTTTCAAAATTTATTTTTATAGCTTTAAATTTCACAAAATGACACTTTTGTCCCAAAATGTTAAATAGTTTCAAAAATGACAGTTTTAGTCCCTATACTTGTCAAAATCATAGAACTTCTTTAAAAATGTACCAAATGATCTAGGATTTAAAAAAAAAAGTTTCAAAACACATTTATAATCATAATAAAACATTTTACCAGATTTATAGCTCTTGAAATGGTTTTAAGTCATTATTTCATGTAAAATACAAAACTAGGATTTTAAGACATATTTAGCTTATAACTTTCATTTAAATTGATGAAATGACTTAGTTCTTTTTATATTATCTTTCTAACATTATTTTGGCATTATAAAAAGTCTAATATATCATTATAACAAGATCAAAGCTTACTTAACATAAGAATTACCTATGTAGCTCCAAAATGGCTCCTTATGACTTCTTATGAACACTACTTGCTATCAAAGCTTCAATGGATTCCTTCTAGACCTGGTTTCTGGTATTGAGTAATTTCATAATATGTTTATAGAAGTGAATATGAAGAATGGGTAGGAGGTTTAAGGAAAACGGGGTGTAAGTCTTCAAGGTATGCCATACGGCTCTATTTATACTTGTAGCAACACTTAGGCTCCAAGTTTTGGTTCTATACGCGTAAGCTAGATAGGAGAATGACTAATGATATCTAGTGAATCTCTACATAAGTTTATAGCTCCTAGCTTCATTCTATTCTTCATTTGTGGTTCAAAATAGGTCACGACATGATGTTGATAAGAATGATGATGTGTAACACCCTAGTAGGTGATGCATCTACTTGTCACCACTTCTAAAATATCTCCTAAAATGTAAATATTTGGTTTTAAAACTTGTAATGGGAGGGAAAGTGTAACACCCCATTTTGATAAATGGAATGTCACGCGTAATTATGGCGTGTCATCAAAGCATACAAGGATAAATGTCTAAAACACTACATGAACATAGGGATAACCAGAATCAAACATCGGTTCCCAAACATAAGTCCAAAACATAAATAAAGTAAATGAACAAAAAGGAAGACTAGACAAGCATAAATATGAAGGCAAGAGGAGAAGGAATCTAAGGTAGCTCCCATCCTATGCGTGTCCTCCAAATGCTCTAGTCAGTCCTTGAGTACCTGCCGTTTTGGGACATGGAAAGGAAAGTAACGGCTGAGCAAAACGCTCAGTGCACGGATATAGACATAGTATAAATGACTAAAACATAATAAAGATTTAATAGCAGCGGAAATGTATAAGTCCTGGAAAAACCTGGAACATGTTCATAAAACTGGTTTTATAGTTTGAAAAGCCTTATGTTTATCTTATGAAAACTGTTTAACATATTTTACCATTAGCCAATATAGGTCATGAAAATCAACCGTGCATGAATACTTGGAGGGGTGACCTCATCATGCAAATTAGAGGGGCTGCCTCTAATTTAATATACTGGCTTTGGGTAGGAGGGATCAGCTCCTTGTGAAGGATGCAAGGCACACACCACATTCACCATGAAATCCTGACTGAAAACATGTAACTAGGATGCACCCATACGCCGCACATGATAAACATAAATGAATGGCCAAAAGCTGAAGGGACGCCACGAGCAATCACTCCGCCGTGGTGAAGTCATAACATCAGTGCCTCTAATTTTATGGTTATGGTACCTCCATAACTAGGTGAAACTGGTCATGCATGTATATGGCTATAGGTAATCTTAATTAAACATAAGCAATCAAACACGTAACTTATACTACGGGAAAACAGTTGGCTACATACGGGGAATCCTAATAAGAAAAGAATGTCCATACTGAAAGGACGGGAATCCGTACCTTATGTCCAGTGAACGAAGAAGACGAATTGAGAGGAATCCTACTTCCGAATCACTAGTGCTACATAAATACATACATGAATAAGTATCTGCTTACTAAATACGTAGCTGGTTTTATTTCATGTCTTAGCTTATTTTATGTGTTCTTACCAAGTTTTACTGTTTTAAAGCCTTAAACCGTGTTTATCTTATATTTTGTTTAATCTGATTAAGTATTTCTGGTATTTCATGTATTACTATACTTACTGTGTAATAATAAGTAACTTTCCAAAAATAGCAGGTTTCCTAAAATAGATAGTTTCCTAAAATAGAAAGTTTCCAAAAATAGAAAGTTTCCAAAAATAGAAAGTTTCCAAAAATAGAAAGTTACCAAAAATAGAAAGTTTCCAAAAATAGAAAGTTTCCAAAAATAGAAAGTTTCAAAAAATAGAATGTTTCCAAAAATAGAATTACTGCTTAAAATAGATAAGTTTCTAAAAATAGAAAGTTTCTATAAATAGATCAGTTGCCTTAATTAAATAAGTTTCCATAAATAGATTAGTTGCCTGAAATAAATAAGTTTCTAAAAATAGAAGGTTTCCATAAATAGATTAGCTGCCTTATTTAATTAAGTTTCTAAAAATAGAAAGTTTCCATAATTAGAAATAAGCTGGTTAAATAAGCTAAGTATATAAGTCTAAGTGTTTTCATGATTATTTCCTAAGTCATATGATATAATGTATAGTTTAATAATTATTTCATGTAGTTAAATTAAACTATAGGTTAAAATATTTAATTAAAGTATAACATGTTTTTAATTAAATAAAGTTAAATACTTAGGTTAAAACATGTATTATTATATATTAATAATATAACCTAAGTCAAGTTAATTAATTAATTATAATCATGGTTTTTAAATAATTAATTAATTATAAGTCTAAAATATAAAATACTTAGGTTAATTAATTTCATGATTATTAATAATTAAATAACCTAAGTCATGTTATTAAATTAATCATATCATTTTATTAATTTAATTTATAACATAAGATCATAAAACATAAAAAAACTAAACATACACCATGAACCGGATTTAGACTAAAAAGCATGAACCGGACATGAAATCGACACCGTACCCCGAACCAAATCGGGGTACCCCGTGCCTTGATGCTGCCGTGGGACCCACACACACCAACCGAGACCGTATGGTCTTGGTGGTGGTCGGTTGGCAAACCGAAACCCCTTTTGGGTTCGGTGCAGCCTGCGGCCAAAACAAACACCCCTTAGAAACACACTTTTGATTTTAATTAACCCCAAATCATGTTAGATCCATGTTTAATTATTAGGTTTTTGTAAAAACATAACATGTTCTTGATTTATAAAAAGATTAAATCGAAAGAAAAGATTTAAAAAGGGTTTACCGAATTCGTGGATCAAAAGAATGAAGAACAAACACGATCACCAACTTAATTCCCAAGATCCAAGATCACAAACCACCCTCTTGTGGTGGTTGTAGGGTGGCGGCACAAAAAGAAAAGGGAGGAGGGTTTTTAGGTTTTTGCTAAAAATCTTCTGTAATTGTAAATGAGTAGTGAAAAATCCCTTAACATCCTTTTAGTAAAAATTGATGGGCTAAGCCCATCCTCCCTCCCAAATTTCGTGGTAATGGGGCCCACAAGGGGTAACCCGAATGTTTTTCCGTGTCTAAAATATTGGTGTGTTCTCGTGTTCGTGTTTTACGTGTTCTCGTTAAATATTAACCGTGACTTAATATATTTATTCGTGTTCGTAATAAATATATATATACGTAATTATTATTAGCTCGTGATTAAATTACGTTCATGATTTCATGATCGCATGTTCGTGATTAATTATTGTCAAATAATTATTACGTGCTCGTGCGTAGTAAATACTTATCGTGTTTTAACACGTACGTAATACGTAAAATCCTAACACGAAATCGTAATCATGCTATAATAGGAAAGTTTTAATCTAGTACGTACGATCTTAAGGGTACTATTCATGGTAAAAGCATGCGGGTTTTACAACTCTCCCCCCCTAAAAAGAAGAATTTGTTCCCGAATTATAGATAACGTAATCTGGAAAAGAAGAACATACCCGAATCAAACTGAGAGGGTATGTAAGATAAATGAACGTGCAGGTGAGCTGGCAGAAGGAGCGCGGAACGTGACATGTCTTGAAAGGACATGGAACGTGGCGTGACTGAAAGGACATATCTAATTGATGAGAGAAAACGGATAAAAGTCCGGATGAACTTGTCCGTTTCCAAGTGGCCTCCCTCTTGGAACGGTTCCTTAAGAAGATCTTGACACAAATGATAAATCTTGGTCCTCCTGACCTTGACTTGGAATACGAAGAAATTCTTGGTTATCAACGGAAGGTAGATCCCCTAAATTTGATCGAGGAAAATAAGAGTTAACGTGCTAGGGTAACTGAAACGTTACGATGCAAGACAATCTGACTTAACTGATAATTAGAAACGATGCGCGAGACATAAAGAAACGTAGTACGTGAAAAATTTTGAACGTAATACGTGAAAAATTTTGAACGTGCTACGTGGAGATATGGCGAGTTTAGTATGAGTAAACATATCGTGATCCATGATACGTGTAACATATCTTGATCATGATATGAGGAACGTGGAATGAACATGACATGTGAAACATATCGTGAACATAGAATATAATGGCGGTAACACCAAACGCTACAAGGTGAGACATAGAATATGACGAGAAACGTCTATCTGAGGATAGGGAGTTATATTAAACTTGGGTCTGGTCTCTCAAGTTCTTGCAAAACTTCCCCAGAATGAAAAAAATGAACGTAAAATCATAAGCCAAAATACGATCTTGAATGTGAATAGTGTCATGAGCGCGAGCGCGAAAGCAAGACGTGTAATTAGAATGAAGACGTGAAGTAAATAAGGAGCACAATTGCAAATCTTTGTCTGACCCGATAACTGAGGGGTTGCCAAGTGGTCGGATGAGCCTTGGCTGGAACATGTTTGATCAATCTGTTGGTTCTGCAATCCTTGCGGATGTAAGGATTCTGCAGACTTGATCAAACTTTTTGCAATAACCCAGATAGCATCATGCTTCTTCTGATTTTGCGTTAATCTGGTAACCAAAATCCGTGGAGATCTTGTCCCATTTTAAATTTACCATTTCAGGTGATGAAAAACATCCCAGTCTGTTGGTGTCCTATCTTAACCTGTTGGTATGCCAGGTACTTAGATATGAACGTAAGTGTATCTTGCTTCGTAGAACTTGATACATAGGAGTTTGCGACACTCTGAGTCTCTGAATCTAGACTACTCCTAGCGTAGGTTTTTCTAAAACACCTAATGTAGTGTAGGGTCCTCTCCTTTACGCATAAGCTGAGTCATAGTAAGATTAACCGTAGAAATCTATGTGATTCAACATGTCACCGTAATCAAACAGAATTGATATTGGAAAAATTTTCTAGGGTAAAATTTCTCTTGTCATAGAATTTGCAACATAGTGTAGATATGGTCTTCCTGTTCTTCTCTGGGCTTAAAGGAAATCAGGTTATCCTCAATGAGAACACTGATGCATTTGCATATGAGTTCATGGAAACTCAATTTATTAAGTCCATAATGCTGTGTAAGCATTTATGAGATTAATACAGAATCATGAATTTAGCATGACCAAGTCGTGTACTAATAGCATTCATGGACATGTCCTGCTCTTTCACTCGTCACTATTGGCAACATGATCATGAGTTCGATCTTGGGAACGTAATTAACACTATAGGGTCGATTGGACATGTTGTCAATACGTGGAGGAGAATAACGGTCATGAATGGTGATTTGTTTAAGTCGACGGTAGTCGACACATAATCTCATGGTACCGTCCTTCTGCTTGTAAGTTCTTCTGGAATGTATGGGAAAATTTTGGAATAATCAACTGGCTATGCGTAAAAGACTTAAGTGGTCGTGTCTTACTACAGCTAGAAAATTTTAGCGACCATGGCTAACAACGCACATGCTTGTAAGCATAGATAATTTTTACCGATTTTCCCGATGGAAAATCAAGCTGAATGTATTCAGGAGCCTGAACATTTCTGTACATAATTATGAATCTTAGCATGGTGTGCTGTTCATAGTACATAATTAGGATAAAATTCATCTCGTGTCTGTCCGAGGAAATGCGTTAGCAGCTTGGATCTCATCATTAAGATGAAGGAAAACCTTCGTATACGTGGGAATACGAAAGGCGTCCTTCATGGTCATGAATATATAAAATATGGTGAAAGAAATGAAAGTGACATCGGCAACGTGTCAGTTCTCACTGATGTGCCGGTAATGGTATTGAAATTCTTGTGGCCTGATTCATACATGGCACAACAAAATGGATATACCTTTGGAGGGTACCCTGAATTTCTTAGACATGTTCCATAGTTGGACGTGAGTCATGTGTCTTGACTCGTGTCTTGAAACTATAAGCATGACATATGTCTTGACTGGTGTCTTGACATGTGTCTTCAGAAAGTATACGTGAGACATGTGTCTTGACTGATGTCTTGACATGTGTCTCGAGACGTAAAACAATAAAACTACAATATTAGGTTATTATGCCAGAATTGGCGGATCGGTTGGACTACTGATCATTTGTATGTCTGATCACGTCCGCGGCCGGAGCCTCGGTTGCGATTTCTAGGATAGTTTCTGTCATAGTAGTGGTTACTATCGTCTTGTCTATCAGTTCCATGACGGTCATTCTCATGACCGTGATTCATGTAACTATTCAGCTGAGTGACCGGCTGGTACCGGTTTGCACTCATATGGCTGAAATGACAGCTGAATGACGTGTGACATGTAACTAAGAATTAGGGACAATGATTGATGGAAATCGTCTGATGGTGAAGCATCTTCTCGTCCAATAGCTTTGCTCTGACGCCTTTGTCTTCGTCTCGTAGGATCTTCAGGTTGTGAACAGCATCCGCATCTCGTAGCGTCTCCGAACGTCAACAGCATCAACCTTTAGTAACATATCCAAGTTATGAGCGGCATCAACAATCGTGTAGAATATTAGCAATAGAAAATACGCCTAAGGTGATTCAGAATCGACTAGCGAATACTCGTGAAGTATTGCAAGTGGAATATACATGGATTAAGGTACGTGTAATACACATGAAATACGGTACATGGAGTACACGTGGAATGCACATGAAATGATCGGTATGGGGTCGATCATTTGTCATGATTTAAGGAAAGTATATCGGTTAAACGGTTAGGAGAACCATTATGATAACCTGGCAGCATTAGCATAGACATCATTCTGGTTGTGACGGGAAACGTTAAAGTGTGGTTACACCAAATTCAACGATGATTTGCCTGACAGCATGATCAATGAAAACCAACCATGACTATCATGAAAGCAGGATTCAATGAAATCTAACAATGTCTTGCAGGACAGCGTAAATAACAAAAGAGGCGTAAAATATAATCAACATGAAGACGGAATTATCATGAAGAAACATGAAACCATCTATCACGAAGAAGTGTATAACATAATCAGCATGAAACTGAAGTTAACCATGACAGTATGAAAACATACTTGACATAAAAACATAATAACTTATGAGGGGACATGAAATTTTTTTAATGCCAATTTAAATCAAGAGAAAAATTTTATGCATGAAAAACAGTGCATGAATGCGTAATGTAGTTTATAAAACCTTTATATGTGTGAGGGAACGCCTATGGGTCGGTTCCAAAACAAAAGACATGGCGAGGGGACGCCTATGGGTCGGTCCCAAAGTTAAAAGTTTCAATAAAAGCACATGCGACTAAATAGGGCCAGTCCTGTACCAACCATTACTTAGTCATAATCCCTGCAACAATGATACATGAAACATAAATAAATGAAACTCATCTGTCAAAACTTATCAGAAAAATTTTATGTGACTAATTATGAACTACTAGGGTTCAGTCCACATAGCCACAGTTCACGAGGAACATTATACATGAAACAATGACACATAACTAAATATGAATGACGGTTGTCCATCCATATTAGTAAAACAATATCGATGAAAACATCAAGGTTAAAACCTCAAGGTGCTAAAAACATCATGGTTAAAACAAAAATGCGCTGAAAACATCAATACGTAGAAAGACAAACGTTGGCTTAGGAAGCTCCTGGTGACTACCCACTAGTCACAGGTCGAGTTTTAGAGCCTACAGGTCGATGCCTTGGCTCTGATACCATAATTGAAACACCCCATTTTGATAAATGGAATGTCACGTGTAATTATGGCGTGTCATCAAAGCATACAAGGATAAATGTCTAAAACATTACATGACCATAGGGATAACCGGAATCAAACATCGGTTCCCAAACATAAGCCCAAAACATAAATAAAGTAAATGAACAAAAAGGAAGACTAGACAAGCATAAATATGAAGGCAAGAGGAGAAGGAATCTAAGGTAGCTCCCATCCTATGCGTGTCCTCCAAATGCTCCAGTCAGTCCTTGAGTACCTGCCGTTTTGGGACATGGAAAGGAAAGTAACGGCTGAGCAAAACGCTCAGTGCACGGATATAGACATAGTATAAATGACTAAAACATAATAAAGATTTAATAGCAGCGGAAATGTATAAGTCCTGGAAAAACCTGGAACATGTTTATCTTATGAAAACTGTTTAACATATTTTACCATTAGCCAATATAGGTCATGAAAATACACCGTGCATGAATACTTGGAGGGGTGACCTCATCATGCAAATTAGAGGGGCTGCCTCTAATTTAATATACTGGCTTTGGGTAGGAGGGATCAGCTCCTTGTGAAGGATGCAAGGCACACACCACATTCACCATGAAATCCTGACTGAAAACATGTAACTAGGATGCACCCATACGCCCCACATGATAAATATAAATGAATGGCCAAAAGCTGAAGGGACGCCACGAGTAATCACTCCGTCGTGGTGAAGTCATAACATCAATGCCTGTAATGTTATGGTTATGGTACCTCCATAACTAGGTGAAACTGGTCATGCATGTATATGGCTATAGGTAATCTTAATTAAACATAAGCAATCAAACACGTAACTTATACTACGGGAAAACAGTTGGCTGCATGCAGGGAATCCTAATAAGAAAAGAATGTCCATACTGAAAGGACGGGAATCCGTACCTAATGTCTAGTGAACGACGAAGACGAACTGAGAGGAATCCTACTTCCGAATCACTAGTGCTACATAAATACATACATGAATAAGTATCTGCTTACTAAATACGTAGCTGGTTTTATGTCATGTCTTAGCTTATTTTATGTGTTCTTACCAAGTTTTACTGTTTTAAAGCCTTAAACCGTGTTTATCTTATATTCTGTTTAATCTGATTAAGTATTTCTGGTATTTCATGTATTACTATACTTACTGTGTAATAATAAGTAACTTTCTAAAAATAGCAGGTTTCCTAAAATAGATAGTTTCCAAAAATAGAAAGTTTCCAAAAATATAAAGTTTCCAAAAATAGAAAGTTTCAAAAAATAGAAAGTTACCAAAAATAGAATATTTCCAAAATAGAAAGTTTCCAAAAATAGAAAGTTTCCAAAAATAGAAAGTTTCCAAAAATAGAATTACTGCTTAAAATAGATAAGTTTCTAAAAATAGAAAGTTTCCATAAATAGATCAGTTGTCTTAATTAAATAAGTGTCAATAAATAGATTAGCTGCCTGAAATAAATAAGTTTCTAAAAATAGAAGGTTTCCATGAATAGATTAGCTGCCTTATTTAATTAAGTTTCTAAAAATAGAAAGTTTCCATAATTAGAAATAAGCTGGTTAAATAAGCTAAGTATATAAGTCTAAGTGTTTTCATGATTATTTCCTAAGTCATATGATATAATATATAGTTTAATAATTATTTCATGTAATTAAATTAAACTATAGGTTAAAATATTTAATTAAAGTATAACATGTTTTTAATTAAATAAAGTTAAATACTTAGGTTAAAACATGTATTATTATATATTAATAATATAACCTAAGTCAAGTTAATTAATTAATTATAATCATGGTTTTTAAATAATTAATTAATTATAAGTCTAAAATATAAAATACTTAGGTTAATTAATTTTATGATTATTAATAATTAAATAACCTAAGTCATGTTATTAAATTAATCATATCATTTTATTAATTTAATTTATAACATAAGATCATAAAACATAAAAAAACTAAACATACACCATGAACCGGATTTAGACTAAAAAGCATGAACCGGACATGAAATCGACACCGTACCCCGAACCAAATCGAGGTACCCCGTGCCTTGATGCTGCCGTGGGACCCACACACACCAACCGAGACCGTATGGTCTTGGTGGTGGTCGGTTGGCAAACCGAAACCCCTTTTGGGTTCGGTGCAGCCTGCGGCCAAAACAAACACCCCTTAGAAACACACTTTTGATTTTAATTAACCCCAAATCATGTTAGATCCATGTTTAATTATTAGGTTTTTGTAAAAAATAACATGTTCTTGATTTATAAAAAGATTAAATCGAAAGAAAAGATTTAAAAAGGGTTTACCGAATTCGTGGATCAAAAGAATGAAGAACAAACACGATCACCAACTTAATTCCCAAGATCCAAGATCACAAACCACCCTCTTGTAGTGGTTGTAGGGTGGCGGCACAAAAATAAAAGGGAGGAGGGTTTTTAGGTTTTTGCTAAAAATCTTCTGTAATTGTAAATGAGTAGTGAAAAATCCCTTAACATCCTTTTAGTAAAAATTGATGGGCTAAGCCCATCCTCCCTCCCAAATTTCGTGGTAATGGGGCCCACAAGGGGTAACCCGAATGTTTTTCCGTGTCTAAAATATTGGTGTGTTCTCGTGTTTGTGTTTTACGTGTTCTCGTTAAATATTAACCGTGACTTAATATATTTATTCGTGTTCGTAATAAATATATATATACGTAATTAATATTAGCTCGTGATCAAATTACGTTCATGATTTCATGATCACATGTTCGTGATTAATTATTGTCAAATAATTATTACGTGCTCGTGCGTAGTAAATACTTATCGTGTTTTAACACGCACGTAATACGTAAAATCCTAACACGAAATCGTAATCATGCTATAATAGGAAAGTTTTAATCTAGTACGTACGATCTTAAGGGTACTATTCATGGTAAAAGCATGCGGGTTTTACAACTCTTCCCCCCTAAAAAGAAGAATTTGTTCCCGAATTATAGATAACGTAAACTGGAAAAGAAGAACATACCCGAATCAAACTGAGAGGGTATGTAAGATAAATGAACGTGCAGGTGAGCTGGCAGAAGGAGCGCGGAACGTGACATTTCTTGAAAGGACATGGAACGTGGCGTGACTGAAAGGACATATCTAATTGATGAGAGAAAACGGATAAAAGTCCGGATGAACTTGTCCGTTTCCAAGTGGCCTCCCTCTTGGAACGGTTCCTTAAGAAGATCTTGACACAAATGATAAATCTTGGTCCTCCTGACCTTGACTTGGAATACGAAGAAATTCTTGGTTATCAACGGAAGGTAGATCCCCTAAATTTGATCGAGGAAAATAAGAGTTAACGTGCTAGGGTAACTGAAACGTTACGATGCAAGACAATCTGACTTAACTGATAATTAGAAACGATGCGCGAGACATAAAGAAACGTAGTACGTGAAAAATTTTGAACGTAATACGTGAAAAATTTTGAACGTGCTACGTGGAGATATGGCGAGTTTAGTATGAGTAAACATATCGTGATCCATGATACGTGTAACATATCTTGATCATGATATGAGGAACGTGGAATGAACATGACATGTGAAACATATCGTGAACATAGAATATAATGGCGGTAACGCCAAACGCTACAAGGTGAGACATAGAATATGACGAGAAACGTCTATCTGAGGATAGGGAGTTATATTAAACTTGGGTCTGGTCTCTCAAGTTCTTGCAAAACTTCCCCAGAATAAAAAAAATGAACTTAAAATCGTAAGCCAAAATACGATCTTGAATGTGAATAGTGTCATGAGCGCGAGCGCGAAAGCAAGACGTGTAATTAGAATGAAGACGTGAAGTAAATAAGGAGCACAATTGCAAATCTTTGTCTGACCCGATAATTGAGGGGTTGCCAAGTGGTCGGATGAGCCTTGGCTGGAACATGTTTGATCAATCTGTTGGTTCTGCAATCCTTGCGGATGTAAGGATTCTGCAGACTTGATCAAACTTTTTGCAATAACCCAGATAGCATCATGCTTCTTCTGAGTTTGCGTTAATCTGGTAACCAAAATCCGTGGAGATCTTGTCCCATTTTAAATTTACCATTTCAGGTGATGAAAAACATCCCAGTCTGTTGGTGTCCTATCTTAACCTGTTGGTATGTCAGGTACTTAGATATGAACGTAAGTGTATCTTGCTTCGTAGAACTTGATACATAGGAGTTTGCGACACTCTGAGTCTCTGAATCTAGACTTCTCCTAGCGTAGGATTTTCTAAAACACCTAATGTAGTGTAGGGTCCTCTCCTTTACGCATAAGCTGAGTCATAGTAAGATTAACCGTAGAAATCTATGTGATTCAGCATGTCACCGTAATCAAACAGAATTGATATTGGAAAATTTTTCTAGGGTAAAATTTCTCTTGTCATAGAATTTGCAACATAGTGTAGATATGGTCTTCCTGTTCTTCTCTGGGCTTAAAGGAAATTAGGTTATCCTCAATGAGAACACTGATGCATTTGCATATGAGTTCATGGAAACTCAATTTATTAAGTCCATAATGCTGTGGAAGCATTTATGAGATTAATACAGAATCATGAATTTAGCATGACCAAGTCGTGTACTAATAGCATTCATGGACATGTCCTGCTCTTTCACTCGTCACTATTGGCAGCATGATCATGAGTTCGATCTTGGGAACGTAATTAACACTATAGGGTCGATTGGACATGTTGTCAATACGTGGAGGAGAATAACGGTCATGAATGGTGATTTGTTTAAGTCGACGGTAGTCGACACATAATCTCATGGTATCGTCCTTCTGCTTGTAAGTTCTTCTGGAATGTATGGGAAGATTTTGGAATAATCAACTGGCTATGCGTAAAAGACTTAAGTGGTCGTGTCTTACTACAGCTAGAAAATTTTAGCGACCATGGCTAACAACGCACATGCTTGTAAGCATAGATAATTTTTACCGATTTTCCCGATGGAAAATCAAGCTGAATGTATTCAGGAGCCTGAACATTTCTGTACATAATTATGAATCTTAGCATGGTGTGCTGTTCATAGTACATAATTAGGATAAAATTCATCTCGTGTCTGTCCGAGGAAATGCGTTAGCAGCTTGGATCTCATCATTAAGATGAAGGAAAACCTTCGTATACGTGGGAATACGAAAGGCGTCCTTCATGGTCATGAATATATGAAATATGGTGAAAGAAATGAAAGTGACATCGGCAACGTGTCAGTTCTCACTGATGTGACGGTAATGGTATTGAAATTCTTGTGGCCTGATTCATACATGGCACAACAAAATGGATATACCTTTGGATGGTACCCTGAATTTCTTAGACATGTTCCATAGTTGGACGTGAGTCATATGTCTTGACTCATGTCTTGAAACTATAAGCATGACATATGTCTTGACTGGTGTCTTGACATGTGTCTTCAGAAAGTATACGTGAGACATGTGTCTTGACTGATGTCTTGACATGTGTCTCGAGCCGTAAAACAATAAAACTACAATATTAGGTTATTATGCCAGAATTGGCGGATCGGTTGGACTACTGATCATTTGTATGTCTGATCACGTCCGCAGCCGGAGCCTCGGTTGCGATTTCTAGGATAGTTTCTGTCATAGTAGTGGTTACTATCGTCTTATCTGTCAGTTCCATGACGGTCATTCTCATGACCGTGATTCATGTAACTATTCAGCTGAGTGGCCAGCTGGTACCGGTTTGCACTCATATGGCTGAAATGACAGCTGAATGACGTGTGACATGTAACTAAGAATTAGGGACAATGATTGATGGAAATCGTCTGATGGTGAAGCATCTTCTCGTCCAATAGCTTTGCTCTGACGCCTTTGTCTTCGTCTCGTAGGATCTTCAGGTTGTGAACAGCATCCGCATCTCGTAGCGTCTCCGAACGTCAACAGCATCAACCTTTAGTAACATATCCAAGTTATGAGCGGCATCAGCAACCGTGTAGAATATTAGCAATAGAAAATACGCCTAAGGTGATTCAGAATCGACTAGCGAATACTCGTGAAGTATTGCAAGTGGAATATACATGGATTAAGGTACGTGTAATACACATGAAATACGGTACGTGGAGTACATGTGGAATGCACATGAAATGATCGGTATGGGGTCGATCATTTGTCATGATTTAAGGAAAGTATATCGGTTAAATGGTTAGGAGAACCATTATGATAACCTGGCAGCATTAGCATAGACATCATTCTGGTTGTGACGGGAAACGTTAAAGTGTGGTTACACCAAATTCAACGATGATTTGCCTGACAGCATGATCAATGAAAACCAACCATGACTATCATGAAAGCAGGATTCAATGAAATCTAACAATGTCTTGCAGGACAGCGTAAATAACAAAAGAGGCGTAAAATATAATCAACATGAAGACGGAATTATCATGAAGAAACATGAAACCATCTATCACGAAGAAGTGTATAACATAATCAGCATGAAACTGAAGTTAACCATGACAGTATGAAAACATACTTGACATAAAAACATAATAACTTATGAGGGGACATGAATTTTTTTTTAATGCCAATTTAAATCATGAGAAAAATTTTATGCATGAAAAACAGTGCATGAATGCGTAATGTAGTTTATAAAACCTTTATATGTGCAAGGGAACGCCTATGGGTCGGTTCCAAAACAAAAGACATGGCGAGGGGACGCCTATGGGTCGGTCCCAAAGTTAAAAGTTTCAATAAAAGCACATGCGACTAAATAGGGCCAGTCCTGTACCAACCATTACTTAGTCATAATCCCTGCAACAATGATACATGAAACATAAATAAATGAAACTCATCTGTCAAAACTTATCAGAAAAATTTTATGTGACTAATTATGAACTACTAGGGTTCAGTCCACATAGCCACAGTTCACGAGGAACATTATACATGAAACAATGACACATAACTAAATATGAATGACGGTTGTCCATCCATATTAGTAAAACAATATCGATGAAAACATCAAGGTTAAAACCTCAAGGTGCTAAAAACATCATGGTTAAAACAACAATGCGCTGAAAACATCAATACATAGAAAGACAAACGTTGGCTTAGGAAGCTCCTGGTGACTACCCACTAGTCACAGGTCGAGTTTTAGAGCCTACAGGTCGATGCCTTGGCTCTGATACCATAATTGAAACACCCCATTTTGATAAATGGAATGTCACGTGTAATTATGGCGTGTTATCAAAGCATACAAGGATAAATGTCTAAAACATTACATGACCATAGGGATAACCGGAATCAAACATCGGTTCCCAAACATAAGCCCAAAACATAAATAAAGTAAATGAACAAAAAGGAAGACTAGACAAGCATAAATATGAAGGCAAGAGGAGAAGGAATCTAAGGTAGCTCCCATCCTATGCGTGTCCTCCAAATGCTCCAGTCAGTCCTTGAGTACCTGCCGTTTTGGGACATGGAAAGGAAAGTAACGGTTGAGCAAAACGCTCAGTACACGGATATAGACATAGTATAAATGACTAAAACATAATAAAGATTTAATAGCAGCGGAAATGAATAAGTCCTGGAAAAACCTGGAACATGTTCATAAAACTGGTTTTATAGTTTGAAAAGCCTTATGTTTATCTTATGAAAACTGTTTAACATATTTTACCATTAGCCAATATAGGTCATGAAAATCCACCGTGCATGAATACTTGGAGGGGTGACCTCATCATGCAAATTAGAGGGGCTGCCTCTAATTTAATATACTGGCTTTGGGTAGGAGGGATCAACTCCTTGTGAAGGATGCAAGGCACACACCACATTCACCATGAAATCCTGACTGAAAACATGTAACTAGGATGCACCCATACGCCCCACATGATAAATATAAATGAATGGCCAAAAGCTGAAGGGACGCCACGAGCAATCACTCCGTCGTGGTGAAGTCATAACATCAATGCCTCTAATGTTATGGTTATGGTACCTCCATAACTAGGTGAAACTGGTCATGCATGTATATGGCTATAGGTAATCTTAATTAAACATAAGCAATCAAACACGTAACTTATACTACGGGAAAACAGTTGGCAGCATGCAGGGAATCCTAATAAGAAAAGAATGTCCATACTGAAAGGACGGGAATCCGTACCTTATGTCCAGTGAACGAAGAAGACGAACTGAGAGGAATCCTACTTCCGAATCACTAGTGCTACATAAATACATACATGAATAAGTATCTGCTTACTAAATACGTAGCTGGTTTTATGTCATGTCTTAGCTTATTTTATGTGTTCTTACCAAGTTTTACTGTTTTAAAGCCTTAAACCGTGTTTATCTTATATTCTGTTTAATCTGATTAAGTATTTCTGGTATTTCATGTATTACTATACTTACTGTGTAATAATAAGTAACTTTCTAAAAATAGCAGGTTTCCTAAAATAGATAGTTTCCAAAAATAGAAAGTTTCCAAAAATAGAAAGTTTCCAAAAATAGAAAGTTTCAAAAAATAGAAAGTTACCAAAAATAGAATGTTTCCAAAAATAGAAAGTTTCCAAAAATAGAAAGTTTCCAAAAATAGAATTACTGCTTAAAATAGATAAGTTTCTAAAAATAGAAAGTTTCCATAAATAGATCAGTTGCCTTAATTAAATAAGTGTCCATAAATAGATTAGCTGCCTGAAATAAATAAGTTTCTAAAAATAGAAGGTTTCCATGAATAGATTAGCTGCCTTATTTAATTAAGTTTCTAAAAATAGAAAGTTTCCATAATTAGAAATAAGCTGGTTAAATAAGCTAAGTATATAAGTCTAAGTGTTTTCATGATTATTTCCTAAGTCATATGATATAATGTATAGTTTAATAATTATTTCATGTAATTAAATTAAACTATAGGTTAAAATATTTAATTAAAGTATAACATGTTTTTAATTAAATAAAGTTAAATACTTAGGTTAAAACATGTATTATTATATATTAATAATATAACCTAAGTCAAGTTAATTAATTAATTATAATCATGCTTTTTAAATAATTAATTAATTATAAGTCTAAAATATAAAATACTTAGGTTAATTAATTTCATGATTATTAATAATTAAATAACCTAAGTCATGTTATTAAATTAATCATATCATTTTATTAATTTAATTTATAACATAAGATCATAAAACATAAAAAAACTAAACATACACCATGAACCGGATTTAGACTAAAAAGCATGAACCGGACATGAAATTGACACCGTACCCCGAACCAAATCGGGGTACCCCGTGCCTTGATGTTGCCGTGGGACCCACATACACCAACCGAGACCGTATGGTCTTGGTGGTGGTCGGTTGGCAAACCGAAACCCCTTTTGGGTTCGTTGCAGCCTACGGCCAAAACAAACACCCCTTAGAAACACACTTTTGATTTTAATTAACCCCAAATCATGTTAGATCCATGTTTAATTATTAGGTTTTTGTAAAAACATAACATGTTCTTGATTTATAAAAAGATTAAATCGAAAAAAAAGATTTAAAAAGGGTTTACCGAATTCGTGGATCAAAAGGATGAAGAACAAACACGATCACCAACTTAATTCCCAAGATCCAACATCACAAACCACCCTCTTGTGGTGGTTGTAGGGTGGCGGCACAAAAAGAAAAGGGAGGAGGGTTTTTAGGTTTTTGCTAAAAATCTTCTGTAATTGTAAATGAGTAGTGAAAAATCTCTTAACATCCTTTTAGTAAAAATTGATGGGCTAAGCCCATCCTCCCTCCCAAATTTCGTGGTAATGGGGCCCACAAGGGGTAACCCGAATGTTTTTCCGTGTCTAAAATATTGGTGTGTTCTCGTGTGTTCTCGTGTTCGTGTTTTACGTGTTCTCGTTAAATATTAACCGTGACATAATATATTTATTCGTGTTCGTAATAAATATATATACGTAATTAATATTAGCTCGTGATTAAATTACGTTCATGATTTCATGATCACATGTTCGTGATTAATTATTGTCAAATAATTATTACGTGCTCGTGCGTAGTAAATACTTATCGTGTTTTAACACGTACGTAATACGTAAAATCCTAACACGAAATCGTAATCATGCTATAATAGGAAATTTTTAATCTAGTACGTACGATCTTAAGGGTACTATTCATGGTAAAAGCATGCGGGTTTTACAGAAAGTGTTTAAAATGAGTTTTGAAGGGAAATAACAAAATCGAGTTTAAAAACTAGGGTTTGTAACTTATGTTTTGTGATTTTGGTGATTAGGGACTTAGGAAAGTGATTAGTGAATCATTAGAGCTTAATTATGGTTTAGGCATTCGTTTTAAGAGATTTGGGTCCTTGGTTCAAAGTTTAACAAAGGTTTGATGTGAAAATGGGAAGTATACTTATGTAGATTAGGGTTTTCTAATGATCTAGGTTTAATCTTAGTAAAAGGCTTTATCGTTCAATTATCTACTTAATTATCTTAATTTAGGTCCTAGACATTGTGTTTTAAGTTTCCAAAGAGTTCTTACACTTGGTTTGATAACTTAGTTTAAGTAAACATGTCTAAAGAGTGAAAATACCTATTTTGACCTAATTTACAAGTCATGCATTGAAATCTTGTACCTTGTGCATTAAGATACTTGTACATTGTCTTAACATAATTTTATAACCTTATTACTTCCTATAAGTGATTGTAGACTTGTCCTAAAAGACTAGGTAATGATTCTATGTAGATTTCTTAATATAAGGGTTTCTATATCATTAAGCCTAGTGACTTTCTATTTTGGGTAATTAGGTTTTATATCTTTATAAATACTTATTCTAGGGATAATATGATATGTTTATGACTTCTGTGGTTTCTACATTCTTAGTTTAAGGGTTTATATAGGGTAATCATAATCTAGGGTTAATTATGGGAGCTTAAGATCCTATGTTTTGATAACTTGTACATTATGCTTTATTAACTTGTAACTTAACTTGATATAAATGTTTTACCTTAATATGATACTTAGTTGAGTATATAATTAGTTGCAAAAGATTAGACTTTAATTCATTATAGAATGGATTTTATATGCAAATCTTGGTTTTAGGTCATTTTCTTGTAATTAGCTTGTGATTAGTGAATATTAGTACTTTGTAATTGCTTAAATCTTCTTTATATAGTAGATTAGAATTATTATATTGTATTGATTATAGATTCGTAGTTGTCGTATAGTTATATTGCTTGAAATATTATTTATAAAGGTTTATAGGTGATGATCTAGACTATTATGTACACTTATTTGTACTTTAGCTTTGTATGGTTACACTTACTTATTCTTTGGATAACTTTATACTTTCTATATAATAGTATAATCCTTGTTCTTATTGCTTGTTCACTTGTTCATATATACTATGTATTTATATTTTTACCATCTTTGAGTTCATTTTTCATTTATTGGGATTCTAGGGTTTCTAAGGGAATTTAGGGTATCATTATATTTCTTGAAATGTTCTTATTCATGAATGTACTTGTTAAGTTACTTATAAACTTATATTTGTTATATTTACAACATATAGGAATATGTTGATATGGTGGTTCAGGTTGTGAGAAGTAGTTCATCTTACCAAGTAATGCATAAAAAGCCAAAATTTCTAATGGATTTTCCACTTCCATTAAACATAACATATATCATACTTGTGAAATTTATGGGCTCTCATACCTCTTCCCCTTAAAAAAATCTCGTTCCAATATTATAATAATAAGGTAGTGTACTAAAGGCAGATATAGTTCTCGCGTTCTAAAATTTCTTCTAATATTCCATTCATATACCAATGAATACAACTTTTAATGTTGACATTATATCTTCAATCAATCTCTTTTACTAGAGTTATTATAATTGAATATTTATGAAACGTTAATTTATACTCTAATCATTAAGATCGTAATGTAATCTATAAAGATCATTAAGATAAATATAAATCGTACCACTAAATCAGATAAGTTCTTTTAAAATACGAAAGGAAGTATGATTATTTCTGAATTCTTTTTTAGAAAAATTTAAATAAGTCATAGTTTAATTAAAATCTTGAATTGACTATCGCCTTTTTCAAAATCAACTAGGTTTATAAGGAAAAGATCTTTCTAAAGTTGATACTAAGAAAATAATTGAGATTATTCTTGATAAAGTTCTCTCAAAATTCACCATTTAAATTTAGTAGATAGCTAATAGTTATTACTTATTGTATTATAATGTTTTATTCTAACAATACCTCTATAGGATAAGTGTAATTCTAGGTTATATATTGCATACGTGGAGTATGAATTTCTAATATCTGGATAATTCTCTCAATTTAACCATAGGTATAAGGGATAATATTCTTCTTAATGTATTTAAAACTATAGATATTGGTACTCTATGTCAACAAATTATTTTAGGTATAACTTGACAGAGTTTCTATATCATTAGTAAAATACAATTGACAATAATCCAGATGGCATCATGTCTTAAGAAATTCTGAAAAATCTTATTACTTGTTCTTGCCTTTCTTTATAAGGGAAATCCAGGTTTGAACATTCATAAGTTTAGATTTTACAATCTCGTTAAGATATGAGTTAAATATTTAGTCATAATAATCAAATACATATATTATATATAATACAAATGAGCCGTACTACCAGATAATAAAATAAAATAACCCTTACAAGAGATGTAATTAAAAGCACATAGATTTTATTGATAAAACTCACATATATCTATTACATGTATTTATTTACAAGATACAGAATAAAAGAAAACTTAAAATTAGCCTTGCTCTAACAGTATCGTGTTTGATGACCTTTCTTGAAGCAATTTTGACATTTAGCTGGGCAGGGTCCTTTGTGATGTAGTAGACACTTCACACAAAGAGGAAGCTTTCCAGCATAATTTTGTGGCCTATTGTTTTAGGAATTTTTGTAAAACCTCTATTTTACCTATTTGACTTTGTCAACTATTGTACTCATTATTCCTAGAATCTACTAATTTCTATTTTTATATGGTTATTTGAGCATTATCTTCATTTGTCATACTATCATTTCATATTTATTTTTAATGTATATATATATATGAACCTTTAGTCTTTTCCGACTACTCTGGCAATTGACTGGCCACATAATAAAGAAGGACTCACCACCTCAGTACACATTTTTTTGGAAAAACATGATCCTACTTACTTAATTTTACTAAGTACTTGTACGTAATATTATATGTACATATTTACATATACCTTATACTATGAGAAATCATATGACTTCATAAAAACAACATCTATTACCTCACCTTGATATTTTATTTATGATAAACAAGTATAATACTTTTAATATTATACACATTATATACCTTCAACAAATTATCTACAAGCTTAACCAAAATACCTAGAAACCTCACAAGTACCTATAATATATTACATAGACTTATATTAACTCCCAAATTTAAACAAGTCAAACACAATTCTACCCTAAAACTTATATCTAGCCGTGTATACATTATACACATGCATACACTTGAACACTACACTTAACTTGTACAAATAGAAATGAGTTATGTTGCAATAGTCAACCTACACCATACCTCACAACATAATACACTATTTTCACCTTGTCTTGTCCCATTTGACTTCAATCTACACAACAAGGAAAGGAAGGACGCAAAGATTGAACATGTTTTGCCAAATGGGCTATTGTACTTGCATATTTTACAACATATCTCCATATATCTTACAAGGATACCATAACACTATTTTTGGATACTCAAAATCTTCCATATATTTGCCTATGTCCTAATATCACAAACACACAACATAAAACATACTTCAATCTCTCCTACACTCTCTCAACTCACGGCTTGAATTAAATCACCACACCAAGAACACATTTACTTCATTTACTAGCCTAAATCTATGTCTCATTCATCTTAAATACCAGTCATTGTTACTCCTACAAAAGCTTGATCTCCAAGACAACTCCAAGAGTATATATAAGAAAGGAAGGCCGCGGCTTATTTTTATAGGCTAGGGTTTACCATTGTTGATTTATAAGCTTAAGTTCTCCCTTGGTTCTCTTGTCTTCCTTAACCTCATTTAACAAGTAAGCTTCATGAAAACTACTTTTACCTTATTTACTTTCATTTTTACACTTGTTTATTCATTCACATAAACTCATATCATGAACATATACTATGAACAAGTTGAAACTCCAAAACTAGTGAATATATATACCAAAAAGGTCACGACATATTATTGTTTTCACAAGGAAGGATATAAAACTTACTAGGTTATGAACACGTGAACATATACTCCTATTTAAACCTAGAAAAATGATGAAAACCTCATGTATATATATATAGTCGTGAGCTATAAGCTCATATTAGAGCTTGTGGTTAACTTTGTTAAACTTGTAGTAAGCTTAGAAAAATCCTTAGATCTATGTAATCCCTTGAATAATCACTAGCCTTCTTAGTGGACTTATTAGGCCCAATGAATAGTAACCAAGCTCATTAGGGCCATATGTGGTAGATAAGCCCATTAAGCTAGTCTTGTAATGTTAGTGGACTTAATAATGCAGTTAAGCCCATTTAGAAACATTTAGCCCATGTAGATCTAATAAAATGAGTAATGGGCCTTGTAAGCCCAATAAGAGTATAGAAAGCCCACTAGCTCACTTGACTTATTAAATAAGCCCATTTAATGTTTTTAAACTTTAATAAACTTTTTGGTACTAAAATATAACTTATAAAGTTTTCGGGCTAAAAAGGTTATAAAGTCTAGGGCTAAAACTTTGATATATATAACTTATTATAACAAAACATTAAGTGAAAGGACTAATATTGTAATTAACCGAGAGTTTAGGGGTTAAATTAATACAATTCGGGCCTTAGTTAAACCTTAAGGACCATTTATGTAATTGCCCATAAGTTAAATACTTGTTTTGTAAACCTAGGGACTATTTATGTAAATAGCCAAAAGTTACAAACCCTAATATTAACCTAGGGACTAAATGAGTAATAGGCCGAAAGATATTAAAGCCCTAGGGGCTATTTCATAAATTGGTGTATACTATAACCCTAATTCGAAACTTAAAGGATTAAAAGTGACAATACACAAAAGTGTTACAAGCCCTAAACCTGTATATATAACTTGAGGGACTTGTTTTGCCTTAAGCCGAAACCTGTAGAAACCCTAGGGGTACTTTGTGTAAATGCCGTGGGTATAAATAAAATGGAGGGACTATTATTGCAGTTTCATGAAATTTATATAAGCCCTAAATCCATATATATTTTGATATTAAAATTATGACAAAACCCTAATTTATAAGGACTAAACCGTCATTACTTTGAACTTATAACCTAGAAACTATTTTATAAATTATAGAAACTTCGGGGACTTTAATTTAAATTTAATAAAATGATATACATTTTATAAACGTCATTTATATAAGTTATATAAATTGAATACGATTAAATTATAAAAGTAAATATATTAATTATATTTATTAATTTCGTTATCCTTTTTAAATATATATAAATCATTCTTTTATAAATATTTAAACTAATTTACAACAGTAAAAGTACGAGAATAATAGGTAAGGAATTAATTACTTAAACGATATTATTAACTACGTACTTTGTTGGGAATAAATTATAGCCAGTCTACTTGAGCGCTGACAAGAGTTAATCAAGCGTTGATAGGAAGAAAACAAACGCTGACAGATCAAGCGTTGAGAAGACAAAGTCAAGCGTTGATGCATTGAAGACAAGCACTGA
Source organism: Glebionis coronaria (assembly GCA_025667525.1). Lineage (NCBI taxonomy): Eukaryota > Viridiplantae > Streptophyta > Magnoliopsida > Asterales > Asteraceae > Glebionis > Glebionis coronaria. The sequence continues at coordinate 463,306,595 of CM046875.1, read as the reverse complement.
TGGAAGGATATACTCTACGCGTTTATTGTATTCTAGATTACTTCTAGTAAAGATAGGAAAAACAATGTATTTTCTATATTTATCTTTACCTAGAATAGTTGATACGTAGATTATTGTACAAGGCTTCTTATGTCTATAAAAGAAGACCTTTAGGTTATTGTTCATATAAGTTTTCATACGTAAACTACTTTCATTGTAAGAAAGTTTGATATCATTAATCAAAGTGAAAGTTTGTTTACATCTTGTGTGTTCTTGTTTAAGTGTTAATTCCGCATAACACTTAGATTGTCATATACATATACAAAGGTTTCTCTAAGTGTATTACTTGATCTAATCTCGTATACATAAAGCTAAATTGATCTAAGTTTGGGATCAACAAGTGGTATCAGAGCTTGTTGAGGAACTTTTGATCTTAAAGAACACAAGAACCCTAAAATCACCAAAACCCTAATTTTCTCAAAACCCTAGACAACATCATGTCAAATCCAGAAATAACCTCTTCCTCCCCACCTTTGCCAAACATCTAGATTCCCATGCTTGATGCAACCAACTTTGAATTGTGGAAATTCAATTTTGAGCAATATCTGGGGATCTATGACTACACTCTCTGGGAGATCATTGAATATGGAAACACATTCAATAGAGCTGAAAAGGTTGCTGCTGATATTTCTACAAGAACTGCTGTTGCTGGATGTCCAGAAGCAGATAAGAAAGAAAAACCTGGTGATGGTAGAGCTGTGTCTGCTGAAGACATAGCAAAAAGAAGGGTTGATATGAAAACCCTAAATATACTGAAAGTCTCTTTGGGACAAGAGAACCAGCATAAATACAGAGGTTATGATTCTGCTAAAGACCTTTGGGCAGCTCTTGAAGTTACATATGGTGGCAATGAAGATACTAGGGAAGAAAAGAAGAAGCAGCTCATGCATGATTATGCTGTTTTCAAAGCTCAACCTAATGAGAAGCTTAGCAGTGTGAGAAGCAGACTGCTTGACATTACAAGCAAGCTGTCCTTCATGGGGACACAACTTGGTGATGTTGACATTAATGTTATGTTTCTTAAAAGTCTTGGTGATGCGTGGAAGATTGAGGCAAGATCTATTCTTGCCAATAACACTCACAAAAGTTCCACGTTTGATGATATCTACAACAAACTAAGGCTGTTGGAGAATGAAACCCTTTTGGAGCATGGAAGTAAGTCTACTAATAGTAACATGGCTTTCTTCTCACATAGTGAAGGCCAATTTGATCAGAAGGACTCTTACATGCATCCAGTTACTGGATCATCATGTGTCAATGCTAGAACATGTCCTATCAACGCCTCCTATTCAGACGCTGACACATACAAAAGTGACTCACCAAGAGTTAAACCTGCTGGTTTGGACCTAGATACTGTATGTGCTTATATTGCTTCTTTGCCCAATGGTTCAGTGATTACATATGAGGATCTTGAGCAGATAAGTGATGAGCACTTGGAAGAGATGGATATCAAGTGGAACATGGCTCTTGCTAGTATAAGAGCAAACAAGTGGAATAGAAGGTTTTAGAAGAAGATGACCTTCAATGCAAAGGATGCAGCTGGATTTGATAAATCCAAGGTTGAATGCTACAATTGTCATCGTATGGGGCACTTCATGAGGGAATGTAGATCTCCTAGAAGATCTGATGCTGGTAAACCCTCACTCAAATTGTTAAGGCTCAGGATCCTAAAGCCATGGTTGCAGTTCAAGGAATTGATGGTATGGGATGGGACTGGAGCTATTTGGCTAAGGATGTGGAAGATGATAAAGCTTTGGTTGCTGAAATTGAAGAAGAAGAGCATGTTCAATATGCTCTCATGGCACACTCCTCCTCTTCATCATATAATGAGGTATACGATGATGCTTTCTGTAGTAAGGGCTGTAGGTTAAATACTGAGAAACTTAGCAAAGAGGTGTTAAGGTTATTAGATGATGTGAGTACTGAGAGATGCAAACTGTCTAACTATCAATTAGCTCTCACTCAAACTGAAAAAACAGTTTCTGAATACAAGAAAATGGAATTTGATTTAAAAGATAAAATAAATATCTTAAAACATGAATTAGATGCTAGTAATGATGTTAGGAACATCATGGAAAGGGTTAATAGTGATCTACAGGCTAAGTTAGATGAGGCCATTAAGAATAAAGATAATGTTGGCCTTAAAATTCAGAGATTTGATAGGGCCACACAAACCCTAGGAGAGTGCGTTAATAAACAAAGGGATCCCAAGGACATGACTGGGATTGGGATGAAAGACTACTCTGTGGTTCCACCACCAGCTGGTGACTTCTATGGTGTTCAACAAAAGGACCTATCTTGGACTGGTTTACCAGAACTCCAAGAGGAGTAATTCATTCCTCCACCAAGAGTTGTTACCCTAGTTGAAGAGTATCAACAGAAGTTGACTGACTTGAATGAATGGAAGAAAGCTAACCCTACCTTATTTGTTAAGGGTGACTTGTTATGTGAAAGTCCTAATGAGTCAACCCCCATTAAAGTTACAAACCCAATCACTGGTAAGGCTGTTGACCTTGGCTCAAACACTGTTAGAAAACCTAGCATTAAGTATGCAGAGATGTATAGGAATACTAGGTCACCTAAGAGCCAAGTTAGCAATGATGGAACAGGCTTCTTCTCTTCTAGACCTAGGGTTGTGTCTAGAAAAGCCTGTTACACTTGTGGTAGCTTTTCACATTTAGCATTTAAGTGTGTCAACGCTTCTAAGGTCAACGTTGTTAGAAATTCAAACGTTGTCAGACCCAAATCTTGTGTGTAGCAAAGTCCACAAGTTGTTAGACCTGCCCCATTCTTCACTAGAGGGTCTAACACTCATGGACAAAGACCATTTCAAAAGACAAATACTTGGTCTAATAGGCAATGGGTTTCTGTAGCAAACCCTAGGTTTAACGCTGACAAGGGTAATGTCAGCGTTGACAAGACCAAATCCAACGCTGACAGAAATGTGACCAGACCTAAATATTTGCAACCACAGGGTAAGGGGTCAAAGGCTTCTTTAAGCTTGACATGGAGACCAAAGAAAGATCAAAACCCTAATGATAATGGGATTTCAATGACATGCAACAGATTTAATTACATTTCAAAGGTCATTACAAAACCTATTGGAGTTAACTGGGTATTTCATCCAAAGAGGGATGAACAAGGGGTTGTTATGAGAACCAAGTCTGTTCTTGTTGAACAACCAGATGAATCCAAGTCTGCTAAGGCTTGGGTTCCCAAAGAAAACTAACTTGTTTTCTTTATGTGCAGGGCATTCAAAAACAGGTCAATGATTATGGATATTGGGACAGTGGATGCTCAAGGCACATGACAGGGAAGGAAGATTATCTCACTAACTTCACTCCCATTAAGGATGGTGATAAGGTTTACTTAGGAGGCGGATATGGTACTATCACAGGCAAAGGAACACTTCTCACCAATAACTTGCGTTTTGAAAACGTATTTTTGGTAAAGGAACTTGATTACAATCTTTTTAGTGTATCATAAGTTTGTGATAACAAAAATAAAGTTTTGTTTACTGATACTGAATGTTTGGTGTTAAGCAAGGATTATAAGATCCCTGATGAGAAATATATTGACTATAGAACACCTAGACATAAAGACATATATAATGTGAATCTAAATGGGATTAGAATGAATAGAAATATGTCATGTTTTTATGCTAAAGCTTCAGCAGATGAGAGTAATCTATGGCACATGAGACTAAGGCACATAAACTTTAAGAATATAAATAGGATTGTGAGACTTGGCTTGGTTGATGGTTTGCCTAAAAAGGCCTTCCACAATGACCACTCTTGTGTTGCATGTCTTAAAGGCAAGCAGCACAAGGTCTCTTTCAAGTCCAAACAGGTGCACTCTAGTTCTAGACCTCTTCACTTGCTTCATATGGACCTATTTGGTCCAACCAATATAGAGAGTTTGAATGGTAAATCATACTGCTTCGTCATAACAGATGACTTCTCTAGGTTTACTTAGACTTTCTTTTTAGCTATGAAGAGTGATACAGCTGACACTTTAATTGATTTTATCACTCAGATTGAGAAGAAGACTGGTAATGAAGTAAAAATGCTTAGGAGTGATAATGGTGGTGAATTTAGGAATAAAGTGTTGTGCTAGGAAAGGAATTACTAGGCAATTTAGTGTTGCCAGAACCCCACAGCAAAATGGGGTTGCTGAGAGGAAAAATAGAACCCTAATTGAAGCAGCCAGGACTATGTTGGTTGATGCTCATTTCCCTATATCTTTCTGGGCTGAGGCTGTTAATAGAGCTTGCTATGTTCAAAATAGAGCATTGGTCAACAAAATACAGAACAAAACACCTTATGAGTTACTTTGGGGAAGAAAACCTAATATTGGTTTTCTCAAACCTTTTGGTTGTCATGTAGTTGTCTTAGATACTAGTGATGCCTTAGGTAAATTTAGTGCAAAAGGTGATGAAGGCTATTTCATGGGGTATTCAGTGTAGAGCAAGGGATATAGGGTTTATCTGAAAAAGGAAAAACGTATACTTGAAAGAGTACATGTTAGGTTTTTAGAAAGTAAACCTAGTGATCCTGAAAGTGGTCCAAATTGTTTGTTTGACTTGGAACCTTTATTTAGGACTTTAAATTATATGCCTGTCACTAATCCAGAAATTGTGAAGGTAACTTCCAATGTTGTGGAAGAACAAGTTGTTGATGTTTCAGGTTCACAGATTCATGAAAGTTTGGGATCACAAGCAGAAAAGTCATCTCCTATACAAGAGTATGTCACAATTCCTATATGGACAGATGCTTTTGCTGCTGCTGCTGCTGGAAAAGATAATGGTGGTCCCCAAGTACCACCAGATAACAACATGCATGGTCCTTCAGGCGCTGACAAAGGCAAATCTAGCGCTAACAAGACCAATTCAGACGTTGATGGCTCATACGTTGACAACAACAGTTCAAGCGTTGTTAGCCCACACGCTGACAACCAAGGTTCAAGCGTTGACAACAGTTTTGCACATCTTTTCTCTTCTACTTTTGAACAGGGTGAACCTTCCAATTTATATGAAGAGGTTCATCCTCATGTTGATGAAAGAGAATCTGAAGACGAAGATATTGGCAACTTGGAGAATGAGATTGAGGACACCAGACTTTTTGAAGGAGGAGTTCTCACTTCTACTATGAAGAATCACCCCACTTCTCAAATCATTGGTGATATTATGACTCCTGTTCAGACTAGAAGATCTCATCAAGGTCTTGGTGGATTTATTGCCAATATTCACAAGAAGGTTGATACCCCTCTTGTGCAAGCATGTTTGTTTGCATGTTTTCTGTCACAACAGGAACCCAAGAAGATATTTGATTCTCTCAAAGAACCAAGTTGGGTGGAAGCAATGCAGGATGAGCTTCACCAATTTGCAATTCAGGATGTTTGGGAGCTGATTGATTGTCCCAAATATGTCAGACCTATAGGAACAAGGTGGGTTCTCAGAAACAAGAGAGATGAAAGAGGTATCGTGGTCAGAAACAAGGCAAGATTAGTGGCTCAGGGATATACACAAGAGGAGGGGATAGACTATGAGGAGGTCTTTGCACCAGTTGCAAGGATTGAAGCTATACAGATCTTTCTAGCCTATGCATCCTGCATGGGCTTCACTGTCTATCAAATGGATGTCAAGAATGCCTTCCTCTATGGAACAATTGTTGAGGAGGTATATGTAATGCAGCCTCCTGGTTTTGAGGATCCAGAGAATCCAGACAAAGTGTATAGAGTCAAGAAGGCTATGTATGGACTTCATCAAGCCCCAAGAGCATGGTATGGTACTTTGTCTACTTATCTGGTGGACAATGGATTCAAGAGGGGCACCATAGATCATACACTATTTACAAAGAAGAAAGGTAAGGATGTGTTGCTTGTTCAGGTCTATGTTGATGACATCATTTTTGGGTCTACTGATCCAAAGATGAGTGAGGATTTCTCCAAGCTTATGATAGACAAATTCAAGATGAGTGCTATGGGGGAGATGAACTTCTTTCTTGGTTTACAAGTTCAGCAGAAAGAAGATGGTATCTTCATCTCCCATGATAAATATGTGGCAGAGATCTTGAAGAAGTTTGGCTTTTCTCCACATGAAAAGAGGGCTACTACTTTTATGGATATAGAACACCCTTAGGGAAAGATTGGAGATGGAAAGGATGTTGATGTCAGGCACTATAGATCAATGATTGGTTCATTGATGTATCTCACAACCTCTAGACCTGACATCATGTTTACTGTGTGTGCTTGTGCACGCCATCAAGTGACTCACAAAGAATGTCACCTTTATGCTGTCAAGAGGATCTTTAGGTACCTAAGATGCTATCCTAGTCTTGGCTTGTGGTACCCAAAGGATTCACAATTGGAGCTGATTGCATATTCAGACAGTGACTATGGAGGTGATAAGTTTGATAGAAAATCCACAGCTGGTGGATGTCAGTTTCTTGGGAGCAGGTTGATATCTTGGCAATGCAAGAAACAAACAGTGGTGGCTAATTCTACAATTGAAGCAGAGTATGTGGCTGCAGCTGCTTGTTGTGGACAAGTTTTGTGGATTCAGAACCAGCTGTTGGACTATGGGTATAATTTCATGCATACCAATATATTTGTTGACAATAACAGCATATTATGCATTATTAAGAATCCTGTACATCATTCTAAAACTAAACACATAGAAATTAGACACCATTTTATAAGAGATTGTTTTGAAAAAGGTTTAATACAACCAGATAGGGTTGACACAGAAGAGAATGTGTTAGATTTACTAACTAAACCTTTTAATGCTAGGAGTTTCAATACTTGGTAACACGTATTGGGATGATCAATCTCACATAATATGTGTTTTGGAGTCTTTTTGTAAAAGTATGTACAGGATAATGCATTGTTATTGGTCTTTTTGAGGATTTAGATTTTCCACTATATTTTTCTAACACTGACAAAGGTTGCTTGAACGCTGATAATTGTTTTTCTAACGTTGTCAGCAATATATTTGTCTAACGCTGACAAAGCTTTTCTCAACGCTGTCATGTGTTATCGGGGCGTTGTCAGCAACAATGTTAGTTTTGTGGTTTTCAATCTAAATGTGCAGGTGGTGTTAGCAGTATACCATTGGATACAGAGTTGCTTATGGATCATTGGAGAAGCATTTGGACATGTTTTTTATTTATGGATGATGGTTGGAATTTTTAATTCCTATCTTGACATAAATTTTTTATGTTCATGCATATTTTTAGCAACATATGTATCATAGTTTAAGGGGAGGTTTTAGGAACCTTTAGGATGTTTGGGTATCCATATGATACTCTTATCACAATTCTAGATTGTGTCCACAGGTGAGTATGAGTTAGTTTTACTAAATCATGAGGCACTGTAGCATGCAAAGTTGATATACTATGCATGCTGCCAAGACATATTTAGCCTAGAATTGGTTGTGGTCTGCTGGGAGACTTGGGAATGATTTTATCATGGGTTTTACCTGGGAGTAACAAGGGATTTTATAAGGTAACTTAGTTGTTAAGAGTTTTGGTTAGCAAGGGACACTAGAGGACTGTTATGTCTATCTTACATAAGCAAGTGTGCATAACTGGACAGTGCTTGCCACCCTATAATAATTATCAACTTTTTGGTTATCTTCTCTAGGATAAATTACTTTGTTAAGGTCATTTTTCATTTTTATAAATTTTTATTTTTTGGACGCTGACAAGTATTTTTCCAAGCGTTGTTGTGACCAATTTAGACGCTGACATGGCTTTGGCAAACATTGACAAGAATATTGCCGTTGGGCGTTGATGGTTATTTTTGACCGTTGACACTCAATGGGACCTACCTAGTTGTTACTTTTTGACATATTTTTAGGCCGTAATTTTGAGAGCAGATAACCCTCATTTAATGCATGAGATAAACTTATTCATTTTCAATATTTTCATGATTGCATTTTGAAAATACTTGCTTATTTTTGGGCCGATCACATGCATTTTCTTCTCCTATATATTTGGCTCCTATTTTAAACAGGGTATCTATTATTCTTGTCTAACACAATTTTCTCCTATAAACTTCATCTTTATCAATCATTCAAACAACTTTCAACAATGGCACCAACGTTTAAACCATCTGATTTGGAATTGGGGTTCAGAAGTCAACACAACATGGTAGCATATCTTGAAGCTGATGATACTCTGTTTCCCCCATACACGCAAATGGTGGCGTATTTGAACGCATCCCCACTTAGGTATGCTCTTTCTCATGCTCCACTCATTCCTGTCACACACATTAAACAATTTTGGAACACTGTTAGTTCCTCAACAGTTAAGAGAGTGACTACATTATCTTCTATTGTTCATGGGAGAACATGGGTGGTTACTGAAGCTTTGGTACGCCAAGCTTTGCATCTTGATGATGCTGATGGTATAACCAACCTCCCCATTAGTGAAATAGAACAAGGACTAAGGGCTTTGGGTTATCCTTTTGCTGCTAAAGGAACTTTAAATAAATATCATAAACAGGAATTTCCCCTAGCCTGGAAGTACCTAATACATGTCCTCCTACAATGTTTGAGTCCCAAGTGCACTGCACACAATGAGATCAATAGATCTATTGCCAGTGCTATTGTGTGCATTGCTACTGGGCAAAAGTTTAATTATTCCAAAATGATTTTTGAGGGCATGTGTAAAAATAAAGGGAACAAAATGACTTTAGCTTATCCCAGATTTTTACAAATGATTTTTGAGGTGCAAAATTACTACACAAGGGATCATGATGATTTTTATGAGATCCCTGTGCAAAAGAAAGCAATTTTTATGAAGATGAACTCACCCCCACATCGTGACCTACCCCTGACTCCAGCTATGATTGCTGTCATTGAAGCAGCTCAACCCCAACCAGATCCCCAACCCCAAATTGACCCAATACCTGAACCTTTACCTTCACCACAACATATGCAAATTGACCAAGAACCCTCCGACGCTGACACATTAAATGTTGGCGTTGATGTGCCTATTTCAAACGTTGACACAAATCCTTCACAGACCCAAACACCCCTTAACCAACCCACATCCACCCAATCCACATCTTCTTCTCCCCCAACACAATATAGGTTACAAAAACGCCAAAGGACTACTAGAGTGTTCTCCTCTAGTGGTCCTAGCCATGTAGCAGAGAGAACCACCACCACAAGTGTGGTTGGTGTTATGGATGAGGCTGGGACTATTGGTTCTGGCTTAGAAGCTGGCCAAGACATTCCTACCATAATTAAGACCTCATCCATGCCCAATGAATCTAAATTGGGAGGTCAAATACCCATTTTAGAAGAGGGCAGATTTGAACCAATGACTTTGATGGAATTGACGACAGTCTGCATGAGCTTGCAAAAGCAGAATGCAGACTTGGTACAAGTTGTCAGTACACAAGGCCTTGAACTCAAGCAATTGAGGGAGAGGATTGTTATTTTGGAAACAGCTGAGTCAAGGAGAAGGCAGAAAAGGGTCCTTTTATCTGCGGAGGATTCTTACAAAGGGGAGGAAGCTGCTACAGAGCCTGTTAATTTGAGTGATAAAGGCTCACATGAAGCTACTACAGAACCTTTTATTGATAGTGGAAAAGATTCATATGATGAAGAATCTTTGGGTGTAGCTGAAGCCCTTACTGGTTTGAAGAAACAGACAGGTTTTAATATGTCTCTAGTTGCTCCTACCAACTTAAATTTGTCATTTACAGCCATGTTAGAAGAAATTGCAAGAGGCGCTGAGACAGGTACTTTGGGCGTTGACAAGACAGAATTGAACGCTGACATAGGTATTTTGGGCGCTGACAAAGCAAAAGTGAGTGTTGATACACCTGCAAATGAGGTTGATGTATTCCAGTCATCATCCATCATCAAAGAGGTTTCTTCACAGGTATTACCATCCACCTTACCAACAATTGATCCATTAGATAAGGGTAAGGGTATTATGGTAGAAGAGGTTGTTCCAAAGAATGCAGCACAAATTGAGTTTGATAGAAAGTTGGCTGCACAAATTGTGGAACAAGAAAGAAAGGAGGTGGGAGAATCACCTTTTGTTGTCACTTCAGAAGAGCAAGAAGGAAGTGATGAAGCTAGTTCAGACTCAAGTGTTATGATCATAGAACAACCAGAAAGACTTGAGTATGGTGATGAGCTGGCCAAGGAGAAATTGAATGAGTTGAAATTGCAGGTTGATTTTGATATGCCAGAGGTGGTTCAGATGTACCATGCTTGGGAAGATAGGTGTATGGAGAATCCACACTTGACCATTTCAGATCAGATATGGGGTTTGGAGATTCTTCTCAGAGTACAAAAGGATTGCAAGGTCATTCTGAAACACAAAGCAAGCAATGTTCTCTCAAATTTGAAAAGGGATAGAAAGGAGTTGTACTTCATGCTGCTCAGATGTCATGGAACAGGGTGGACTTATAAGAAATTGACTGGATTGACATTTGAAGAGTTGGAGTGTAGAGCTTATCCCATTTGGGTTAGAGTGCAGGAAGAAAACACTCTAAGACTTCTTTCTGATGAAAGAAAAGAAGAACTTGCATAGGAAATGGAACTTAAGAAGGCAATGTTTGTTCCCAGACCAGTGAAAAGGGAGTTCCTCTTGAGTTTCCCAAAGATATGGATCCATTACATCCAAGTGAAGCTGTTATAAGAAAGAGCCTCAAGCTCTCACCATTAGAAGCTTCAGATATGGTACAAGTGTTACCACTTGATTCCAGAAACCCTATTATAAGCTATGAAGAAGATGAATGTGGGTTTTGGAAGATTGGCAGGTATGGAAAAGAGGTTCACACTTTTACCACCCTTATATCTTTGTTTGCAAGTTTTGACAGAGAAGACTTGGTAGACCTATGGAGGTTATTAGAGGCCAAGTATGTGACTGAAGCACCAACTTCAGTCAATGGAATAAAATTGTGGTCCACATTCAAGAGAATGTATGGACCAAGAGATGAAGATCCTGCTATTTGGAAGGATCTTGAAGATGATCTCAGTGGTCTTCAATGGAGATTGTATTCAGCTGCTGGTGTTTATTATTTGTGTTCTACAAAGTTTGCTGAGTATCTACTTGTAGATGGTCAGTATTTCATGTCCAAGGAAGTCTTGGAGAAGATGAAGAATACACAGCTGGAAATTGATTATTCAAGTGACGTGGCAAAAGATTTGATCAGATTTATTTATTACCAATATGAGAAGGTTTGTAAGATTCCTCCTAGTTCTTAATGTTTATTCAGAAACTTGATCACTATAATAGATATCAAGTTTAGGGGAGGATTGTTGGGAATAAATTATAGCCAATCTACTTGAGCGCTGACAAGAGTTAATCAAGCGTTGATAGGAAGAAAACAAACGCTGACAGATCAAGCGTTGAGAAGACAAAGTCAAGCGTTGATACATTGAAGACAAGCACTGATGGAAGGATATACTCTATGCGTTTATTGTATTCTAGATTACTTCTAGTAAAGATAGGAACAACAATTTATTTTCTGTATTTATCTTTATCTAGAATAGTTGATACGTAGATTATTGTACAAGGCTTCTTATGTCTATAAAAGAAGACCTTTAGGTTATTGTTCATATAAGTTTTCATACGTAAACTACTTTCATTGTATGCAAGTTTGATATCATTAATCAAAGTGAAAGTTTGTTTACATCTTGTGTGTTCTTGTTTAAGTGTTAATTCCGCATAACACTTAGATTGTCATATACATATACAAAGGTTTCTCTAAGTGTATTACTTGATCTATTCTCATATACATAAAGCTAAATCGATCTAAGTTTGGGGTCAACATACTTAAAACGAATATTCTATTACTTGTACAACGATTAATTAAAATACAAAGATCATAATAAAATGCTTAAAACCAGTATAAGCATGCACAGATTTATTCAGAGACTTTTATGCATTCTTTTATGCATATACTGAGACTGTATAATTATTTAGGCAGTTGACTGTGTCGTGAGCATTATGTTGGATTATTTGTGATTTATTGTTGTACTACTACTGAGGTGAGTTCATGGCCCCACACTATATATTGACAAAATTTTAAACCTTTTATGGGGGAGAAAACATGCAACATATTTTATGGACATAAACTGAACTACGTTAAACTTTGATTATATTTGCCTATTGTAGAATGCCTCCCTTACCCGGGAACTGAAACTGTTAAAATCATTGAATTGCCTGAATGTATAAATAGATCTATTTGGGATTGACCATCCCCATCTGAGTGAGTAGCGCTCACTGTGACTGGGTCAGGACAACAGATGTTTATCATGTCGAAACATTGTATTGGGTTCATTTTTATTAATTCGAAGGGTCCTCATTTGTTGTGGGCTTAACGTGTCAAGTGTCAGTTTTGAGCAATAGGAAATGTAGTTACCTTTAAGTATTGATGCTATGTGCATTACTACTTCAGTGAATGTTTATTTTCCAAACTTATTTTATTAAACCTGTGAATTCACCAAAATCATGTTGACTCTCTAAGCATGTTTTTCTCAGGAAACTGAAGCAGGTATTTGATGTACATGGAGTCAAGCATCATGATAGGCTGCATTTATAGAGCTCATCTAGGGTTTTATAAACTTGGGAATAATCAAACCGTTGAATGTTGTATAAGACAATTTTTATAACAATTGTACTATGGTTCATGTAATATTTGTATTGATAATCTTTTATCTGTTGCTCTACATACTATCTGCTGTTGATCCACCTACGTGACACCCAAATATTATTTCCGCTGCATTTTACCTATTTGGGGGCGTCACAAAATGGTATCAGAGCGATAGTTATAGAGAACCAGACCAAAAATTAATTAAATATAAAAATAAAATTATTATATAAACTGGACTATAACTGCTTAAAAATCTTTTTGGTATTTTTGGGACTAGAATTGTTGAGCATGTAGAATGTAGAGCATACATTTATTATGTGGATTAACTGTGCATTGATTATTAACATCTGGTTGATTAATCTTATCAGTATTAACGCAACTTTTAACTTGCGATGTTAAACGACACTATTACATAATTTACAACAATAATTTCTAAAACCTTTTAACTTGAGTAAGCTTATACTTACGTCAATTAAAATAATATTATTTTCAGATTCGTCATGACATCATCAGTTGCATCTCCCGCTGCTTTATCACCAATGTCAGTGTTACCAGGATGGTTGTCGGCCAGCGAGTCCGATGACAGTTAGACTGCCGGAGATACCGCACTTGTCGATTCTCTCATCGTCTCTCCACCTACTACACCTGTATCCCCTACTAGGTAGGAGGATCATCCGACTTTCGCCCTACCACCTCTGCCACCAGCTTCCTCTCTTCAGGGATACACTCTCGGGTCTCTGCCACCTCGTAAGAGGAGGTATGAGGCTTCTCCCGACTCTACTTTTGAGATCGGTAAGGGCTCCGGGGCGGGACGTGTTGACCCTGTACCGGCCCAGATTGCTGCTTTGGCCACGCGCCGGGCCTAGGATATAGCATATATCCACACTCTGCTGTCAGCTAGACAGGCTGGATGCTTTGTTCTATAGGAGCGGCAGGACCTACTTTCATGGACTGTCAGGACCTACTTTCATGGACTGTTAGTGCCGAGACTCACGCTGCTCGGGGAACATGGTCTACATCCTACCACTCCCTGCAGTGGCTAATGGAGGAGAATGATTTTCTCCATCAGTGGGTTTATACCTTGGAGGGTCAAAAGTACGAGACCCATAACGCTCTTATGACCATGGAGCAGACGCTCTCGATTTTCTTTGATATAGAGGAGGTACGCCACCATGGCTTGACTACAGAGACTGCCCATCTCAGAGGAGCCGCTGACACCTTCAGGGCTCAGATCTTGGAGGCACTCCGACTACTTATGGAGACACGAGTTGCCATGATTTCGATGTAGGAGGCCATGCAGGCGCCAGTTGTCTCAGCACCACTAGTCACACCGGCCATCTCTAAGGTGTCTGTTAGGCCTGAGTAGGCTAGATGTACTAGATTTTTTTGTACATCTTGATAAGCTTTTGGGTTGCATCCGAGCTATCATGATATAGGACCACATGTACTTTTATTTCCTTTCATCTTTTGTATCCTATCCTTGTACTGTACAATCCTAGATAGGTGATGGTAGATGATGTAATTTAGATTATGTGTACCACTATCCCAGACAAGCATGTTGTGCTCTGTTCTGGATTGGTTGTGCATTATGTTATTGTTGTTCTATCGGTACTCATTGTCTTTTTATATATTATGTGTTGTATTATATTATGAACTCTTGACAGGTTATCCAATTTGTTGTGAATTATATGCATAGACTTTCTCATGTATTTAAATATAAAACTATACTAACACCTAAAACTAATGATTTGATTTTTGTGTATGACTATAGACAAATGAAAATCACTACAACGAACCCCAACAACACTTACGCTACCCAAAACGTCACTGCCACCCAACTAAGGGAAATGACTGATCAGGGCATCGCAACTACGATGGCTGCTAGTAGAAACATGGACGATAGCCAAAACTCTAATGCTCGCAGAAATAACCAGACCACCAGGAGTTGCTCTTATCCTGACTTTCTAAAGTGTAAGCCTTCATACTACAAAGGTAGAGAAGGTGTTGTGGAGCTGATGCAGTGGTTTGAAAGGTTTGAGACTGTATTTCGTATCAGCGATTGTGTAGAGGAGAACAAAGTCAAGTTTGCCACCTGCACATTACTAGAGAGTGCTCTTAATTGGTGGAACTCTGTAGTTGCTACTCTTGGACACGATGCTGCCTATACTCTCAACTGGACTGATCTGAAAGAGAGGATGATCGAGAAATACTGTCCAAGGGGTGAAATGAAAATACTGGAAATCGAATTGTGGGATATTAGATGTAAGAACAATGACATCGTGGCATACAACCAGAGATTCCAAGAGTTGACCCTGATGTGTACTAGAATGTTCCCTGAGAAGGAAGAGAAGATTGAGAAGTATATTGGTGGACTCCCAAACGCCATTCATGCCAGCGTGCTTGCATTTTGACCCACTACTGTCGAGAGTGCCATTGAGTTCGCTACTAAATTAATCAACAAACAAGTCCATACCATGTCTAAGAGGCAAAGTGAAAGCAAGCGGAAGGCAGATGAAAATTTCCGCAGTCAGCACTAGCAGCCTCCCAGAAGGAAAAATGTTGGACAGGTTTACAGTGCTACCACCATAGGAGCTAGGCCATATGTAGGTGCAACACCTTTGTGCTCCAAGTGCCACTATCATCATATTGTTGGTAGTCCATGTCAGTCTTGCCACAAATGTGGACAAGTTGGCCATTTTGCTCGTACTTGTCAAGTTAATGCGGTCACTCAAGTCCGACCCCACCACAATACCGGGAGCAACAACAGGGGCGGATACAATTCCCATTGGAACGGGAACGGACATCAGGGAAACTGCAATACTGCCGAAGGAAATGGTAATGGACCAAAGAAAGGAGTTGTGTGCTATGAGTGTGGAGCACCAGGACATGTGAGACCAGGTTTTCCCAAGTTGTTCAACCAGAACAAGAACAGTGGAGGAGCTTCGTCAAGGGTGTACATGGTGTGCAATGCAAAAGCCAACCCAGATTCCAATATCGTTACTGGTACGTTTCTACTAAACAACCGCTATACATCTGTTTTGTTTGATACTGGGGCAGAAAGAAGTTTTATATCCACTGAATTTAGCAATGTATTAGAAGTCGTCCCATCGATTCTAGATCAACGCTACTCCGTAGAATCGGCTGACGGTAAAACTATAGAAGCCGATTCTATCATTAGAGGTTGTACCTTAAATCTTTCTAAACATCCCTTCAACATTGACCTAATCCCAGTAAACCTTGGTAGTTTTGACGTTATTATTGGCATGGATTGGTTGGCAAGATACCACGCAGACATTATTTGTGATGAAAAGCTAGTCCGTATTCCACGGTGAAACGAAACCTTGATCATTCGAGGGGACGGTAACACGGACCTTACTGACACTAGACTTAGTGTTATCTCTTGTACTAAAGTCCAGAAATATTTGTTGAGAGGATGCCCTATCTTCTTGGCTCATATCTCTCAGACTGATGAAGAAGATAAACCCAAGAAGAAGCAAATCAAGGAAGTACCGATCATCCGAGATTTTCCTGAGGTCTTTCCTGATGAGTTGTCAGGCTTACCACTGACCCGAAAAGTGGAATTCCAAATTGATTTGATTCTTGGAGCTGCACCTGTGGCTAAAGCTCCATACCGGTTGGCACCATCAGAAATGAAAGAGCTAGCCGAACAACTTCATGAATTATCTAACAAAGGATTCATCCGACCCAGATCCTCTCCATTGGGAGCTCCTCTTTTATTTGTCAAAAATAAATATGGTTCCTTCCGAATGTTCATTGACTACAGAGAACTGAACAAGTTAAATGTGAAGAATCATTATCCGCTTCCTCGCATCGACGACCTATTTGACCAACTACAAGGGTCAAGCGTGTATTCCAAGATTGATCTGAGATTTAGATACCATCAATTGAGTGTCAGGGAGGAAGATATTCCAAAAAACAGCTTTCAGATCCCGTTACGGTTATTACGAATTCCGGGTTATGCCATTTGGGTTGACCAATGCACCAGCCATTTTCATGGACCTTATGAACCGTGTGTACAGACCGTACCTGGATAAATTCGTGATAGTCTTCATTGACGATATACTCATTTATTCCATGAACGAACAAGAACATGGAGAACACCTTGCACAATTACTAAAGGTGCTCAAAGAGGAACAACTTTACGCCAAATTCTACAAATGTGAATTCTGGATCCTGATGAGACTGCAATTATACATAGTCTCATCGTCCAAATCGGGCTTAAAACGTTTAAAATATCATCAAAATACCTCTATATATGCTTGTATTTGTGTCTTGTGTATTTTAGGTACGGATATCGTGTAATCAACAAATGATCACAAGAATGAAGCAAAAACCGAACACGGGAAATGAAGCTACACAATGAACCGGACCCGAATGTTGATTTTCTAAAATGCCCTTGAAATTTGAAGAAATGACAAGATTGGTCCTCCAACATTGAAGATTTGTCAACTTTAGTCCTTAAAGAATTATCTTATTACAAGAAAAGTCCCTCAAGCTCAAGTGTTGACATGATTAGCCCTTGAAGATATCAAATATTGCATTAAAGGCCCTTATTCAAAGTTACAAACACCCTTGTGCCAAAAATGACAAGGTTCCTAAAGATGTTTTCAAAGGAATTTGCATATTGAGCTGCCAAGACTATGTTTTAAAGTTTTCACAAACATGAGGGGTTTAAACTGTCCAAAACAAACCCAAACCCACAATATACCCGGTTTTGGCCCACTCTTAACCTCCCAAGCCCAAAGTTCCCCAACCCTTTTTCCTTGTTCTTTTTGCAACGTAATGTAAAGAAAAAAAAGGGGGGAGCGTCTGTTGTTTACCACATAACAAAACAGATTAGGGTTCTTTCATCATCTCATCAGCCACCATTACCCAAATCCCCAATCATCCCTAATCCACATCACTTTCAATACCCCACACCCATGTGATACACATCATACAGGTCAGCATATGTGGACATCAAAACAGCTAAGAACTCACGGGATGCACATACAAACAAGAACACTTGACCAAATGGATGGTCTTGATCATGTTACTTGCTGCCCACAACAAATCAACCATCTAAGATCGTTCTACATGTCACATTCAAGCAGAAGTTTCAAGAAGAAAGAATCTCAAAGGCATATCCGTTTGAAGATCCAAGGGCAATTGAGGAATCACATCATTTAGGGTTAGTACTTCTTTATTTTTCTAGAAATCTTGTGACCCACTATATAAGGGCATATAGGGTTTAATTTTTAGTCGTTCCAATTTTTCTCTTAAAAAATTTGTAATCCGAATTTTAGATGAATAAAAATTGTGTTCCATTTATTTTTCTTGCAATTTAAATTTAATTGTCATTTAAATTTCAGTTTTTCCTTTAAGTTTTCTCAAATCAGGGGTTCCAGTTTTTTTTGTAATTCTTTTTTTAAATTAATGAAAAAAGTTGGTATTGAAATTCTGAGTTCCAAAATCTTTTAATTTTATATGCATTTGTTTAATTTGAAAAAGTTCTGAAGTTTTATGTTACTGTTGTGATTCAAAAAAAAAGGGAGAGATTTCCTTTTATTTTTGTTACTGTTACCAAAAAAAAAGAGAAGAAGAGTGTTGATTATTGTTGTTGTTTCGTTTCAAAAGAAGAAGAAAAAAAAAGGTGATATTGTGTTTCTGTGGTTTATACTGTTCGAGCAAAAAGAAAAAAAAAAGAAGATTGAAAGATTAAAAAAAAAGGATATGTTGATTTGTTGTTGCTGTGTTCCTGTAACATAAGAAAAAAAAGACAAAAAAAAGTGGGGTGAAGAGAGAAAGTGAAGTCTGTTGATTGTTCACCGAGTTGATTGGTGTTTCGGTACTGCGCAAACAAAAGAAAGAGAGTTATCCGGTTTTTATATAGATTCGGGTTTGAGGTTCTTGTTAGATAGTTAATAGTTTTGTTCAGTTTGAATCGTGTTTTGAGAGCTAAATCGACACAGGATCGAAGATGATTTTTTTTACTATAATGTTTCGGTCGATGATTTATGGTTTGGCGCTGAGCTCGGGTTGGTTACATAGCAGCTAGCATATGGGCCTGGAAGCAGTGTATACATCCCTTCCCTTTTTCATCTTTTTATAATTTTAATTGCTATGATATTATAGATTTAGAGTAGTGTATACATAGGAGTTGCTTTATTTTTCTGAGTATTTCAATCAGCATGTATATAATTTTACCCATTCCCATTTTTCTGGTTTCTTTGCTGAGCTCTTTTCATTGATTGACTGATAACAAAAGACCTTCGATGGGTCTGTGGGATTAGTTTTGCTTTAGGCTTCAAGTTAAGAGCTCCATTGGTCACCTTTCGCCATTTTTAGCATAAACACAGCAGGAACCAGTGTCATTTCGAAGGATTTAGACTTCATAACTTAAGGTTCTAATAGTTTTCAAGTAGGTCTAGATTTGTTTTGAGTTATTTTTCAGATTAGTGCTTATCGAGTGCCTTATTTCTAAGCCCTAAGTCATAATTTTACACCTAGGATAGCATTATTCTTGGTGCTACTTTATCATTATTTGGATCTTGAGTCGATTTCCTTGTTACCTGTTTGTTGCACTTTGAATCGTGTTGTTTCTGTGTTAACATCGAAGTTACAGCCTATGCAAATAAGCTGTTCTTATTTTTGTTAAGCCAGTAAAGAAAAAGCAAACGAGAAAGAGACTTTGTGCCTACTGTGTTCAACAAAGCACTAGCATTAAGGTGTGAATTGGTGTTATTTGAATTGTGATTGGTGCTTGCTATTCGTGTTGGTGGAATGTGAAACAAAGCTAAACTAGAAATCGAAAACTAGACACGGTAGTATCTCAACAGTAAGTAGTAAACAAGACACCATAAAAAAATTAACAAGTGACTGCAAGTTTCTGTCCAAGATCACTAGGTCCTATAGATTTCTTATTTTGAGGATATAGAAGCCTTAAATCAGTAGGCTTAAAGTTTATAGGATAGGTTTTATTTGTTTTTTGTCCTTTGGTGTTTTAGAGCTTATTTTGGAGCTTATTTTTTTAAGCTTGAATTTGGTTAACAAAAACCATAGCTGAACATTAGTTCTGGTTGCTACTGTTCCTTTTCATTGGATTTTGCTTTAATTTGAGTTAATGTGATTCTGTTTGAGTTAACTGTTATTATACGCCCAATAAGCAACAGCTTGTTGGTGTTTCCTGTTCCAAATAGCCGCAAAGCAACTGTCCAAAAAGCTATAAAAACGCAGCATAATAGGAAAAAAAACAGAGCAAACTGACACCTGTGGGTATTGAACCCCTGACACGCAGTAACTTAAGACGCAGAACACCCACTCCCTAACCATCTGCGCTACTGGGGATTTTTGTTTGTTATACCTCTCAATTTTCTGTTATACCTTCTTTAGTATATTCAGATTATAATAAAGAAAAAAAAGGATTGAAGTGACGAGAGTGGGACTTGAACACGCGACCTACTGCTTAGCAGCCCCAAGCCTCAACCAACTGCTCTACACTTTCTTTCTTGTTATCATTTGCATAATCTTGGCTTTATACTCTTTTTTTTACATTGTTTTTGCTTATAAGCTCATTCAAGCTTATTGGCAGCTTATATGTAGCTGATTTTTACAAGTTGTATTTTTCTTGTAAACTTTACATCTTTATCTATCTTCTATAATTTTTTAGGAATTTTATAAAATCGTTTAGTATTTTTTATGCATTTTTTTTGATTAAATTCGTTTTTAATTCATAAATAAATATTTAAAAGTCAAAAAAATATAAGTCTTTTTCTGAAAATTTTCTTTTTTTTCATATAGGATGTAGGAAAAATAAATTGGTTTTCATAAAGTTTAGAATTTGGTATTTTGCTTTAATATCGCGTTTTTCTGTTTTCATACTATTTTCGTTCAAATTCGTAGATTTGTTTTTTTTAGCCCACTTGTTTTTTTTCTAATAATTTTTATTATTCTTTTTAAGTTTATAAAGTTTATTTTTACTTAAGTTTTCAAATAATTTTAATTTTGTCTTTTTCTTAGCTAGTTTTATTTTTAGGATTTTTTATTTAATTTGAAAATTAATAATAAATAATTTAAAAGTTATCAAATTTTTTGGTTTGCGTATTTTTCTTAGTTAGGATTTTTAGGGATTTTTAGGTATTTTTAATTATTTTTAAGTCGAAATTTTTCGTTGGGTCGCGTTTTTACGTTCGTTCGTCTGAGCATTTTCGACCGTTTTCAACGTAATTCGTCTCCGCTTTTCTTTCTTTCTTTCTTTCCAAAAACGTAATCACTCGATTAAATAACGTCTATAATTGTTGGCTAAACACCATACCTCCTCGAGAATGAACTCGATTATTCGTCTTTACGTTTTTCCTAAAACGTATTGATTAATACTTACCACGACTTAGCGTTTGCTTACTTTTTCCTAAAGGTAAGTAAAACGACTAAAAACCGCAACATCAAAAATGGCGCCGCTGCCGGGGAGGCGTGTTGTGTTTTGATTGAACCATTGTTGTTTTTATATATTAGCCATAATAGTATTTGTATTAATAGCACTCTATTAATACGTATTATCGTTTTTCGGTTTTTGTGTGAATACTATTACTATATTGTATACGTAGAACAATAAATACACAAGTACTCCAAATACGTGAGCAATCACAACCTTGATTCGGGATTTCATCACTCGATCATTGTATTCGAATCTCAAACCAAAGAAAAAGGCAAAAATAGATAAATACTTTCGTGAAGCTTAATCTTGATAATACAAACTATAAGGTGGGTATAAGGCGGTTGTATTTCACGACCTAAAGGAAAAAGGCTCTTAAGTGCATCGCGCCGCCTCGTTTCCTCCGCTTGCTTGTGCGTATTTGATTTTGAGAGTGAATCGAGGGTTTTGCCGCCCAAAGTATTATTACATATCATATATATTTTCTTGGTTTCCATTTGATTAAACCCTCTTGAACGATTTGGTGTTCCACCATCGTTCTAAAGTCATCGAAGGCGTTCACTCCACGTGATCGTTTTCATTCCTTGAGGCCTTTTTAATCAAGAGATTTGATTAGTGAGGAGATTTGTGGACTCATTGTCTACTTAATACATTCACCAAGTTCCAAAAAAGGTTAATACAATCAAAAACCACAAAAAAATTGAAAAAACACAAAATACCAAAAAGAATCTTCTTTGCTCGCCTTCTCGTTGTACGTGACGTTTATGCAAACTCGCTCTAAAGCTAGACGTGCTCGTAAACGAAGAAACAAATCACTCACTCAATCTAGTGAGGAGTCTCCAAGTGAGGAACCTATTGTAGAACAAGACGCTATCATGGCTAATCGTACTATGATGGAGTTGCTTCAAGCACCCACCGAGGGTTTTGGAGAGGCCATTGTGATTCCCGCCATCCTTGCGGAGAACTTTGAGATCAAAACGGGTTTAATGTCTATGCTTCAAGCAAACAAGTTTCGCGGTCACGAAAAAGACAACCCACATTATCACATTAGGCAATTTAATCGTCTCACCGCAACAAGCAAGTTTAAGGATGTACCACACGATGCCATTAAGATGATGTTGTTTCCTTACTCGTTAGATGGACCCGCCAAGATATGGCTTGAGAAAGAACCGCCGAATTCGATTTTGACATGGGCCGGTCTCGTGTCTAAATTTGTGAATCAATTTTTTCCACCATCTAAGACAACACATTTGAAAAACGAGATTTCACGTTTTACACAAAGACCAAATGAAAGTTTTTCAATGGCTTGGGAAAGATTTAAAGAAATGCTACATGAATGTCCACACCATGATTTTTCCGAATTGCATCAAATTGACACTTTTTATAATGGGCTTAATGAACATGAAAGAGATTATTTAAATGCCGCCGCGGGTGGTAATTTTTTGTGCAAAACGACCAATGAGGCTTTGAAAATCATAGAAAATAGGTCTAAGGTCTATAGCCCTTGTAACACACCGAGTGTTGCCAATTTGGGCTCGTCATCATCTCGTTCCATTAATGCCTTGCAAGATGAAGCAAATGAGGAGAATCGGTTTTTCGATAGGTTTTCGACTCTTATGTCTCATTGGAAAGCTCAAGAAGCTTCAAACACCGCTTCGGTTAAAGCGGTTGCTAAGAGTTGTATTTCGTGTGGTGGAGCTCATGATTTTTCCGAGTGCATTACCGCGGATGGTAACACTTCGAATGCTTATGTAGCCACGGGAACTTATAACCAAATCGGTCAAGGTTCTCGTTCGAATCAAGCTCCACAAAATCAAAATGCTAATAACTATCGAAACAACAATCAAGGTGGAAATTACCAAGGAAATCAAAGGAATTATAACAAGGGTAACTATCAAAGTGGTAATGGGCAAATTTCTAATCAAAACCAAAACCGTGATTTTCAAACTCCTACTCAAGGTTTTCAAAATGCTCACACTAAAAATTTGCAAGGAGAATTTTTAGATTATGCTAAGGCTAATGATGCTAAGTTTGATAACATGCAACGTGAGATGATTAGCTTAAGGTCCGAGTTGAAAAACGAGCTTAAAACCGAACTTGCTAATGAACTTAAAACTCATGCTAATAAAATGGAAGGAAATGTCACACGACTCCAACAAAATCAACAAAAAATGGAGCAAGGACAACATGAGATTAAGCAAGAGTTGTTAAAAGCGGATGCTAGGCAATCTAAGTTTGAAGACCGAATGGCTAAAATGTTTGAAGCTATCACGTGTAAGCCTTCTTCTTCGGGTGGTCTTCCTAGTGATACCATCGTGAACCCGAAAGGAGAATTGAAGGTTATTACTACTCGTAGTGGTAAAACTTTCAAAGAACCCATTTCTCGTCCAAGTACTTCTATGGAGAAGGAAAAAGAGAAAGAACCCGAGGTTGTGGTTGAAAAGGAGCACATTGCAAGCCCACGAAGTACCGCTCAAACCACACCTACGGTTGAACCAATACCCATTATGGAACCCGAGATTCCAAGGCCGATGCCTATGCCTAATTTGCCCCAACCCACACCACCTTTACCCTACCCATCAAGACGAGACAAGGAAAAGGCACAAGAACGAAATAATTATCAATTTGAACTCTTTATGAAAATGTTTCGTGACTTGCATTTTAATATAAGTTTTGCCGACGCCTTAGTCATGATGCCTCGATTTGCCGCGAATTTCAAAAGTATGTTGAATAACAAAGAAAAATTGCAAAAATCGTCTAGTTGTTCTTCGGTTTTTCTAAGCCGCATACCTCAAAAAGTCGGTGATCCTGGAAAGTTTTTAATCCCATGTGCTATCCAAGACATGGAAGAATGCTACGCCTTGGCCGATCTTGGTGCTAGTATTAATTTGATGCCTCTCGAGATTTTTAAGTCACTCAATCTTCCAAATCTCACTCCTTCAAGAATGTCAATCGAAATGGCCGATCATTCTACGATTCTAGCTTGTGGAGTTGCCGAGGACGTCTTTGTGAAAGTTGGGAAATTCTATTATCCCGTGGACTTCATTGTTGTTGATATTCCCATCGATCCTAAAGTTCCGTTAATTTTAGGTCGATCTTTTTTGGATACCTCGAGAGCACTTATCGATGTGCATGCAAGAAAAATCACTCTTCGTTTCAATGAGGAAGAACTCGTCATTAATGCAACCCAAAACTCCACTCTTTCTCATGTTTATTCGATCACATCTTTGTACAATGTCAATCCTATCAAAAACATTTGTCAAAAGATTTCAAATAGAGTTTTAGGAGTTGTTGATAAAAATGAAGTTCCGTTCCCTCCGCCGATGGAGGTTAAGAGTGTTAAGCCTATGATACCAATCTCGAGTGAATCTTCGGATGATGAATACGTTGATCCCGATGGGGAGGTTTTCTTTGTTGACAAAAGATTTGAAAACTTGCCACCACCTAAACCAAAAAGATTTCAAAATGTGAGAATTTTTAGTGTGACTAACATTGTTTTAGATACACCAAATATTTTTGACATAATTAAATCGGGTTTTCACAAGGAGAGTTTTAAAGATGAAAAAGGAAAAGATTTTGAATTTAATTTAAAAGATTTTTCTACAATTCTAACTCCGTCATCACCGCGTTTATTGAGTACTACAAGCTCGTCTTCTCCTTTTGACGATGCTTTGTGTGGACTTAGTGTGGGGGAAGCCCCTTATGTTCCCTTCCCTTTCTCCACCGAGGACGAGATATTTGATCCTGGAATTGCTTTTATAGGGAAATCTCGGTCTTCCACCGATGCAATAAATGGAAAATCTTTTCATTTGATTGGTGCGAGTCTACCTCGAGTAGCTCAATGTTTTGCCTTACCCATTGTCCCACCCTTCTATTTCTTCTCTCCTATTTTCTTCTATCCCATTGGGATTTGTGTTGGAGTTGTGTTGTCTCGTCTTTCATCCGAAAACGAGGACGCTATCTTTGACCCTGGTATACGTTTATCGGATTTTTAAAGTACTCCACGTACTTTTGGGCCTTGTTTATCATGTAAGCCCCACCAAAAATTAACCATACCATGATTATCCCTAAATGATCACATTTATGGGGATTTGAGTCGAGCTTTTGACTCGGTTATCAAAAACAAGGTGCCTCGTGGGGGAGACCCATGCTTATCCATGTACATATTATTGCTTTCTAATTAGTTTAATGTGAGGGGATTTGTGCCCTTCCAACCTTTGTTCCGTGGTTGTTTGTGCATTGTGGTTTTTAGATCATGATCTTCACGATTGGAGCCTCTCGTGTTCGTTTCATGGGAGCACTCGATCGTTTGCTTTGGAGGCCTTTCCCAATATCCACATATGATATATCCTTTTATGTTCTAACCTTAGGTTATTAGCACACTTCATAAACGGCTTTAACTTAATGGTTACACCCTTTCCATGCTAGATTAGGCATTCGACTACGTCTCTAGTATGGGGGTGTTTGCACCCCTAGACTCGAAACATTGAGGACAATGTTTAACTTTAGTATGGGGGGGTGAATAGATACTTGCCTCGCCAAACCTTCACGCTTTCCAAAGTTTATCGTTTTGTTTATCGTTTTGTTGCAAAATAAGGCTAAAAATGGCCAAATTTTAAAATTTTTCTCATGTTTCATAAGTGTTTGAAGACACGAATGTAGATTTTCTGATGGCGAGAATAAGAGTAATTTTTGACTCGACCGTGCGTGTTGAGCACTTAGCTTTGATTCCTTAACTACACCTTAGGCTAAGTCTCTTAAAGGAGGACGAGAAATGATAGAGTTAATTATAAGTTACTATGCTAAACGTAGAGTACTCGTATTCTTTCAAAAACTCATGTGTTCTCGTTATTTGCTTATTCTCCCTTCGCATGTAAATATTTTTTGCTTAATAAATATTGATTTAGCGGTTTAGTTAGGATTGTTGGGTTTCTAGTCTTTTCTAGTAGCTTCCGTGTAATTAAATTGGGAAGACATTAAGGTATCGCCAGCGTCACGGTTTTGAAGTATTGGCACCCCAATAATCGAAAGCTTCACCCAATAATAAGATTTCAAGTGCTCACCTAAATCTAGCAAACAATTTGAAGCCCCACAAGGCCTAAAATCTATGCAAAATTGAAAGTGAATCAAGCCTTAATCTTCGAAGCTTTAAAGATCCAAAATTCGCTTTAGCGCGAGGATATACGTCTTTGGCTAATAAAACCACCGATGAGGCGGATAATAAAAGGCAAGGCAAGACCGAAGTCATAATAAAAGCTTCATGGCGAAGTTGAATAAAAGATAGAGGTAAACCAAAGATAATAAGGTCCTTCTGTTAGGGGGCGTATAAAAGTCTTGGTAATAAGTCTCATGTTCAAAACCGTTATAAAACCGTGTTTATCGATTCTTCTTGTCAACTTAATTTTTTAACATCGTTGTCTATTAGGAGGGGTTATTGATTTGATGGTCTTGGTTACACCGTTAGGACTCTATTTTTAGACCTAAATCTCTATTATCGCATAAGTCAACAATGTATCCTCGTGATCATTAAGACAAAATAAAATATAAGAGATACAACTTAGGAATAATGGGAGAATAAGTACGTGATTAGGGCATATGAGTAGTGTTAGCATTACTAACTTATAATGACAATGATCTCGTTACACGCTTACCATGGAATTGGGTGAAAATCGAGGACGACGAAATTATTTCTAACGAAGCATTCACGTGTTCTTGTTCTATGATCCCAAAAGTCACGTTCTCGTGATGAAAACATTACATTATGTCTAAAACACGTGTAGTAGTTTATTTAAATTTATGTCTTTAATAAAAGTCATCATAAAATGAATTTTGGAAGTGCTATGATACTTAATTCTAGCATTGCGTGGGGACACGGCAATGGTTTAGTATGGGGGAGTGATGAGACTGCAATTATACATAGTCTCATCGTCCAAATCGGGCTTAAAACGTTTAAAATATCATCAAAATACCTCTATATATGCTTGTATTTGTGTCTTGTGTATTTTAGGTACGGATATCGTGTAATCAACAAATGATCACAAGAATGAAGCAAAAACCGAACACGGGAAATGAAGCTACACAATGAACCGGACCCGAATGTTGATTTTCTAAAATGCCCTTGAAATTTGAAGAAATGACAAGATTGGTCCTCCAACATTGAAGATTTGTCTACTTTAGTCCTTAAAGAATTATCTTATTACAAGAAAAGTCCCTCAAGCTCAAGTGTTGACATGATTAGCCCTTGAAGATATCAAATATTGCATTAAAGGCCCTTATTCAAAGTTACAAACACCCTTGTGCCAAAAATGACAAGGTTCCTAAAGATGTTTTCAAAGGAATTTGCATATTGAGCTGCCAAGACTATGTTTTAAAGTTTTCACAAACATGAGGGGTTTAAACTGTCCAAAATAAACCCAAACCCACAATATACCCGGTTTTGGCCCACTCTTAACCTCCCAAGCCCAAAGTTCCCCAGCCCTTTTTCCTTGTTCTTTTTGCAACGTAATGTAAAGAAAAAAAAAGGGGGGAGCGTCTGTTGTTTACCACATAACAAAACAGATTAGGGTTCTTTCATCATCTCATCAGCCACCATTACCCAAATCCCCAATCATCCCTAATCCACATCACTTTCAATACCCCACACCCATGTGATACACATCATACAGGTCAGCATATGTGGACATCAAAACAGCTAAGAACTCACGGGATGCACATACAAACAAGAACACTTGACCAAATGGATGGTCTTGATCATGTTACTTGCTGCCCACAACAAATCAACCATCTAAGATCGTTCTACATGTCACATTCAAGCAGAAGTTTCAAGAAGAAAGAATCTCAAAGGCATATCCGTTTGAAGATCCAAGGGCAATTGAGGAATCACATCATTTAGGGTTAGTACTTCTTTATTTTTCTAGAAATCTTGTGACCCACTATATAAGGGCATATAGGGTTTAATTTTTAGTCGTTCCAATTTTTCTCTTAAAAAATTTGTAATCCGAATTTTAGATGAATAAAAATTGTGTTCCATTTATTTTTCTTGCAATTTAAATTTAATTGTCATTTAAATTTCAGTTTTTCCTTTAAGTTTTCTCAAATCAGGGGTTCCAGTTTTTTTTGTAATTCTTTTTTTAAATTAATGAAAAAAGTTGGTATTGAAATTCTGAGTTCCAAAATCTTTTAATTTTATATGCATTTGTTTAATTTGAAAAAGTTCTGAAGTTTTATGTTACTGTTGTGATTCAAAAAAAAAGGGAGAGATTTCCTTTTATTTTTGTTACTGTTACCAAAAAAAAAGAGAAGAAGAGTGTTGATTATTGTTGTTGTTTCGTTTCAAAAGAAGAAGAAAAAAAAAGGTGATATTGTGTTTCTGTGGTTTATACTGTTCGAGCAAAAAGAAAAAAAAAAGAAGATTGAAAGATTGAAAAAAAAAGGATATGTTGATTTGTTGTTGCTGTGTTCCTGTAACATAAGAAAAAAAAAGACAAAAAAAAGTGGGGTGAAGAGAGAAAGTGAAGTCTGTTGATTGTTCACCGAGTTGATTGGTGTTTCGGTACTGCGCAAACAAAAGAAAGAGAGTTATCCGGTTTTTATATAGATTCGGGTTTGAGGTTCTTGTTAGATAGTTAATAGTTTTGTTCAGTTTGAATCGTGTTTTGAGAGCTAAATCGACACAGGATCGAAGATGATTTTTTTTTACTATAATGTTTCGGTCGATGATTTATGGTTTGGCGCTGAGCTCGGGTTGGTTACATAGCAGCTAGCATATGGGCCTGGAAGCAGTGTATACATCCCTTCCCTTTTTCATCTTTTTATAATTTTAATTGCTATGATATTATAGATTTAGAGTAGTGTATACATAGGAGTTGCTTTATTTTTCTGAGTATTTCAATCAGCATGTATATAATTTTACCCATTCCCATTTTTCTGGTTTCTTTGCTGAGCTCTTTTCATTGATTGACTGATAACAAAAGACCTTCGATGGGTCTGTGGGATTAGTTTTGTTTTAGGCTTCAAGTTAAGAGCTCCATTGGTCACCTTTCGCCATTTTTAGCATAAACACAGCAGGAACCAGTGTCATTTCGAAGGATTTAGACTTCATAACTTAAGGTTCTAATAGTTTTCAAGTAGGTCTAGATTTGTTTTGAGTTATTTTTCAGATTAGTGCTTATCGAGTGCCTTATTTCTAAGCCCTAAGTCATAATTTTACACCTAGGATAGCATTATTCTTGGTGCTACTTTATCATTATTTGGATCCTGAGTCGATTTCCTTGTTACCTGTTTGTTGCACTTTGAATCGTGTTGTTTCTGTGTTAACATCGAAGTTACAGCCTATGCAAATAAGCTGTTCTTATTTTTGTTAAGCCAGTAAAGAAAAAGCAAACGAGAAAGAGACTTTGTGCCTACTGTGTTCAACAAAGCACTAGCATTAAGGTGTGAATTGGTGTTATTTGAATTGTGATTGGTGCTTGCTATTCGTGTTGGTGGAATGTGAAACAAAGCTAAACTAGAAATCGAAAACTAGACACGGTAGTATCTCAACAGTAAGTAGTAAACAAGACACCATAAAAAAATTAACAAGTGACTGCAAGTTTCTGTCCAAGATCACTAGGTCCTATAGATTTCTTATTTTGAGGATATAGAAGCCTTAAATCAGTAGGCTTAAAGTTTATAGGATAGGTTTTATTTGTTTTTTGTCCTTTGGTGTTTTAGAGCTTATTTTGGAGCTTATTTTTTTAAGCTTGAATTTGGTTAACAAAAACCATAGCTGAACATTAGTTCTGGTTGCTACTGTTCCTTTTCATTGGATTTTGCTTTAATTTGAGTTAATGTGATTCTGTTTGAGTTAACTGTTATTATACGCCCAATAAGCAACAGCTTGTTGGTGTTTCCTGTTCCAAATAGCCGCAAAGCAACTGTCCAAAAAGCTATAAAAACGCAGCATAATAGGAAAAAAAACAGAGCAAACTGACACCTGTGGGTATTGAACCCCTGACACGCAGTAACTTAAGACGCAGAACACCCACTCCCTAACCATCTGCGCTACTGGGGATTTTTGTTTGTTATACCTCTCAATTTTCTGTTATACCTTCTTTAGTATATTCAGATTATAATAAAGAAAAAAAAGGATTGAAGTGACGAGAGTGGGACTTGAACACGCGACCTACTGCTTAGCAGCCCCAAGCCTCAACCAACTGCTCTACACTTTCTTTCTTGTTATCATTTGCATAATCTTGGCTTTATACTCTTTTTTTTACATTGTTTTTGCTTATAAGCTCATTCAAGCTTATTGGCAGCTTATATGTAGCTGATTTTTACAAGTTGTATTTTTCTTGTAAACTTTACATCTTTATCTATCTTCTATAATTTTTTAGGAATTTTATAAAATCGTTTAGTATTTTTTATGCATTTTTTTGATTAAATTCGTTTTTAATTCATAAATAAATATTTAAAAGTAAAAAAAATATAAGTCTTTTTCTGAAAATTTTCTTTTTTTTCATATAGGATGTAGGAAAAATAAATTGGTTTTCATAAAGTTTAGAATTTGGTATTTTGCTTTAATATCGCGTTTTTCTGTTTTCATACTATTTTCGTTCAAATTCGTAGATTTGTTTTTTTTAGCCCACTTGTTTTTTTTCTAAATAATTTTTATTATTCTTTTTAAGTTTATAAAGTTTATTTTTACTTAAGTTTTCAAATAATTTTAATTTTGTCTTTTTCTTATCTAGTTTTATTTTTAGGATTTTTTATTTAATTTGAAAATTAATAATAAATAATTTAAAAGTTATCAAATTTTTTGGTTTGCGTATTTTTCTTAGTTAGGATTTTTAGGGATTTTTAGGTATTTTTAATTATTTTTAAGTCGAAATTTTTCGTTGGGTCGCGTTTTTACGTTCGTTCGTCTGAGCATTTTCGACCGTTTTCAACGTAATTCGTCTCCGCTTTTCTTTCTTTCTTTCTTTCCAAAAACGTAATCACTCGATTAAATAACGTCTATAATTGTTGGCTAAACACCATACCTCCTCGAGAACGAACTCGATTATTCGTCTTTACGTTTTTCCTAAAACGTATTGATTAATACTTACCACGACTTAGCGTTTGCTTACTTTTTCCTTAAAGGTAAGTAAAACGACTAAAAACCGCAACATCAGATCCCCAAAGTACAATTCCTCGGTCACGTTATTGATAGTGACAGTATTCACGTAGACCCAACAAAGGTCGAATCTTTCAAAGATTGGGTATCCCCTATGTCACCGAGAGAGATCCGCCAATTTCTAGGCCTTGCCGGGTACTACCGCAAATTTATTGAAGATTTCTCCAAGATAGCCAAACCGATGACCAAACTCACGAAGAAAGGAATAACGTTCGATTGGGGAGAAAAGGAAGAATCAACTTTTCAGTTGATTAAGCAGAAGTTGTGTAGTGCACCTATTTTAGCCTTACCTGAGGGCAACGATAATTTCGTTGTATATTGTGATGCTTCACACAAAGGTTTGGGTGCAGTACTGGTGCAGAGAATGAAAGTGATCGCATATGATTCAATATAATTAAAGAAACACGAGAAGAACTACACCACTCACGATCTAGAACTTAGATCCGTAGTATTTTCTCTAAAAATCTAGAGACATTATCTTTACGGAAAAAAGTGTACTGTGCATACTGACCATAAAAGTTTGCAACACATACTGGATCAAAAGGAGCTGAACATGAGACAACACTGTTGGATTGAGTTGTTAAGTGACTACGGCTGTGAGATCAAATACCACCCCGGTAAAGCAAATGTGGTTGCTGATGCTCTAAGCCGTAAGGAAACAGACCCTCCTATAAGAGTCCGAGCACTAGTTATGACGATCAGCTTGGACCTACCCAAGAAAATTTTGGAAGCTTAAATCCAAGCCCAAATCCCAGAAAACCTCGTAAAGGAAGACGTCGGAGGAATGATTAGAACCGACCTTACCAAGGAGAAGTTGGAACTAAGAGCAGATGGAACCATGTGCCTTCACGGGGAGGAGTTGGTTACCTTGTTATGGAGGCTTGAAAAAAGTGATCATGCACGAATCTCATAAGTCTAAATATTCTATACATCTCGGATCTGAAAAGATGTATCAGAATATGAAGAAGTTATACTTGTGGGCGAATATGAAAGCTAACATTGCCACATATGTTCAGAAGTGCTTGACATGCTCACGTGTCAAAACTGAACATCAGAGACTATCGGGTTTACTTGTACAGCCCGAGATACCAAAATGGAAGTGGGAAAACATCACCATGGACATTGTTACCAAACTCCCAAAGTCATCTCACGGTTACGATACTATATCGGTAATCGTCGACCGACTTACCAAATCTGCTCATTTCCTACCAATTAGGGAGAATGATTCCCTGGCAAAGCTAGCAAACACGTATCTTAAGGAGATAGTGACCAAACATGGAATACCAGTCTTAATAATCTGTGATCGAGACGGTAGGTTCACATCGAACTTTTGGAAGGCTTTCCAACGAGCTTTAGGTACAAAGTTGGACATGAGCACTGATTATCATCCACAGACCGACAGTCAAAGTGAATGAACCATCCAGACTCTAGAAGACATGCTACGAGCATGTGTGATTGACTTTGGAAATGGATAAGTTGACCACATACCTTTAGTTGAATTCTCCTAAAACAACAGCTATCACGCCAGCATCAAGGCTGCTCCTTTTGAAGCACTATGTGGTCGAAAGTGTCGTTCACCTATGTGCTGGGCAGAAGTAGGTAAATTTCAGCTCACTGGAGCCGAGTTAATCCAGGAGACTACCGACAAGATCGCCTCATAAAGCAAAGAATTCAAGCTGCCCGCGATCGACAAAGCTACGCGAGCCAGAAACGTAAACCTATGCAATTTGAAGTAGGTGGTCGCGTCATGCTCAAGGTATCACCTTGGAAGGGTGTTGTACGTTTTGGTAAACGTGGAGAAATGAACCCACGCTATGTCGGCCCCTTCAAAGTGATAGCCAGAATCGGGGACGTAACATATCGTTTAGAGTTACCACAACATTTGAGTCGGGTACACTCTACCTCCCACGTGTCTAATCTGAAGAAGTGTTATGCTGAAGAACAATTGGTTATGCCGTTGGAAGGAGTTCAATTTGACGACAAAATCCAGTTCACAGAAGAACCAGTAGAAATCATAGAGAGGACGGTTAAGAAATTGAAACGCAGTCGCATTCTGTTGATCAAGGTATGTTGGAACTCGAGGAGAGGTCCTGAGTTCACCTGGGCACGAGAAGACTCGTTCAAAACCAAGTACCCACATTTGTTCACCTGACCGATGAATTCATCTTAAGCTTTGAGGACAAAGCTAAAATAAAGGGAATGTGTTGTAAAACCTATAATTTTACTTATTTGACTTTGTCAACTGTTGTACTCATTAATTCTGTAATCTACTTATTTCTACTTTTATATGATTATTTGAGCATTATCTTCATTTGTCATACTATCATTTCATATTTATTATTAATATATATATGAACCTTTAGTCTTTTCTGACTACTCTGGCAATTGACTAGCTACATAATACACAAGGACTCACCACCTCATTACACATTTTTTTTGGAAAAAGATGATCTTACTTACTTTATTTTACTAAGTACCTGGACTTAATATTATATGTACATATTTACATATACCTTATACTATGAGAAATCATACGACTTCATAAAAATAACATCTATTACCTCACCTTGACATTTTATTTATGATAAACAAGTATAATACTTTTAACATTATACACATTATATACCTTCAACATATTATCTAAAATCTTAACCAAAATACCTAGAAACCTCACAAGTACCTATTATATATTACATAGACTTATATTAACTCCCAAATTAAAACAAGTCAAACACAATTCTACCCTAAAACTTATATCTAACCGTGTATACATTATACACATGCATACACTTGAACACTACACTTAACTTGTACAAATAGAAATAAGTTATGTTACAATAGTCAACCTACACTATACCTCACAACATAATACACTATTTTCACCTTGTCTTGTCCCCTTTGACTTCAATCTACATGGCAAAAAGGAAGGAAGCAAAGATTGACATGTTTTGCCAAATAGGGTATTGTACTTGCATATCTTACAACAAATCTCCATATATCTTACAAGAATACCATAGTACTATTTTTGCATACTCAAAATATTCCATATATTTGACTATGTCCGAATCTCACAAACACACAACATAAAATCAACTTCAATCTCTCCTACACTCTCTCAACTCACGACTTCAATTAAATCTCCACACCAAGAACACATTTACTTCATTTACTAGCCAAAATCTATGTCTCATTCATCTTAAATACCAATCATTGTTACTCCTACAAAAGCTTGATCTCCAAGACAACTCTAAGAGTATATATAAGCAAGGAAGGTCACGACTTATTTATATAGGCTCGGGTTAACCATTGTTGATTTATAAGCTTAAGTTCTCCCTTGGTTCTCTTGTCTTCCTTAACCTCATTTAACAAGTAAGCTTCATGAAAACTACTTTTACCTTATTTACTTTCATTTTTACACTTGTTCATTCATTTACATAAACTCATATCATGAACATATACTATGAACAAGTTGAAACTCCAAAACTAGTGAATATATATACAAAAAAGGTCATGGCATATTATTGTTTTCACAAGGAAGGATATAAAATTTACTAGGTTATGAACACATGAACATATACTCCTATTTAAACCTAGAAAATGATGAAAACCTCCTATGTATATGTATAGCTGTGAGCTATCAGCTCATATTGGAGCTTGTAGTTATCTTTCTTAAACCTGTAGTAAGCTTAGAAAAACCCTTAGATCTATGTAACCCCTTGAATAATCACTAGCCTTCTTAGTGGACTTATTAGGCCCAATGAATAGTAACCAAGCCCGTTAGGCCCATATGTGGTGGATAAGCCCATTAAGCTACTCTTGTTATGTTAATGGACTTAATAATGTAGTTAAGCCAATTTATAAACATTTAGCCCATGTAGATCTAATAAAATGAGTAATGGGTCATGTAAGCCCAATAAGAGTATAGAAAGCCCACTAGCTCACTTGACTTATTAAATAAGCCCATTTATTGTTTTTAAACTTAAATAAATTTTTGGTACTAAAAATATAACTTATAAAGTTTTCAGGCCAAAAAGGTAATTTTATAAAGTCTAGGGGTAAAACCGTGACATTTATAACTTATTATAACAAAACATTAAGTGAAAGGACTAATATTATAATTAACCGAGAGTTTAGGGGTTAATTAATGCAATTCAGGCCTTAGTTAAACCCTAAGGACCATTCATGTAATTACCTATAAGTTAAATACTTGTTTTGTAAACCTAAGGACTATTTATGTAAATACCCAAAAGTTACAAACCCTAATATTAACCTAGGCACTAAATGTGTAATAAGCCAAAAGATACTAAAGCCCTAGGGGCTATTTCATAAATTGGTGTATACTATAACCCTAATTCGAAACTTAAAGGACTAAAAGTGACAATACACGAAAGTGTTACAAGCCCTAAACCTATATATATAACTTGAGGGACTTGTTTTGCCCTAAGCCAAAACCTATAGAAACCCTAGGGGTACTTTGTGTAAATGTCGCGGTTATAAATAAAATAGAAGGACTATTATTGCCATTTCATGAAACTTATATATGCCCTAAATCCATATATATTTTGATATTAAAACTATGACAAACCCCTAATTTATAAGGACTAATCCGTCATTACTTCGAACTTATAACCTAGAAACTATTTTATAAATTTTTGAAACTTTGGGGAATTTAATTTAAATTAAATTAAATGATATAAATTTTATAAACGTAATTTATATAAGTTATATAAATTGAATACGATTAAATTATAAAAGTAAATATATTAATTATATTTTTTTATTTTCCCTATCCTTTTTAAATATATAAATCATTGTTTTATAAATATATAAACTAATTTACGACAATAAAAGTACGAGATTAATTGATAAGGAATTAATTAGTTAAACGATATTATTAACTACGTATTTAAAACGGATATTCTATTAGTTGTACAATGATTAATTAAAATACGTAGATCGTAATAAAATACTTAAAACTAGTATAAGCATGCACAAATTTATTCAGAGACTTTTATGCATTATTCTATGCATACACTGAGACTGTATAATTATTTAGGCAGTTGACTGTGTCGTGAGCATTACGTTGGATTACTTGTGATTTATTGTTGTACTACTGAGGTGAGTTCATGGCCCCACACTATATATTAACAAACTTTTAAACCTTTTATGGGGGAGAAAACATGCAACATATTTTATGGACATCAACTGAACTACGTTAAACGTTGATTACATTTGCCTATTGTAGAATGCATCTCTTACCCGGGAACTGAAACTCTTAAAATTATTGAATTGCCTGAATGTATAAATAGATCTAGTTGGGATTGACCATCCTCATCTGGGTGAGTAGCGCTCACTGTGCCTCGGCCAAAACAACAGATGTTGATCATGTCGGAACATTGTATTGGGTCCTTTTTTATTAATGTGAAGGGTCCTCATTTGTTGTGGGCTTAACGTGTCAAGTGTCAGTTTCGGGCAACAGGAAATGTAGTTACCTTTAAGTATTGATGCTATGTGCATTACTACTTCAGTGGTGTTTATTGTCCAAACTTATTTTATTAAACCTGTGAATTCACCAACTTTATGTTGACTCTCTAAGCATGTTTTTCTTAGGAAACTGACACAGATATTTGATGTGCATGGAGTCAAGCATCATGATAGGTTGCATTTATAGAGCTCATTTGGGGTTTTATAAACTTGGGAATAATCAAACCGTTGAATAATGTTTAAGACAATTTTTATAACAATTGTATTATGGTTCATGTAATATTTGTATTGATAATCTTTTTTCTGTTGCTCTACATACTATTTGCTGTTGATCCACCTACGTGACACCCAAATATTATTTCCACGGTATTTGACCTATTTGGGGGTGTCACAATTTTAAATGAGTTGGGATTTGGGTAATATAAGTAAGGAAAATAGGGATCATAGGAAAAATTTAGGGGATTTGGTTTCGTTTCAGCAGAATCTTATGTTGGAAATACGTTTTTACGTATTTAGAAAGGATCGGTCACTCCAACGATATATACGTAGATTGGGCTCGTGATCTAGTTATGTAAGTATAACCCATAAAGCCCACATGTAGGGTGGGCTATATATACCCTTCCTAGCATGTTAGGAAGGGTAGTTGTTGGTTCCCATTTCACTAATAAAACATATTTCACTCTAATCCTCTCCTTTCTCTCTCTAGTTCTTCATCTCCCTCCCCTTCTTTAGATCATTACAACACTTTAACAATCATAAGAAATAGTGGACCTACAAATGGTATCAAGAGCCATGGTTGATTGGTTGTTATTGTGTTTGTTTTTGATTGTTTTTCGTGGGTTTTGATTTAATCAAGCTAAAATCTTGATTTTTTTTTTGCGTTTTTGTGGTTTAAGTTTGTAGACAAATCGACTACATAGATGTGGTAGTGATTTGAGTTACTTGTTTTCGTCAAATTCACAAAATTTTTGGTCATTTGGTGATTCTTGGGGTGTTTTTTTAGTTACGGTGTGTTTTAGTACTGGTCTTGTTAATATTCTGAAAAGATTCTTTTTGTGTCCTTTTGTCTATTTTCTATCAGAATCCACAAGGGTTTTATTATTCCGATAGATATTCAGATACATATTCCGATCTGTTACAAGTTTTGTCTTATTCCGATCCATTACTACATATTCCGATCTGTTACAAGTTTTGTCTTATTCCGATCCAATACTCCATATTCCGATGGTTTGAAGATTCCGATACGTATTCTGATGGTTTTTAACATTCCGATGGTTTTTGACATTCCGATGGTTTTTGACATTCCGGTGGATTTGACATTCCGATGTTTTTGACATTCCGATGGTTTTGAATATTGCGATGGATTTTGTAACTGTTTAGTTTTATTCAAATATTGTGATGGT
The DNA here is from genome assembly GCA_025667525.1 of Glebionis coronaria. Taxonomy (NCBI): domain Eukaryota; kingdom Viridiplantae; phylum Streptophyta; class Magnoliopsida; order Asterales; family Asteraceae; genus Glebionis; species Glebionis coronaria. Next base: position 463,268,464 of record CM046875.1, on the reverse strand, counting down.
CTACTGAACACATTGTCTCAACCAAAACCTGACTCGGTAAACAGACTCGCCTTGACACAACACTTCGACTCTCGACTCAAACAGTTTGACTTTCGACACAGACTCTCGACTCGACTTCAACGAACCGAAGTCGCACACCAACAAACTCAAAAACAGACTCGACTCTCGTCTCAATCATTCTCGACTCGACACAAAAACCAAGACACTAAACTCCCAAAACTGAACACAACTCGACTCTAACCGACACTCAAACGCCACAACTCTACCACATAACTCGACTCGACCTCAAACAAAAACTCATCAGACCCACAGACTCATAGACAAACCTTCACTCTCGACACACACAACCTGTCTCAACTAGACCTAAAACCATCTTAACTCGACACAAAAACTGACTCAATTATTTTTATAAAACCCATCACTCACGATCTCATCAAGAACCATCATCAATCAAGATCCAAAATAGAATTAAATAAAATCTCAGATTCGTTCTCGTGATTAAAATTTTGTGTTTTTTAGGGTCTAAACACACGAAAACACTAATCATCACTGATTTGTGGTTGGTCTTAAACCAATTTTTTTTATTTACGAAATCAAATAAATATTTATAACAAACTTGTTATAATCCTTATTATGTTCGTTACACTAAAACCAACATGCAGTCATTTATTATAACCTACCCGAGAACATTAATTTGTTCTTGAAGTCGCGTTTTTTCTTTCGTCCTTCGAGGTCTCAAATCAAAACATTCTTGAAGCTAAACGAGCCGATTAGCCATGTAGGTGAATCTTTGATTTGGTTCTATAGCTTGGATGTGAGTTTTGATTATATTGTTTGATTAATATGGGAACTGGATGTGATTTGTTTATTGGTTTGATTTGATGATTACGAAACGGTGAGGATAAGGATAGATCGAGATTTGATGAGTTAAGATGAGATAAAGGATTCGTTTTTTGACGGTTGTGAGATCTACATAAAGAAAGAGAAAAGAGCGGAGGAAACAAGAACACTTAAAGGCGCTGTTTTATTTTCTTTTTAGCTAAAATATAGAGGCTGTCAAGTGGATTTCATAAACTATTCAAAAATTATCAATTATTTGATAAAGGCCACGTGTGTGGGGCGGAGTTTACAAAGCGTTGTATTTGTTCTCAACTGTTTGACAACTGTTTGACGTATGTGGGGTGGAGGTTACCAAGAAAGTGAATACAATAATACTTGATATTCTAAGTGGGCTTTTATTTTGGATACACACAATTGTTGGATTAATTGATTGAGAGGTATTATTGGATTAATCCGGGTATTTCGTAATTACCAAGTGGTAATATTTTGACTAACGTGATGAAAAAATGTAACGAGACAAAGTGTGCCGACCAAGAAATTATTGAGCCGAGAAAAAGTTATATCACCAAACGATGATTTTTTAAGAGTTATTTATGGATCTTTCGTTGGTTATGTCAAATCCCGCGAATTTCAATTTCTTGGTTTCTCCACAAATTGTCAAATATCGTATTGGTCTTTCAACAATTAACACAATTAATTTTCATCAAAATTCAATGGAATCGTTGAATTCGACAGTTCAAGAGGGAGAACTACAACACATGCAACTCAAAGAGATCAACTTGCGTCAAAAAACATTGGAAATTTTTCACGAGCTCAAGATACATTTTGCACTTCTATATCCGAACAACATGACCGAACTTCCAGCCATAGTTCAAATGTTCTTTGGCAAAGTGGATAATTTCAAAGGGAAGATTTTCCATAATTTGGATGAAGTACAGTTGCAATTTAAAAAGGAGAATCTTCATGAGGTTAAAGCGAAGATATGTCCAGAAATCCTTCGCACACAATTTAAGGATTTCTTTGCCTCAAGAATGGAACCTCCTTTTGATTATTCGACTCTAATCCTTCACCAGATATTCAACTTGCATACGGGTTGCCAGACTGAAACCTTTAAAAGTGGTTTACTCAATCACATCAATATACGTGAGAAGTGTATGGAGGTAAGGTTAGTTACAAAGAGATACGGTTGAAAAAGGGTCAGATTCAAATAATCAAGGAGTCGTCTAAACAATTGCATGCAACAATACCTTATGAACATGAGAGAGACACACTTCAAGCTATCGTTAAAAGATGATCAGATCTGCCCGGTGCAAGAAATGGGTGCCAATTTGGTCGTCACGGTAAGCAATGGCAAGGAATCAGGAGGAAAGCATGAACCGAGCAGCAAGTCACAAGCACTAACTGTTCAGGTGCCAAGTTTCAACAATATAAAGCATGTTGAGCATTCTAAACCTAATTATGCCAAACATGGGATGGAAAAGAGTGATAGCGATACCATTTCTGATTCATCCGATGTGAGTCATAATGGGGGAGAAAGTGTTCAAAATGCTAAACATCATGATAAGTACCTTATGACTGCTTCTTTAAATAATTCTGATTCTAGGATTAAAGAGCCCGAAACGATCGTAGCTTAGCAATCAAATGATCTTGAGGATGCCAAACTAGAATTTTCCAAGAAAACGAACAAATTTGAAACATATTTTGGAAAACTTGAAAAGTCAACCGTTGTTCTTGAACGAAAATTGGATCAAAAAGTTCTAGATTTTAAAGCTGAAAAGGATAATTTTTTGAAACAAATTAAGTTGCAAGAATCTAAGTTGGCATCCCAAGACAAATTGCTTAAAGATAATGAGACTTTTAAAAGCTCAGGTTCAAGAAAAGGTTTTTGCTATAGCTGCTTTGAGAAATGAATTAAGAAAAACTAAAGGAACTAGTGTGGACACTAAGTTTGAAAAACCATCAATCTTGGGGAAACCATCTCAAATTCAGTCTGTTAGACAACCGACCGCATTTAGATCCGAGCGACCAAAATCCTCGAGACCTTGGTTTGCCTCCCAAGTTGATATGGTTCATCGTTCTACACCGGTCACTCCACCAACTAGGACCAATGTGACTAAAACAGCTGTTGCAAGACCTAATCACATGATTGCATCCAGTCTCCCTAGACATAGTCCAAAGAACACGTCTCGAACTAGTTCAAATGACGTTCTCCATAAATTGGTCTAAGGGAAGCTATTCAAAAGACACAAGTAAGAGATAGGAATTTTAAACCTAGTCAGTTGCCTTCTAGATTACCCAACACTGCTAACTGTAGCATGTCATATCCTAGGAGCATCAATCAATCATCTAGGAATTCTAGATCGTACTCGGACATTAAATATGCTACTTGTAAATCATGTAGGAAATGTGTCTTTAAGGCAAATCATGACTCGTGTGTCAAGAAATTCCCCTATGAGGTGAACTCCCATGCTAGAACTAAATCCCAGTGGTTAGCTAAAATCAAACCCATTGGTAAAGTTTGGCGCCCCACTGGTAAAACTTTCACTCTTGTAGGAAACTAGTGCCCTTTAACTAGGATAGTCTCTGATTCTACTAAGACTACTAGGGAGGAAATTGAAAAGGATGATACATCACTTAAGCCTGAACTTAAGTTTTTCTACAAAAGGAAACGTTTGCCAACTAAGGCAAGTGAATCATCTCCTCAGGTCACCTCTGGCACAAGAAAAGAAAACTGTGAATCCCCGCATGGTTCTAAGATAGATATCGCTAACCCATATAAAAGCATACAAACTTCAACTGAGAATGCAGGTACCAAAGTCAACGTTCAACAAGAACACAACGGTCCAATCATTGTATACCGTTCAACTAAGGACACTATCAGAGTTTGGTTGCTGAAGAAGAAGATATCTAAGAAACAAGTGTCTCAGGGGACTCGCAGTTAAGCTTACCACAATGGCTCATCGTTAAATATCATATGATCACTCGATCCGCAAATAAAGGAAAGTTTATCGCCGATGAAAAGCTTATCCTCATTAACGAGAAATTAAATTTTCTCGGACACGAGTTTACTTTAAAACTATTCAAAGGTTTTAAACTCGTGTATATGGCTTATCGTTAAATTTCAGACGATGACCCGCACTTCAAATAAAGGAAAGTTTATCGCCGCTGATAAACTTATCCTCATTAACGATAAATTAAATTTTCTCGGACACGAGTTTACTCTAAAACTATTCAAAGGTTTTAAACTCGTGTATATGGCTCATCGTTAAATATCAGACGATGACTCGATCCTTAAAGAAAGGAAAGTTTATCGCCGATGATAAACTTATCCTCATTAACGAGAAATTAAATTTTCTCGGACACGAGCTTACATTAAAACTATTCAAAGGTTTTTAAGCTCGTGTAACTGGCGTATAATCACATTTCAGATTATGCCCCGGACTTCAAAGAAAGGAAATTTTATCACCGATGATAAACTTATCCTTACAACGAGAAATTAATTTTTCTCGGGCATGAGCTAATATTAAAAACATCTGAAGTTTTTAAGCTCATGCACAATGACTTACAGTTAAATATCAGACTGTAACTCGGACTTCAATTTCAGGAAAGCTTATCTTTAATGATAACTTATCCTCGCAACAGGAAATTATTTTTTCTCGGTCAGGAACTTGTATTAAAACATTCCAAGTTTTAAGCTTAGAATGGAAAGTGTATCTTTTTAATAAGAGAACTTTTCCTAATAACGAGAAATTCATCTTTCCCGGTCATGAGCTTTACATTAAAACATTCAAAAGTTTTTCAAGCTCATGAAAACGACTTATAAGTAAATGTCAACATAGGAATCGTTCTTCAGTTAAAAGGAAAGTTTATCGCCGATGATAAACTTATCCTCGCAACGGGAATTTTACAACTTCTCGGACTTGAGCTTGTTTTGTAAGATATTCAACATCTTAAGCTCAAGTAATTGGTTTTTCAAAACATTGAACACAATTTTTCGAGAATTTCTCAAAAGGTTTTTCTAAATCTTTCAAAATTGTGTGTTTAAAAATATTTTGATAAAAAGAGCATGTCTTCTGGAATCAATAATATTTATGATACTAGAAATGTCATTAAATAATGACACGGGGTTGTAAATAAAGTTCAAGCAGAAGTTCAAATATTTTAAAACATGCTCAAAGAGGCTTGCTATTATTTCAGATAGTAACCCGTTTTTCATATTCAAGTCAAGCGTTTCACCGGAAAGTTTTGACTCAACAACGGGAATTAATTTTCTCGGGCATGGTCTATTTATAACCATGTAAGGGATTATGTTTACGGAATAACACAATCTAACACGAATATATGTATGTTTCAGTGCATTTATTTGTTAAAACAAGAGAAATCTTGCTTTTATGAAGTTGTCATCTCCACAATCCGCAGTAATTTACAATTGATATCTATATATTCGACGATGCGGCTACTCAAACGGCGACAACAGCTCTTTCAATAGAACACGGATCAACAATTGAGGGGGAGCAATTGTCTATCATTCAGAATCTTTGATGGCGAAAGTGCCAAGGTCACTAATTGGTGTCAAGACAACGATATCAATCGTATACATGGTGTCAAGAGATAACTTCAGACGTGACGAGGCGACCAACACTCGTGAACAAGAACCATGTGATTCTATCATATGATGGTCTCTATCATTCAGGTCCAACCTCGTAAATTGCTAATCTTGTGAATACATTATCCTATATGATCTTTGCACGTGATAAATACCTTACACTTGTGTTTAAAAGGTATTTCATTTACGTTTCAAGTACAACCTCATTAATTTGAGGGGGAGCTTGTGTAAATCATGAAGATAATTGGATTTGCATTTTTCTTCCCAAATTTTCTTAAAATGCTATTAAATCAATTGATATTAAAAATATCGATTGGGTTAATATTTTTAATATGGGCGAGAAAATGTGATTTAATATGGGAAATGATTAATCACAAATGGTTTGACTTAACGTGATAGCTCATCCCGACATATGCGAAATGTTTTCGGATATCGTGGCATATGTTAAAGGGGAGTAAAATGGATTTGGATATCAAAATGGATTTCATGGTGACTTACACTTACCCAAAACATCTCTATTCACGACGGTGAGGATTGTGGTGACATAAGGATGGTAGGATAGGTTAAAGTCCAATGATTCCTCTAGAACTGAAGGAATCTTCCCAAGGATATTCCATAGCTAGAAATAGTAGTCCTTAGGAAAGATGGAGAAACATTGTGAACGTAGCTGAATGTCGACCAAGTACTTAAGTTAGCACTGGAAAAATTACAATAAGATGTTAGTTATGACGTATTGGTAAGCATTGAAGGGGTTGAAGAATGAAAAAGAATTGTAAAGATAAAGGATGAAAAGAAAGCAGCCCTCCTAACAACCTTAGGCAGAAATCGAGTCAACACATATGCTATTGAGATCATTTTTTAATGATTCTTGATATTGAAGATAGACATCATGGACCCAGTGATGCAATGCACAACCCATCCCAGCTAACTCATATATCTCTTAAAAGATATTTGTTTTAATCACACAGAGACAACGCATTATCTATTGATTTATTCACTCCGGATAAATTGGTATTGAAATGGGGCACTCTTCTCCAGCCTCTGATCACTAAAATCCAAAATGCACGATCGAGTCTAGAGCCATTTGAGATCATCAAATATCTCATTAGGACACACTTTCATAATTCCTCGCTTCTTCACACACTGTGAAAAGTAAGAAAGATCTTAAGAGTCCTACGCAAAATCTTCATGATCTTGCCTGAACATCCGAGTAATACGAAAGTATTTACAATGAAGATGGGAATCCTTCTTGAGCGAATATCAAAAAGCTCATGGTAGGTGACTTGTGCGATTCTTTATGAATCAAGCTTATGATAACTGGAAAGCAACAGTGGTTTAATTCTTAACTGAACTTAAACACGTTCCAAGTCTATACGCAATATATTAGTGATCTTGCCAGAACACTCAGAGTGACACTCTATAGTGTTCGCAGTGATGAGTGGAAATCCTTCTAGTGTTAACCTCAAACAGCACTTGGTAGGTAACTTGCAAGATTCTATACGAATCAAGCTCGTGACAACTGGAAAGCAACGATGGTGCGGTTCTTAATTGAATTTCACTTGTTCCAGGAACATGAATTGACGGCTTCAATCATGCGGATAAATCTATCCAAATGACTCACTCTTTAAGTTCGCACTCAGCGTAGGACGGTCGAGTAAAGAGAACGTGTTTACCGGCGAAATCTTGTAAAGGAGGTTCTTAATTAAAACTACCAGCCACAAGTACAATGTTTAATATCGTCCAACGGTCTTCATCGGCCGGAGGTAAAATGCTATCGAATTAGAATAAAATGTTCAAGGTCATTACATCCGTGTATATGTTTTGTTGCTAACTATCTTATGCAGCATAACAAGAAGGTGGCATTGCGGTGTACAATCCAGAAGAAGTAATCAACACATGCTTATACTGTATGTACTTTATACTTCAACAAATTCAAGAAAGTCTAAAGGTCAAGTCTTCCGCTGTATCAAACTCTGAAGCTTTCAAGAATTTATAAAAGTATAAGTATGTGGAACATGAAGTCAAGAGGAGAAAAATTTCACAAGTGATGAATGCACAAGGTCAAGGCAAGGAAACATGCTCAAGACTAAAGTCAAAGATCACATCAGCATATTCACAAGAACAAGTTCGAAGACTCAAGCATAGTATGCTAGGTTTAAGATTTTGTAAAATGGTGTGACCTCCCTTAGGGGGAGATTGTTGGAAATACGTTTTCCCAAAGAAAGTCTTGGTCACATCATTGTTAGCATAGATCACGAGCTATAGACTATTTACGAAATTGTAACTTGGAGTGACCTTCCTTAGGGGGAGATTGTTGGAAATACGTTTTTACGTATTTAGAAAGGATCGGTCACTCCAACGATATATACGTAGATTGGGCTCGTGATCTAGTTATGTAAGTATAACCTATAAAGCCCATATGTAGGGTGGGTTATACATACCTTCCTAACATGTTAGGAAGGGTAGTTGTTGGTTCTCATTTCACTTAATCAATCTTTCTTTCTCTAATCCTCTCCTTTTTCTCTCTAGCTTTCCCTCTCTAGTTCTTCATCTCCCTCCGTCTATTTAGATCATTACAACACATTAACAATCCAAAGAAATAGTGGACCTACATCTTCTTCTTCTTCTTCTTCTTATTTACTAAGTTTACGTTTAAGGGTGTTTGATTCTTGCACATGATTGTGCCTGATTACGTGATCCATTAATTTCTGAGATATATTGATGGCTTCTTCTAAACTTTGGGGTTTAGAGATAGTCATCATTTTCTTGAATCCTTGGGAAAAATTTTCTTGAATCCTTTGATAAAAGCTTTCATCATTCTTTGGGAATTAGTGATAGGATATAATTCTGCTAACTCTTGAAATTTTCTAAAATAGGCATTGAGATCATTTCCATGTGTCACTAGATAGAAAAATTCCTTTTTCACTTTCTCAATTTCTATGGAGGGATAATATTGGGTCATTAAAAGGCACTTAAAATCTAACCACTTTATCCTTTGAGCTTCTTCTTTTCCAACGAGTTGAGAATAGTAATTCCACCATGATAATGCTTCGGTAGTTAAACTACTAACAACAGTCTTTACTTTATGATCCTTGACACAACTAAATTGGAAGAAAATCGTCTCAGTTCTTTCAATGAAATGAGTGATACTAATAGCATCTTCGGTTCCTTGGAATTTATATAACTGACTAGTTATAAAATTTTCCGTTGAAGTAGTATTCTTCACTATCTTAAAAGTTAGTATTTTCATAGCTGCAGCAATTCCATCTTTAATTATTCGTTGAAGTCCTTAGGGAGTTAGGATAGAAGATATCGATGTCCTTAATGTGTCATTCTAAATTTAGAAGACAAAATTTTGAAGTTTAAATGTCCTTGTGTTTTTAAGCATTTGCCATATGTGTATACATACAACGCTTTACGAGCATTTTTTTTTGAAAAATTTAAAGATACATCATATAAGGTTAGGGAATAGGTTTATAGGGCCACGTAACTATTACCTCCTCTTAAGATTCCTAAGTTTATTTATCTGTTATTTAGATTAATACTTTCTTTTAACCAAATAGACTTGAGAACTCCTTTTTAGTTTAAGATAATATCTTTCTTTTGCTATAATTCTTTTAAATACTTATACTTTGTCAAGTATTTCTCTTTTAGAATGATATGCAAATAAAGGACAGAAAAAGAAACTTTTATTTATTAAGAATTCACTTTGCTGATAAGCAAGCTTCTTTGTTACATAAAAGTAAAAACCGAAAGCTAAAATATTCACAAGGCTTTTAGAGAAGCTGAAATATTTTTGAGCTGGTTTACTCCTTCTTCTTGAGATCTTTGATTATGGCTAAAAGTCCTTTGATATTGTCTTGATGTCGTACTTGAATATTAACAAGTGTGAAAACACTTATCCTTTTACCACTTATTTCCAATAATAACAAGACCAAAACGTGTATTTTATGTCGTAAAAGTCGGAATTATGCGTGGTTTGTGTTTTTATTGTGTTTTAGGGTTAAAATATGAAAAAGGGAGAAAACACGGGCTATCACGGGCTTTTATCAAAGAAAACGAGAAAAGACGAAGTCAAAAGATCAAAAGTGCAAAAAGAACGGAAGTCCAAGGCCTATTCTGAAGATTTATCGAAGAAAAATTCTAAAGACGAAAGTTTAATGAAGTCGAAGAACCAAGTCTAATTATAGAAGAAAACTATAAGACGAGTTCAATTTATATCGACAAATCTCGAGACAACGTCGAGAAAGACAAAGAATTTAAATCGAGTCGAGACGAGAAGAAAGAAAAAGGAAGCAATACATGCACCTCCCCACCTCCTATATATACCTTCCTAATATGTCGTTAGGAAGGTGTTAGTTAGTTAATTAGTTCATTTTTCAATTTTGTAGTTTTAATTTTTATAGAGAGAAAGTGTCTAACTTTCTCTCACTAGGAAAACTTCATCTTTTATTTCTTTCTTGTTTGAATCTAATCTTTACTTTCAATAAGCTTCTCCATTGTTGCCATTCTTACTTGGGCTAAGGTAATTTCCTCATCATGCAATCTCTGCTTATCTCGTAACTCATAATTCTCATTACTTACTTTTATTAAATCATTTTCCATAGTTTCCATTTCCTTTTGCATTATCGTCTTTCCATACTTATATATTCAATTTCATACTCCAGATCTTCAATACGCTTGGGAGGCGCTTCACTAAAATAGTTGAACATATTCTCCATTTGTTCTACAAATATATTTTGGGTATTTGGGATATTATTCGATGCTTGGGATAAAGAAGTTTGAGACAGCAGAATAAATATATATTATTTGGTTAAGGATTATTTTCTGGAGATAAAGGATTAGGGTAATTATTAGCAAAAAGGGCTAGTACTAAGGGTTTAGGTAAATCCATAAGGTAAATATTTTCTGGATCCGAATGTGATATGACAATGGGATGAAAATAGGAAGACATATTTCTGAAGACGTCGATAAAATAAATTATTTATATTAGTATTTAGTATATTACTTACACATACTATCATATTATCACATAATATTATCATTTAAAGAAAATCACAACTTAAAATTATTACTTACAATTTTGTAGCAGCACGGTTTTGATGCGGAGATTTTCACTTGGAATTTATTTTAGAAAATCAGTTATAGCTAGGATTTTAATCTCTTGTTCTCTATAACTATAGCTCTGATGTCACTCTATAACACCCCCATTTTTACCTTGACACAACAGAATAATATTTTTGGGTATTACTTCAAGATATGAAAGCACAGTAATAGAAAAACAACTCAAAAGAGTGTTTAAATAAACTTTATTAATTCTTTATAAATTATCATTCAACATCAGAGATTTTCAATAAAACAACTTGTACATACTATGTACATCACAGGTTCCTGAGATTTAGAAAATAGGTTTGAATGATAAAAATTCCCAAGTGTACATCTCTCCACGTCATCATTATGCTGCTCCATGTTATCAATTATCAAAACCTAAAATATATGCTTAAAGTCAACACAAAGGTTGAGTGAATTCATAGATTTAAAAATAATTTGAATACAAGATCCTTTTTCCTGAGCTACGTTATTATTCGCTCGTAAAATGGATTAATCAATGCACTAAGCTAATGATACCGCGACTAGACATATCAGAAACTCACAATTGCCCTTACGAGGAATTCTGCCAAACTATCATGCTTAGCAAAATAAAGTATGCCTTTTTTACCACTGAGGTGCTAGCAAGGGTGACTTGCCCAGACAGGAGATGTCAGTCTCCAAATAGTACTATTTACAATATTAGCACTCATTTCCAAGAAATGATAACGATTCATAATTAAAAAGGGACTTTTAAAGCAGCAGTAAACATAGTGTCAATAATTATTTATGAGAAGCATACCAAAACACACTTGTATTCCATTTTAGCGTATACTCCCCTCACGGGTTTTCAAATTATTTAAAAGTAGTATACTTTAGTGAGGCTATTAACTCACCTTAGGTACACTAATCTTAGGGTCCAAAGTTTTTAAAATTTATTCTTATTGCTTTAAATTTCACAAAATGACTCTTTTGGCCCAAAATGTTAAATAGTTTCAAAAATGACAGTTTTAGTCCCTATACTTGTCTAACTTCTTTTAAAATGTACCAAATGATCTAGGATTTAAAAAAAGTCATAAAACACATTTGTAATCATAATAACAACATTTTACCAGAATTATAGCTCTTGAAAGGGATTTTAAGTCATTATTTCATGTAAAATACAAAACTAGGATTTTAAGACATCTTTAGCCTATAACTTCCATTTAAATTGATGAAATGACTTAGTTCTTTCTATATTATCTTTCTAAAAGTTCTTTGGAATTATAACAAGTATAATATATCATCATAACAAGATCAAAGCTTACTAAACATAAGAATTACCTAGGTAGCTCCAAAATGGCTACTTATGACTTCTTTTGAACACTACTTGCTATCAAAGGTTCAAAAGCTTCAATGGCTTCCTTATAGACCTGGTTTCTGGTCTTGGGGAATGTCTTAAGATGTTAATATAAGTGAATATGAATAATGGTTAGGAGGTTTAAGGAATACGGGGTGCAAGTCTTCAAGGTATGCCATACGGCTCTATTTATACTTGTAGCAACACTAAGGCTCCAAGTTTTGGTTCTATACATGTAAGATAGATATGAGAATTACTAAGTATAGCTACTAAATCTCTACACAATTTTATATCTCCTAGCTTCATTCCAATCTTCATTTGTGGTTCAAAATAGGTAACATCATGATGTTGATAAGAATGGTGATGTGTAGCACCCTAGTAGGTGATGCACCTACTTGTCACCACTTCTAAAATATATTATAAAAAGTAAATATCTGGTTTTAAAACTTGTAATGGGATGGAAAGTGTTTAAAATAAGTTTTTTAGGGAAATAACAAAACTGGGTTTAAAAACTAGGGCTTGTAACTTATGGTTTGTGATTTTGGTGATTAGGGACTTAGGAAAGTGACTAGTGAATTATTAGGGCTTAATTAAGTTTTAGAAATTCTATTTAATAGATTTGGGTCCTTGGTTTTAAGTTTAACAAAGGTATGATGTGAAAATGGGAAGTATACTTATGTAGATTAGGGTTTTCTAATGATCTAGGTTTAACTCTTAGTAAAAGGACTTATCCTTCTATTATCTACTTATGTAAACTTAATTTAGATCCTATAAATTGTGTTTTAAGTTTCCAAAGAGTTATTACACTTGGTTTGATAGCTTAGTTTAAGTAAACATGTCTAAAGAGTTAAAATACCTATTTTGACCTAATTTACAAGCCATGCATTGAAATCTTGTACCTTGTGCATTAAGATACTTGTACATTGTCTTAACATAATCTTATAACCTTAATGACGTCCTATAAGTGATTGTATACTTGTCCTAAAAGACTAGGTAATGATTTTATGTAGATTTCTTAATATAAGGGTTTCTATATCATTAAGCCTAATGACTTTCTATTTTGGGTAATTAAGTTTTATATCTTTATAATTACTTATTTTAGGGATAATATGATATGTTTATGACTTCTATGGTTTCTACATTCTTAGTTTAAGGGTTTATATAGGGTAATCATAATCTAGGGTAAATTATGGGAGCTCAAGATCCTATGCTTTAATAACTTGTACATTATGCGTTATTAACTTGTAACTTAACTTGATACCTTAATATGATACTTAGTTGAGTTTTGTAATTATTTCAAAAGATTAGACTTTAATTCATTATAAAATGGATTTTATATGCAAATCTTAGTTTTAGGTCATTTTCTTGTAATTAGTGAATATTAGTACCTTGTAATTGCTTAAATCTTCTTTATATAGTAGATTAGAATTAATATATTGTATTGATTATAGATTCGTAGTTGTTGTATAATTACATTTCTTGAAATATTGTTTATAAAGGTTTATAGGTGATGATCTAAACTATTATGTACACATATTTGTAGTTTAGCTTTGTATGGTTTACACTTACTTATTCTTTGGATAACTTTATACTTAATATATGATAGTATAATCCTTGTTCTTATTGCTTGTTCACTTGCTCATATGTACTATGTATTCATACTTTTAGCATCTTTGAGTTTATTTTTCATTTATAGGGATTCTAGGGTTTCTAAGGGAATTTAGGGTATCATTATATTTCTTGAAATGTTCTTATTCGTGAATGTACTTGTTAAATTACTTATAAACTTATATTTTTTATATATACAACATATAGGAAAATGTTGATATGGTAGTTCAGGTTGTGAGAAGTAGTTCATCTTACCAAGTAATGCATAAAAAGCAAAAATTTCTAATGGATTTTCCACTTCCATTAAACATAACATATATCATACTTGTGAAATTTATGGGTTGTCATAACAAGGGTTTAGCCAACTAGAAGAGGTACCCATACCAGTAGGAGTAACTACTGGTGAACCAGGAGGACCATATAGATGATGGCCAGTGGGTCATTGGTCATAAGAATCACAATCATTTTATACAAATGAAATCTACTATCACACATAAAACATGTTTTTAAAGACAAAGACTTTTTATTTAAATGCCATTGTTTATTGCTTCTATTCTTATTACATATTTGTCTAAGAGAAACAACATTCCTAGAAGACATAGCACTAGAACCAAAAAACATGGAAGTAGAAGATGTAGTAACTCTCTCATTCCTAGCCTTAGCACTAGAATGAGGGGAAACAGATGTATCATTTGTATTGGGGCTTGAGGGACTAGACTTTTCACTTGAACCACATGATGCATAATCACTAACCTTGTCACTGAAAGTACACGAGACAAAGTCATTAGTGTTAGTAGTTCTTTTAGGGGACTCATGCATCTGTGATTCATCTAAGTCTATATGGATAGGTACGGGCATAAAAGTTCCTATAAGGGGTGGAGGTACATCATGCATTCCTACAACTGGTTTAAACCTATTGTAGCGAGGTTTTCCCTCCTCCTCCTTATTAGGATCAAATACACTTGAAAACGATGAGTCAAAGACATCATCTGGTCCAATGTAGTTGTCAAAACCCAACCCCCTTTTTGTTCTTCCACACATGCTGCTATCTACAAGTTTAGAAAGTTTTTTGGGAGCATTTTGCCATTTATCAAACCTATTTAAAGTAGCATCTAATTTAGCCTTCATTTCTTGTTTTTCTTTGATACTTTCTACATTAAGTTTTTCAATATATTTTAGTAAATTAGATGTGTTTTCTAAATCAATACTCAGTACTCTAATTTTATCCTCATATTTTAGCTGAGCATTTTGTAACCACTTCTTTTGTTGTTCTAAGATCTTGAGTGAACTTTTGTATGCTTGAACTTCTAAAAAATATTTATCATTTTGAGCATTAAGTTCATCATGTTGTTTCATGAGGTCAAAATATGTAGTGTCACAACCAAGAGGGCAATTTTGTACCTGAGGAGTGATTACCATTAATGCAAATTCCTCTGCCTCGGATATGTGACTAGTAATCATTGCAAACACATCAGTACCAGGTTATGCTGCTGGTGGAGTGGGAGTCTCATGTTCATTCCAATTGATCATGGTATCATACGATACCAAGGCGTTCTTCTCCTCCTGAAGCTCTTGAACCTTGAAGGCTGAGTACCTATTCTCGTCCTGGTCATTTCTACTAGATCATTCTCTAGCAAAATGTCCTTACTGGTGATAGTTGTAGCATTTGACTTTGCTTCTATCAAACCTGGCTGTATCCTTTGGGTTGTAGCTGAATTTTCGACCAGCCTTCTTCTCAAACTTGTGAACTCTAAGGGTAAGCATAGCCATCTGCCACTTGAGATCCATATCATCCAGATCAAGCTTGTCCACCTGTTTAAAGTCATCAGATGTTAGCTGTTGTTGTGGTTCTACATCAGCAACAAAAGAATGTAGGACAGATTCAACCATGATACTGGTCTTGGCCTTTGGTTAAGGAGCAGGATTATGTTGAGAAAACAAGGCATAACTTGGGCTACTAGCATAAGTCATCTGATTGGAACTCATGGAGCTCACAAAAGCAGAATTAGTAGGAGTGGAGTAATATCCACTAGGGTAGCCACTCACATCAGACTCAAAAGTTTTGAGTTTTTAAAATAGATCATCAAAAGAAAGATACTCAAATCCTTCTTTTTCTTTTAGAGAGATGACTACCTGGTTCTAGGAGTGAGGTAGAGCTCAAAGAAACGTAGCATTGATGTCTTTATTGTCTGGTTTAGACTTGAGTTGATTCAATTAGCTAAGAATCTTTTGAAACCTGTCATACCCTTGATGCAGTCCTTTTGATTCAGAGATCTTAAACTCTGAAAATTCGTCTCTAAGCATTGATCTTCTCATCTTCTTGAATTCTTCATTCCCTCTAAATCTTCTTTGATAACATTCCATATTTCCCATGCATCATCCAAGTGATAGAAATCACCCATATGATCATCAGGAAGAGACTGCAGCAAAATAGTTTTTGCTTTGATTTCCTTTTGTACTGTTGTGATTTCTTCATGTGTTTTGGGGTCTAGAACGGTGATATTACCATTCTTATCTCTGTCAGTACTTTAATTGCTGTTACTTTTTTGAACGATTCTCCATAGAGATAGATCAGTGTTGGTGATCGAGTACTCTATTTTCATAGCCAACATTCATACTCCTATTTCTTTAGGTATGGAAATTTTCCATTCGTGTTGGAGACAGTAGCAACGATCTATTGTGTTTGTTGTGTAGGAGTGGTGGTTTGGGGTCCATCTTTAGTAGAGCTTGAAGTAGACATGGTTCAGGAACATTTTTTTGCAAACAGAAAAATGGTTCTTCTTGTACAAAGACTCTCCCAGGCTCTGATACCACTTTTTGGGTCCTTTTGATATAGATCTTTCAGCCTGTTAAGGATGGTGAACAACTTCTGTTATCACAAGTAATTCACACATAGACTCTAATGGAAACAAACTATTTGTACAGAATACAAACACTAAGAACAAGAAGAAACACTTGGCTAAATGAATAACATGATCCTGTATCAGGATTTCTAATATTACTATTATCAAATGAACTGGTGAAAGGTGTGTCTTACCCTTCTACTAGTGGGTTCCTTTTATACAAGGAAACCTTAAAACTACATTAACACAAAACGTGTAACAGTTGATACGCATATCCTTTCCTACGATATCTCATGCATATCTTAACATACTACTACTAATAAAACGGTTTGACTGTACACTAGACCAGGAGTAACGTATTACTCCTACCAGGAGTAACTACTCATACTACTACTATGACCAGGAGGAACTATATACCTCCTAGTCAACCTATTACAAAATGACTATTACATTCGTCGTAACAGATACTGTCTTTCATTTGCTTAATTTGTCAACCAAAGAAAAATTAAGCTCACCCATCATGCTCATTTCGAATTCATCATAATAATTTTAGAGAACTCGTCATAAAGTTCTTGACATGTAGACCCAAAATAATGTCATCGACATAAATTTGAAGCGTGACCCCTTTTTCTTAGTGAACAAAGTGTTGTCCACTTGACCTATTAAATATTTATGTTTGATTAGAAAAGACTTCAGACGGTCATACCATGCCTTGGGTGCTTCCTTGAGACCAAAGAGAGCCTCTATGAGTTTATAAACGTGATTTGGTTTTTCAAAGTCTTCAAAACCGGGAGGTTGTACAACATTGTAACACCCACTTTGATAAGTGAACCGTTACGCGTATTTATGGTGTGTCATTGATAGGTGTGAAAACACCCATCCTTTTACCACTTATTTCTTGCTAAAACAAGACCAAAACGCGTATTTAATGTCATTTGTTTGGAATTATGCGTGGTTTGTGTGTTTGTTGTGTTTTCAGAGCCAACCAGATAAATATTGAAGAAAACATGGGATTGCACGGGTTTTATCGAAGAAAACGACTCAAGACGAAGTCTATTGTCCAAGAGATGCAAAAGATTTGAAGTCAATGGGCCTATTTGAAGATTTATCGAAGAAAAGGACCAAATATGGAAGATTTTCATATGTCGAAAGAACTCAAGTCTATTAAACGAAGAAATTAAAAGACGAGTTGAATTTATTCATCGACAAATCCCGAATCTGAGTCGAAAACGTCAACTTTACTGAAAAGACGAGAATACGAAAAGAGAGAAGGAAAGCCCACTCACCAAACACCCATAAGGACTATATATAGGGATCTCCTTACAACTTTGGAAGCCAACTTTTATTTTTTCTTTCTTTCTTTTTTTCGTAGGGAAGAAGCCAACACCACTAAGGTGTTGGTGTTTTTTATTTTTCTTGATTCAATCTTTAATCTTGTAAGTTTTTAATCTTTCCTTTTGTTTACTCTACATTAATCAATCAATATCATCTTTCATTTTAATCTTGTTCATCTTTCTTTTTGATTCAAAGTCTTAAAGTTTTATGTTGTTGAGTTTGATCTTAAAAAGTATGTGGGTTTTATGTTTTTATTGTTTTGATTTGATGTTTGCCATTAGTAGATGATTCGTGGTTAGTTTCGTTAAAAGTTTTGGTTAAAAACTTGGTGATTTTAGTCAAAATCGTCTTGTCTGTTTACCTACTGTTCTTCGTCTTCAAATCCAAACCCAGATACCGAACCAACCATTTTTCCCATTTATTCCGCATAGACAAGTTTTCCGAATCAAGGCTTTTAGGAATTTATTCCGAATCAGTGCCTTTATCCGGAATAATCAATATTCCGGATGAGCATATATTATTCCGAATAAAGCTTTAGTTCTTATTATTCCGAGTCAGTTCCATTATTCCTAATCAGAGTTTTTCAATTTATTCCAAATCAATCCGTTCATCCGGAATAATAAATATTCCGGATGAGTTGAAATATTCCGAATCAAGGATTTTAGTTTATTATTCCGAATCAATTTTTATTCCGGATCAAGAAAATGTTCCGGATGAACAAATGTTCCGGATGAACAAATGTTCCGAATGAAGGTTTTTACCAAATGTTCCGAATGAAGGTTTCCAAAAATGTTCCGAATCAGTTTAATGTTCCGAATGAAGCTCTTTAGTTGATTATTCCGAGTCAGTGCACTTTATTCCGAACGAAGCATTTTTGTTAGACATTCTGAATCAAAGGAATTATTCCGGATCAGTATTATTCTAGATGAGTTCAGTTATTCCGGATCAGCATTATTCCGCATGAGCATAATTGTTCCGAACGAAGCTTCTTCATTGAGTATTCCGAATGAAGCTTTTGTGTTATATTCCGAATCGAGCAAATTTTCAGTAAGGTTATTCTACTGTTTTTTGATTTATTGTTTAAGTGTTTAATTTTAATATTCAAGCTTTATATTATTAACTACTTTTAATTAATTGCTTGCTTTTAGTTTATCTTTATTTACTTCACGCATTTACCTTTTTAGTAGATTAGAAAACCAATCCCCTTTTTGTAACCAAGAACAACTATTCCACTTTGAGCCGTAATCAATTCGAGAAGATACCGAGAATTAAAATTGAACCCATGCAATAACTGTGTATCAAATGGCGCCGCTGCAGGCTCTTCTCGTAAGGATTAACGGTTTTTTGTTAGAAATTAGATTTTGGGATCCGTTCACCGTGAACGTTACTTTTTCATAAAATTTTCAAAAAAAATCCTAAAAAATATAAAATTTTCAAAAATTCAAAAATTTTTTTAAAAAAACATAAAAAACCAAAAATATTTCTTGCTTTGTTAGTTCTTTTGCAGGTGTATGCGCACTCGATCAACGTCTAATCAAGAGCCCGAGACTCTGGATAACTTAGACATGGCCGATGTACACAACAATATTAATAATCCACCTCAAAACAACATGAATAATAACAACAATGAACCTCTACCGGACAATCGCCCTATGATTGAACTTTTGCAAGCACGTGTAGAGGGCAACAACGATCCAATTGTCATACCCGCGATTGCAGCCAACAATTTTGAGCTCAAATCCGGCTTTATTCAGATGGTCTCCGCTCAACCATTCTTGGGGCCTACCATTGATGATCCTCATGACCACATCAAAAGGTTCCTGCAACTCACGAATACGGTCAAATTCAATGGTGTTCCACAAGAGGTAATCCGTTTACAACTTTTTCCTTTCTCATTAAAGGGACAAGCCCGACATTGGCTTGCAAAGGAACCGCCACAAAGTATTCTGACGTGGACGGACTTAGAGACCAAATTCATAAACTACTTTTTCCCACCCTCTCGTACTACCGCTTTGCGGAATGAAATTATTAATTTTGAACAAAAGTACGATGAGACTTTTAGTGAATCTTGGGACCGTTTTAAAGACCTTTTAAGAAAGTGCCCACAACATGGTTTTACCAAAGTGCACCAAATTAATACTTTTTACAATGGTTTAAGCATGAATGACCAAGATTCACTAAATAGTGCCTCGAGGGGGGGGTAATATTTTGGTTAAGAGTTCTAATGCCGTTTGGGATATTATTGAGAATAAGTCTAGAGTGCAAACCAAGAGTGTTCGGACCAATGCCGCTAGTGCTAGTACTAGTGACAACGACAAGAGACTTGACAAAATTACGTCGCTTCTTGAATCGCTTGCTACCCAAACTGCTAGCAACACCAAAAGCATCAACGCTCAAAACGCTCAAGTCAATGCTGTAAGCCAACCATGTGAAATATGCGGGGGTCCTCACCCTTACACTACTTGTACTTCCACCCAAGACTATCCTCCTGAGAATGTTAACGCAGCATACGGTACCTATCCTCCGGCCGGTTATCAAGCTCGTCCTCAAGGAGACCGCAACTTGCTCAGCTATCGCTCAAACAACTTTCTTTCCCCGCCCGGTTTTCCTCCAATCAATCAAAACCAACAACAAAACCTTAACCGAACCAATCAAAACCAACCACGTGCTCCAACTCCATATCAAAACCAAAGAAACCCATATCCACCTCAAAGAAACAACCAAGTTTACCAACAACCTGCTTATCAACCACCCGCCTACCATGCTCCTCCTCCCAACCAACCCACCGCATTACACCAAGATGTTGAAACCTACATGAGGACAAATGATGTGATCGTGGAAAATCTCCAGCGGGAAATGGCCAACATGAAAGCAGATATGGTGAAGCAAGGGAATGAGCTTCGAGCTGATATGCGAAACACTTTGGCAAGTCAAACGAATGACTTAAGGAACATAATGGCTGGTTTCTTCCAAGGTAATCAATCCTCTTCTTCGGGTTCTCTTCCGAGTAACACCGTTGCTAATCCAAGAGGGGAGATGAAGGCAATCACCACTCGCAGTGGAAAAGGTTTAAAGGAACCCGAGCTTCCTACACCTACACCAGTGATTGTGACAAAGGAAAACGAGTCTCCTTCTCCGAATCCTCCATCTCCAATTCCTCCACCTCTTACTTCTACCCCTCCTCCACCCAAGGATTTGAGTGATCCTTCGATCCCAAAGCCTTCCTCTTCTTCCGATATACCTTATCCCTCAAGGTTGAGGAAAGAGAATCTCAAAAGCAAGGACGATATTCAAGTTTCGAACTTTCTCAAAATGTTTAAACAATTGAATTTCAACATCTCCTTCGCTGAGGCTCTCGCTCACATGCCTAAATATGCGAAAATGTTCAAAGATCTTCTTAGTGACAAGGAAAAGCTTCTTGATATCGCTAATACCCAACTTAATGAGAATTGCTCTGCGGTTCTCTTAAGGAAATTGCCAACCAAACTTGGCGATCTGGGTCGCTTCTTAATCCGTCGCAACTTCCCGGGAGTAGAGAATTGCATGGCCCTAGCCGATCTAGGTGCCAGTATCAATTTAATGCCTTTAAGCGTTTGGAAGCAATTATCTCTCCCTGAGCTAGTCCCCACCAAAATGACTTTGGAGTTAGCTAACCGTACGGTTGCTTATCCAGTGGGGATAGCCGAAGACGTTTTTTAGGAGTCGACAAATTCACATTTCCTGCCGATTTTGTCGTCGTCGACTACGAGATGGACCCTCGGGTTCCATTAATCGTTGGACGTCCATTCTTGAGGACCGGTCGCACTCTCATCGATGTAGAAGCGGGTGAGCATATCATGAGAGTTGGTGACGATCAAATTGTCTTCAACATGGGTAAGATTTCTAAACAGCCTTATTCCTACGAGAGTGTTAATTGTATCGACATTCTTGATGAGGCTTGTGAAGAACACTTTAAAGATGCTTGTAAAAGTATTCCTACCTCTCCTCCCAATGTTGAGACCGTTTCCTCTATTGATTCATCACTAACTCTATTTGGAGAAAGTGATTTCCTTTGGAAAGATTTTGAAGCAACCATGGGAGATCTGAACTTAGAATATGACGATTCTCCCACCGATTGGGATGAAGACATTCGTCTCATTGAGAAACTTCTTAAAGAGGACCATATTTCTCCACCATCTCCCAAGGCTATTGCTATCGATGAACCGAATTCGACTACGCCTACCATCGAAAATCCTCCGGATTTAGAGCTTAAGGAGTTACCGTCCCATCTCGAGTACGTGTTCCTTGAAGATAAGAAGAAGTCGCCCATCATCATCGCGAAGGACTTGAAAGAAGAAAAAAAATCTCGCCTTATCGCCGTGCTTAAAGATCATAAGAAGGCAATTGCTTGGAAAATTTCCGATATCCGCGGAATTGATCCAAACTTTTGTACTCACAAGATTCTCATGGAAGTTGACTTTAAACCCGCAAACCAAAGTCAAAGAAGGGTTAATCCTTGAATTCATGACGTCATCAAACAAGAGGTTATCAAAATTCTTGATGCCGGAATGATTTACCCTATTTCGGATTCGCCATGGGTAAGTCCCGTCCATTGTGTGCCCAAGAAGGGCGGAATAACCGTTGTTCCCAATGAACACAACGAGTTGATTCCTACTCGTCTCGTTACTGGGTGGAGAGTTTGTATCGACTATCGCAAACTCAATGATGCCACGAGAAAAGATCACTTTCCTCTTCTTTTCATGGATCAAATGCTCGAACGTCTAGCGGGTAATGACTATTACTTCTTCTTAGACGGTTTGTCTGGGTATTTTCAAATTCCCATCGATCCCAAAGACAAATAGAAAACCACATTCACTTGTCCCTACGGAACATTTGCTTACAAACGCATGCCTTTCGGTTTATGCAATGCTCTTGGGACGTTCCAAAGGTGTATGATGGCTATCTTCCATGACATGGTTGAAGAAACTATGGAAGTCTTCATGGATGATTTCTCGGTTTATGGTGATTCTTTCTCAGCTTGCCTTGCCAATTTAGAACGTATGCTTAAGCGGTGTGAAGACACTCGCCTTGTTCTTAATTGGGAAAAATGTCATTTCATGGTAAAAGAGGGCATCGTGCTAGGACACAAAATCTCCAAAGCCGGTCTTGAAGTGGACCGTGCTAAAGTCGATGTTATTGCTAAATTGCCTCCACCTTCAACCGTGAAGGGTGTGAGAAGTTTCCTCGGTCATGAGGGCTTCTACCGTCGATTCATCAAAGATTTTTCTAAAATCGCTCGCCCGATGACCCACCTCTTGGAAAAAGATACTCCTTTTATCTTTTCCAAAGAGTGTATTGAAGCCTTCAACCTGCTTAAGGATAAGCTAAATAAGGCACCGGTCTTGGTTACCCGTAATTGGGAGCTGCCTTTCGAGTTGATGTGCGATGCTAGCGACTTTGCTGTTGGAGCGGTTTTGGGCCAAAGAGTGAACAAACACTTCCAACCGATCCATTACGCTAGCAAGACAATGACAGGGACTCAATTGCATTACACGACAACCGAAAAAGAGCTTTTAGCTGTTGTCTATGCTTTTGAAAAGTTCCGCCCCTATCTTGTCCTTTCTACCACCATCGTGTATATCGATCATTCCGCGTTGAAGTACTTGTTGACTAAACAAGATTCTAAACCAAGACTTCTTTGCTGGGTTTTGCTACTTCAAGAATTTAAAATCGAAATTCGTGATAAGAAGGGAGCTGAAAACCTAGCCGCGGATCATCTCAGTAGACTTGAGGATCCTTATCAAGGGGATCATCCGAAGAAAGAGATCAATGAGTTTTTTCCCCTTGAGACCTTAATGTCTATCAATTCGAATAAAGATGAGACCCCGTGGTTTGCGGACATTGCAAACTACTTGGCGGGTGGAATTCTCATTGACGGGTTAACATCCCAACAAAAGAAGAAGTTCTTTAAAGACATTAAGACTTACTTTTGGGATGACCCGTATCTCTTCAAAAAATGCGCTGATTCGATTATTCGCCGATGTGTTGATGGACCGGCAGCGGTACAAATCCTTGACGCTTTCCACAAAGGACCCACCGGTGGTCACTTTGGTCCCAACTTTACCGCTAAAAAAGTGTTTGACTCGGGATTTTATTGGCCCACCATTTATCGTGATGCTCACGAGATGGTTAAACATTGTGATGCTTACCAAAAACAAGGCAAGATCACACATAAAGATGAGATGCCTCAAAATTTCATTCAAGAATGTGAAATCTTTGATGTTTGGGGTATCGACTTTATGGGGCCATTCCCTTCATCTAAAGGAAACAAATACATCCTTGTAGCCGTTGACTACGTTTCTAAACGGGTTGAAGCCAAAGCTTTACCCACTAATGACGCAAGGGTGGTTTGTAACTTTCTGAAATCACTATTCGCTAGATTCGGTGTGCCTCGTGCCATTATTAGTGATCACGGGACTCATTTTTGCAATGATCATTTTGCAAGAGTCATGGCTAAGTATGGTGTAAATCATCGTCTTTCCACCGCATACCACCCACAAACTAATGGGCAGGCTGAAATATCTAACCGAGGGTTAAAGCGAATTCTTGAACGAACCGTGGGAGAGCATCGTGCCGCATGGGCCGATAAACTTGATGATGCTCTGTGGGCTTTTCGTACCGCATACAAGACTCCGATTGGTTATACACCATATCATCTCGTGTACGGGAAAGCATGCCACCTCCCCATTGAGTTGGAGCACAAGGATTATTGGGCCTTGAAGTGGGCTAACTTCGACATCAACAAAGTCGGTGACCTACGCAAGATCCAACTCAATGAGCTGAATGAACTCCGGAATGAGGCTTATGAAAATTCTTTGATCTATTAGGAAAAGACTAAGCTCATTCACGACTCTAAGATTAAAAACCGAGAGTTCCAAGTTGGAGACAAAGTTTTACTCTTCAACTCTCGGTTGAAAATCTTTTCGGGTAAGCTAAAATCTCGTTGGTCCAGCCCATTCACCATTGCCCAAATTTTTCCATATGGTACTCTCGAGCTCGCTCAACCTAATGGACCTAATTTTAAGGTGAATGGCCAACGAGTGAAGTTCTACTTTGGTGAGGACATCTCTCCTGAGATGATTCCATCCCTCACCACGTTTCCCATGAACTAGTTTTGGGTCGAGTCAGGCTCGTGACTCGGTTATCAAAAACAAGCGCTCCTCGGGAGGCAACCCGAGTATCTATCCTTTTCCGTTTAACCTCCTAAGTGTAGGGGGACCTATATAGGTTGTTTGTGTTTGTGTGGTGATGTGATTACAGGGATAAGTGCACTCTTGGAATCTTTGAAGAACCGTGCTCCCGTGTTATCCGAAATCCGGTTCTATCTCTCAACTATCGTGATTCAATTTTCTTCATACTCACATTTGAAATTGATCATTTTAGTTGTGTCTTCCTTAACTTGATTTAACCAACGTGCACAATGTCATAAGTGTAGGGGAGACTTTTCCCACATGCTTAAACATTGAGGACAATGTTTATATTAAGTGTAGGGGAGACTTCTATCGAAGTTTTAAGTGGACTTTTCCATTAAAATGCCTTCATTTAACCGGAAAATCATCTTTTTCAACATTTTTCAAATTTTTAATTAACTGGCCATTTAGTCGTAATTTTTAAATTTTTATCGTTGCTTTCATATGTATATATCCCACAATAAAGTCAAAGATATTAATAAAGTGGTGTAGCTAGTTTTGAAGTCTTTGGCATATTAGGCCCGTTGCGATTATTTTGACTCAACCCAAATAGACTTATCCAAGTTTATTCTAGCAAGTATCCTTAACCATGTAGACCTTGATTGGTTTATTAGGCTAAGCATCCACGAGTCTCATTACTTGAGATTTTAAATTGTGGAGAACGAGAAATGATAGAGTCAATTATAAGTCGGTATTCTTGCACAAGCAAACTTGGTGTGATTATTTGCCTATTCTCCCATCACTTGCTAATAATTTATCTTCAATAAGTAAGGTCGTACGATTTGAAAAGTTACTTAGCTTCTAGCCCAAGATCGTTTAAAAGTTGCTCGGTAATGATAAGAGTTCATAGCCAAGGCATAACTTATGAAGCGGGGCGTGAAGATTGGCGAGTCCGAAAAGGCCCTAACAAGGCATGAGGATTCAATCTTATTGCTAAAGATCCAAGGTGATGTGAAAAGCATTATTCCCAAAATCAATATGAAGGTTCAAGAATCACGACGAAAAGCAATCAACTCCCATAAAGATCATGGAGAAGTCTATCCGAAAAGACCCTAACAAGGTATGAGGATAAATAGATCCAAGTTCGAAAAGGAGGCGGATCGTTGTATCTCAAAATCCCAACTAACGATTGAATAAATAATGATGAAGTCGTGGTCAACAAAGTTGGAGTATCCCTCAAAAGTCTCCAAGTGAAGAAACTCTATTAACGAAGAGAAGACCATTATCTCAAGAACGTCTCTCGAAGATATGAAGTATGAAGTACATGCCAAATATCGGCCCGAGAAAGGTCTCAAATCGTGAAGCAAGTTATGCCAAGATATGAACTTTTTGATATCCCGAGAAGCAGTTTTAAGAGATTTTGTCCTTTAGCTAACTATTAATCAAATCGTCCTACTTTGCTTTCAACCTAAATAAACTATCGCAATAAGTCCAAAAATGCATCTTCATGATCATTCTAAGACAAAAATAAAATATAAGAGATACACCTAGGAATAAGGGAGTTTAAGCGTATAATTAAGCCATGTGTGTAAGTGTTTGATTTGCTAACTTATAATAACGATGATCTCGTTTTTGAGCTTAGTTTGGGGAACGTGAAACTTAAGGGTGATAAATCTTCGCAGCACCGAAGCCCTAATGTAAGTCTTAGATCTCTTTGCAAGTTATTTCCATGTAGTTATTTTCAAGTGAAAATGGTTTTCTATCCTTTGGTTTCCTTTAAAGTTTCAATTTCTCTTAGTACTCTAATTTTTGTTTTAGTAGTATGTTAATAAGGCCAAGGTTGATTGATTATGAGAAAAGTGTAAACTTGCTTTATCACTAAGCATTGCATGAGGGCATGGCAATGGTTAAGTGTAGGGGATTTGATAGGTGTGAAAACACCCATCCTTTTACCACTTATTTCTTGCTAAAACAAGACCAAAACGCGTATTTAATGTCATTTGTTTGGAATTATGCGTGGTTTGTGTGTTTGTTGTGTTTTCAGAGCCAACCGGATAAATATTGAAGAAAACATGGGATTGCACGGGTTTTATCGAAGAAAACGACTCAAGACGAAGTCTATTGTCCAAGAGATGCAAAAGAATTGAAGTCAATGGGCCTATTTGAAGATTTATCGAAGAAAAGGACCAAAGATGGAAGATTTTCATATATCGAAAGAACTCAAGTCTATTAAACGAAGAAATTAAAAGACGAGTTGAATTTATTCATCGACAAATCCCGAATCTGAGTCGAAAACGTCAACTTTACTGAAAAGACGAGAAGACAAAAAGAGAGAAGGAAAGCCCACTCACCAAACACCCACAAGGACTATATATAGGGATCTCCTCACAACTTTGGAAGCCAGCTTTTATTTTTTCTTTCTTTCTTTTTGTTTCGTAGGGAAGAAGCCAACACCACTAAGGTGTTGGTGATTTTTATTTTTCTTGATTCAATCTTTAATCTTGTAAGTTTTTAATCTTTCCTTTTGTTTACTCTACATTAATCAATCAATATCATCTTTCATTTTAATCTTGTTCATCTTTCTTTTTGATTCAAAGTCTTAAAGTTTTATGTTGTTGAGTTTGATCTTAAAAAGTATGTGGGTTTTATGTTTTTAGTGTTTTGATTTGATGTTTGTCATTAGTAGATGATTCGTGGTTAGTTTCGTTAAAAGTTTTGGTTAAAAACTTGGTGATTTTAGTCAAAATCGTCTTGTCTGTTTACCTACTGTTCTTCGTCTGCAAATCCAAACCCAGATTCCGAACCAACCATTTTTCCCATTTATTCCACATAGACAAGTTTTCTGAATCAAGGCTTTTAGGAATTTATTCCGAATCAGTGCCTTTATCCGGAATAATAAATTTTCCGGATGAGCATATATTATTCCGAATAAAGCTTTAGTTCTTATTATTCCGAGTCAGTTCCATTATTCCGAATCAGAGTTTTTCAATTTATTCCGAATCAATCCATTCATCCGGAATAATCAATATTCCGGATGAGTTGAAATATTCCGAATCAAAGATTTTAGTTTATTATTCCGAATCAATTTTTATTCCGGATCAAGCAAATGTTCCGGATGAACAAATGTTCCGCACGAACAAATGTTCCGAATGAAGGTTTTTACCAAATGTTCCAAATGAAGGTTTCCAAAAATGTTCCGAATCAGTTTAATGTTCCGATGAAGCTCTTTAGTTGATTATTCCGAGTCAGTGCACTTTATTCCGAACGGATCATTTTTGTTAGATATTCCGAATCAAAGGAATTATTCCGGATCAGTAT
Source organism: Glebionis coronaria (assembly GCA_025667525.1). Lineage (NCBI taxonomy): Eukaryota > Viridiplantae > Streptophyta > Magnoliopsida > Asterales > Asteraceae > Glebionis > Glebionis coronaria. The sequence goes on along the minus strand of CM046875.1, from coordinate 463,240,318 downwards.
TATTCCGGATGAGTTCAGTTATTCCGGATCAGCATTATTCCGCATGAGCATAATTGTTCCGAACGAAGCTTCTTCATTGAGTATTCCGAATCAAGCTTTTGTGTTATATTCCGAATAAAGCAAATTTCCAGTAAGGTTATTCTACTGTTTTTTGATTTATTGTTTAAGTGTTTAATTTTAATATTCAAGCTTTATATTATTAACTGCTTTTAATTAATCGCTTGCTTTTAGTTTATCTTTATTTACTTCACGCATTTACCTTTTTAGTAGATTAGAAAACCAATCCCCTTTTTGTAACCAAGAACAACTATTCCACTTTGAGCCGTAATCAATTCGAGAAGATACCGAGAATTAAAATTGAACCCATGCAATAACCGTGTATCAGTCATCAAAGCATGCAAGGTAATATGTACTAAAACATACATGACCATAAGGAAACCCGAAATCAAACATTGGTTCCCAAACATAAGCCCAAAACATAAATAAAGTAAATGAACTAGGAGGACAAGACAAGTGTCCGAACAAGCATAAGTATATGAAGGCAAAGAGGAGAAGAAGTCTAAGGCAGCTTCCATCCTATGCACGTCCTCCAATCGCTCGAGTCTGTCCTTAGGTACCTGCCGTTTTGGGACATGGAAAGGAAAGTAACGGCTGAACAAATACGCTCAGTGAACGGATATATGACATAGTATGAATGACTAAAACATAATAAAGACTTAATAGCAACGGAAATGTATAAGTCCTGGAAAACCTGGAACATGTTCATAAATGTGGAAACCTTGGTTTCCGGATCTTTGAAGCTACTAGGAATGCATCATGTTCATATGATTAAATAATCAAAGCGGAAATAGAACATAACACATTAACAAGGTGTTTAGGCACAATAACACATGAATTAAAACAAAAGGGTTGTTCATTATATTAATAACAAACAACCACTAGACGTGTATACATTGAATCCCACGTCTAGTGCACACACGCTTTTAGGTTTACATTGTGAATGAATTGATGAATAAAACCTAAGACCCTTGGTTCCTTTTATAGTGTAAGGATTAGGGTTTACAAGAGATAATAACAAATAAACAAGTAAATCTTCTATTTAGATAAACATATACAGAATATATCCTACATATATATCCAAATAGAATCTTCCATAAGCTTCTTGTCTACATTTCTATCAACTCTTGAATTGCATGTGACAATGCTTGGATTGCACACGACAACTCTTGAGCCAACAATGCTTAGTTTGTTCTTGTCAACGCCTAAATTGCTCTTGACAACGCTTAGACAATATCTTCATGTTTTCTTCATTTTTGAGTTTCTGCCACATCAACTTTTTGACCCAACAATCTTCCCCTAGTTGATGTCGGCAAAACTCTATGTGTATCTCTTGTAAGTTGTACATGATCTTCAAATTGCTTCCCCTCAAGTGTAGCATGTATTTCTTCCCCTTTTTGTCACATCAACAGGGAAGTAAAAAATGTATGCAATCTTTGAAGATTCTCCAAATGTAGCTCTATGTAATGATCTTGAAGAATAATTAATATAATATTTTTGATTTAGAAGTAGAATAACCGAAACCTATGTTCCATATCTTGTACGATGATGTGATGAAGTATGTGGCTGATACAAAAATCCTCATCCTTTGTGAGACACTGAGCACGATAATGTAACTCCTTCAAGTGATAGAAAATATGTGCATAGAGAACCATAAGAAAAATCACATATTCCTAGACCTTGTATCACTTCATCAGTAACCATGTAAGCATAAACAAGTTACCTTTAAAGTCAGTGGCTGGAAGTGCATGACTTTAAGATATGATAGAACACAAACTCGCGAAAATCTTCTTCAAACATCAAACTTACCATAAGAATTCTTCCCCTTAAGCCAACACCTCTTCATGATAAGTCTTTATGAACCAATATCTTCATATGTAAAAGCTGTTAGCGAATAACTCTTTCACAAGGCTATCCCAATTACATACTCTAATATCAATCAAAGTCTTCATGAATTGTTGCTAGCTTACTTTAAGATCATTAATCCTTTTTAAAAGTATCCGAGCCATAAATATCAACATGATATTCTAAATAAAACGGAGATTCCATGTACCTTCGTGTGTAATTTCCTCCTTTTTGTGTGCTAAAAAACGTACCAATTTTCTCAACAGCAGCAATCCTTGTGTTGTCCAATATCCTCTTTATCCAAGATCTTCATCAGATGTATTGTCCGATATCGGACAATACCTATCAGCGTTTGAATTCTCATATATCGGACAACACTGTCACGCTGTCAGCGTTGACTTATTCTGTCAGCGTCAAATATATACATGTAAGCGTCTACTCCACTCTTGTCAGCGCCTCTTTCTGCTGACGTCATCTAGGGCAACAGTAACATAATAACTTTTATCTGGTATGCAGAATCATACTCTTTTTCCATAGGCCCAAAATCAGAAACTCAAACGATTAGCTTTAGTATGTCACGTTCCATTTATAAAAGACATTATTGTAGGATAAAATCCCTACAAATATGCAACTTATAATAGTATCTTTAAACATCACGTGTAATTCCCTATAATTTAGAGATGCACATACCAAATCATGCACGTCTGTTTCCTTTACCAAATATCACACGTCCTTTTATATTCCTGAAAATCAGCAATATTTCCATACCAATTTTATACTTGCTGAATACTCGTGAAAACCAAAACTTTGGGCCTGCAAACATCTTTGGAAATCAGCAACTATCGAACCAAGAAAAGTGACATTAATTCTCACGTGACATAGCTTTATGCCTTTTCTTGTCACCCAAACAGAAACATCAATTGGAAGAAGCATTCGTGACTCCTTCTCTTTATACTTCTGATCTTTTTGCTTTATTTGTTCAAACCCACGTGATGAATACCTCAATAGCAAACAAATACTCTCCCAAAATAAACTTAATACAAAAACGCAAATTGTATTATTTGTACCTTGGGCCACGTTCTTTCTTCTGGAACAGTGATATTCATCATTCAGTAAGCAACAAACATCCCTACTTTTTCTCTTGAAAACGTACGTGATCACAAACCATGATCCAAGAACCAATATGGATCTTTGTTTGTTGCTGAAATTACGTGTACAAACGAAAGCAAACACATCACTCAGATAATCATAACCTGCTGTAGTTCTTGAAGAACACCCGTCGAAAACCCTAATCTGGAACAACCAAATTCGAAAACCCTAAAGAGGGTTTAAAGATCAAACTAGGGTTTTGATCCATCTAAACTCCATGTGTTTAAGAACTATCAGTACCAATAATAACACCTGTTCTGTGTGGAATCGATCTAGGGTTTGAAGAAACCCTAAATCATGATTTTATGCAAATAAGAAAATCTGAAAATCACCTCTGCTGCCAATTTCGACGCTTAATAACTTTTGATTGGGGATAAAACAGGACAATCCCTCCGGTGGATGTTTAGATATATGTATCTAGAACACACATATAAAATTTCGTGACGATCCAACGGTTCAATAAAAAGTTATGACCTTCTGAATACTGCTGCGCACACAAAATCGCCCAGAAAAACCCTAGACGGATTTTTCTTCTTTTCACCATACACGAACACCTTGTTGGTCCTAGCATCATGAGCCATGAGGCTCTGATACCAATTGTGGAAACCTTGGTTTCCGGATCTTTGAAGCTACTAGGAATGCATCATGTTCATATGATTAAATAATCAAAGCGAAAATAGAACATAACACATTAACAAGGTGTTTAGGCACAATAACACATGAATTAAAACAAAAGGGTTGTTCATTATATTAATAACAAACAATCACTAGACGTGTATACATTGAATCCCACATCTAGTGCACACACGCTTTTAGGTTTACATTGTGAATGAATTGATGAATAAAACCTAAGACCCTTGGTTTCTTTTATAGTGTAAGGATTAGGGTTTACAAGAGATAATAACAAATAAACAAGTAAATCTTCTATTTAGATAAACATATACAGAATATATCCTGCATATATATCCAAATAGAATCTTCCATAAGCTTCTTGTCTACATTTCTATCAACTCTTGAATTGCATGTGACAATGCTTGGATTGCACACGACAACTCTTGAGCCAACAACGCTTAGTTTGTTCTTGTCAACGCCTAAATTGCTCTTGACAACGCTTAGACAATATCTTCATGTTTTCTTCGTTTTTGAGTTTCCGCCACATCAACTTTTTGACCCAACAATAAAACTGGCTTTATAGTTTGAAAAGACTTATGTTTTTATGTAAAATCTGTATTAATTAGCCAATATCCCATATATGTCATGAGGTTACACCGTGCATGAATACTTGGAGGGGAGACCTCGTCATGCAAATAGAGGGGTTGCCTCTAATTAAATAGTCTGGGTAGGAGGGATCAAATCCTAGTGAAGGATGCAAGGCACACATCACATTCACTCTGGTAATACTGGTAAACATGTAACTAGGATGCACCCATACGCCCCACATGATAATATAATATAATGGCCATAACTGAAAAGGGACGCCACGAGCAATCACTCCGCCGTAGAGAAGTCATAATACTGGTGCCTCCAGTGTTATGGTTATGGTACCTCCATAACTAGGTGACACTGGGCTTGCATGTATATGGCTTAGGCTCTTAGACTAACATAAGTAATCAAACATATAAAACAATACTAGGAAAATAGTTGGCTGCAAACGAGGAATCCTAATAAGGAAAGAATGTCCATACTGAAGGGACGGGAAATCTGTACCTTGTGTCCAGTGAACGAGGAAAGACGAAAGACGAAAGATGAAAGTCCTACTCCGATCTCACTAATGCTACATAAATAGGGGACATGTATAAGTATTCTGTTTACTGAGTACGTAACTGATTATATCACGTATTAGCTTGTTTTATATGTTCTTGTCTTGTTTTACTGATTTTAATGTTATATGTTGTGTTTATCATGTATTCTTTTGGTTAAGTGTTAACTTGTATTCTTGTATTATTATACTTGTTGTGTAATAATAAGTAACTCTCTAAAAATAGCAGGTTGTCCTAAAATAGAAAGTTTCCAAGAATAGAAAGTTTCCAAAAATAGATTAGCTTCTAAAAATAGATTATTTTCTAAAAATAAAAAGTTTCCAAAAATAGTAAGTTTCCTGAAATAGAAAGTTTCTATATTTAGAAATAAGATTGATTAATAAGCTAATAATATAAGCTTTAATTTACTGGTTAAATGTTATAAGTCATGTGAATATTTGTATAGGTTATTAATAATATCTTTCTAATTATATAAACTATAGGTTATACGATTTAATTAAATATAAGCTTGATTTAATTAAATTAAGGTTTATAAAATACTTAGGTTAAACATGTATTAATATTATATTAATTATAACCTAAGTCATGTTTATTAATTAATTATATTCCATGTTTTAAATAATTAATTAATACTATAGTCTAAATTAAATAAAATACTTAGGTTAAAACATGTATTATTTCATAAGTAATAATAACCTAAGTCCATGCTAAATTAAATTAATTATTAGTCATATTTTAATTAATTTAATTTTCTTGTTAAAAATAATATACTTGTAAAAAATGTAAACTTGTAAAAATAATTTAACTTGTAGAAAAACGTGACATGTAAAAACGTCCTCGTTGTTATAAGCCTAAACATAACCGGACCGGACCCCTTGAACCAGACCGAACCAAACACCCCTAGCAGTGGCTACCCGGCTTCGCCGGTTGCCACTGCTCGAACTAATTCACCATCGGCTGCAGCCGGTGGTTTCCCCTTTTGTCTCAGCTAGCCACACAACAAGGTTCCCACCGACAGTAGGCCGGTGGTTCCCCCTGCCGTGCTGTGCGTTTCCCCTGTTCGAACCAAAAAGCCACCGGCTTAAGCCGGTGGTGTTGTTTGGTCTGCGCCGAGACCCTACAAACCACAAGGCCACCCCGACATGAGTCGGTGTCCTTGTTTCTTGCTGCCGAGACACCAAGACTACACCGAGACATGATCTCTCAGTTGTGGGTGTACAACGAGCCAAGCCGAGAGCCATGGGGCTCTCGGTTCGTGTGATTCGGCCGAACAAAACCCCCAATCAAACCGTTATTTTATGTTTTGTAGATTAAACAAACATGTTTTCTTGTTTTTAAGATTCCATAACCATGTGTTCTTGATTCTAATTGAAAGAAAAAAAAAGAAAGGATTAAAAAGGTTTACCGAATGCGTGAATCAAATGGAACTAAGAACACGAACATGAACACCCAATATTCAATACTCAAAATCAAACAACCACTCTTGTTGTGTTCTTGGTAGCCGGCGGCAAGGAAGAGAGGCAAGGTGAACTAGGGTTTTAATTTTCGTAAAATCTTATGAATGAAAAAGTTTGTGTTTTCCCTTTTCCATATTTGGTCAAATTAAGTTGGGCTTGGCCCTCGTCCTTCCTTGTGTCCGCGTCTATAAGGTCCCACGAGGGTAACCCGTACAATTTTCATGTTTGGCAAATTACGTGTTCATCCGTTAGTGTTTTCTTGTTAGTTCGTAATAATTATTCGTGTTACAATAGGTACTTGTACTTAATCGATATTTATCGTATAATAATAAATACATACGTAATTTACATGTTCGTGATTTAATGTTCGTGATTCATGTTCGTGACTATAATAATTATGATACTAATTATCGTGTAATATCACGTACTTAATACTTATCGTGTAATAACACGTACGTAGTTTCTGAAATTAGTGACACATGTTCGTGCTATAATAGGAAAGTTTTTAGTTTGTTCGTATGTTTACTAAGTGTACTGTTCATGTTCGTCACTATAATTATTATGATACTAATTATCGTGTAATATCACGTACTTAATACTTATCGTGTAATAACACATACGTAGTTTCTGAAATTAATATTCGTGACACATGTTCGTGCTATAAAAGGAAAGTTTTAGTTTGTTCGTATGTTTACTAAGTGTACTATTCATGGTAAAATCATGCGAGTTTTACAACTCTTCCCCCCCTAAAAGAATAATTCATCCCCGAATTATAGATAAAGTAAACTGAAAGAGGAACATACCCGAATCAAAACTGGAACATGGAAGATAAAAGGACATGAATGTGACATGCTAGAAAAGAACATTAGACGTGACATGGATAAAAAGGACATGGACTGTGACGTGACTGAAAGAACGTATCTAATCGATGAGAGAAAAAGGCTAAGAATTCAGGATGGAATCCTCTGTTCCAAGTGGCTTCCCGCCCAGAACGGTCGTCTAAGAGGTCTTGGCGGAAATAAAAATATTAGTCGTCATGACTTTGTTTTGACGATACAAAAGTTTCTGGTTCATCAACGTAAGATATATTTGCATGAATTTGATTGAGTGGGTGAGAATTAACGTGCAAGGGTAATTGAAACGTTATGATGCGAAATAATCTGAAGCAAATGACATAAGTACGTCTGAGAAGTGATGTCCGAGACATAATGAAACGTAGTACGTGAACAATTGTGAACGTGATACATGAACAATTGTGAACGTGATACGTGGAAATACTAGCATTTAACTCATGTTTTAAGATATTTATTTTATCTTTTAGGTCAAATTCCATTTTCTTATACTCAGGAACTGTCTTTTCAGTTTGAGTGAGAGCAATTTGATAGTTATACAATTTGCATCTCTCAGTACTCACATCTCCTAACAATCTTAAAACCTCTTTGTTAAGTCTTTCAGTATTTAACCTACAAGAAGAGTCATTACATACCTCATTATCAGATGATGAAGATGAGTTGGAACTTGTGGAACTTGTGGAACTTGAAGTAGACGTGGCCTTAACTGAAAACATCATCAGATTCTTCTTCACCTTCTTCCTTAGCCTGGTTCACCTCATGATATTGGATTTCGTTCTTCAAATCAAAGTTTCTCAACAAGCTCTGATACCACTTGTTGATCCCAAACTTAGATCGATTTAGCTTTGTGTTAACGAGATTAAATCAAGTTTAACACGTAGAGAAACTTTGTTGTATTGAACAAACTAAGTGTTATGCGGAATTTAACACTTAGAACAAAGAACAAAACAAAGTAAACCAAACTTTCACTTTGATTAATAATATCAATGAATGATTACAATGAAAGTGTTATGAGATATGTGGAAGAGGTGTGTGAAAAAGATGTGTCTTATGTCTAACCCTAAGGCCTCCTTTTATAGGTTTAAGGAGCCTTGTACAAAAAGCTAAGATCAACTATTTAAGGAAGAGACACAAGATAAATATACTCAAATAACATATTGACTAAATCTTTTTAAACATTAAGAATATATTCTGAATTCTTATCTTCATATTTTGTCCACCAGCTTGAAGAATTCATCATTGGAAGATTTAGTCCTTGTCTTTGTGTTAAGATTCTTCTTGTCAGCGCCTTGATAATTCTTATCAGCGTCTCATCTGTCAGCTCCTCGTTTACTCTTGTCAACGTCCAAGTTCTGCTTTTCAGCGTCTAGGGATGATAGATGTGTAAACACCCATCCTTTTTACCACATAATTACAATAATAACCGAGCCAAAACGTGTATTTTATGTCATTTATGTCGGAATTATGCGTAGTTTGTGTTTTTTTTGTGATTTAGGACGAAAAGGTGAAAAGTGGAGAAAACACGGGCATTCACGGGCTTTTATCGAAGAAAAAGACGAAAGATGAAGTCAAGAAGTCAAGAGTGCAAAAAGAACGGAAGTCCAAGACCAATTCTGAAGATTTATCGAAGAAAAAGTCAAAAGACGGAAGTTTACTTAAAGCCGAAGAACTCAAGTCTTATTTATTGAAGAATTAAAAGACAAGTTCAAAGAAATCCCGAGCCAAAAGTCATTAAAGTCCAAGATTAACAAAAGATTAAAGGCTTAAGGACTTGATCATGCAATTAAGAAGAAATGAAAGAGGGGAGGAAGCTTCCTAAGCACTCCCTAATCCTACCCTATAAATAGATTAGGATGTTAATCATTTCATTTTGTTGGATAGTTTGACACACTATTTCTTCCATTTTACTTTCCTGCACATTTAAATTCATCTCCATTTAATTTCTTGTCCAATTTAAATACTTGTCTTGCACCTTAAATTCCTTTAATTTCAAGTAAGTTTCTATTTAATTCTTGTCAATCTTTACTTTATCTTGTTAATCTCCTATATTCCTTTCTTTAATCTTTATGTTGATTTGTTCATGTTCATGTTCTTGATTTTTATTGATTTATTTAAGTGGGTTTTGATTATTGTGGTTATATTTGTTAGTTTGATTGTTTTGGATTGTTTGATTATCATTAGTAGATGTTTTGTGTTTAGTTTGATTTAATCTTGTGGTTGATTTTGTTTAGTTCTTATTAGATCTGTATTATCTGTGTTTCCTTGTTCTTGCGTGTTCTTCGCTGTTATTGTTATTCCCAGGGATATTCCGAATCAACAGCAAGTTCCGGATCAAGGGTTTGTGCAATTTATTCCGGATCAAAAGTTGTTCATCTGTAATATTAGATATTCCGGATCAGTTGTGCTCATTCGGAATAATTCATTATTCCGGATCAAGCATCTCATTCAGAATATTAAAACATTCCGGATCAGCCTTTTATTCCGGATCTAATCCGCATTCCGGATCAAGGTGTTATTCCGAATCAACCTCTCATTCCGAATCAAATAATATTCCGGATCAAGCAAGTTCATCCGGAATAATTAATTATTCCGGATCAAGGAGTTTATTCGGAATATTAAGACATTCCGGATCAAGGGTTCTATTCGGAATATTATTCCGGATCAAGAATTATTCCAGATCAACAACAACATTCCGAATCAAGACCAACATTCCGAATAAAGAATTTATTCCGGATAAGTGACATATTCTGGATAAAGGATTTATTCCGAATCAAGGTATTTGGTGAATATTCCGAGTGAAGAAGGACATTCCGAACGAAGGTGACATTCCAGAGGGATGTTCATTCCGAATGAGGGTATTATTCCGGATGAGCTATTTTTCAGGTTCTTTTAATTTCAGTTTTTAATTTTCTATTTTTAATATTCAAGCTTTATTTTTCCCGCCTTTTTATTTAGTTACACGTTACGATTACTTGCCTTTGATTTATTTTAGCCTTGCCTTAGTTTAAGTTTAAGTTTTAGTTGCGTTTTAAGTTTACCTTAGTTAGATTTAAGTTTGCGTTATTTACTTTTAGTGCCTTTTACTTTTTGTCACGCTTTTAAATACTCGTCATTTACTTTAAAGTCATTTTACTTTAATTGTTTTGCACTTTTTAATACTACAACGACACAACTGTTTGTTTCACCAAAGAACGACTGAGTCGCATAGTTAAACCAGATCAATTCGATAAGACACACGACAAAGAATCTTTTTACCTGGCCAAAAGCCTTGTATCAAATGGCGCCGCTGCCGGCTCTTTTCGTAAAGATTAACGGTTTTCGGTGAGAGACGCGTTGCTTTTTGGGATCCATTCACTTGTGAGCGTTATTTTCTTGCACAAAAATTAAAAAAACCATAAAAATTAAAAATTGTTAAAAAACACATAAAAATTAAAAATTTCACAAATCCAAAAAGATTTTATTTTTATTGTGTATATATATTGTCTTTGTGTTTGGTATTGTTTTCTTTTGTCTTTGTAGGTGTATGCGTACTAGATCTTCTAATTATCAAGAGCCCGAGACTCGAGAAGATTTAAGTATGGCAGGTGTTAACAACAACAATAATCCACCGCACCTCAACAATAATAACAACAATGTTCTTCCACAGCCCGATCTTCGGACAATGGAGGAGCTTTGTCAACCAACCATGTTTGGACGAGGAGGACCGATTGCGCCGATGCAAATCACGGCTCCGGAGTTTTCGTTGAAGCACCACATGATTCAGCAAGTGCAAACTAATCCATTCGCCGGAATGCCTGATGATGATGCCAACAAACACCTCGACAAGTTCATTACAATCACCCAAAGCATGAAGTTGCCTGGTGCCACAATGGATGTTCTTCGCCTACAACTCTTCCCACATACTTTATCACACCACGCCGAGAAATGGTTTGATCGTCTTCCAAAGAATTCTATTCATACTTGGGATGACATGACTCAACGCTTTTTGTCGCACTACTTTCCACCATTCATGGTCACGAGCCTTCGCAATCAAATCAGCGGTTTCATGCAAGACCCCGTTGAATCTCTTTTTGATGCTTGGGAAAGATATAATGTTTTGATTGATCGTTGTCCAAACCACAACATGTTCCCTGTGACCTTAATTGATACTTTCTACAACGGATTGACTTTTCGAGATCGTGATACGATTAATGCAGCCGCCGGTGGCACATTTATGAAAAGGAGACCCGAGGAGTGTAGAGAGCTTATTGAGAACATGACTACTCATCATAAAAACTGGGATTCCTCCGCTTCTTTAAGGAACAACCCGAGAGTCAATGTTTCCTCTACTTCAGCAAACCCCGACATGACCGAATTCACCCACATGATGACTGAAATGAACAAAAGTTATCTTGCTTCTCGCTTCAAACCAACAACAACAAGTTAAAGCGGTTGCACCTTCTTGTGAAACATGCGGCGGTCCACACTCATACACTGATTGTCCTTCTACTCAAGGAAATCCAGAAAACGTGTATGCAGCTTATGGTAATTATTCACCGGAAAATTACCAAGCTCGACCACAAGGGGATCGAAATTTGCTGAGTTACCGATCAAACAACTACCTTTCACCCGGTTTTTCTCCTCAAAACCAAAACCCTGCCAACAACTACAATAGAAGCAACCAAATCCCACCAAGAGCTTCTAATCCTTATCACCCACCCACCCAACAAGCCTCACCCATTAACCCCGATGTTGAAGCCATCATGAGAACCCAAGGTGAGCAAATCAAGAATCTGCAGAGCCAAATTATCAATCTTAAAGGAGATATTACCAAGCAATGGAATGACATTAGATTCGAGCTTCGAGATAATATCCAATCCTCCTTCAGCACTCACACGAATGATATAAAGAATATGCTGGCTAGTTTCTTGCCCACAGCTCAACCTTCTACTTCGAGTTCTCTACCTTCAAACACCGTCACCAATCCGCGAGCAAATGTGAGTGCTATTACTACCCGTAGTGGAGTAACCATAGTAGGACCACCAATCCCGCCCCCATCATCTACACCTCCTCCACCACCATTTATCCCTACTCCTCCTACACCTAGTATTAGTACACCATTACCGTCTCCGCCTCGTCATGACGATGTTCCCAAGAAGAACCCTTCAACATCTCAACCTTTACCTACTACACCTACACCTTCACCACCTAAACCCAATATCCCTTATCCTTCACGGCTAGGCAAGACCACCATGCTAACCAAGGATGATTGTCAAATGTCAAATTATTTAAAATTGATCTCTCAAATGAATTTCAGCATTAGCCTTGTCGAAGCACTTGTCCACATGCCGAAATTTGTGAAAGCATTCAAGGAATTACTTAACAAGAAGGAGAAGTTGATTGAGCTCGCCAACACACGCTTAAATGAAAACTGTTCTGCAGTTATTCTTAAAGAACTTCCGGAAAAGCTCGGAGATCCTGGTCGTTTTGTGTTGCCTTGCATCTTTAACAAAACCGAAGAATTTACTGCCCTAGCTGATCTCGGGGCCAGTATTAATCTTATGCCTTTGAGTATTTGGAAAACACATCATTACCCGACCTTACTCCAACAAAGATGACTCTTGAACTTGCAAATCGCACTCTCGCTTAACCCGTTGGTATTGCCGAAGATGTGTTCATTAAAGTTGGCACATTTACTTTCCCGGTCGACTTTGTCGTTGTTGCTTATGAAATGGACCCTCGTATTCCTTTAATACTTGATCGACCATTATTGAGAACCGGACGAGCTTTAGTTGATGTTGCCGAAGGTGAGCTCATCTTAAGAGTCGGGGATGATGCACAAGTTTTTAAAATGGGGAAGCTTACAAGCAAATCCTATGGACGAGAATCTGCGAATATGATTAATGTGCTCGATGATTTTGTCGTCTACAACAATCCTCTATTCGAGTCTTGCATTGATAATCCACTTTTTGAAGATGATGTGGATGATTCTCTCTCCAATTTGGAACCTTCTCCCATTTATGATTCTCCACCGATCTTTGATGCTTATGATGATGATTCTAGCTCAGATTCGGATGATTATGATGACCTTACTTCCGAGTATCCCGATATGCCCATTTATGATGATTTTGATGAGGCTGATACTCTTTCGAGTGATTCTTCTCATGATGAAGATCCTCTGTCATCTATGCTTAATCCTACTTTGGATGATTACTCTTTTGAGGAAGACTTCTCTACGTTTCTCAACACTTACTTCCCTCATGAGAGTGATGCTCCTCCTTTAGATTTTGAAGATTATCGTCTTGATCCTACTTTGGATTTGAAGAAAATTATTTCAAAGGAGAAGCAACCGGACGACAGCAATATCCGCAGCACGTATGAGTTAACACCTCTTTGTCCACCTTCTGAGGACGAGGTTGTGCATATTCTTCGCGGATCTTCTTCACATTCTGCTGAGCCTGAGTGCTATTTTCCCCTAAAGGAAAAAGTGTTCGACCCCGGTATCGATATTCTTCAGCCATCTCAGTATCCACCTGATGAAATAAAAGGAAAGATCTTTGGAAATATTGAAGATATGCTCCATCGCTGCTTAAGGGAACCTCTTCTTCTTTGGCTTGCCTTGTTCGCCTTAAGCTTGTGTTATTTGATGGACGAAAACTATGTCTTTGATCCTGGTGGATATGTTTCATGCTTCTTCCTATGGTAATCAAGGTCGAGTCAGGCTCACGAATTGGTTAACAAAAATCAAGCGCTTCTTGGGAGGCAACCCATGTATCTATCTTTTAGCTTTCTTTATCCTAAGTGTAGGGGAGACCCGTTGGTGTTTGCTATTTCCTCTCTTCTTATAATCAGGGATTCGAGCTTCAAAGACACACTCTTGATGACTTTTGACGACCCGTGATTCCGTTGTTCCCATTTTCCCGGTTCTATCCTAAACTCTTTTCGATTCACTATTTTATATTTTCTCAATATTAAAATAGGAATCTCTTTAGTTGTCTTTCCCTTAGCAAGATTTAAACAACGTGCACAATGTCCTAAGTGTATGGGAGTTTACTCCCACATGCTTAAACATTGAGGACAATGTTTATATTAAGTGTAGGGGGGAGTTCTATCGAAGTTAAGTGGCCTTTTCCTTGTATTTGTCCTCATTTTAACCGGAAAATCAATTTTTCGAAATTTTCAAAATTTTTGATCTATTTTGGCCTATTAGTTTTTCCCTTTGTATAGTTATTTTCTTTCCTTGCTAGAATAAATTTTTAATAAAGTGGTTTTAATTTTCAAACGTTGTGAATCTTTTGACTCAACCCGAGTTTACTTTCTTAGTTTACTCTAACTAGTATCCTTAACGTGTTTAAGTCAAGTTTTGCTAGGCTTTTATATAGGGAGCTATAAAACGCGAAAGTCTTAACTCTCACGGGTTAAGAACAAGAACTTTTCGCAAGTTCCTATAATTGATCCTAGAGAGTCGTTTATCAAGGGAACTTTAAAATGCGATTTCTAAACTTGAAAAAGTCTAAGAGTTTGCAAGATCCTATATGCGACTCGAAAACCCAAAACTTTGATTTAATAGGCTAAGCATCCACGAGTCTCATTCATTGAGATTTTAAACTGTGGAGAACGAGAGATGATAAAGTCAATTATAAGTTTGGTATTCTTTCGGGAATTTATGTGAGTTAATTATAAGCCTATTTTCCCATCGCTTGCTAATAAATTTATCTGCAATAATTAAGGTTGTACGATTTGAAAAGTTACTTAGCGTCTAGCCCAAGATCGTTTAAAAGTTGCTCGGTAATGATTAGAGTTCATAGCCAAGGCATAACTTATTGAAGCGAGATGCGAAGATTGGCGAGTCCGAAAAGGCCCTAACAAGGCATGAGGGCTATATTTTGTTGCTAAAGATCCAAAGTGATGTGAAGAATCATTTATCAAAGATCAATATGAAGGATCGAGACACACGACGAAAAGCAAAAACTCCCCAAAAGTCATGGAGAAGTGTATCCGAAAAGACCCTAGCAAGGTATGAGGATAAATAGATCCAAGTCAAAAAGGAGGCGGATCGTTGTATATAAAAGTCCAAAATAAAGATTGGAGAAAAATGAAGAAGTCGTGGTCCAAATATGAAGAATCTCTCAAAAACTTCAAGTGAAGAAAGTCCTATATGAAGAGAAGACCATTATTTCATGAACGTCTCTCAAGGTTTGAAGTATGAAGTCTCTGCCAAATATCGGTTCGAGAAAGGTCTCAAATCGCGAAGCGAGTTATGCCAAGATATGAACTTTTTGAGGTCCCGAGAAGCAGTTTTAAAAGATTTTGTCCTTTAGCTAACTATTGATCAAATCGTTCACTTTATTTTCGGCCTAATAAACTATCAAAATAAGTCAACAATGCATCCTCGTGATCATTCAAAATATAAGAGATACACCTAGGAATAAGGGAGTCTAAGTGAATAATTGGCCCACATGAGTTCGTGTTAGTTTGCTAACTTATAATAACAATGATCTCGTTTTTAAGCTTGGTTTGGAGAAAGTGAAAACTTGAGGATGATGATTATTCATGACATTTCCAAAACCCAAGGTATGATTTTGATTTCTTTACTTGTTTAGTTATTTTATATCTATTTAATAAAGGCCAACGTGGATTGATTATGATGAAAAATGTAAACGTGCTTTGTAACTAATGCATTGCATGAGGACATTGCAATGGTCAAGTGTAGGGGATTTGATAGGTTTGTAAACAGCCATCCTTTTTACCACTTAATTACAATAATAACTGAGCCAAAACGTGTATTTTATGTCATTTATGTCGGAATTATGCGTAGTTTGTGTTTTTGTTGTGATTTAGGACGAAAAGGTGAAAAGTGGAGAAAACACGGGCATTCACGGGCTTTTATCGAAGAAAAAGACGAAAGATGAAGTCAAGAAGTCAAGAGTGCAAAAAGAACGGAATTCCAAGACCAATTCTGAAGATTTATCGAAGAAAAAGTCAAAAGACGGAAGTTTACTTAAAGCCGAAGAACTCAAGTCTTATTTATTGAAGAATTAAAAGACAAGTTCAAAGAAATCCCGAGCCAAAAGTCATTAAAGTCCAAGATTAACAAAAGATTAAAGGCTTAAGGACTTGATCATGCAATTAAGAAGAAATGAAAGAGGGGAGGAAGCTTCCTAAGCACTCCCTAATCCTCCCCTATAAATAGATTAGGATGTTAATCATTTCATTTTGTTGGATAGTTTGACACACTATTTCTTCCATTTTACTTTCCTGCACATTTAAATTCATGTCCATTTAATTTCTTGTCCAATTTAAATACTTGTCTTGCACCTTAAATTCCTTTAATTTCAAGTAAGTTTCCATTTAATTCTTGTCAATCTTTACTTTATCTTGTTAATCTCCTATCTTCCTTTCTTTAATCTTTATGTTGATTTGTTCATGTTCATGTTCATGTTCTTGATTTTTATTGATTTATTTAAGTGGGTTTTGATTATTGTGGTTATATTTGTTAGTTTGATTGTTTTGGATTGTTTGATTATCATTAGTAGATGTTTTGTGTTTAGTTTGATTTAATCTTGTGGTTGATTTTGTTTAGTTCTTATTAGATCTGTATTATATGTGTTTCCTTGTTCTTGCGTGTTCTTCGCTGTTACTGTTATTTCCAGGGATATTCCGAATCAACATCAAGTTCCGGATCAAGGGTTTGTGCAATCTATTCCGGATCAAAAGTTGTTCATCCGGAATATTAGATATTCCGGATCAGTTGTGCTCATTTGGAATAATTCATTATTCCGGATCAAGCATCTCATTCGGAATATTAAAACATTCCGGATCAGCCTTTTATTCCGGATCAAATCCACATTCCGGATCAAGTTGTTATTCCGAATCAACCTCTCATTCCAAATCAAATAATATTCCGGATCAAGCAAATACATCCGGAATAATTAATTATTCTGGATCAAGGAGTTTATTTGGAATATTAAGACATTCCGGATCAAGGGTTCTATTCGGAATATTATTCCGGATCAAGAATTATTCCGGATCAATAGCAACATTCCGAATCAAGACCAACATTCCGAATAAAGAATTTATTCCGGATAAGTGACATATTCTGGATAAAGGATTTATTCCGGATCAAGGTATTTGGTGAATATTCCGAGTGAAGAAGTACATTCCGAACGAAGGTGACATTCCGGATGGATGTTCATTCCGAATGAGGGTATTATTCCGGATGAGCTATTTTTCAGGTTCTTTTAATTTCAGTTTTTAATTTTCTATTTTTAATTTTCAAGCTTTATTTTTTCCGCCTTTTTATTTAGTTGCACTTTACGATTACTTGCCTTTGATTTATTTTAGCCTTGCCTTAGTTTAAGTTTAAGTTTTAGTTGCGTTTTCAGTTTACCTTAGTTAGATTTAAGTTTGTGTTATTTACTTTTAGTGCCTTTTACTTTTTGTCACGCTTTTAAATACTCGTCATTTACTTTAAAGTCATTTTACTTTAATTGTTTTGCACTTTTTAATACTACAACGACACAACTATTTGTTTCACCAAAGAACGACTGAGTCGCATAGTTAAACCAGATCAATTCGATTAGACACACGACAAAGAATCTTTTTACCTGGCCAAAAGCCTTGTATCAAGGGACTTGGTCAATTTTATTCCCAACAGGACAACGATACGTGCAACATATCGTGAACGTGATATGAGAACGTAGAATGAACATGACATGTGAAACATATCGTGAACGTGAGATAAGTGAGGAGGTAATGCCAACGATACGGTGATGGAAAGTTTATTAGACTTAAGTCTGGTCTCTCAAGCTTCTATAAAACTTCCAGAACAAAACATGAAACGTAAATCATATGCCAGGATAAGATCATGAACGTAAGCGCGAAAGCAAGTCGTAAAAATAGAACAAGGACGTGAACGTAAATAAGGAGCACAAATGTGAACCTTTGTCTGGCCCAACAGCTGAGGAATTACCAAATGATCAGATGAGCCTTGGATGGAACATGTCTAATCAATCTGCTGACTCTGAAATCCTTGCCGATGTAAGGATTCTACAGACTTGGTCAAACTGTTGACAATAAACCAGATATCATCATGCTTCTTCTGGGTTTGCGGTAATTTGGTAACCAAAATCCATGGAGATCTTGTCCCATTTCTGTTAACAATTTCTGATGGTGAAAAAACATCCTAGTCTGTTGGTGTTCTATCTTAGCCTGTTGGTATGACAGGTACTTAGATATGAACGTAACTGTATCTTGCTTCATAGAAACTTGATACATAGGAGTTTACAAACTATGAGTCTCCGAAATTAGACTTTTCTTAGCGTAGGATTTTTTTGGAACACCTAATGTAGTGTAGGGTTCTCACCTTTACGCATAAGCTGAGTCATGGTAAGACTAATCGTGAGAATCCATGTGATTCAGCGTGTCAATGTAATCAACCAGAATTTACATTGAAAAAATTTCAAGGTGAAATTTCTTCTTGAGTAACATAGAGTGAGATGGTCTTCATGCTCTTCTCTAGACTTAGAGAAGATAAATTTTCATAGAAGAAAATGATAATGAATTTGTTTATGAGTCCCTTGGAACTCGATCTATCAAGTCCATAATACTGCTAGAGCATCCATAAGGCTAAAGCAAAATCATGAATTTAGCATGACCAAATCGTGTACGAATAGCAGTCATGGAATGTCCTGCTATTCCCCCCGTCACTGTTGACAGCATGATCATGAATCTGATCTTGGAAAAGAGCTTAACACCCTAAATTCGAATGGACACGTCATCAATACGTGGTGGAGGATAACGGTTATGAAGGGTGATTTGTTTAAATCGATGGTAGTCGACACATAATCTCATGTTACCGTCCCTCTCCTTGAGGATTACTCTGGAATACATGTTTTAAGATTTTGGAATAAATTGTTGGTTATGTGTTAGAAATACGTTTTTAACGTATATTAGAAGTATCGGTCACTCCACGTTATTATTAAATGTTAAATAGGTCGTAGTTGAATATTATGTTACTTTGTTAGTAAACCCGGCCCATGGGCTTGTCATGGGTCGGAGGCCCAAGTCCATTAAGGACTTGGGTATATAAACCCCTTTCCACCATGGAAAGGGGTGTTGGTTGTTTTCACTTTGATATTTAATATAACACATTTTCTCTCACTTTTTCTCACTACTTTCTCTCTCTAGAAACATCAACCCACCTTATTGATTCACAAAATTATCATAATTCTACAATTGGTATCAAGAGCCATGGGGTGATTTAAGGTAATGATTTGTGTTGCTTTTTAGTTTTTGATTGTATTAGTGGTTTTTTAGGAAAATCTATCTTGAATCTTTAAGTTTTTGGTGATATTGTTGTTGGGATTAGTAGATAATTATTGGGTTTTACTTATTTTGGTTGAAATCACAAAACTTTTCGGGTAATTTGCTAAAAATCTGGGTTTTGTTCTTAATATTGAATACGACTGTTCATACGAACAAGTTCTTCCAGTTTATTCCGAACCAAGGTCTTTTTCTACATAAAAGTAGTTTTATTCCGAATCGACTTAATTATTCCGAGTCAAGGGATATTATTCCGAACCAAGGGATATTTTACGAGTTTTTTCGACGATTTTTAGAGGATTTAATCTTGGTTTCTTACACAACAACACAACACAACTCACAACCTTACTTCACTGCTCGATCAACCGATAATCTTTGATTCTTTAAAGTGATCAAAATGAATCCGAGTTCATTAATGCCTTAAATGACATCACTTACGGATATTTCCGTCATAACGGGAACGGATAATCGCCCTCTAATGCTCATTAAAGAAGTCTTTGAAGCATGGCAAGGCCGTATGATGTCATACATTAAGGGAAAACTGACATATGGGAGGCTTATGGTCAAGTCAATTCTAAATGGTCCACTTGATTATGGTACCATCATTGTTAACAATGTGACTCGACCACGGGAGTTTGAAGAACTTACGCCAGCTCAACAACTTATTACCGATGCAGATGAAAAGGCTCTTCAAACCATTCTCCAAGCTCTTCCACATGACATCTATCGAATGGTAAGTCAATATACGGTTGCAAAGGAGTTATGGGAACGTCTACAGGTTTTGCTACAAGGTACGTCTCTTACTAAACAGGAACGCGAATGTCAGTTGTATGATCTGTTTGATAGGTTCACGTACAGTCCAGGGGAAACGCTTCACGACTACTACTTCAGATTCACTATTCTCATGAATGATTTGAATGTGTACAATCTCGTGATTGCTCCATTCCAGGTTAACACCAAGTTTTTGAATACTTTACCTCAAGCTGAATGGGGTGAGTATATTACTGATGTTAAGTTAACTAGGGATTTGCATAAGTGCAATTTGGATCAACTCTATGCTTTTCTCCAGCAGCATGAGAAACACGTTATCATGCACCGTATGCCTCGAGGTATGTACCCTGAACCTTTAGCTTTGATGGCAAATCCACCAAGCTTGTCATGTAACAACACTCCTTATATCATGGGACGCCAAGCTTATCATCCATCTCCGTACATGACTCCAAGCTTCCCCCAATATTCGATTCTACTTCAACCACCCACCTCACATCAGCAACAATATTGGTTTAATGCACCTTTGTCTCAGAGAGAACCACAAGCATCACAATATGCTCCACAACCTCACCCATATTCACCAGCAAGCATTGCACCCTATGCTCAGTCATCATACTCTCCATATCAAGAAAATGCAGCATATCCATCAAGCTATTCTGACCACATAAGTACTCCTTCTAGTGCTTATGCCGCTCAACAAGACCAAGCAATGTATTGTGATAATGATGAGGTTCCCATTCCTGAATTCAAACAAGGAACTGACCCAGCTGAAGTGTTAGCCACCATGTCTGCTTACCTCACAAGGACATTGAGCAAACGAGGATTTAGAGGACCAGCTCCTACTAACAATCAGCTGAGGAATTCATCTAATTCTCGACAACAAGCTACCATTGAGAATGGCAGGGTAATGGTTCAACCTATTCAACCTTATCAGGGGAGACCCACTACATCAACCACCAATGCACGCATGGTCAATCCTGCTCCAATGGTCAACACTGCTCCAATGGTTACTGCTCCACGGGCTAATTACACAGGTAAGTTGAGAATGATTACATGCTACATCTGTAAGGAAGAAGGTCACATGCCTAGGGATTGCACAAAACCAAAGAGGAGAAGGGATGGTCAATGGTTTGCAGAGAAGATTTATTTGGTAAACGCTCAAGCACAAGGACAGGAACTTGATGAAGAGGAGCTAGCATTCCTTGCTGATCCAGGGATTGCGGAACAAGAAGTTCTCACTACACAGAATGCAGCATACCAAGCAGATGATCTGGATGCTTACGATTCAGACTGTGATGATCTTCAATCTGCTCAGGCAGCTCTTATGGCAACTATCTCTAGCTTTGGGTCAGATCAAATGTCTGAGGTACTCACTAATACCACTGATACTAGTATTCAACCACATCAAGTTGGGCAAGAGGGTGCTGATCCGAATGAGTCTTCGGTGGTGAGTCTTTCAAATGAGGAGACAATCAATGATAGTAATATCAATGCAAGTCCCCAGACTTTGAGTGAATCACAACCGGGAGTCATTTCGCATATGCATATTCCTGCTCAACAAGATTTGGTCATGGTTCCTGCAAAGTTACTTAGCCAAATGAATACTGCACTCTTAGAAACCCTAGCTACGAATAAGAATCTGTCTGTTGAGCTTGCCTTGTGCAACGAAAAAGTTCAAACTTTGGAATTAGTTCCTTCGTTCAATGTTCTAACAAATCCCGAATATGATCATTTTCGAAACAAACAAATGGGTCATTTGCAAGAAATTGAAACCTTAAGAGCAAATCTTTCCAACGAACTTAAAGAAAAAGAGTTAGTGGTCACTAATTTTCACAAACTTCAAATGGATTTTGAAATACTCGAGTCTAAAAAGAATGAAATGGAAATTAATGCTGCTAATAGGATTAAGAGTTTAGATTATTTGCTTTTAAGACAATACGCTGCCTCTCAACTAGTGCACTTATTTGACTCATCGTTTAGAGATTTTAACTTATCGTGTCAAAAAGACCTCCCCCCCTAACCTACGGTATGCAAGACAAGCTTTTATCCATAATCCAAGACTTAAAGATGCAACCAAATTAGGATTGGTCTTAGATCCGATTGTTATTTTCAAGGATCGCAAGAATAAGGATCTAGTTGATGAGAGTCGTTCATACAATTTTGCAAAATATCCCCAGTGTGATTATTTTAAAATGAATCAGGAGTTTGCAAAAAAGGACTTTAGAATTCGCTTCCATATTGATAAAGATCTCATCACAACACCAGCCTAGATGTTAAATGAAGAAAACCCTAGTACACTTCCTACACTTGTCAAAATGGAAGGACCTAAGGAAATTCCAAAGGATCTTCCACCTATTAGGACTGTATGGATAAACTTGCAAGAGATTAATCAATACTTTGCTAGCTTTGACAAGGTCATCCGGGAATGTACGACTTAAAATGGTCTAAACGCCGAAGAATGGGATTTCGAACACATGAACGAGGTGTTTAAGAATGAAATCAACCCTTTTGTCGAAAATCTAAAAGGAAGTTTTGCATCTCTTTCGGAAAATCTCGATTTTGAAATTAAAGAAGTTCAAAAAGTGTTTTATGAAATGGACACCGCTTACGAACTACAATTAATTGAAAAGGAAAAGATTTTATCCGAATATGACCGATTCTTGTCCCAAGTAATTTCGTGTGATGTGCTTACTACTGTGAATGTTAATTATTCGAATGAGCTTACATCCACTATGAATAAATGTGATGCTGTGAATATATGTGATGATTTGCATGATCTCTTTGTAAATGTTGCTGATACTGTAAATGACGTAGATAATCACTCTTGTCACGAGTCTAACGCTGAATTTTTAAAGCTTCAAGATTCTTACAATTTACTTGCAAAACATTTTAATCAACTTGAACAACATTGTATATCTTTAGAATTAAAACAGCAAACTCAAAAGGAGGATCTTTTAGTAACAAATGGTTGTGAAAACAGTGTTGAGACAAGTGACAAGATGATTGAGATAGTTAAGGCATTAGAGGAAGAGATTATGAGATTAAAGAGAGATGTGTCATCGAACGAAACACTAAAATTGGAACTAGAGGCTGCAGAGTCTAAAAACCAGTGCTTAGAAGCTAGACTTTCGTCTATTCTAGGGGAGATGGATCGTGCAAGACAGGGACTATCCACTCTTTATGGTTCAATAGAAGAACGCGTAGCTTTTAATGCAGCACAACAACAATCTTATGTTGAACAATTGAACCAAAAGTGTGAGGAAATCTCTGACTTAAATATCCAGCTCATTGACAAAAACATGGTCTTGGTCGAGTTAAAGGAGACACTTCTTTTCACCCGACAAGAAGTTGTTAATAACTTAGCTACAAACTCTGCACCGTCCTCTAGTGCTCCATAAACCAATTCAGTGGTGCTCTATAAGAATCCGCTCCATAAGCAAAATCCGGATACTAACGATGTTTATATGAGGAATGCAATTAAGCACATGGATCTTGTTAGGGATATTTTAGATGATTTGTATGCGTTAGATCCCTCAAGCAGTCACTATATTTAGCTCATGCATATATTCAGCGAGTTCAATATTGCTTAGCATATTTGCAATAAATAGGAAAACCGGGTTCTGCACTACTTACTAATCGACCCATTGCTGTAACTCCATTCAATAAAACCCCAGGAGCAAAACCGTCATTGGCACCATCAACTAAGGCACCTTTAAAATCTGTTGCTAATGTTCCCACTTTGCCTTCTACAGGAGTAAAAGAGTCTACTAAGGCTAAAGGATCGCAAGTCAAGAAAGATAGGATCAAGCCCTCCACTAGTAGTACCATCAAGAAGAAAGTAGAAGCTCACCCTAGGAATGTTATTTCAGATTTAAATAAAAAGAATCATGTTGCTAAGACTAAAAGCTTTGCGCCTGTGCAGAAGCCTAAACCGTTTGTGAATTCTAATTTGAAATGTTGGAATTGTAATGAATGCATGTTTTCTCAACGTCATGATTTGTGTCTTATTGATCATGTGAATGAAATGAATTCCATTAGGAATGATCTTGAATGGAAGCCAACTGGGAGAACTCGTACCCAAGTTGGATGGCAATGGCGTCCCACTGGTAGGACCTTTACATTAGATGGAAAAATGTTCCCTTTAACTAGGAATGCATCCATTGAGGTTAGGTCTCAACGTCCTTTAATTAGGCACACTAGCACTAAAGTATGGAAACCGCGCCCTTTAATTAGGTCAGCCCCCACTATAGTGCCTATCAGTGAAGAAATACCTCAGGATTTAAGCCAACTTGAATCTGCACCACCAACTAGGAAGAAGGCTAGGAAATCTAAGAAACCTAATGTTAGCAAATCTAAGATCATTAAATCTGTACCTGCTAATAACAAGGAACATTCAGATTCCGAAACCTATACATTGTCCTCGTCTGGTGATATTTTCAGGTGGTCCATATCATCCTCTGGTATTTGGACTCTGGTTGCTCAAAGCATATGACCCGAGATCGCTCGATGCTCAGAAATTTCGTCAGCAAGTTTCTTGGAACGGTTAAATTCGGTAATGATCATATTGCAAAGATAATAGGGTATGGTGAATATCAGATTGGAAATGTTACGATTTCAAGGGTATACTATGTAGAAGGTCTTGGTCATAATTTATTTTCAGTAGGACAGTTCTGTGATTCCAACCTAGAGGTTGCTTTTCGACAACACACTTGTTTCATCCGCAACTTGGAAGGAAAAGACTTGTTGAAGGGGTCTCGTGGTGCAAGTCTTTATACTTTGTCCCTACAAGACATGATGGCCGCCTCTCCAGTATGTCTTCTCTCCAAAGCATCTAAGACCAAGTCATGGTTATGGCATCGCAGATTATCTCATCTCAACTTTGATGCTATTAATCATTTGGCTAAAAACGAATTAGTTCGTGGTCTTCCAAAGCTCAAATTTCACAAGGACCATTTATGTTCCGCGTGTTCAAGGGGGAAAAGCACCAAGAAATCATACAAGCCCAAAGCTGAAGACACCAATCAAGAAAAACTTCATCTTTTGCATATGGATCTTTGTGGGCCAATGCGAACCAAAAGTGTGAGTGGTAAGAAATCCATCCTTGTGATTGTGGATGATTTCTCCAGGTTTACATGGGTTAGATTTCTACGTACAAAGGATGAAGCACCGAAGGCTATCATCACTTTCCTGAAATTCATTCAGGTACGTTTAAATACTACTGTCCGCCGTATTCGTTTTACTATGAAGAAGTTGGTATCTCACATGAAACATCCGCTGCACGTACTCCACAACAAAACGGTGTCGTTGAAAGACGGAATCGTACGCTTATGGAAGCTGCTAGGACTATGCTGATTTATGCGAACGCTCCATTATTCTTATGGGCAGAAGCTGTATCTACTGCATGTTACACCCAAAACCGCTCTATCATTCGGAAACGCCATGGAAAAACACCTTACGAGCTTCTACATGATCGTAAACCCGATGTTTCATTCTTTCATGTGTTTGGTGCTCTTTGTTATCCAAACATTAATAGTGAGAATTTGGGCAAACTTTAACCGAAAGCCGATATAGGTATTTTCATTGGTTACTCACCCTCAAAGAAAGCATACCGAATTTACAACCGTCGTCTTGGTAAGATAGTAGAAACTATGGACGCAGATTTTGATGAGCTGACAGCGATGGCTTCTGAGCAACGCAGCTCTGAACCCGCGCTTCACGAGATGGGAACCGGTGCTATTAGTTCCAGATTAGTTCCCAATAATCCTACTTCTACATCATTTATACCACCTACAAGGCCCGAGTGGGATAAACTATTTCAACCTTTGTTTGATGAATTCTTTGATCCCCCAAATGATGAAGTTCCAGCACCTGTAGTGATAGCACCAATCCCTGAAGTTGTTGCTCAAGCTAATGAAGCTTCATCAAATGCATCTTCAATTAACATTGAACCCGATACACCTCCACCAAGTAATTCTCAAACTACACTTGAATCTTCACCCTTACTTGTGCCTAATGATGATGAAGAGGATTCTGTTGATCACGATTTGGAATATGCTCACCAACAAGAGCTTCCATTTTTTGGTATACCGATACCTGAAAACCCTTCAGCCGCGTCTACCTCAGAAGAAGCTCCTACAATCGTTCACTCCAGACCACCACGGATTGAAAACCACAGCACCAAATGGACAAAAGATCACCCAATTAGGAATATTATTGGAGGTCTCGATCGACCAGTCTCGACACACCATCAATTACAAGAGAGTGCACTCTATTGCTATTTTGATGCATTTCTCTCCGAAGTTGAACCTAAAAACTGGCAACATGCTATGACTCAATCATCTTGGATTGAAGCCATGCAAGAGGAACTAAATGAATTCCAAAGACTTGAAGTATGGGAATTAGTTCCTCTCCCTGACAAGGTTAACATCCTTACTTTGTTGTGGGTTTATAAGGTTAAACTCGATGAGATGGGTGGAGTTTTGAAGAATAAGGCTAGATTGGTTTCAAGAGGATACAAACAAGCCTTGGGTATCGACTTTGAAGAATATTTTGCTCCGGTTGCACAATTGGAGGCTATTAGACTTTTCCTTGCGTATGCTGCTCATATGAACATGATCGTCTATCAAATGGATGTGAAGACAGCATTTTTAAATGGTGAACTAAGGGAAGAAGTCTATGTTAGTCAGCCGAATGGGTTCGTTAGCACTGAGTTTCCTAATCATGTGTACAAGCTTAAGAAGGCTCTCTATGGGTTGAAACAAGCTCCACGCGCGTGGTATGATCTCCTTTCAACATATCTCATTTCGGAAGGCTTCTCCAAAGGCAAGGTGGACCCTACTCTATTCACTCTCAAGGAAGACAACGACATGATACTAGTACAAATTTATGTTGATGATATAATATTTGCTGCCTCTAACATAGAATTGTCAAACCGCTTTGAGAAAATAATGTCCACACGCTTTCAGATGTCAATGATGGGAAAATTTTCATTTTTCTTAGGATTACAAATTTCTCAGAATCCCAGAGGCATCTTTATTAATCAATCCAAATATGCTCTAGAATCATTAAAGAAATATAACTTTGAAAATTGTGACCCCGTGGATACTCCAATGGTGGAGAAATCCAAGTTAGATGAAGATAGGAATGGGATTGTCGTCGATCTGAAACTCTACCGTGGGATGATCGGCACCCTTCTCTATTGTACTGCTAGCAGGCCTGATTTGCAATTGTCGTATGCATGTGTGCCCGGTATCAGGCTCGGCCTACCGAAAAGCACCAACATGCTGTTAAAAGTATCTTTCGGTATCTCAAAGGAACACTTCATCGTGGTCTATGGTATCTGAAAGATTCCTCTATTGCTTTAATATCATATGCAGATGCCGATCATGCTGGGTGTCAAGACACTAGGCGTAGCACTTCTGGTTCTGTGCAACTCCTTGGAGACAGATTGATTAGTTGGTCTTCAAAAAGGCAGAAAAGCGCTGCAATTTCAAGCACTTAGGCTGAATACATTGCCATGTCCGGTTGTTGTGCTCAAGTCCTTTGGATGAGATCACAACTAACTGACTACGGTCTTGGATTCAACAAAATCCCGATGTATTGTGACAACAAGAGCGCCATTGCCCTTTGCTGCAACTACGTTCAACACTCCCGAGCTAAGCACATTGACATTCGCTACCATTTCATTAAAGAGCAAGTGGAAAATGGAGTGATCGAGCTGTATTTCGTCACCACTGAGTATCAGCTGGCAGATATGTTCACAAAAGCCTTAGATCGAGGACGAATCGAGTTTTTGATCGACAAGCTTGACATGAAATCCTTCTCTCCAGCAACTCTCAAAGAGTTGGCAGAAGAATAAGCAGAATAGTGGTGGTAAACTATTCATGCGTATCCTTTGATCGTGATCATGTATATTATCGTATATATATAAACCACAAAAATAAAAATACAAAAATATAAAACCTACAAAAACCATAAAAAATATAAAACCTATAAAACACCATAAAAATATAAAACCTACAAAAACCATAAAAATTTTAAAACCAAGAAAATCCAAAAATATTTTCGTCTTTTTTAAATCGGGCATGTCTTTTAGTACGGTAATATTTACGGCCTTAGAAATGTCGATCAATATTGACACGGCGCCATAAATAGAGTCCGTATAAAAGTTGTACATTTTTAAAACATGGCCATTATGGCTTGTAGTTATTTCAGACTGCAACCCGCTTTTCGCGTTAAAGTCACGTATTTTTCTTTTGAAAACGTTGGCTCACAACGGGAATTAATTTTCTCGGGTATGATTTACAAGCCAAATCATACAAGGGATCAAGTTTACTTTATAACTTGGTCTAACACGAGTTAGTGTACGTCTCAGTGCATTAACTTATTAAAATAAGAGAAATCTTATTGCCACCACGAATCAATTTTTCTAAGACATTAATTGGAAAATTCTTTCATCAATATTTGACTCGTTAAACAATGACTACAACTCTTTAAATAGAAAACGGGTCATCGTTTAAGGGGGAGAAAATACTAAATCATCTTCGTCATCAAAACGGTCTTCAAAAGTTCTCGAGAAAAATTAATCGGTTAATAACTGGAGTTTCTTTGGCATACGACTTGTGATTGTTCTGATTTATCGTGAGTTTCTAGGTCTTGGATATTTGCTAATAGGATACAATGTTTTAGTGGTGTGAGGGCTAGAATAGTTAATTCAATGAGATGGGCCTAACGATTGTTAATTAATTTAACGGATGTTAACCTAAAGTTTTTATTAACTAGAAAAGAAAAGAAAAAGAAAAGTACAGGGACTAAAAGTAGCAACATGTGAAAGTGGAAAAATTGTTGACCTAAGTCAAGCATTCCACCCCGTCTCCTTTCTTTCTTCTTTTTCTCCTTCATTCTTTCTGGACGGCATAAACACACAAAAACACACACAAAACTCAAATCATTCGCGTTCTTAATCAATCAATCCATTCCATTCGATTAACAAAGGTACATACTCGCTATTAATTCATCTAATTCGTTGTTAATCCACTTAAATTAACTCGATTTAATTAAAGTAATCTAATTAGGGTTTATAGCTAATTAGGCTTTAATTGATTAGGGTTTTAGGTGGGTTTGGCTCGGAATAGGATTAGAATGAGTTTGGTTGCCTTTAGAATACCTTAAACACACAAATGAGCTTAGATTAATCGAACTCATAGCACATTTATTAAGTTATTCCGGATGAACCGATTTTGCAAAAACATTCCGAATGAACAAGGTTTAGGGGTATTCCGAATGAGCAAGTTTTTCAAAGTATTATTCCGGATGAACAAAAATGTTCCGAATGAACAAGTTTTTGAACTATTCCGGATGAACAAAAATGTTCCGAATGAACAAGTTTTGAATTATTCCGGATGAACAAAAATGTTCCGAATGAACGAATGTTCCGAATGAACGAATGTTCCGAATGAACGAATGTTCCGAATGAACGCATGTTCCGAATGAACGAATGTTCCGAATGAACGAATTTTACGAATGAACGAATGTTCCGAATGAACGAATGTTCCGAATGAACGAATGTTTCGAATGAACGAATGTTCCGGATGAAGGACATTCCGGATGAAGGACATTCCGGATGAAGGACATTCCGGATGAAGAACATTCCGGATGAAGAACATTCCGGATGAAGAACATTCCAGATGAAGAACATTCTGGATGAAGAACATTCCGGATGAAGAACATTCCGGATGAAGGACATTTCGGATGAAGGCATTCCGGATGAAGGACATTCCGGATGAAGGACATTCCGGATGAAGGACATTCCAGACGAAGGCATTCCGAATGAAGGTATTCCGGATGAAGGCATCCCGAATGAAGGTTTTCCGAAAGAAGAATTGTTGGATTGATAATTGTTTGCCTGTTATATTTACTTGATGAATTGTGTGATGCTTAGAAGTAACAACATAATGGTATATATATATATATATATATATATATATATATATATATATATATATATATATATATATATATATATATATATATATATATATATATATATATATATATCTGTGTATCAACCTTTTATGTCTTATCTTAAGCAGAAACCATGACTAATCCAACCGTGCAAGAACTCCAAGATGCTAGAACAACCGCAATTGCCGAGGCAAAAGAATAAGTTCATACCGAACAATTACCGATTGAAGGAAGTCTCTCATTCCACTCACCATGGATTCTAAGTCGCCTCAACAATCCTTGATCTATCTCACTTCAAGAATGCTTTAAGGAGTACTGCTTCGGTGCCATTTGATTACATGTACGAATTCTGGGCTACCAAGGAAAGGACTTCAAACAAGATCACCTTCTTCCTCGACAACAAACAACAGACACTCACTGTTTCAAACTTTCGAAAGATATTTGGAACTCGGGATACACCCAAAGGTATGTCATCTTCAAGGAACCCTACCAAAGACGAACTCATGGAGATGTTCATTGCTCTTGGATGTCCTGACCTGCGAATAGTGTCCGAGTTTACCACAGCTAATACTTCGCTTTTGGCTAGGTATAAAATCTTATCGTCCGAATCTTTTCGAATTGAAAAGCGGTCTTAAGTGCGACTCAATCGTCTTTTGGTAAATCAAGAGAATGGTTTGGTTTGTTTGTTTTAAACTATTAGCAAGTAATTAAAGTGTCGTTGAGTAAAATGGAAGAATTAAGATTAATATTTAAAATGACGAGTAAAAATAAATGATGGAAACTTAAAGGTAACAAAGGAAAAGTACTAGCACACGCAATAAAACTAACACTTGGAAAGTTTACTAAAAATAAAAACTTAGTTAAAAAGTACTATAAGAAAGTAAGAACGGAAGAAACCAAAAACTCACAATCGGAATAAGCTAAAATAACCCCAGATCGGAATGTATTCCGATCTGGTGGTCGGAATGTGGAAATGGAGACTGTCGGAATATGAGAAAATAAGGAGTGTAATCGGAATATCAATGAAGCTACAATCGGAATAACCAAAAACTACACAATCGGAATCTAGAATAGTGGCTAGATCGGAATACTTGGGTGCTCAATCGGAATACTCAAAGCCCTAATCCGATTGGATCAATCGGAATGGGTGGTCTGCTCGGAATAGTACAATCGGAAAAGGGAGTTTGTACCCCTTCCTAAAATTGTGGAATTCGGTTAAGCAAGTGAATAAGCTATATAATAAGCTTATCATAAAACTAACCCGAATCAATGCCTAAACCGGATCAAATAAGCACTCTAATCAACTTATCCGACTCGAAATTAAGCAACTTTTTAGATTAAACAATAAAAACATAAACTTTTTAAAGAAGATTTCTATAAAGTAAATAAGCTAATCATAAAAATAAGCCAATAAGCACAAAAGTCTTAAAGCTTAATCAAATGAAAACTTATAAAATGATCAAAAGATTAACTTTTTAAGCACGAAATCAATTAGATCAACACGGATCACATAATAATCGCACCAAAATCAATCTTAAATCAAAGAAAAGTAGAATGAGATTAAGAAATAAAAGCTTAAAATAGAACTTGATTAATAAAAATAAGCAATACAAAGATGTTTAATCTTGAAAGATTAAAAGAAAAGATGAAGTTTAGTGAGAGAAAGTTTAAGACTTTCTCTCTCTAAAACTAGAGAAAACTAAGAAAAAGTGAAAAATTAACTAAAATCTAACCACCCTCCTAATGACTATTAGGAGGGTATTTATAGGGAAGGTGGAAGGAGTGCATGTGTTGCATCTTCTTTCTTGCTTTCTTCTCGACTCGACTTTAATTCTTCGTCTTTGTCGTCTCGGGATTTGAACTTGTCTTTTAATTTTCTTCTTCTATTAGACTTAAGTTCTTCGACTTCGTTAAACTTCCGTCTTTTGACTTTTTCTTCGATAAATATTCAGAATAGGCCTTGGACTATTAGAAATACGTTTTTACGTATATTAGAAGTATCGGTCACTTCACAATAATATTCATGTTGTAATAGCTCGTAGTTAGATAATAGTTGTTAGTTACTTATTAACTTAAGTAAGAACCGGTCCATGGGCTTGTCATGGACCGGCCCAAGCCCATGTTTAGCTTGGTACTATAAATACCCCTTTCCACTAAGGAAAGGGGTTGGTTGTTGTTCCATTTGCACATTCATAGTAATAAAATCTTCCACATTTTCTCTCACTTTCTCTCTCTAGTTTCTCTCACTAGAAAACATCAACCCACTTCATAGATTCATAGGTTATCAATTTCTACATTTGGTATCAGAGCTTCTGAGCAACACAGCTCTAAACCCGCGCTTCATGAGATGGGACCCGGTGCTATAAGTTCCGGATTAGTTCCCAACAATCCTACTTCTACATCATTTTTACCACCATCAAGGCCCGAGTGGGATAAACTGTTTCAACCATTGTTTGATGAATTCTTCGATCCCCCGACTGATGAAGTTCCAGTACCTGTAGTAATTGCTCCAATACCTGAAGTGGTTGCTCAAGTTAATGAACCTTTATCTAATGCATCTACAATTCACATTGAACCGGATGCACCTTCACCAAGTGATTCTCAAACTACACCTGAATCATCACCCCTACTTGTGCCTAATGATGTGGAAGAGGATTCTACTGATCACGACTTGGAATATGCTCACTTGCAAGAGCTTCCTTTCTTTGGTGTAGCGATCCCTGAAAACCCTTCAGCCGCGTCTACCTCAGAAGAAGCTCCTTCTATTGTTCACTCCAGACCACCTAGGATTGAAAACCATAGCACTAAATGGACAAAAGATCACCCAATTAGGAATGTTATTGGAGATCTAGATCGACCCGTCTCTACACGCCATCAATTACAAGAGAGTGCACTTTATTGCTACTTTGATGCATTTCTCTCTGAAGTTGAACCTAAAAATTGGCAGCAGGCTATGACCCAATCATCTTGGATTGAAGCTATGCAGGAGGAACTAAATGAATTCCAACGACTTGAAGTGTGGGAATTGGTTCCTCGCCCTGACAAGGTTAACATCCTTACTTTGTTATGGGTTTATAAGGTTAAACTTGATGAGATGGGTGCGGTATTGAAGAATAAAGCTAGATTGGTCGCTAGAGGATATAAACAAGCCTTGGGTATAGACTTTGAGGAATCTTTTGCTCCTGTGGCTAGATTGGAGGCGATTAGACTATTCCTTGCGTTTGCTGCTCATATGAACATGATCGTCTATCAAATGGATGTGAAGACGGCATTTTTGAACGGTGAACTAAGGGAAGAGGTTTATGTTAGTCAACCGGATGGGTTCGTCAGTACGGAGTCTCCTAACCATGTGTACAAGCTTAAGAAGGCTCTCTATGGGTTGAAACAAGCTCCACGCGCGTGGTATGATCTCCTGTCAACATATCTCATGTCGGAAGGCTTCTCCAAAGGCAAAGTGGACCCCACTCTATTCACTCTCAAGGACGGCAACGACATGCTTCTGGTACAAATTTATGTTGATGATATAATTTTTGCTGCCACTAACATAGAATTGTCTAAACAATTTGAGAAGATAATGTCCACACGCTTTCAGATGTCGATGATGGGAAAAATTTCATTTTTCTTAGGATTACAGATTTCTCAGAATCCCAGAGGCATCTTTATTAATCAATCCAAATATGCTCTAGAATCTCTTAAGAAATATAACTTTGAGAATTGTGACCCCGTAGACACTCCAATGGTGGAGAAATCCAAGTTAGATGAAGATAGGGATGGGATTATTGTCGATCCGAAACTTTACCGTGGAATGATTGGCACCCTTCTCTATCTGACTGCTAGCAGGCCTGATTTGCAATTTGCTGTATGCATGTGTGCCCGGTATCAGGCTCGGCCTACCGAAAAGCACCTACATGTTGTGAAAAGGATCTTTCGGTATCTAAAAGGAACACTACATCGTGGTCTATGGTATCCGAAAGATTCCTCGATTGCTTTAATATCATATGCAGATGCCGATCATGCTGGATGTCAAGATACGAGGCGTAGCACTTCTGGATCTGTGCAACTCCTAGGAGATAGATTGATCAGTTGGTCTTCAAAAAGGCAGAAAAGCGCTGCAATATCAAGCACGGAGGCTGAATACATCGCCATGTCCGGTTGTTGTGCTCAAGTCCTTTGGATGAGATCACAATTAACTGACTACGGTCTTGGATTTAACAAAATCCCGATGTATTGTGACAACAAGAGCGCCATTGCCCTTTGCTGCAACTATGTTCAACACTCCCGGGCCAAGCACATAGACATTCGCTACCATTTCATTAAGGAGCAGGTGGAGAACGGAGTGATCGAGCTGTATTTTGTCACTACTGAGTACCAGCTGGCGGATATGTTCACCAAAGCCTTAGATCGAGGACGAATCGAGTTTTTGATCGACAAGCTTGGCATGAAATCATTCACCCCAGCGACTCTCAAAGAGTTGGCAGAAGAATCAGCTGAATAGTTGTGGTAAACTATTCAGAGTATCCTTTGTTCGTGATCATGTATATTATCGTAAATATATAAACCACAAAAGAAAAATAAAAAAATATAAAACCAAGAAAAACCATAAAAAATATAAAACTTAGAAAAACCATAAAAATTATAAAATCAAGAAAAACCAAAAATATTTTTCTTTTAAAAACGGCCATGTCTTTTAGTACGGTAATATTTACGGCCTTAGAAATGTCGATCAATATTGACACGGTGCCATAAATAGAGTCCGTATAAAAGTTGTACATTTTTAAAACATGCCCATAATGGCTTGTAGTTATTTCAGACTGCAACCCGGTTTTCATATTAAAGTCACGTATTTCCTTGGAAAACGTTGGCTCAGAACGGGAATTAATTTTCTCGGGCGTGATTTACAAGCCAAATCATGCAAAGGGATCAAGTTTACTTTACAACTTGGTCTAACACGAATTTGTGTACGTTTCAGTGCATTAATTTGTTAAAATAAGAGAAATCTTATTGTCACCACGAATCAAACTTTTTCAAGATATTAATTGGGAAATGTTTTTCATCATCATGTGCCTCGTTAAACAATGACTACAGCTCTTTAAATAGAAAACGGGTCATCGTTTAAGGGGGAGAAAATGTTTCATTATCTTTCACATCAAAAAGATCTTCAAAAGTTTTCAAGGAAACTCACAAAGCTTAATGGTTAATGGTTGGATTGCTTTGGCATATGTCTTGTTGTTGCTTATAAGTTTGTTGTGGATTGTGCTTGTGTTAAGATAGGATAATCACAAAGGCTAGGGTAATTTACATAAGATAGGGTCAAAGTGTCAAGTATTAAAACTTGGTACACAAAAGAATGTTGAATGAAGCAAAAAGAAAAGTTGAGGGGGCAAAGTTGACAATATGTCAAACTTGTGGAAAAGTTGACCTAGTCAAAACCTTCCCCCCCCCGTTCTTTTCTTTCATATCACTGTTCTTGTTTAATCATTTGCCGCCATTAACAAAACTTCCACACAAACTCACGAAATCAAACAAACACGTTACAATCAACATCTTTCAGTTCAAGATCTTCTAAAAAGGTATTAAATCGGTTTAATCCTTCATGCAAACCAAGTTAATTAACTGTTTAAAATTGAAATCAAACGAATCAAATTACTGCCTAATTAGGGTTTGTTAATTTGGGGGTTTTGCTTGGGTTATATTCGGAATAGGTTTAATTGCACAGATTTGGCCTTTGGTACACTTGAATTAATCGAATTCATGCCTAATTAGAATAAGTGTTGGAAACTTTCCGAGTAAGAAACTATTTTCCGCATAGAAGCAGTTTTTCCGAGTAGAAAAAGTTTTCCGAATAGGCCAAATTCTTTCAGCATAGAAAAATGTTCCGAATAGAGGATTTATTCCGCATAGGACCAAATGTTCCGAATAGAGGATTTATTCCGCATAGGGCAAAATGTTCCGAATAAAGACTTTATTCCGCATAGGGCAAAATATTCCGAATAGGGAAAATTTTCCGAATAGGGCAAATGTTCCGAATAGGGCAAATGTTCCGAATAGGGAAAATTTTCCGAATAGAGCAAATGTTCCGAATAGGGAAAATTTTCCGAATAGGGCAAATGTTCCGAATAGGGAAAATTTTCCGAATAGGGCAAATGTTCCGAATAGGGAATATTTTCCGAATAGGGCAAATGTTCAGAATAGGGCAAATGTTCCGAATAGGGCAAATGTTCCGAATAGGGCAATTGTTCCGAATAGGGAATTTATTCCGTATAGGCCAAAGTTCCGAATGGGGAATTTATTCCGCATAGCCCGAATGTTCCGAATAGCCTTTTTATTCAGAATAGGGATGTTTTTCCGCATAGACTATATGTTCCGAATAGACTCATGTTCCGCATAGGCCTATTATTCCGAATTGAGTGAATATTCCAAATAGAAGATGTTTGCATGATTTCAAAGCTTAAGGGATTATGTCATATGTACAATGCTTAGGTTTAAAGTCATAATGATATTCATACTTGTTTGTATCAACCTTTGTGTTTTATCTTAAGCAGAGACGATGACTAACCCTACCGTACAACAACTACAAGACAACAGAGCCGCCGCCATTGCTGAAGCCAAGACTCTAAAGTTTATTCCTAACAACTACCGTTTGAAGGAAGTATCTCACTCAACCCATAATGGATTTAAGGTAGGTACAGCCTTGCTTGATAAATCTCATCTCAAGCATGCGCTAAGAAGAAGTGCATCAGTGCCTTATGACTACCTTTACGAGTTCTGGGCTACCAAAGAGAGGACGTCGAACAAAATCACTTTTTCCTTGGATAACAAGCAGCAGACGCTTACTGTGTCAGACTTCAGGAAGATTTTTGGCTTTCGACCGATACTCAAAGGTCTAACCTCATACTCAGCCAACCCAACTAAGGACCAGATCATGGAGATGTTCACCGCCATTGGATGTCTTGACATACGTACCCCGTCTGAGTTTACTACTGCCAAAATTGGTCAACCATGGAAAGCTATTTTTGGGATTCTTAGCCGATGTTTAACACCCAAAACAACTGGGTATGATGCTGTTCGTCCACCAATCATCAAGATGTTTTACGGTATGTTCAAAGGTATGGGTATTGATTATGCATCACTGCTATGGGAGGAGTTTACTTTTCAACTCTTCACAAACACGAAGGGTAAGGTTAAATGTTACCAGTATCCTAGGTTTATTAAGCTAATCATCCATTACTTTATGGAAAACGATGCATCCATTGATAAGCGTGCAGGCAGACGTCAACACACGATCGATGATGATGATTTGGTAGACTTAAGGCAGGAGACTCATTCGAATACGGTTATTCCTGGTCCCATTCCCAACCACCTTCTGACCGATGAGCTTATTGCATCTGATGATTACAAGAACTTGCTAACAGAAATTGAGAATCAACGAGCAAGCCTTCTAGCAGGTGAAGACTCATCTACCACGGTTAAAAGCAAAGGTAAAAGGAAGCAAACAGATTTACCTGAACCCAAAACCAAGAAGAAGAAGACAGAGGGTAAAAAGGGAAAGGGTAAGGCTGATGAGATGCGTCTGCGTGACGAAGAAAATATTGCTGATCCTGATCTTGAGAAAACTGAGAAACAAATAATGAAGATAGCCATTCAAAGGAGCAGGAAAGATACTGGCGGTAGTGGGTCAGGTGTAAGAGTAGACGTTGAGGATGAATACATGGAACCTGATGATGTTGATGAGTTTGGGTCACCTGAACATTATTCCACTTCGAAGGAGCCATCAATCCCTGTTTCAGCTGGTATTGAAAAGGCATCTACTCAACCTTTAACAACTCAACCTCCACCAACTCAACCCTTACCAACCAAACAGGTTTCTACACCACTTCCTCCACCACCACCAAAGCCCATCCTTAGCACCGCAGTCACAACCGAGCCTATTCCCTCAACCCAGAGCAGCTCTGCGACATCTGCAATGGCAGTAATAGTGATGGCCGAGATGTTGGATAAACACGTGGATCATCAAAAGAGAGAAATGGATGAACTTCGCCAAGAGCTAAATAGAAGAGCTCAAAGTGAAGAAGCATCAAGGAAAGCTCAAGAAGAGTTGATTGCCAAGTTCGCTGCTGACATGGAAGTTACACGTAAAGCTCATGCAGAAGAACTTGCTCAGGTTAAAAAGGATGAAGCTGATAGGCATAAAGCACGAATTGCAAGACTTAAAGCTATTAAGGATGACTTTAAAGAGCAAAAAGAAGCTCTTGAAGCTACTACTGAGCAGAGAGTAAAAGACTCCATTGAATCCTTAATGCCTAAACTGCGTGATGATTTGAAGACGCTTGCTGCTGACAACTTAATGATCAAATCATCCAATCCTTCAGAAGCCGCCTACAAGATCGCTTATGACTTGACGGATTTTGAACTTAAGAAGATTCTCAAAGCTCGAATGAAGGAACTTGGATCGTTTGATAAATCAAGGAAACAACGGGCCCTCTTCAAATCCCTGAATGACGCTATCATGGAGGATGATAGGTTGTTCAAGACGTTTGGAAGTGTGGTACCCTACCACATTCTCCCTGAAGAAGAAAGGGAAGAGAGCGACGAAGAAGAGGGTACTGGTGGAGAGGAGGAAGAACAACAAGAAGAAGATAAGAATGAGGAGGATGATGAGGATGAGAATGATGAGGATGATGAGGATCAGAATGATGATGATGAGAATGATGATGATGAAGATGAAAATGATGATGAGGATGAGGATGATGATGAGAATGATGATGATGAGGATGCAGATGATGATGATAATGATGGTAATGATGGTGGTGATGGTCACCAGGAGAGTGTTAAGGGGAGCAATGCAGATAAAGGTGAACAGCGTGAGAAAGGGGATAAGGGCGCCAGCTCAAAGAAAGTGGTTAAGTCTGGCACCAAATCCAAGAAAGATGCAGCACCAAAGGAGAAATCTACATCCACGGAATCCAGACGATCGAAGTGGCGCCATGACGTGAATGCCACTACAGGGTCATCTATTCCTGGTACATTTATCCATGCATCAATACCTGTTACCACTAACCCCGTTAGTTCTTGTGTTGTTACTCCTGTGATTGCAGAATCGGTAACCGAACCAGAAGCTGCACAACACTCACCCGTCCATGACACTGCTGAAATGCCTGAATCTGAACAAGCAGATGTTCACGTCTCCACTCCTCAGCAACAAAACCCACAATCTACTATACCTGAACCAAGCACAAGGAACTGGGAGGACACGTTGGAAATCGACGAGACTGCTCCACCACAGGCTTGGATCACGGCAGCGGCGCAGTATGATCCGATCACCGACGCCGACAAAGAGGTCTTGTATCTTCGTATCCGAAGTCCGATTGACTTATGTGCATTTCTTGCTCATGAGTATAAGACTTCGGTTACTCCATCTTTGGTGAAGAAAGTACTGAAGGATAAAAGACTTCGCGCCAAAACCCGGTTGACCCAAATGGAGTTCGAATATTATGCCGAGGAGATCCTGAAGGCTCTGAATACCGTTCAACGGCCAGGTCTTCATGAATCAGAAAGAGCTCCACCTCCAATGGATCAAGATAATCAGATTGCTCTTGACTTCTTTGTCACCAATGATCTGGTGTATCTACTGAAAGGGTCATCAAAGTACGCAACATCCCTGACCTTGCTGAAAGCTGCCAACTGGGGGACAATACCCTTCATCGAGGAAAAGGTAAACCGACTCTGGGTCCCTAAGATAAATCGTAATTATGATATGTATGCTGTCATAGGTGCATCTCATTGGGACGAACGAGTCAGAAGGGCGTACAGGGGTTGCTGCCTAGTCAATTCTGGAAGCTCAGTTAGATCCGATATCCGCATCTCCAGCATTTTAGGGATGAAAACAGAAGCCAAGAACGGCTATTATCATGTGACGGAGATTCGTTTGAAAAGGGAGGATGACAGGGAATACAGAATCCAGCAGGGAGATTTTTCCATCATTCGCCTTGAGGATATTGAAGATATGCTGCTTCTGATGACTCGAGATCAACGCACACACATTCCTCGTGAAGACCTCATTGCGTTGAATACAGCACTTCGTATGTTCACACGAAGCGTTGTCATCAAGACACGAGTTGAAGATCTTCAGTTGGGAGTCGAAAGCTATCAGCGGAAGCTCAATTTAACCCGTCCTGTGAATCAAGTGTTACCTCAACATGTAGCAAGATGTCCTTATACCGGCATTTCTGTTCCGAATTCCGGCATCTTCTACTTGAACAGTCGAGGTTTAATGAAGTTTATGAGGGTGGGGGAGCTCCACAAGTATAGTGATGGTACTCTTCTACAAGTCAGAGGAAAGTTGGAGCATCTGAACTCGGGTGGGACTTTGCCAGAAATGACGGAGGATTGGCATCCAGGTTACCGGCAGATGGCAAGGTACGTGATCAAGAAGATCGATCAGAAGCTCCGTGAACGTAGATTGATGAGGAGCTTGGAAAGATTCGTGGGTGGTAGACCATATGGAGTGCACTACAGGACACTGCAACGATCCATCTAAAGGGTCGTACATTTCAGGTCACTCTACATTGGTACTATTTGTGAATATGTATATTTGTGAATAATGTGCTTTAATGGCTTGTTGTAGTGTTAAGGTGTGATAATTTTTCAAGAATTTCTCACGAGATTCTAAATCTTCCAAAATATATCATACTAAAGCACTACAACTACCCCTTATTAACTTAAGGGGGAGCAATCATTTGTTCTATGGCCAAACATCGATTTCATTTTTACCCAAAGACCGGTTAATCCATTCAATATCCCAAATATTAATGGTTAACATTTTGGATAAGGGGAGAAAATGGGATTAAGGAGACGTAAGTGATACTTGGCTAAAAGATGAAAAAGACTTAAAGATATTCCAACTTAATATGTGCTAAGCACGTGTTAAGGGGGAGCGTTTTTGATGAACAAAACACCTAAGGTACAAAACTTTTGATTTCAATATCACAAGTACCTTATGTGATTTTCAATGATTTTTCATGGTGGCAATTCCTTCCCAAAACACGCTTAATTCACGACGGATGTGGTGACAAAAGGGTGGTAGGAATAGGTTTAGTCCAATGATTCATCAGATCCGATGGAATCTTCCCAAGGACAATTCTCTAGATAGAATTAGAAGTCCTAGGAAAGATGGAGAAAGAATGTGAACGTAGCTGAATGCCGACCAAGTACTTAAGCTAGCACTGGAACAATCACAACAAGGTGCTAGTGATGACGTATTGGTAAGCATTGAAGGGGTTGAAGAATGAAAAAGAATTGTAAAGATAAAGGGTGTAAAGAAAGAAGCCCTCCTTACAACTTTAGGCAGAAACCGGGTCAATACATATGCTATTGAGGTCATTTTTGCTAATGATTCTCGGTATTGAAGAAAGACATCATGGACCCAGTGATGCAATGCACAACCCTTCCCCAGCTAACTCAAATATCTCTCAAAAGGTATTTGTTTTAATCACACGGAGATCAACACGTTATCTATTGGTTTATTCACTCCGAATAGACCGGTATTGAAAAGGTGGCACTCCTCTCCAGCCATCGATCACTAAATCAAAACGCACAATCGAGTCTAGAGCCAAGAGATCATCAAAAGTCTCATTAGGACACTCTTCATTTATTCCTTGCTTTCTCACACACTGTGAAAAGTAAGAGATCTTCATGAGTCCTACGCAATATTCCTGTAATATTGCCAGAACATCCGAGTAATAC
The DNA here is from genome assembly GCA_025667525.1 of Glebionis coronaria. Classification (NCBI taxonomy): domain Eukaryota; kingdom Viridiplantae; phylum Streptophyta; class Magnoliopsida; order Asterales; family Asteraceae; genus Glebionis; species Glebionis coronaria. The sequence continues at coordinate 463,198,420 of CM046875.1, read as the reverse complement.
GCAAGTATTACAATGAAGATGGAAATCCTGCTTGAGCCAACATCAAACAAGCTCATGGTAGGTTACACGTGCGGTTCTTTTAGAACCAATCTTGTGAAAAACTGGAAGGTAACAGTGGTTTAATTCTTAATTGAACTTAAACTCGTTCCAGGCCTCTTCGCATTATCATATGATCTTGCCAGAACACTCAGAGTGACTCTTTATTGACCACAGTGACGAGTGGAAATCCTTCTAGTGTCAACATCAAACAGCACTTGGTAGGTAACGTGCAAGATTCTTTATGAATTGAGCTCGTGACAACTGGAAAGCAACGATGGTGAAAATCTTAATTGAAATTCACTTGTTCCAGGTTTCATGAATTGACGGCTTTTAATCACAAGGATAATTTATCCAAGTGATTCACTCTTTATGTTCGCAGTCAGCTTTGGACGGTCGAATAAAGAGAACGGGTTTACCCGCGAAATCCTGTCAGGAAGTTACTTAATTGAAACTATCCGTCACGGGTACGATATCTAATATCGTCCAACGGTCTTCACCGACCGGAGGTAAAATGCTACCGAATTAGAATAAAATGTTCAAAGCCATTTTATTCGTGTCGTTGCTGTGTACCTGTTAAAGACGGTGGCGTTGCTGCGTACCTGTTGAAGACGGTGGCGTTGCTGTGTACCAGTGAAGACGGTGGTGTTGCGGTGTACCTGTAAAAGTCGTTCCCACATGCTTATGTCTTTTGCAACAAAGTTCAGCAAAAATTCAAGAAAGTACAAGATAAAGTCTTCCGCTGTACCAAACTCTGAAGCTTTCGAGAATTCAACAAAAAGACGTAAGTGTGTGGAACATGAAGTCACGAGGAGGCAAAGTTCACAAGAAAGGCAAAGATCGCACGTGAAAGGCCAAAGAACAATGCTCTCAAGTCAAAGCCAAAAAGATCAAATCAACATATTCACAACAAAAGAAAGAAAAGAAGAAAAGACTACGAGCTAAAGAACGAAGACTCAGTATAGTATGCTAGGTTTAGAACTTTGTAACGTGGAGTGACCTCCCTTAGGGGGAGATTGTTAGAAATACGTTTTTACGTATATTAGAAGTATCGGTCACTCCACAATAATATTCATGTTGTAATAGCTCGTAGTTAGATAATAGTTGTTAGTTACTTATTAACTTAAGTAAGAACCGGTCCATGGGCTTGTCATGGACCGGCCCAAGCCCATGTTTAGCTTGGTACTATAAATACCCCTTTCCACTAAGGAAAGGGGTTGGTTGTTGTTCCATTTGCACATTCATAGTAATAAAATCTTCCACATTTTCTCTCACTTTCTCTCTCTAGTTTCTCTCACTAGAAAACATCAACCCACTTCATAGATTCATAGGTTATCAATTTCTACATGGACTTCCGTTCTTTTTGCACTCTTGATCTTTTGATTTTGTCTTTTCCCGTTTTCTTTAATAAAAGCCCGTGAAAGCCCGTGTTTTCTTCCTTTTTCATATTTTGGTCCTAAAACACAATAAAAACACAAACCACGCATAATTCCGACTTTTACGACAAAAATCACACGTTTTGGTCTTGTTATTATTGGAAATAAGTGGTAAAAGTATAAGTGTTTTCACACTTATTAAATCCCCTACACTTGACCATTGCAATGCCCTCATGCAATGCATTAATTTTAAAGCACGGTTTACATTTTTCATCATAAATAACCCACCTTGGCCTTTATTAAACATAAAAGATAGAAATAAGTAAAGAAATTAAAATCTTACATTGGGTTTTGGCGGCCATGAACATTTATCATCCTCAAGTTTCACGTTCCCCATACCAAGCTTAAAAACGAGATCATTGTTATTATAAGTTAGCAAACTATAACGAACTCATGTGGGCCAATTATTCACTTAGACTCCCTTATTCCTAGGTGTATCTCTTATATTTTATTTTTGTCTTGAATGATCACGAGGATGCATTGTTTGACTTATTTCGATAGTTATTTAGGCCAAAAATAAGGTGAACGATTTAATCAATAGTTAGCTAAAGGACCAAATCTTTTAAAACTGCTTCTCGGGACCTCATAAAGTTCATATCTTGGCATAACTCGCTTCACGATTTGAGACCTTTCTCGGACCGATATTTGGCAGGGACTTCATTCTTCGAATCTTGAGAGACGTTCTTGAAATAATGGTCTTCTCTTCATAATAGAATTTTCTTTACTTGAAGTTTTGAGAGATTCTTCATCTTTGGACCACGACTTCTTCATTTTTCTCCAATCTTTATTTTGGACTTTGATATACAACGATCCGCCTCCTTTTAGGACTTGGATCTATTTATCCTCATACCTTGTTAGGGTCTTTTCGGATAGACTTCTCCATGACTTTTGGGGAGTTCTTGCTTTTCGTCGTGTGTCTTGATCCTTCATATAGATTTTCGATAAATGATTCTTCACATCACTTTTGGATCTTTAGCAACAAAATGTAGCCCTCATGCCTTGTTAGGGCCTTTTCGGACTCGCCAATCTTCGCATCCCGCTTCAATAAGTTATGCCTTGGCTATGAACTCTAATCCGTACCGAGCAACTTTTAAACGATCTGGGGCTAGAAGCTAAGTAACCTTTTAAATCGTACAACCTTATTTATTGCAGATAAATTTATTAACAAGCGGAGGGAGAATAGGCTTATAATTAACTCACATAAATTCACGAAAGAATACCGAACTTATAATTGACTCTATCATCTCTCGTTCTCCACAGTTTAAAATCTCAAGGAATGAGACTCGTGGATGCTTAGCCTATTAAATCAAAGTTTTGGGTTTTCGAGTCGCCTATAGGATCTTGCAAATTCTTAGACTTTTTCAAGTTTAGAAATCGCATTTTAAAGTTCCCTTGATAAACGACTCTCTAGGGTCAATTATAGGAACTTGCGAAAAGTTCTTGTTCTTAACCCGTGAGAGTTAAGACTTTCGCGTTTTATAGCTCCCTATATAAAAGCCTAGCAAAACTTGATTTAAACATGTTAAGGATACTAGCTAGAGTAAACTTAGGCAAGTAAACTCGGGTTGAGTCAAAATGTTCACAACTATGAAAAATTTAAAACCACTTTATTGAAAATTTATTCTAGCAACGGAAAGAAACTAAACATGATAAAGGAAAGTACGACTATACAACTAGGCCAAAATAGATTAAAAATTTTGAAAAATGTCGAAAAATCAAATTTTCCGGTTGAAATGAGGGCAAATTCATGGAAAAGACCACTTACTTCAATAGAAGTCCCCCCTACACTTGAGATAAACATTGTCCTCAATGTTTGAGCATGTGGGAGTAAACTCCCCTACACTTAGGACATTGTGCACTTTGTTTAAATCTTGCTAAGGGAAGGACAACTAAAGTGAATTCAATGTGAACATATAGAATATGAAATATTGAATCACAAGAGTTTAGGATAGAACCGGGAAGATGGGAAACACGGTATCACGGTTCGTCAAAAGTCATCAAGATGCTTTCTGAAGCTTTAATCCCTGCACAGCACAAGAAACAAGACAACAAACATATGCGGGGCTCCCCCTACACTTATTATGAAAGCAGTAAAGGATAGAACACGGGTTGCCTCCCGAGAAGCGCTTGTTTTTGTTCACCGAGTCACGAGCCTGACTCGACCCAATTTTAGTTCATGGGGAACGTGGTGAGGGATGGAATCATCTCTTGAGAGATGTCCTCACCAAAGTATAGCTTTAGACGCTGGCCATTCACCTTGAAATTGGGCCCATTTGGCTGAGAAAGCTCAATGGTCCCATACGGAAAGACTTTGGCGACGGTGAATGGACCAGACCAGCGGCTCTTCAACTTGCCAGAGAAGATCTTCAACCGAGAGTTAAAAAGTAAGACTTGATCACCAACGTGGAACTCTCGGTTCTTGATTTTAGCGTCATGAATGATCTTCGTCTTCTCCTTGTAGATCAGCGAGTTCTCATAAGCTTCATTCCTTAGTTCATTTAGCTCGTTGAGTTGAACCTTGCGATGATCACCGACTTTGTTGATGTCGAAGTTAGCCCACTTCAAGGCCCAGTGCGCCTTATGTTCCAGCTCGATGGGTAGGTGGCAGGCTTTCCCGTACACAAGACGATAAGGTGTACAACCGATCGGGGTCTTGTAAGCAGTACGGAAAGCCCACAGAGCATCATCTAACTTATCGGCCCACGCGGCACGATGCTCTCCCACAGTACGCTCCAGAATTCTCTTCAAGCCACGGTTGGATATCTCGGCTTGCCCATTGGTTTGGGGATGATAGGCGGTGGAAAGACGGTGATTAACACCATACTTTGCCATGACTCTTGCAAATTGATCGTTGCAAAAATGAGTCCCGCGGTCACTGATGATAGCACGAGGAACGCCAAATCGAGCGAAAAGCTGCTTCAAAAAGTTCACAACCACCCTCGCATCATTCGTAGGAAGAGCCTTAGCTTCAACCCATTTAGAAACGTAGTCGACGGCGACGAGGATGTACTTGTTCCCTTTGGAGGATGGAAATGGCCCCATAAAGTCGATGCCCCATACGTCAAAGATTTCACATTCCTGTATGAAATTTTGAGGCATCTCATCCTTATGTGTGATCTTGCCTTGACGTTGGCAAGCATCACAATGCTTAACCATTTCGTGAGTGTCACGATAAATGGTGGGCCAGTAGAATCCGGAATCAAACACTTTCTTAGCGGTGTAGTTGGGACCAAAGTGACCACCGGTGGGTCCTTTGTGGCAAGCTTGGAGGATGTCAAAAGCTGCCGGTCCGTCAACACATCGACGAATAATCAGATCAGCACACTGTTTGAATAGATAAGGGTCATCCCAAAAGTAAGTCTTAACATCATTCAAGAACTTCTTCTTTTGTTGGGATGTTAACCCTTGGATGAGAATACCACCCGCTAAGTAGTTTGCAATGTCTGCAAACCACGGGGTGCCATCAAGATTGAGATTTATAGACATTAAGGTCTCAAGGGGAAAAGAGTCATTGATCTCTTTGTTCGGATGATCCCCTTGATATGGATCCTCAAGTCTGCTCAGATGATCCGCGGCCAGGTTTTCGGCTCCCTTCTTGTCACGAATTTCAATGTTGAATTCTTGAAGGAGTAAAACCCAGCGAAGAAGTCTTGGCTTAGAATCGTTCTTAGTCATCAAGTACTTCAACGCGGAATGGTCCGTGTATACGATGGTGGTGGATAAAACAAGATAGGGGCGAAATTTCTCAAAAGCATAGACAACAGCTAAAAGCTCTTTTTCGGTTGTCGTATAATGCAATTGAGCCCCCGTCATTGTTTTGCTAGCATAGTGGATTGGTTGGAAGTGTTTATTAACTCTTTGGCCCAAAACCGCACCAATAGCAAAGTCGCTAGCATCGCACATCAATTCAAAAGGCAGCTCCCAGTTAGGGGTAACCAAGACCGGTGCCTTAGTTAGCTTATCCTTAAGAAGATTGAAGGCTTCGAGACACTCTTTAGAAAAGATAAAAGTAGTATCTTTTTCCAAGAGGTGGGTCATTGGGCGAGCGATTTTAGAGAAACCTGAATGAATCGACGATAGAAGCCCGCATGACCCAGAAAACTTCTCACACCCTTCACGGTTGAAGGTGGAGGTAATTTGGCTATGACATCGACTTTAGCACGTTAGACTTCAAGACCGGCTTTAGAGATTTTGTGTCCTAGCACAATGCCTTCTTTGACCATAAAATGGCATTTTTCCCAATTCAGAACAAGGCGAGTGTCTTCGCACCGCTTAAGCATACGTTCCAAATTGGCAAGGCAAGAAGAGAAGGAATCCCCGAAGACCGAGAAATCATCCATGAAGACTTCCATGGTTTGCTCAACCATGTCATGGAAGATAGCCAACATGCACCTTTGGAAAGTCCCGGGGGCATTGCATAAGCCAAAAGGCATTCGTTTGTAAGCAAAGGTGCCATAGGGACAAGTGAATGTTGTCTTCTCTTGATCTTGGGGATCGATGGGTATTTGAAAATAACCCGAGAAACCATCAAGAAAGCAGTAATATTCATTACCCGCTAAACGTTCAAGCATTTGGTCCATAAAAGGTAGAGGGAAATGATCCTTTCTCGTGGCATCATTGAGTTTGCGGTAGTCTATACAAACTCTCCACCCAGTAACGAGACGGGTAGGAATTAACTCGTTGTTTGCATTGGGCACAACGGTGATTCTGCCTTTCTTTGGTACACAATGGACTGGACTAACCCATGGTGAATCCGAAATAGGGTAAATTATACCCGCATCAAGAAGTTTGATAACCTCTTTTTTTATGACTTCATGGATTTTAGGATTCACCCTTCGTTGGCTTTGAATTGTGGGCGTAAAGTCGTCCTCCATGAGAATTTTATGTGTGCAGAAGTGAGGATCAATTCCACGGATATCGGAGATTTTCCAAGCGATAGCTCGTTTATGCTTCTTCAACACAGCGACAAGTCGGGCTTTTTCGTCTTCTTTCAGATCCTTTGCGATGATGACCGGTAGCTTCTCGTCGTCTTCCAGAAAAACGTACTCAAGATGAGGAGGTAGGTCCTTAAGCTCAAGAGTGGGAGGATTCTCAATAGATGGTGAAACTAACGATGGATCATCATTAATTACCTCTTTAGGAGCAGGAGGAGACAGCGGGTCCTCATTGAGAAGTCTCTCAATAGTACGAATATCTTCATCCCAATTGGTGGACAAATTATCATACTTAATATCGAGAGGACCCAAGCTAGCTTCGAAATCATCCAAGTCACTTTCTCCAAAAGGAGTCAATGCTGGAGCAATTGAGGCAACGGTCTCAACATTGGGCAGAGAAGAAAGAGTACTTTTGCAAGCATCATGAAAATGTTCTTCACAAGCCTCATCGAGAACATCAATAGCATTAACACTCTCATACGAATAAGGTTGCTTAGAAATCTTACCCATGTTGAAGACAATTTTATCGTCACCAACTCTCATGATTATTTCGCCCGCGGCTACATCAATGAGAGTGCGACCGGTCCTCAGAAATGGACGTCCTATGATTAATGGAACACGAGGATCCATTTCGTAGTCAACGACGACAAAATCCGCCGGGAAGGTGAATTTATCAACGCCAACAAAGACATCTTCGGCTATCCTCACCGGATAAGCAACCGTACGGTTGGCTAATTCCAAAGTCATTTTGGTGGGGACTAGCTCGGGGAGAGATAATTGCTTCCAAACACTTAAAGGCATTAAGTTTATACTGGCACCTAGATCGGCTAGGGCCATGCAATTCTCTACTCCCGGGAAGTTGCAAGGAATCAAGAAGTGACCCGGATCACCAAGTTTGGTGGGCAATTTCCTTAAGAGTACTACAGAGCAGTTCTCATTAAGTTGGGTCTGAGCGATATCAAGAAGCTTTTCCTTATCACTTAGAAGATCTTTAAACATCTTAGCGTATTTGGGCATGTGAGCGAGAGCCTCGGCAAAGGAGATGTTAAAATTCAATTGTTTAAACATTTTTAGAAAGTTTGAAACCTGAATATCATCCTTACTCTTTTGCTTCTCTTTCCTCAACCTTGAAGGATAAGGTATATTGGATGAAGAAGAAGGTTTTAAGGGAATAGGATCACTCACAACCACGGGTGGTGGGGAAATAGGGATAGAAGGTGAAGGAGGTGGGAAAGTTGCTCTTTTTCCTTGGTCACAATCACGGGTGGAGGTGTAGGAAGCTCGGGTTCCAGATAACCTTTGCCACTACGAGTGGTGATTGCTTTCATCTCCCCCCTTGGATTCGTAACAGTGTTACTCGGAAGAGTACCCGAAGAAGAGGGTTGATTACTTTGGATGAGCGAACCAATCATATCACGAAGGTGAACAGCTTGATTATTAAAAGAGTTTTGCATGTTTGCATTAATTGCATCGCTGTGTTTGGCCATGTCATTCCTTAGCTCGGCTCGAATATCGTTCCCTTGTTTTTCCATTTCTCCCTTCAAGTTGCGGACTTGACTCTGAAGATTCGTCACCAACTCCCGATTAGTCTTCATGAATGTCTCGACATCTGGATTCACTGCCATCGGTTGATTGAGAGGTGGAGCCTGGTAAGCTTGAGAATTTCCTTGAGTTGGGTATGGGTTTCTTTGGGATTGATACTGATTGTTTGTACGAGGTTGGGATTGATTGTAGCTTTGTTGTTGGTTTTGGTTTGCAGGAGGGAAACCAGGAGGAGCAAGATAATTGTTGGAGCGATAACTTAGCAAGTTACGGTCTCCTTGAGGGCGAGCTTGATAGCCTCCCGTGGGATAAGTACCGTATGCTGCGTTAACGTCTTCAGAAAAATTTCCGTGAGTAGAAGGACACTCATTGTAGGCATGAGGACCACCACATGTGTCACAAGAAATAGCAACGGCTTTAGCTTGTTGAGTTTGGTTAGAAGTCAAAATTTGGAGACTTTTGTTAATATCAAGAATAACACGTTCCAAAACAGACGAGTTGGTGGTGGAAGAAGTAGATGAAACATTGACTCTCTGATTAGATCTTGAGGATGCGGAAGAATCCCAATTCTTGTGGTGAGTAGTCATGTTTTCAATCAACTCTCGACACTCCTCTGGTCTCCTTTTCATAAAGGTACCACCGGCGGCGGCATTGATCGTGTCACGATCACGAAAAGTGAGACCATTGTAGAAGGTGTCAATGAGAGTGACGGGGAGCATATTGTGATTAGGACAGTGGTCGATCAAATAATTGTATCGTTCCCAAGCATCGAAAAGTGATTCATCATTCTCTTGCATAAATCCACTGATTTGGTTACGAAGGTTAGTGACCATGGATGGGGGAAAGTAGCGCGATAAAAAGCGTTGAGTCATGTCGTTCCACGTATGAATAGAATTCTTAGGAAGACGGTCAAACCATTTTTCGGCATGGTGAGAAAGCGAGTGTGGAAAAAGTTGAAGGCGAAGGTCATCCATAGAAACACCGGAGCACTTCATGCTTTGGGTCATGGTGATGAATTTGTCGAGGTGTTTGTTGGCATCATCATCCGGAATTCCATGAAATGGGTTCGTTTGCACTTGCTGGATCATATGATGTTTCAACGAAAACTCCTGAGCCGTGACGTGCATTGGCGCAATCGGGCCTCCGCGTCCGTTCATGGTGGGTTGGCACAATTCCTCCATGGTTCGTAACTCAGGTAGAAGGACATTGTTGTTGTTGTTGTTGTTGTTATTCAAATTGTGTTGAGGTGGGTGATTATTGTTGTTATTAACACCAGCCATATCTAAATCTTCACGAGTCTCGGGCTCAGAATAGTTCGAAGATCTAGTACGCATACACCTGTAGAAGAAAAATAAACACAAATAGAATATCTATATAATATTTTTGGTTTTTATAGGTTTTTTAATGTTTTTGTATTTTTGAAGAGTTTTATATTTTTATGGATTTTTGAAAATTTTTATAGCAATGAAAATAACGTTCAAAGAACGGATTCCAAAATTCAATGCGTCTCTCACTAGAAACCGTTTATCTTAACGAAAAGAGCCGGCAGCGGCGCCATTTAATACTTCGCTTTTGGCTAGGTATAAAATCTTATCGTCCGAATCTTTTCGAATTGAAAACCGGTCTTAAGTGCGACTCAATCGTCTTTTGATAAATCAAGAGAATGGTTTGGTTTGTTTGTTTTAAACTATTAGCAAGTAATTAAAGTGTCGTTGAGTAAAATGGAAGAATTAAGATTAATATTTAAAATGACGAGTAAAAATAAATGATGGAAACTTAAAGGTAACAAAGGAAAAGTACTAGCACACGCAATAAAACTAACACTTGGAAAGTTTACTAAAAATAAAAACTTAGTTAAAAAGTACTATAAGAAAGTAAGAACGGAAGAAACCAAAAACTCACAATCGGAATAAGCTAAAATAACCCCAGATCGGAATGTATTCCGATCTGGTGGTCGGAATGTGGAAATGGAGACTGTCGGAATATGAGAAAATAAGGGGTGTAATCGGAATATCAATGAAGCTACAATCGGAATAACCAAAAACTACACAATCGGAATCTAGAATAGTGGCTAGATCGGAATACTTGGGGTGCTCAATCGGAATACTCAAAGCCCTAATCCGATTGGATCAATCGGAATGGGTGGTCTGCTCGGAATAGTACAATCGGAAAAGGGAGTTTGTACCCCTTCCTAAAATTGTGGAATTCGGTTAAGCAAGTGAATAAGCTATATAATAAGCTTATCACAAAACTAACCCGAATCAATGCCTAAACCGGATCAAATAAGCACTCTAATCAACTTATCCGACTCGAAATTAAGTAACTTTTTAGATTAAACAATAAAAACATAAACTTTTTAAAGAAGATTTCTATAAAGTAAATAAGCTAATCATAAAAATAAGCCAATAAGCACAAAAGTCTTAAAGCTTAATCAAATGAAAACTTATAAAATGATCAAAAGATTAACTTTTTAAGCACGAAATCAATTAGATCAACACGGATCACATAATAATCGCACCAAAATCAATCTTAAATCAAAGAAAAGTAGAATGAGATTAAGAAATAAAAGCTTAAAATAGAACTTGATTAATAAAAATAAGCAATACAAAGATGTTTAATCTTGAAAGATTAAAAGAAAAGATGAAGTTTAGTGAGAGAAAGTTTAAGACTTTCTCTCTCTAAAACTAGAGAAAACTAAGAAAAAGTGAAAAATTAACTAAAATCTAACCACCCTCCTAATGACTATTAGGAGGGTATTTATAGGGAAGGTGGAAGGAGTGCATGTGTTGCATCTTCTTTCTTGCTTTCTTCTCGACTCGACTTTAATTCTTCGTCTTTGTCGTCTCGGGATTTGAACTTGTCTTTTAATTTTCTTCTTCTATTAGACTTAAGTTCTTCGACTTCGTTAAACTTCCGTCTTTTGACTTTTTCTTCGATAAATCTTCAGAATAGGCCTTGGACTTCCGTTCTTTTTGCACTCTTGATCTTTTGATTTCGTCTTTTCCCGTTTTCTTCAATAAAAGCCCGTGAAAGCCCGTGTTTTCTTCCTTTTTCATATTTTGGTCCTAAAACACAATAAAAACACAAACCACGCATAATTCCGAATTTTACGACAAAAATCACACGTTTTGGTCTTGTTATTATTGGAAATAAGTGGTAAAAGTATAAGTGTTTTCACACTTATTAACAGCCAAAGTGGGTCAACCTTGGAGAGCTATCTTCGGTATCCTCAGTCGGTGTCTTACACCTAAAACAACTAGGCATGATGCTGTGAGAGCTCCAATTATGAGTATGTTCTATGGAATGTACAAAGGCATAAATGCAGATTATGCATCCTTGTTATGGGAAGAGTTTAATTTTCAACTCTTCCAAAACACGAAGCAGAAGGCTAAAGTTTTTCCTTACCCTAGGTTCATTAAGCTTATCATTAATTACTTTATGGAAAATGATGCTTCTATTGATAAGCATGCAGAAAGCCGTCACCACACTATAGAGGCTGATGACCTTGTGGACTTAAGGCATGAAGGACCCTCTGGTGCTGTTAATCCTGGTCCTGTTCCTAGTCATCTCCTGACAGACAAAATTCTAGCTTCTGATGATTACAAGCAAATGCTAATAGAAACCAGAAAACAGCAAGAAAAAGTTCAGGCGGGAGAAGTCTCGTCAACTACAGTCAAAAGTAAAGGTAAACGTAACAAGATGTTGTCTTATCTGAGCCTAAACCCAAGAAAACAAAGACTGTGGCTAAAAAGGATAAACGCAAAGCTGAGAAGTTTGTCATTCGAGATGAAGATACTGATGACGATGTTACTCCCGAGAAAATTCGCAAAGCTGAGAAAAAACAACTGAAAAAGGCTGTTGAAAGAAGTAGGAAAGACACAAGAGGTAGTGGTTCGGGTGTGCTGATAGAAGATGAACAGGAAGACGAGGAGCCGTATGACATTTTTGAGTTTGGAACACCAGACAAGTACTCAACATCTAAAGCAACATCCATTGCCGCTACAGCAAGCATCGAAAAGGAGTCCATTGCTACGACAATCATTGTGACTCCAAAGCCTTTATCTACTCAACCTTCACCAATCCAGCCTCTGCCAACACAACCGTTGACTGCTCAACTACTATCCCTTCCACCTCCAACTACTTCCGTACTCAGTACTGTCATCACAACCGTGCCTATTCAACCGCCCCAGAGTAGCCATGTGCCATCTACATTTTCTACACTCCTCATGGCAGAAATGATGGATAAACACATGGAAACTCAAAGAAAAGAGATGGCTCAACTTCGAGAAGAGCTACTCCAACGAGTGAAAAGTGAAGAGACATCCCAGAAAGCTCAAGAGAAGATGATAGCTAAGTTCAATGCAGAGATGGATTCTACACGGAAATCTCATGGAGAAGAACTTGCTCATGTCAAACAGGTTGAAGCTGATAAAAGTACAGCAAGGATCACCAAACTCCGCGAATTAAAGAATAAGTATAAAGAGGAGAAAGAAATACTTGAAGCTTCACTTAATGATAGGGTAAAGGAATCTGTTAGTCTATTATGCCAAAGCTGTGAAAAGAGGTGAAGAAAATTGCGGCTGATAAGTTGATGGTTAAATCATCAAACCCTTCCAATTCAGCCTATAAAATTGCATATGACTTAACGGACTTTGAACTGAAAAAGATTCTCCACGCCCGCATGGTTGAAGTTTTATCTTTCGACAAATCCAAAATTCAGCGGACACTTCACAAGGCACTTAATGCAGCAATAAAGGAGGATGACAGGCTGTTTAAGACATTTGGAAGCGTGGTTCCTTACCATATTTTGTATAAGAAAGGAGATGAAGAGGCATCTGATGAGGAGGATAGTGAGCAAGGAGAGAGTGGTGGTGAAGAAGACGATGCGAGTGATGAAGATAAGGGTGATGATGATGATGATGATGATGGTGAAAGCAGTGATCGTAATGAGGATAGTGACGAGGATAGCAACAGGAACGATGATGATGATGATGACAACGAGAATAGGGGTAGCGACAACAATGACAAGTCTGACAAGCCTGATCAGTCTGATGATGATGATATGGGTGACAATGCTGCCAGCAAGAAGAAACCGTCCGAGACCGGTGGGAAATCTCAGAAAGATGTTGCTCGCAAGGATAAGTCCACATCTACGGAGACAAGACGCACCAAGTGGCACCATGATGTGAATGCTACAACAACATCTTCAATTCCCGGTACATGTGTTTCTAGCTCTATACCTGTTACTGTTAATCCTGTTAGTTCTTTGGTTATTACCACAACTGCAGAACCAGAAACTGCACATGCTGCTGATGAACCTGAATCAGAACCGGCACCCGTTCAAGTATCTACTGCTCCATCTAATGAACCAGTTACTACGATTCCTGAGTCAAGCACACTGGATTGGGCTGATACATTGCAGATCGATGAGACCGCACCAAAACAACCATGGATCACGGCAGCTGCTGCATATGATCCAATCACAGATGCTGATGCAAATGTTCTGTATCTACGTATTCGCAATCCAATAGATCTGTGTGCATTTTGGCTCATGAGTATGGATCTTCGGTCACTCCTTCCTTGGTGAAGAGAGCGCTTAAAGATAAGAGAATTCGCGCTAAATCAAGATTAAGCCGAATGGAGTATGAGTATTATGCTGATGAACTCCTGAAAGCTCTCAATAAAATTCAAAGGCCAGGCCTTCATGCGCCAGAAAGACCTCCTCTTCCAATTGATGCTACTCAAGACAATCAAATTGCACTTGACTTCTTTGTCACATATATTCTTGACTATCTTCTCAAAGGATCATCCAAGTACGCGACCTCCCTGACTTTGTTGAAAGCTGCTTCTTGGGGGTTAATACCTTGGATCGAAGAAAATGTCAATCGCCTCTGGGTTCCAAAGGTAAACCGCAATTATGACATGTATGCTGCTATAGGAGCATCACATTAGGACGAGCGAGTCCGAAGGGCATACAGAGGTTGCTGCTTAGCCAACTCAGGTAGTATCGTCAGATCCAATCTTCGAATCACAAGTATATTAGGAATGAGGATTGAACCCAAGAATGGATATCTAATGTGACGCAAATTCGACTGAAAAGAGAAGATGATCGAGAATACACGATACAGCAAGGAGATTTTTCAATCATTCGCCTTGAAGATATAGAAGATATGTTTCTTTTCATGACCCGTGATCAGCTTACACATCTCACTTGTGAAGAAATCATTGCTCTGAACACAGCACTTCGTATGTTTACACGAAGCGTTGTCATCAAGAAATGTTTAGAAGACCTACAACTGGGAGTTGAAAGCTATCAACGCAAGCTTAACATGACTCCTCCACTTAATCAAGTATTACCTCAACATGTTGAAAGATGTCCCTATACCGGCACAACCCTTCCGATGTGAGGGATTTTCTACTTGAACAGTCGTGGGATCATGAAGTTTATGAGGGTAGCTGAGCTTCATAAGTACAGTGATGGGACTCTCTTACACGTCAAAGCCAAATTGGAGCATCTCAATTCTGGCAGGAAATTACCTGAAGTGATTGAGGATTGGCATCCGGGTTATCAAAAAATCGCTACCTATGTAATCAAGAATATTAATGAAAAGCTCAGGGAACGTAGGTTGATGAGGAGCTTAGAAAGGTTCGTGGGTGGCAGACCGTATGGAGGGAACTTCAGACTTTTGCAACGATCCATTTAATATGGGTTGTCTTCACTAAGGTCAACTCCATACTGTAAGTTAATTGTGAATATGTGAATATGTTAATACTGTGAATATTGTGCTTTTGTGGCTTGATGTAGTGTGAAGATATGATAATTTTTCAAGAATTTCTCATGAGATTCTAAATCTTTCAAAATATATCATACTCAAGCACTACAACTAACCCTCATTAATTTAAGGGGGAGCATTAATATGTTCTATGGCCATATATTGATTTCATTTTTTACCCAAAGACCGGTTAATCCATTCAATATCCTAAATATTAATGGTTAACATTTTGGATAAGGGGAGAAAATGGGATTAAGGAGACTTAATGATATGTGGCTAATGATGAAAAAGACTTAAAGATAATCCAACTTAATATGTGTAATGCATGTGTTAAGGGGGAGCGTTTTTTATGAACAAATCACTTAAGGCACAAAAACTTTGATTATAATATCACAAGTGCCTTAAGTGATTTTCAAGGATTTTTCATGGTGACAATACTTACCCACAACACACTTAATTCACGACGGATGTGGTGACAAAAGGGTGGTAGGTATAAGTATTAGTCCAATGATTCATCAGAACCGATGGAATCTTCCCAAGGACAATTCCCTAGATAGAACTAGAAGTCCTAGGAAAGATGGAGAATGATTGTGGAATGCCGACCAAGTACTTAAGCTAGCACTGGAACAATCACAACAAGGTGCTAGTAATGACGTATTGGTAAGCATTGAAGGGGTTGAAGAATAAAAAAGAATTGCAAAGATAAAGGGTGTAAAGAAAGAAGCCCTCCTTACAACTTTAGGCAGAAACCGGGTCAATACATATGCTATTGAGATCATTTGTTAATGATTCTCGATATTGAAGAAAGACATCATGGACCCAGTGATGTAATGCACAACCCTTCCCAGCTAACTCAAATATCTCTCAAAAGGTATTTGTTTTAATCACACGGAGATCAACATGTTATCTATTGGTTTATTCACTCCGAATAGACTGATATTGAATAGGTGGCACTCCTCTCCAGCCATCGCTCACTAAATCAAAATGCACTATCGAGTCTAGAGTCACGAGATCATCAAAAGTCTCATTAGGACACTTTCCATTTATTCCTTGCTTTCTCACACACTGTGAAAGTAAGAGATCTTTATGAGTCCTACGCAGTATTCTTGTAATATTGCCAGAACATCCGAGTGATACGCAAGTATTACAATGAAGATGGAAATCCTGCTTGAGCCAACATCAAACAAGCTCATGGTAGGTGACACGTGCGGTTCTTTAGAAACCAATCTTGTGAAAACTGGAAAGAAACAGTAGTTTAATTCTTAATTGAAATTAAACTCGTTCCAGGCCTCTACGCATTATCATATGATCTTGCCAGAACACTCAGAGTGACACTCTTTAGTGTTCACAGTGACGAGTGGAAATCCTTCTAGTGTTAACATCAAACAGCACTTGGTAGGTGACGTGCAAGATTCTATATGAATCAAGTTCGTGACAACTGGAAAGCAACAATGGTGAAAATCTTAATTGAAATCCACTTGTTCCAGGTTCATGAATTATCACAACGATAATTTATCCAAGTGATTCACTCTTTATGTTCGTAGTCAGGCTTAGTGACGGTCGAGTAAAGAGAACGAGTTTACCCGCGAAATCCTGTCAGGAAGTTACTTAATTAAAACTATCCGTCACGGGTACGATATTTAATATCGTCCAACGGTCTTCACCGACCGGAGGTAAAATGCTACCGATTTAGAATGAAATGTTCTAAGCCATTTCATTCATGTCTTATTATGTTGCGGCATTTGAAGACGGTGGCGTTGCGGTGTACCAGTTGAAGTCGTTCCCACATGCTTATGTTTTTCTACATCAAATTTCAGCAAAATTCAAGAAAGTACAAAATGAAGTCTTCCACTGTACCAATCTCTAAAGCTTTCAAGAATTCAACAAAAACATAAGTGTGTGGAACATGGAGTCACGAGGAGGCAATATTCACAAGAAGGCAAAGATCGCACGTGAATGGTCAAAAGGAACAATGCTCTAAAGCCAAAGCCTAAAAGATTAACATCAACATATTCACAACAGAAAAGGTAAAAAGAAAAGACTACGAGCTGAAGAACGAAGACTTAGTATTGTATGCTAGGTTTAGGACTTTGTAAATTGGAGTGACCTCCCTTAGGGAGAGATTGTTAGAAATACGTTTTTAACGTATATTAGAAGTATCAGTCACTCCATGTTATTATTAAATGTTAAATAGCTCGTAGTTGAATATTATGTTACTTTGTTAGTAAACCCGGCCCAAGGGCTTGTCATGTGTCGGAGGCCCAAGTCCATTAAGGAATTGGGTATATAAACCCCTTTCCACCATGGAAAGGGGAGTTGGTTGTTTTCACTTTGATATTTAATATAACGCATTTTCTCTCACTTTCTCTCACTACTTTCTCTCTCTAGAAACATCAACCCACCTTATTAATTCACAAGATTATCATAATTCTACATTATGCATAAAAGGAACTTCAGTGGTCGTGTCTTAACTGACAGCTAGAAATTTTCGCAGCCATGGGCTAACAAAACACGTGATTGTAAAGCATAGATAATTTGTACAGCTTTTCCTGATGGAAAACCATGTTGAATGTACTCAGGAGCTTGAACATCACTGTACATAATCTGATATAAATAGTGACCAGTCGTAGCATGATGTGTTGTTCATGGTCCATAATCAGAACCATATTTAACTCGCATCTGTCCGAGGTAAGTATGTTAGCAGGTTGGATCATGTCATTAGACTGAAGGAAGACCTTCGTATAAATGGGCTATACGAATGGCGTCATTTATGGTCATGGATATATGAAATATGGAGTCAAGGAAGGAAAGTTTCATGAAGCAAACGTGACAAATCTCACTAGATGTGTTTTGCCTGTCTCACGCAGAACGAACCTTGCGTTTCCAATCGCGAATAATACGTCGATGATGGTACTGGAGTTCTTGTGGCCTAATCAATACATGGCACCACAAAATGGATATACCCCTTGGAGGATACCCTAAATTTCTTAGTGATATTCCAGAAATAGACATGAGTCATGTGTCTTAACTCGTGTCTTTAGAAAAATATGCTTATGACATATGTCTTGACCTGTTGTCTTGACATGTGTCTTCAGAAAATGTACGTGAGACATGTGTCTTGACTGATGTCTTGACATGTGTCTCGAGATGTGAAATGAATAAAACTGAAACCCTTAGGTTATCATGCAAGAATTGGTGGATCGATTGTAATATATGATCTTGTCCGTGACCAATGTTCTATTGTGATTACTAGGATAGTTGTTGTCACAGTAATGGTTACTATCATCTTGTCTGTCAGTTCTATGACGGTCATTCTCATGACTGTGATTCATGTAACTATTCAGCTAAGTGACTGGCTGGTACCGGTTCTCACTCATATGACTGAAAAGACAACTGAATGACGTGTGACATGTAACCAAAAGATAGGAACATGGATTGCGATGGAAATCATCTGGTGGTGAAGTATCCTCTCGTCCGATCGCTTTTGATCTAACGTCCTTGTCTTGGTCTTGTAGGATTTCCAGGTTGTGAACAGCATCAGCATCTCGTAGTGTCTCCAAATAATCAGCAGCATCAAGATTTAGTAAGATCTCCAAGTTATGAGTGGCATCAGCATCTTGTAGAACATCAACAAGTGTAATACGCTTGAGATGATTTTAGAATCGACTAGCTAATACTCGTGGAGTATTGCAGTGAAATACACATGGATTAAGGTATGTGTTATACACACGGGATACGGTACATGGAGTACACATGGAATGCACATGAAATGATCGGTACGGGGTCGATCATCTGTCATGATTTTAAGGGAAAAATAATCGATTAAACGGTTACAAAACCATCATGATAACCTGGCAATGCCAGCATAGACATCATTCTAGTTGCATAGAGAAACGCTAAAAGTGTGGTTAAACGAAATTTAACGATGATTTGTCTGAAAGCATGATTAATGCAAACCAACCATGACTATCGTGAAAGCAAGATTACATGAAATCCATCAATGTCTTGCATGAAAGCATAATCAACATGATGAAAGCATAATCCACATAAGAAACGTAAGACATAATCAGCATGAAGACGAATTCAACATGAAGAATCATGGAACAAACTTAACATGAAGGAGTATAAAACATAATCAGCATGAAAACGAAGTTAACCATGATAGTATGAAAACATACTTGACATAAAGAGACATAGTAACTAATGAGGGGACATGAAAAAAAATATGTATGACTGTAATGAAATGAGTCTGAAAATTGCTGGTGTGGACGACCATTGGTCGGTTCACAAAATAAAATTTGACATGATTTATTTAATGAGGACATAATACATTATCATGAAAAAAATTTATGCATATAAACATGAAAATTTTTATGCATGAAAACAGTGTATGGATGCATGATAATGAAAATAACATGGGTTTGGGTGAACGCCTATGGGTCAGTTCACATAAACAAAATGATCTGATTAAAAGCACACGCGACTAAATATAGCCAGTCCTGTACCAACCATTATTTAGTCAAAATACCTACAACAATAATACATGGAATAAATGAGTGAAAATCAACTGTCAAAACTTAACAAAGAAAAAATTATGTGACCAATTATGAACTACTGGGGTTCAATCCACATTAGCCACAGTTCACGAGAAACATCATGCATGAAACAATGACACATAACTAAGTATGGATGACGGTTGTTCATCCATATTAGTAAAACAATATTGATGAAAACATCATGATTAAAACAACACGGTGCTGAAAACATCAATACGTGAAATAACAAGCGTTGACTTAGGAAGCTTCTAGTGACTACCTAATAAGTGTGTAAACACTTATCCTTTTACCACTTAAAACAATGAAAAACGAGACCAAAACGTGTAATTAATATCGTAAATGTCGGAATTATGCGTGGTTTGTGTTTTTGTTGTGAAATAGGTACAAAAGATCAAAAGGAAAGAAAACACGGGATTTCACGGTCATTTATCGAAGAAAAAGCCAAAGATAAATTCAAAGGACCAAAGAGTGCCAAAAGAATGAAGATTCGAGGGCTAAAGATGAAGATTTGATGAAGATTTTACAACAAGGACCATTTTTGCCCATCTCCAAAGTCATTCACTAATAAACCACATTAAAGAGCACAAAATTACGAAGCCAACGGTCCCGACCTCGCGTCGTAACTCCTCACGGTTTATTTTCTATGAATTTTTTAGTGTTGGACTTCCCAGTGGGTCACCTAGGCTAGTACTACTCTTGCCCAAGCACGCTTAACTGTGAATTTCTGACGGGATCTAGTGCATTAGTACTAGTACGAGGTGGCAGAGAATGACAGAGGTGGCAGAGAATGACGAGGTGGCAGTTGACTCAGCTTTTCAGACCAATCAGGGGATGACACGTGGCATATGGCGCATGTCAGTACAAGTTGGGCGTGTGTCAGGCTTATGATCAGAATGTGAAGGCATGTGATCCCATTAACTTAGCCTCCAATCAAAATTAGCTAATAAATGACTAAAATACCCCAAATATTGGCTCTATATAAAGTCCCCCTGCCCTTTATTTTTCACTAGCTTTTCTTTCACTAGTTTTTCTCTTATATAGTTTTCACATAGTTTAAATTTGTATTTTCCTTTCAAATCTTGTAATAGCTTAATCATTAAGCTTTTTCATCTTTTAATAAAATTAATCATTTAGCTTAATCTCTTTATCTTATTCTCATTCTTCCTTTCTTTTTACTTTTCTTTATAATCTAGCCTATTATTTGGGATAAATTTATATAACTTTTTCCTAAGAAGTTAGATTTATATACAAGCTTATTTTAAGCTTATTGTTGCCTTATTTTAGTAGATCTAGCTTATTGTGGAGTAATTAATTAATTAGCTTTTTAGCTTTTTAAATCTCATAAGTTCTAAGCTTTGGCTTACAACTTATTTATAAGCTAGCTTTTTATTTAAGCACTTTTAGTTTTTATTAATTAGTTTTTTAGATCTATTAGCTTAAGTTTTAATAAATTAAAAATACTTTCAAAAAACAAAAAAAAATAGTTAGATCTATTAGATTTTTATATTAAAAAGTTTAGATCTATAAGTTTAGAGTTTAAAATTTAAAGTATGTTTATAAACCTTAAAAAATAGTTAGATCTATTGGGTTTTTAAATAGATTAAGTAGATCTATAATTTTTAGCTTTAAAATTTAAAATACTTTTATAAAACATAAAAAATATTTTAAATATATTAGTTTTAATTAAATCTCTTTATCATATCATAATTATTGCTTATTGTTCTAACCTTTTATGTTTTTTTATCTCGGCGTATCGATCTATCGTTTTTGAAGACGAGCTTATAGTTGATTAATTTGGTTTAAGTTTGATATGGTTGATTAATTTGGTTAGAGATTGATTTGGTTGTCCGTGTACTTTACGGGCCGGGTTACGCTTAGTTTTGGGTTGATATTGGTTGGCCGTGTACTTTACGGGCCGTATTTTGTTGAAGTTGTTGATGTTGTTTGTTTAGAGCGGTTATCTCGGACTACGGATACTAAAGTTCTCCTTTTTATTTTTCTAGCCTAATCGCTTTAGTTTTATTAATTAGATCGTTATAGTTTAAATTGTTTTTAATAAAGTTATATTTTTCATAAAAAAACCGGTTTAATTAGTTTTAGTTATTATTATTTGTGTTAAAATATAGATTTAAAAGTTTTAAAAATTAGATTTCATTTAGATAAGCTCGTAATTAGTAAAAAGTTAACACCTTTTTGTGATTATTAAGCTTATTAGTATATAAAGCTTGTAGCTTTATCATCTAAAAAGATTAATAAGCTTAAAAGGTTGAAGCTTTATGCTTATTTTTAAGTTTATCTTTGTGATTTCATTTTTCATCACTTTTATTTGCTTTACTTGCTTGCATTATATTAATTTCGCATTTAGAATTATTATTATTTTTTAATTATAGTTTATTTTTGTTGCATCTAGATTTATATTTGTAGTTTAATTTTTACGTTGCATTTTAGAGTAATTTTTATGTGAATTAATTGCGCTTTTACTTTTATATAGTCCTTCGCCTACATATTTTCCCCAATTTTAGCTTAAATAGACATAGATTACCAAACTATTATTATTAACCAAAAATGATTAACCTATACGTTAAAATTGGAAATCAATTCGAGTCGAGTCGAGGAAAACGGATTATATTAAAAACGGTTATTTAATTGGCGTCGCTGCCGCTTCGCTCGTTACGATTGACGATTTTTCGTGAGAAGCTTTGGATTTTGGGATCCGTTCAATTTTGAACGTTATTTTTCTTGCTAAAAAATAAAAAACATATAAAAAATCAAAAATATAAAAAATTAAAAAATCATCAAAAGCAAATTCTTTCCTAAGATTTGCACCAAAAAAAATAAAAAAAATCTAAAAGTAATACTTTTCCTAAAGTATTACACCAAAAATATTAAGTATTATTGTTATTTTTCTTATTTCGATTTCTTTTGTTTTTATTGTGAATATATATTTTTTATAAAAATACAAAAAGATTTTTTCTTTTACTATAAGATTTTACGTATAAGAACCTTAATACACAATATTTCCATAAAGTATTGCTTGCAATACCCCGTATTTCGAGGAGTTCCGGTTCCTTATACGTGTATCGATCAAACAAAAATAAAGGCAAAAATATATAAATACTTTCGTTAAGCAATAATTCGAAAAATACGAACTATAAGGTGAATAGAAAGGCGACGTGCTATAAAAGGCCGTCTAAGGGAAGCTAGGTACTTAAGTTCTTCGCGCCACCTCATTCCCCCCTTTCACTTGTAAGTATTTTGAGAAGGAAGGCTAATCGAGGGTTTTGCCGCCCAAGTAGTATTACATATATATTTTTTGTAGCTTTTTAATATTGAACCTCGAGAGGGATAATCCATTTCCTCTCAAAGTCGATCGAGGTCTCCTACCTCATTCCTCGAGTTTAGTTGTATGTGCACTCGCGCGCGTACACATATACCGAGTGGTGTAAAAAATACTTCTAATTCTTCCAAAAAGAAGAAGAAGAACAAAAAGACCGTCAATCAAGCCGATCCCGAGAATCGAGCTTTGAACAACACGATGGCAACGGATAATCGACCAATGATTGAGATTTTACAATCTCAGGTTGAGGGAAATGATGACGCGATTGTGGTCCCGGATAATGGAGAGAATATTTTTGAACTAAAAACGGGTTTTATTCAAATGGTTTCCGCTACACCATTTTTAGGCCGTACTCATGATGACCCACACGCTCATATAAAACGTTTCATACAATTGGCAAACACCGTCAAATACAATGGGGTGCCACAAGAGGCCATTCATTTACTCCTCTTTCCTTTTTCCCTCGAGGGACAAGCCCGGATTTGGCTTGATAAGGAACCACCCCAAAGTATTACTACGTGGTTGGATTTAGAGACGAAATTTATCAACTACTTCTTTCCACCATCACGGACCACCGCTTTAAGGAATTACATAATCACTTTTGAGCAAAAATATGGGGAAACTTTTAGTGATTCTTGGGATAGATTTAAGGAGATTTTGAGAAAGTGTCCTCAACATGGTTTTACTAAAGTTCGTCAAATTAATACTTTTTACAATGGATTAACTTTGAATGACCAAGACTCATTAAATAATGCTTCGGGGGAAATATTTTGGTTAAATCAATGAATGATGCTTGTAATATAATTGAAAACAAGGAAAAAGTTCAAACCAAGAGTGTAAGGGCTACAATGGCTAGTGCTAGTGATAGTGAGACTAACAATCAAATTCAAGCACTTACTTCAATTGTGACAAAACTTGCCTTACACGTTCAAAACACACCCATTGCACACATGAATGCCCTTAATGTAACTTGTGAAACATGTGGTGGGCCACATTCATATCTTAATTGTGATAAGGTTTATGACCCATCTCAACAAGAAGTGTATGCTTATAACACTAATGAGAGGGTGCATTTTAAACCGAATGTCGATGTGAACAATTTGTCTTATAAGTCTAATAACTATTTGGCTCCCCCGGGTTTTGAAGCTCCACAAAGACCACCCACCCGCCCAAAATACCCAATACCAAAATAGGAACCAAGGTCCTCAAATGGGTATTTTCAAGGGAATTCAAATACAAGGGGTTTTAACCAAAATCAAGGGAATTTTCAAGGGCAAAACCAAGGGTTTAATAATAAAAATCAAGGCTTTAATAACCAAGGTTTTCAAAATCAAGGCTTTCAAAATCCTAATCAATTTCAAAACCAAGGTTTTCAAAATCAAGGGTTTCATAATCAAGGTAATCAAGGGTTTAATCAAGGGAATGTTACTAATCCTCAAATGGACTTGGTTCTCCAAATATTGATCGAACATGAGAGAACTATGAAACAAATTCAAGAGTCCACCGATAGGAAATTCATGCAAATGTTGCAAGCCCTTAGACCCCAAGGAGCCTTACCTTCTAATACCGAGACCAACCCTCGAGCTAATGTGAGTGCTATTAATACTCGAAGTGGATCCACTTTAGTGGGACCTTCCATCTCTTCGCCCATAAAGGAGAGACAAGGCCCGGAGGTCATAATGAGTAATCCTACTCCCCCTTGGTGATTCCTTCCACTACCACTCCTAGTAGTTCTCCATTGCCTAATGAGCCTAACCCTAATGTTGTTCAAGAAGCGATTCCTTCTCCTTCTCAAACTTCAACTTCAAAGCCCAATATCCCTTATCCCTCTAGGTTGGACAAGGCTAAGTTGCTTACCAAAGAAGACGTTCACGTTTCCAACTTTTTGAAAATGATTTCCCAAGTGAATGTTAACATTAGCCTTATTGAAGCACTTACTCAAATGCCTAAATTTGTGAAAATGTTTAAAGATTTGCTCAATAAGAAAGAAAAAATGGTTGAGCTTGTTAACACCCGTTTAAATGAGAATTGTTCCGCGATTCTTCTCAAAGAGCTTCCCAAAAAGCTAAGAGATCCCGGACGATTCGTGTTACCTTGCTCGTTTCCTCAAATCGATGATTGTATGGCTTTAGCAGATCTCGGTGCTTCTTATGCCACTCTCGGTATGGAAACAATTATCATTACCCGACCTTGTACCAACTCGCATGACTCTCGAATTAGCTAATAGAACTCTCGCATACCCCGTTGGTATTGCCGAAGACGTTTTTGTTCGAATTGGTACATTCACTTTTCCCGTGGAATTTGTCGTCGTCGACTATGAGATGGATCCTCGTATTCTGTTAATACTTGGTAGACAATTCTTACGATCAAGAAAAGCCTTAGTTGATGAGGCCGAAGGGGAGTTAATTCTTAGGGTTAGGGATGAACAACAAGTTTTTAAAATGGGAAAAATCACAAATAAATCAAATCGTAAAGAGCCGGTCAATATGATTGATGTTCTCAGTTATGATAATGATGAGATTTTTATTAATCCTTTTGGAATTAAAAAGTCTAATCAAAATGACTTTATGATAACTTCAACCCTTCCCTTAGAGACTCAAATTTTTGAAACTCCTATTTACGATACTTATAGTGATGACACTTCTTTAAGTGATCACACTATCTTCGGTTAGACGACCCACCTTTTGACCCACCCACTTTTGACCCACCCACTTTTGATCCACCAATCTTTGATGATTACGATGATGACACTTCTTTAATTGATCTCATTATTTTTGATGACCCACCTCATGACCTTGATGCACCTCACATCTCTATGAGTGATTCTTCCATTATGGAGACTTCTTTTGACTTTTATACCCCAAATTTAGAAGTTATAACTTTCGAGGAGGCTCCTCCACTCTTAGAGATCATTCGTACTTTAGAGGATATTCCATTTGAGGAGGCTTTAGATATCTTTCTAAATACCTATTTTCCTCAAGAGGAAGAGTTTTCCTATGACTCTGATGATACTTATGTTTTCACATTAAGTTTGGAAGAGGACGACTTTCCCACTTTGGATTATGATGACATTTTGAGCTTTAATGTCAACACCTCTTGCTATTTTCCTGTTAAGGAACCGGTGTTTAATCCTGGAATAGAGACTTTAGTGCTATCATTTCCATATCACCATACCTTTCCTTGTAAGAAATTGTTTTCTAAGGGTACCCTACTTTTCTTTGCCTTATGTGATGTGTTACCAGCTTGGGGTTTATTTCCTTTCGTGATGGAAATTATGTGTTTGACCTGGGTGGATTTTCACAGGGTATTCCTTATATGACTGTGTTTCACCCTTTATCATGGAGAGATTTTCCTCCCTTAGAAATATTGGGTTTTCCATGATTTTTCCAATTTGAATGATGATATTCGGGAAATCGAGTCGAACTAGAGACTCGTGATAAATAAATCAAGCATCGTTTAACTAGGTTAGATTTTTACCTTTTCCACCCTTTCCACCCTTTTTCACCTTCACCCATTTCCACCAATAAGTGTAGGGGGAGCCAAGTAGGTTGTGTTTTGTGATGTTGTGCAGAGACATGTGCTTTAAATGATCCACTTTTGGTGCTTTTGGTGCTTTTGACACGCCCCGTGATCCCGTGTTCCCGTGTACCTGGTTTCTTCGATTCGTTTTTGCTATTGTGATTCAATTTTGTGAATAAATAAAACGTGAAAAATTGATCACTTTAGTTTTCTCTTCCTTAGCAAAATTTAAACAACGTGCACAATGTCCTAAGTGTAGGGGAGTTTACTTTCACATGCTTAAACATTGAGGACAATGTTTATATTAAGTGTAGGGGAGACTTCTATCGAAGTAATAAGTGGGCTTTTCCATGAATATGTCCTCATTTTAACCGGAAAAATTAATATTTTTCGACGTTTTTCAAAAATTTTGATCTATTTTGGCCTAGTAGGATTCTTGTTTTATTTTCTTTTATCTCCTTTCTTTTTTCCATCACTACCATATGTATATATTCCATAATAAAGTCAAAAAAAATGAATAAAATGGTTTTAACAAGTTTAGACGTCTTTGATATATTAGGCCTGTCATGAATCTTTTGACTCAGCCTGAGTTTACTTATCCAAGTTTACTCTAGATAGTATCCTTAAAGAGTTTAAATCAAGTTTTGCTAGACTTTCATATAGGTAACTTTAAAACGCGAAAGTCTTAACTCATCGGGTTTAAGAACAAGAACTTTTCGCAAGTTCCTATAATTGATCCTAGAAAGTCGTTTATCAAGGGAACTTTAAAATGAAAATTCTAAACTTGAAAAAGTCTAAGAACTTGCAAGATCCTATAGATGACTTGAAAATCCAAAACTTTGATTTAATAGGCTAAGCATCCACGAGTCTCATTTCTTGAGATTTTAAATTGTAGAGAACGGGAGATGATAGAGTCAGTTATAAGTTTGGTATTCTTTCATTAATTTATGTGAGTTAATTATGAGCTTTTTCTTCCATCGCTTGTTAATATATAATTGCAATAAATAAGGTCATACGATATGAAAAGTTACTTAGCTTCTAGTACAAGATCTTTTAAAAGTCCTAAAAGGAGGCGGATCGTTGTATATCAAAATCCCAAATAAAGATTGGAGAAAAATGAAGAAGTCGTGGTCCAAGTTTGAAGAATCTCTCAAAAACTTCAAGTGAAGAAATTCCTATTATGAAGAGAAGACCATTATTTCAAGAACGTCTCTCAAGATTCGAAGTATGAAGTCAATGCCAAATATCGATCCAAGAAAGGTCTCAAATCGTGAAACGAGTTATGCCAAGATATGAACTTTATGAGGTTTCGAGAAGCAGTTTTAAAAGATTTTGTCATTTAGCTAACTATTGATTAAATCGTCCTTCTTTATTTTCGACCCAAATAAACTATCGAAATAAGTGAAAAATGCATCCTCGTGATCATTCAAGACAACAATAAAATATAAGAGATACACCTAGGAATAAGGGGGTCTAAGTGAATAATTGAGCCACATGAGTGAGTGTTAGCTTTACTAACTTATAATAACAATGATCTCGTTTTTAAGCTTGGTATGGGGAAAATGAAATTTGAGGGTGATAAACATTCATGACACCAAATCCCTAATGTAAGTCTTAGATTTTTTTACGCGTTTTTTCCTTTAAATATTTTGTAATTTTCTATCTTTTTAGTTTCCTTAGTGTCTAGTATTTAATAAAGGACGAGATGGGTTAATTATGATGAAAAATATAAAATGGTGCTTTAAAATTATGCATTGCATGGGGACACTGCAATGGTCAAGTGTAGGGGATTTAATAAGTGTGTAAACACTTATCCTTTTACCACTAAAAACAATGAAAAACGAGACCAAAACATGTAATTAATGTCGTAAATGTCGGAATTATGCGTGGTTTGTGTTTGTTGTGAAATAGGTACAAAAGATCAAAAAGAAAGAAAACACAGGATTTCACGGTCATTTATCGAAGAAAAAGCCAAAGATAAAGTCAAAGGACCAAATAGTGCCAAAAGAATGAAGATTCGAGGGCTAAAGATGAAGATTTGATAAAGATTTTAAAATAAGGACCATTTTTGCCAATCTTCAAAGTCATTCACTAATAAACCACATTGAGGGGCACAAAATTACGAAGCTAACGGTTCCGACCTCGCGTCGTAACTCACGGTTTATTTTCTATGAATTTTTTAGTGTTGGACTTCCCAGCAGGTCACCCAGGCTAGTACTACTCTCGCTCAAGCACGCTTAACTGCGAATTTCTGATGGGATCTAGTGCATTAGTGCTAGTACGAGGTGGCAGAGAATGACAGCTGTGGCAGAGAATGACGAGGTGGCAGTTGACTCAGCTTTTCAGACCAATAAGGGGATGGCACGTGGCATATGGCGCATGTCAGTACAAGCTGGGCGTGTGTCAGGCTTATGATCAGAATGTGAAGGCATGTGATCCCATAAACTTAGCCTCCAAACAAAATTAGCTAGTAAATGACTAAAATACCCCCAATGATTGCTCTATATAAAGTCCCCCTCCCCTTTATTTTTCACTAGTTTTTCTTTCACTAGTTTTTCTCTTATATAGTTTTCACATAGTTTAAATTTGTATTTTCCTTTTCAAATCTTGTAATAGATTAATCATTAAGCTTTTTCATCTTTTAACAAATTTAATCATTTAGTTTAATCTCTTTACCTTATTCTCATTCTTCCTTTCTTTTTACTTTTCTTTATAATCTAGCCTATTATTTGGGATAAGTTTATATAACTTTTTCCTAATAAGTTAGATTTATATACAAGCTTATTTTAAGCTTATTGTTGCCTTATTTTAGTAGATCTAGCTTATTGTGGAGTAATTATTTAATTAGCTTTTTAGCTTTTTAAATCTCATAAGTTCTAAGCTTAGGCTTACAACTTATTTATAAGCTAGCTTTTTATTTAAGCACTTTTAGTTTTTATTAATTAGTTTTTTAGATCTATTAGCTTAAGTTTTAAAAAATTAAAAATACTTTCAAAAAACCAAAAAAATAGTTAGATCTATTAGATTTTTATATTAAAAGTTTAGATCTATAAGTTTAGAGTTTAAAACTTAAAGTATTTTTATAAAACCTTAAAAAATAGTTAGATTTTATTAGGTTTTTAAATAGATTAAGTAGATCTATAATTTTAAGCTTTAAGATTTAAAATACTTTTATAAAACATAAAAAATATTTTAAATATATTAGTTTTAATTAAATCTCTTTATCATATCATAATTATTGCTTATTGTTCTAACCTTTTATGTTTTCTTTGATCTCGGCGTATTAATCTATCATTTTTGAAGAAGAGCTTATAGTTGATTAATTTCGTTCAAGTTTGATATGGTTGATTAATTTGGTTAGAGATTGATTTGTTTGGCCGTGTACTTTACGGGCCGGGTTAGGCTTAGTTTTGGGTTGATATTGGTTGGCCGTGTACTTTACAGGCCGTATTTTGTTGAAGTTGTTGATGTTGTTTGTTTAGAGCGGTTATCTCGGACTACGGGTACTAAAGTTCTCCTTTTTATTTTTCTAGCCTAATCGATTTAGTTTTATTAATTAGATCGTTATAGTTTAAATTGTTTTTAATAAAGTTATATTTTTCATAAAAAACCGGTTTAATTAGTTTTAGTTATTATTATTTGTGTTAAAATATAGATTTAAAGGTTTTAAAAATTAGATTTCATTTAGATAAGCTCATAATTAGTAAAAAGTTTACACCTTTTTGTGATTATTAAGCTTATTAGTATATAAAGCTTGTAGCTTTATCATCTAAAAAGATAAATAAGCTTAAAAGGTTGAAGCTTTATGCTTATTTTTAAGTTTATCTTTGTGATTTCATTTTTCGTCACTTTTATTTGCTTTACTTGCTTGCATTAGATTAATTTCGCATTTAGAATTATTATTATTTTTTAATTATAGTTTATTTTTGTTGCATTTATATTTATATTTGTAGTTTAATTTTTACGTTGCATTTTAGAGTAACTTTTATGTGAATTAATTGCGCTTTTACTTTTATATAGTCCTTAGCCTACATATTTTCCCCAATTTTAGCTTAAATAGACATATATTATTAACCAAAAACGATTAATCTCTACGTTAAAATTGGAAATCAATTCGAGTCGAGTCGAAGAAAACGGATTATATTAAAAAATGGTTATTACTACCCACTAGTCACAGGTCGAGTTTTAGAGCCTACAGGTCGAAGCCTTGGCTCTGATACCATAATTGTAACACCCCATTTTGATAAGTGGACCATCGGTTCCCAAACATAAATAAAGTAAATCAACTAGGAGGACAAGACAAGTGTCCAAACAAGCATAAGTATATGAAGGCAAAGAGGAGAAGAAGTCTAAGGCAGCTTCCATCCTATGCACGTCCTCCAAACGCTCGAGTCTGTCCTTGGGTGCCTACCTTTTTGGGACATGGAAAGAAAAGTGACGGATGAGAAAATACGCTCAGTGAACGGATATATGACATAGTATGAATGACTAAAACGTAATAAAGACTTAATAGCAACGGAAATGTATAAGTCCTGGAAAACCTGGAACATGTTCATAAAACTGGTTTTATAGTTTGGAAAGACTTATGATTTTACGTAAAATCTGTATTAATTAGCTAATAGCCCATATAGGTCATGAGGTTCCACCGTGCATGAATACTTGGAGGGGAGACCTCGCCATGCAATTAGAGGGGTTGCCTCTAATTAAATAGTCTGGGTAGGAGGGATCAACTCCTAGTGAAGGATGCAAGGCATACATCACATTCACTCTGGTAATACTGGTAAACATGTAACTAGGATGCACCCATACGCCCCACATGATAATATAATATAATGGCCAAAACTGAAAAGGGACGCAACGAGCAATCACTCCGCCGTGGGGAAGTCATAACACTGGTGCCTCCAGTGTTATGGTTATGGTACCTCCATAACTAGGTGACACTAGTCATGCATGTATATGGCTTAGGCTCTTAGACTGACATAAGTAATCAAACATATAAAACAATACTAGGAAAATAGTTGGCT
The DNA here is from genome assembly GCA_025667525.1 of Glebionis coronaria. Lineage (NCBI taxonomy): Eukaryota > Viridiplantae > Streptophyta > Magnoliopsida > Asterales > Asteraceae > Glebionis > Glebionis coronaria. The sequence goes on along the minus strand of CM046875.1, from coordinate 463,167,263 downwards.
GCAAATGAGGAATCCTAATAAGGAAAGAATGTCCATACTTAAGGGACGGGAAATCCGTACCTTGTGTCCAGTGAACGAGAAAAGACGAAAGATGAAAGTCCTACTCCGATCTCACTAATGCTACATAAATAGGGGACATGTATAAGTATTCTGTTTACTGAGTACGTAACTGATTATATCATGCATTAGCTTGTTTTATATGTTCTTGTCTTGTTTTACTGATTTTAATGTTATATGCTGTGTTTATCATGTATTCTATGTATTCTGGTTAAGTATTAACTTGTATTCTTGTATTATTATACTTGTTGTGTAATAATAAGTAACTCTTTAAAACTAGCAGGTTTTCCTAAAATAGAAAGTTTCCAAAAATAGAAAGATTCCAAAAATAATTAGCTTCTAAAAATAGATCAGTTTTCAAAAATAAAAAGTTTCCAAAAATAGTAAGTTTCCTGAAATAGAAAGTTTCCATATTTAGAAATAAGCTGGATTATTAAGCTAATAATATAAGCTTAAATTTACTAGTTAAATATCATAAGTCATGTGAATATTTGTATTGTTTTTTAATAATATCTTGCTAATTGAAGAAACTATAGGTTATACGATTTAATCAAATATAAGCATGATTTAATTAATTAAGGTGTATAAAATACTTAGGTTAAACATGTATTAATGTTATAGTAATTCTAAGCTAAATCATATTTATTAATTAATTATAGTCCATGTTTTAAATAATTAATTAATACTATAGCCTAAATCAAATAAAATACTTAGGTTAAAATATGTATTATTTCATAAATAATAATAACCTAAGTCAATGCTAAATTAAATTAATTATTAGTCATGTTTTAATTAATTTAATTTTCTTGTTAAAAATAATATACTTGCAAAAAATGTAAACTTGTAAAAATAATTTAACTTGTAGAAAAACGTGACTTGTAAAAACGTCCCCGTGACAAATCCCATGTTTTACTTAAAAGCCTAAACATAACCGGACCGGACCCCTTGAACCGGACCGAACCAAACACCCCTTGCATTGGCTACCCGACTTCGCTGGTTGCCACTGCTCGAACTAATTCACCACCGGCTGTAGGCGGTGGTTTCCCCTGTTGTCTCGGCTAGCCACTGCACAGAACAAGGTTCCCACCGGTAGTAAGCATGTGGTTCCCCCTGCCGTGTTGTGTGTTTCCCCTGTTCGAACCAAACAGCCACCGGCTTAAGCCGTTGGTGTTGTTGCTGCTGCGCCGAGACCCAACAAACCACAAGGCCACCCCGACGTGAGTCGGGGTCCTTGTTTCTTGCTGTCGAGACACCAAGACCACACCGAGACATGATGTCTCGGCTGTGGGTGTACAACGAGCCAAGCCGAGAGCCATGGGGCTCTCGGTTCGTGTGATTTGGCCGAACAAAACCCCCAATCAAACCATTATTTTATGTTTTCTAGATTAAACCAACATGTTTTCTTGTTTTTAAGATTACATAACCATATGTTCTTGATTCTAATTAAAAGAATAAAAAGAAAGGATTTGTAGGATATTGTAAATCTAGCTTATGTTTTAAAGAGAGAAAGAGATAGAAAGATAGATGATTTGACACACTTCTAGAGAGAGAAATGAAAGAACTATGTGTAAATTGAAAATGAAACCACACCCTCTCCATCTAAGGAGAGGGTTTATATACCCAAGCCCATGAGATGGGCTTGGGCTTACAAGTTGGGCCGACCTACACAAGTTGTAGGCTTGGCTTAGCCTTGTTTGCTTAATATTAGTAAAACTAAACTACGAGCTATTACTTGGACTATTGTTGGAGTGACCGATCCTTTCTAATACGAAAAACGTATTTCCAACAATCTCCCCCTAAGGGAGGTCACTCCAAACAAGGGCGTTACCTAAGTTACAGTAATAAAATAAACCTAACATACTATGCTTGTCTTGAGCTCGTAGTCTTCGTCTTTCTTTTCTTTTTCTTTTCTGGTGAACATGTTGATGTGATCTTTGATATCAATCTTTAGCATTAATCTCTTGCCTTGATCTTATGCATCCTTCACTTGTGATCTTCGCCTCTTCGTGACGTAACGTCCCACATACTTATACCTTTGTAATTCTTGAAAGCTTCAGAGTTCGATACAGCGGAAGACTTGACTTTTAGGCTTTCTAGAATTAGATGAAGTATTAAGTGCATAAAGTATAAGCATGCGGGGACGACTTCTTCTCGGATTCCGCAACGCCACCGTCTTCAAATTCCGTAACATAAGTAGACACGAACGAAATGGCTTTGAACATTTCATTCTAATTCGGTAGCATTTTACCTCCGGTCGGTGAAGACCATCGGACGATATAAAATATCGTACTTGTGGCAGGTAGATTTAATTAAAAATCTCCTAGACAAGATTTCGCGGGTAAACCCGTTCTCTTTACTCGACCGTCCAAAGCTGACTACGAACGTAAAGAGTGAATCATTTGGATAAAATTATCCGGATGATTGAAGTCGTCAATTCCGATTCCTGGAACAAGTTTGATTCATTAAAGAATTGCACCATCGTTGCTTTCCAATTTTCACGAGCTTGATTCATATAGAATCTTGCAAGTTACCTACCAAGTGTTGTTTGAAGTTAACACTAGAAGGATTTCCACTCATCATTGTGAACACTATGGAGCGTCACTCTGAGTGTTCTGGCAAGATCACTGAGATATTGCGTAGAGGCCTGGAACGTGTTTAAGTTCAGTTAAGAATTAAACCACTGTTGCTTTCCAGTTATCACAAGCTTGATTCATAAAAGAATCGCACAAGTCACCTACCATGAGCTTTTTGATATTCGCTCAAGAAGGATTTCAATCTTCATTGTAAATACTTTCATATTACTCGGACGTTCAGGCAAGATCATGAAGATTTTGCGTAGGACTCTTAAGATCTTTCTTACTTTTCACAGTGTATGAAGAAGCAAGGAATTATGAAAGTGTGTCCTAATGAGATATTTGATGATCTCAAATGGCTCTAGACTCGATCGTGCATTTTGGATTTGAGTGATCGGAGGCTGGAGAGGAGTGCCACCATTTTAATACCAATTTATTGGGAGTGAATAAATCAATAGATAATGCGTGGATCTCCGTGTGATTAAAACAAATACCTTTTAAGAGATATCTGAGTTAGCTGGGATGGATTGTGCATTGCATCACTGGGTCCATGATGTCTATCTTCAATATCGAGCATCATTAAAATGATCTCAATAGCATATTTGTTTACCCGGTTTCTGCCTAAGGTTGTAAGGAGGGCTTCTTTCTTTACACCCTTTATCTTTAAAGTTCTTTTTCATTCTTCAACCCCCTCAATACTTACCAATACGTCATAACTAGCACCTTGTTGTGATTGTTCCAGTGCTAACTTAAGTACTTGGTCAGCATTCAGCTACATTCACAATCTTTCTCCATCTTTCCTAAGGACTACTATTTCTAGCTATGGAATGTCCTTGGGAAGATTCCTCCGGTGCTAGAGGAATCATTGCACTTTAACCTATCCTACCATCCTTATGTCACCACAATCTTCACTGTCGTGAATAAAGATGTTTTGGGTAAGTGTATGTCACCATGAAATCCAAATCCATTTTACTCCCCCTTAACATATGCAACGATATCCGAAAATATTTCGCACATGTCGGGATGAGCTATCACGTTAAGTCAAACCATTTGTGATTAATCATTTCCCATATTAAATCACATTTTCTCCCCCATATTAAAAACTATTAACCCAATCGATGTTTATAATATCAGTTGATTTAATGAAGTTTTAACAAAGATTTTGGGAGGAAAAATGCAAGTCCTTTTTAATCTTCATGAGACCAATTTGAGAAATGATACCGATTTGTTAACATGATCACATATTCACCATATTAAAATAAATTGATAAGGTTGGACCTGATAGATGAGAACATCATATGATAAGATCACATGGTTCTTGTCGGCAAATGTTGGTCGCCTCGTCACGTCTGAAATCATCTCTTGACACCACATGTACGATTGGTATTTTTATCTTGACACCAGTTTGTGAACTTGGCACTTTCGGCATCAAAGATTCTGAATGCTGGACAATTGCTCCCCCTCAATTGTTGACCCGTCTTCTATTAAAAAAGATGTAGTCGTTGTTTCAATAGTCGCATCGTCGAGTATGTAGCTACCAATTGTAGATTGCTATGGTTGTAGAAATGATAACTTCATAAAAACAAGATTTCTCTCGTTGTAACAAATAAATGCACTGATGCGTACATAGATTTGTGTTAGACCAAGTTATATAGTAAACTTGAACCCTTACAAGGTTTTAAAGAAAACCATGCCGAGAAAATTAATTCCCGTTGACAGCCAAAGCTTTCATAAGAAATACTTGACTTTAATGTGAAAAACGGGTTGCAGTCTGAAATAACTACAAGCCATTTGGGCATGTTTTATGAAATATTTACATGTTCTGTACGAACTCTATTTATGGCGCCGTGTCAATATTAATCGACATTTCTAAGGCCGTAAATATTATCGTACCAAAAGACATGCCTTTGAAAAATAAAGTAAAAATATTTTTGGATTTTTCTAGATTTTTCAATTTTTATGGTTGTTATATGGTTTTATATTTTTGTATTTTGCTTTTGTGGATAAAAATATAAACAATATATACCCAGATGATCACCAAGGATACGGAGAATAGTTCACCACCACTATTCTTTCGCTTCATCTTTTAGTTCCTTTAGAGTCTCAGGCGAGAAGGTTCTCAAACCTAGCTTGTCGACCAAAAATTCCATTCGAGCGTGATCTAAAGCCTTCGTGAAAATATTCGCCAATTGATACTCAGATCGGACAAAGTAAAGCTCGATCACTCCATTTTCCACTTGCTCCTTGATAAAGTGGTAGCGAATGTCAATATGCTTCGACCGAGAGAATTGAACATTGTTGCAGCATAAGGCAATTGCACTCTTGTTGTCACAGTACATCGGAATTTTGTTGAAACCTAGACCATAGTCGGTTAATTGTGATCTCATCCATAGAATCTGAGCACAGCAACCGAACATAGCTATGTATTCTGCTTCCGTACTTGAAATTGCAGCGCTTTTCTGCCTTTTCGGTGCCCAACTGATTAGTCGATCTCCTAGTAGTTGCAAAGTTCCACTCGTGCTACGCCTTGTATCTTGACAACCCACGTGATCCGCATCTGCATATGCCATAAGTGCAATCGAAGAGTCCTTCGAATACCAAAGTCCCCGATTAATGGTTCCTTTATGATATCGAAAGATCCGTTTAACCGTAGCTAAGTGTAACTCAGTAGGCCGAGTTTGATATCGAGCACACATAAATATAGTAAACTGAAGTTCAGATCGACTAGCTGTGATATACAGAAGGGTACCGATCATTCCATGATAAAGTGTCAGATCAACGGCAACTCCATGTGGATCTGCATCAAGCTTAGTTCGTTCCACCATTGGAGTATCCATGGGGTCGCAAGATTCCATCTTATATTATCAAGGGCATACTTGGATTGATTGATAAAGATGCCTCTAGGACTCTTGAGGTATCTGAAGACCTAAGAAGAATGATACCTTTCCCATCATTGACATCTTAAACTTGGAAGACATGAGTGTCCCAAACTCATCGGATAAGGTTTGGGTCGAGGCAGCAAATATAATATCATTAACATATATTTGTACCATAATCATATCTTTACCTCGTTTCTGAATAAACAGCGTGGGATCCACCTTGCCTTTAGCGAAGCCTTGCGTAATGAGGAATTGTGACAATAGATCATACCATGCGCGTGGAGCTTGCTTCAACCCATAGAGAGCCTTCTTAAGCGTTTACACATGATTAGGATATTTAAGATTCACAAAACCATCCGGCTGTTGAACATAGACTTCTTCCTTGATTTTACCATTAAGAAATGCCGTCTTCACATCCATCTGATAGATGATCATATTCATGTGGGCTGCATAAGTAAGGAATAGTCTAATAGCTTCCAAACGGGCAACCGGTGCAAAAGATTCCATAAAGTCGATGCCCAATAATTGCTTGTATCCACGAGCTACTAGTCGAGCTTTGTTCTTCAATATTCCGCCTAACTCGTCGAGTTTCACCTTGTAAACCCATTTCAAAAGTGAGTAACTGCACTTGATCCGGGCATGGGACAAGTTCCCATACTTCAAGACGTATAAATTCATTAAGTTCTTCTTGCATAGCTTCTATCCAACAGGATTGAGTAAAAGCTTCTTGCCATGTCTTAGGTTCAACTTCAGTGAGAAAAGCATCAAAATGACAAAACATTGCATTTTCTTGTAACTAACTTCGTATGGATACCGGACGATTAGGGTCACCAATAATAGAATCTATAGTATGATCCTTTGTCCACTTGATGTCATGTACATGAATGCGTGGATTGGAGTAGACCGTAGTAGGAGCTTCCTCTGAGGTGGACGACCCGGCTTGTAGAATCTTGATAACCTATGAATCTATGAAGTGGGTTGATGCTTTCTAGAGAGAGAAACTAGAGAGAGAAAGTGAGAGAGAACTATGTGATATTTTTTTTCAAGTGAAAACATAAAGTGAACAACCACCAACCCCTTTCCAAGGAGGAAAGGGGTATTTATACTTCCAAGTCACTAATGGACTTGGGCCGGCCCATGACAAGCCCATGGGCCGGTTCTTACTTAACTAAATAAGTATTTGTTAACTACGAGCTATTACAACATAAATAATATTGTGGAGTGACCGATACTTCTAATATACGTTAAAACGTATTTCTAACAATCTCCCCCTAAGGGAGGTCACTCCACGTTACAAAGTTCTAAACCTAGCATACTATACTAAGTCTTCGTTCTTTAGCTCGTAGTCTTTTCTTCTTTTTCTTTTTGTTGTGAATATGTTGGTTTGATCTTTTAGGCTTTGGCTTGAGAGCATTGTTCTTTTGACCAATCACATGCGATCTATGCCTTCTTGTGAATTTTGCCTCCTCGTGACTCCATGTTCCACACACTTATGTCTTTTTGTTGAATTCTCGAAAGCTTCAGAGTTTGGTACAGCGGAAGACTTCATCTTGTGCTTTCTTGAATTTTTGCTGAACCTAGATGCAGAAAAACATAAGCATGTGGGAATGACTTCTACAGGTACACCGCAACACTACCGTCTTTAACTGGTACACATCAACGCCACCGTCTTCAACAGGTACACAGCAACGCCACCGTCTTTAACAGGTACACAGCAATGACACGAATAAAATGGCTTTGACATTTTATTCTAATTCGGTAGCATTTTACCTCCGGTCGGTGAAGACCGTTGGACGATATTAGATATCGTACCCGTGACGGATAGTTTCAATTAAGTAACTTCCTGACAGGATTTCGCGGGTAAACCCGTTCTCTTTATTCGACCGTCCAAAGCTGGCTGCGAACATAAAGAGTGAATCACTTGGATAAATTATCCTTGTGATTTGAAGCCGTCAATACATGAAACCTGGAACAAGTGAATTTCAATTAAGATTTTCACCATCGTTGCTTTCCAGTTATCACGAGCTCAATTCATAAAGAATCTTGCACGTACCTACCAAGTGCTGTTTGATGTTAACACTAGAAGGATTTCCACTCGTCACTGTGATCAATAAAGAGTCACTCTGAGTGTTCTGGCAAGATCATATGATAATGCGTAGAGGCCTGGAACGAGTTTAAGTTCAATTAAGAATTAAACCACTGTTTCTTTCCAGTTTCTCACAAGATTGGTTCTAAAAGAACCGCACGTGTAACCTACCATGAGCTTGTTTGATGTTGGCTCAAGCAGGATTTCCATCTTCATTGTAATACTTGCGTATTACTCGGATGTTCTGGCAATATTACAGGAATACTGCGTAGGACTCATGAAAATCTCTTACTTTTCACAGTGTGTGAGAAAGCAAGGAATAAATGAAAAGTGTCCTAATGAGACTTCTGATGATCTCTTGGCTCTAGACTCGATTGTGCGTTTTGATTTAGTGAGCGATGGCTGGAGAGGAGTGCCACCTTTTCAATACCAGTCTATTCGGAGTGAATAAACCAATAGATAACGTGTTGATCTCCGTGTGATTAAAATAAATACCTTTTGAGAGATATTTGAGTTAGCTGGGAAGGGTTGTGCATTGCATCACTAGGTCCATGATGTCTTTCTTCAATATCAAGAATCATTAACAAAAATGATCTCAATAGCATATGTATTGACCCGGTTTCTGCCTTAAGTTGTAAGGAGGGCTTCTTTCTTTACACCCTTTATCTTTACAATTCTTTTTCATTCTTCAACCCCTTCAATGCTTACCAATACGTCATAACTAGCACCTTGTTGTGATTGTTCCAGTGCTAGCTTAAGTACTTGGTCGGCATTCAGCTACGTTCACAGTCTTTCTCCAACTTTCCTAGGACTTCTAATTCTATCTAGGGAATTGTCCTTGGGAAGATTCCATCGGCTCTGATGAATCATTGGACTAAACCTATTCCTACCACCCTTTTGTCACCACATTCGTCGTGAATTAAGCGTGTTTTGGGAAAGTATAGCCACCATGAAAAATCATTGAAAATCACCTAAAGTACTTGTGATATTGAAATCAAAAGTTTCGTACCTTAGGTTTTTTTGATCATCAAAAACGCTCCCCCTTAACACGTGCTTTACACATATTAAGTTGGATTATCGTTAAGTCTTTTTCATCTTTTAGCCAAGTATCACTTAAGTCTCCTTAATCCCATTTTCTCCCCTTATCCAAAATTTTAACCATTAATATTTGGGATATTGAATGGATTAACCGGTCTTTGGGTAAAAATGAAATCGATGTTTGGCCATAGAACATGTTAATGCTCCCCCTTAAGTTAATAAGGGATAGTTGTAGTGCTTTAGTATGATATATTTTGAAAGATTTAGAATCTCGTGAGAAATTCTTGAAAAATTATCATACCTTAACACTACATCAAGCCATTAAAGCACAATATTCACAAATTTACATATTCACAATTAAAACCAATATAAAGTGGACCTGAAATGTACGACCCATTAGATGGATCGTTGCTGTAACTTGTGGTGCACTCCATATGGTCTACCACCAACGAATCTTTCTAAACTCCTCATCAATCTACGTTCACGGAGCTTTTGATCAATCTTCTTGATCACATACTTCGCCATTTTCCGATAACCCTGATGCCAATCCTCAGTCATCTCTGGTAAAGTCCCACCCGAATTGAGATGATCCAACTTTCCTCTGACGTAGATGAGAGTCCCATCACTGTACTTATAAAGCTAACCCACCCTCATAAACTTCATTAACCCTCGACTGTTCAAGTAGAAAATCCCGCAATTCGGAACAGAAATGCCGGTATAGGGACATCTGTTGACATGTTGAGGTAACACTTGATTCACTGGACGGGTTAGGTTAAGCTTCCTTTGGTAACTTTCGACTCCTAACTGAAGATCTTCAACTCGTTTCTTGATAACAACGCTTCGTGTGAACATACGAAGTGCTGTATTCAAGGCAATGATGTCTTCACGAGGAATATGTGTGAGTTGATCCCGGGTCATCATAAGCAACATATCTTCGATATCCTCAAGGCGAATGATAGAAAAATCTCCCTGCTGGATTTTGTATTCTCTGTCATCCTCCCTTTTCAGACGAATCTCCGTCACATGATAATAGCCATTCTTGGCTTCAGTTTTCAGCCCTAAAATACTGGAGATGCGGATATCGGATCTAACGTTGCTTCCTGAATTGACTAAGCAGCAACCCCTGTACGCCCTTCGGACTCGTTCGTCCCAATGAGATGCACCTATAACAGCATACATATCATAATTACGATTTACCTTTGGGACCCAGAGTCGGTTTACCTTTTCCTCGATAAAGGGTATTGTTCCCCAGTTGGCAGCTTTCAGCAAGGTCAGGGAGGTTGCGTACTTTGATGAACCCTTGAGGAGATACACAAGATCATTGGTGACGAAGAAGTCAAGAGCAATCTGATTATCTTGTGAAGGATCAAGTGGAGGTGGAGCTCTTTCTGAATCATGAAGACCTGGCCGTTGAACGGTATTTAGAGTTTTGAGGATCTCATCAGCATAATACTCGAACTCCATTCGGGTTAACCTGGTTTTGGCGCGAAGTCTTTTATCCTTTAATGCTCTCTTCACCAAAGACAGAGTAACCGAAGTCTTATACTCGTGAGCCAGAAATGCGCACAAGTCAATCGGACTGCGGATACGGAGATATAAAACATCTCTGTCAGCGTCTGTGATTGGATCATATAGCGCCGCTGCCGTGATCCAAGCCTGTGGCGGTGCATTCTCGTCAATCTCCAACGTGTCTGCCCAGTCCCGTGTGCTTGACTCAGGAACAGTAGATTGTGGATCTTGTTGTAGAGGAGTAGAAACGTGAACATCTGCTGGTTCTGATTCAGGCATCTCGGCGGTGTCATGAACGGGTGAGTGTTGTGCAGCTTCAGGTTCAGTTACCGATTCTGTAATCACAGGAGCAACAACAATAGAACTAACAGGGTTAGTGATAACAGGTATAGATACAGCGATAGATGTACCAGGAATCGATGACGCCGTAGTAGCATTCACATCGTGCCGCCACTTGGATCGTCTTGATTCCGTTGAGGTGGATTTTTCTTTATCCGCAACATCTTTCTTAGACTTGGTTCCAGACTTAGCAGGTTTCTTTGAGCTGGCAACCTTATCCCCCTTTTCAGGCTGTTTACCCCCATCATCCTCATCGTCATCCTCGATGCTCCCCTTAGCACTCTCCTCATTACCATCACCACCATCATCACCCTCATCATCATCATCATCCTCATCATCGTCACCATCATCGTCATCGTCATCATCCTTTTCTTCTTCTTCTTCTTCTTCACCAGTACCCTCTTCTTCTTCACTTTCTTCCCTTTCTTCCTCCGGCAGAATGTGGTATGGTACCACACTTCCAAACGTTTTAAATAACCTATCATCCTCCATGATAGCGTCACTGAGGGATTTGTAGAGAGCCCGTTGAATCCTAGATTTATCAAACGATCCAAGTTCCCTCATACGAGCTTTGAGGATCTTCTTTAATTCAAAATCCGTCAAGTCATAAGCAATTTTGTAGGTGGATTCAGAAGGATTGGATGACTTGATCATCAAGTTATCAGCCGCGAGTGTCTTCAACCCATCACGCAGTTTTGGCATAATGGACTCAACGGATTCTTTCACTCTCTCCTCAACAGAGGCTTCAAGTGCTTCTTTCTGCTCCTTGTATTTATCCCTCATCGCTTGAAGTCTCGTGATACGTGCAGCATGCTTATCAGCCTCAGCCTGCTTAACCTGAGCTAGTTCTTCTGCATGAGCTTTTCGAGTCAACTCCATCTCTGCAGCGAACTTAGCAAGCATCTCTTCTTGTGCTTTCTTAGATGCTTCTTCACTTTGAACTCGTCTATGTAGCTCTTGGCGAAGTTCATCCATCTCTATTTTGTGATTATCCGTATGTTTATCCAACATTTCGGCCATTACCAATGCAGCCATTGTAGACGTTGCAGAGCTGCTCTGGGTTGATTGAAGAGGCTCAGTTGTTACTACGGTACTAAGGATGGGAGTTATTGGTGGTGGAAGGAATGGTGTTGAAGCCGGTCTGGTTGGTAAGGGTTGTATTGGTGGAGGTTGAGTTGCTAAAGGTTGAGTTACTAACGGTTGAGTAGACACCATGATTGTAGGAGCACCGGACTCCTTTTCAACACTTGCTGAAACAGGGATTGATGTCTCCTTCGAAGTAGAATACCGTTCAGGTGACCCTAACTCATCAATATCCTCTGGCTCCTCGTACTCTTCTTCAATATTCACCTGTGCACCTGAACCACTACCGCCCGTATCTTTCCTACTCCTTTCAATAGCTATCTTCATTGCTTTTCTCTCAGCCTTGTTAAGAGTAGGATCATCAACATCTGCTTCGTCACGTAGAACAAGCTCATCAGCAGTGCCTTTTCCCTTCTTATCCCTAGTCTTCTTCTTCTTGGTTTCGGGTTCAGGTAAAGCCGTTGGTTGCTTGCGTTTACCTTTACTCTTGACCGTAGTAGACGAGTCTTCTCCAGTCTGAAGGCTTGCTTTTAGCTTCTTGATTTCTAGCAGTAGTAGCTTGTAATCCGCTAAACCTTTAATTCTATCCGTCAGAAGATAATCGGGAATAGGACCAGGAATCACACCACCAGATGGTCCTTCATGCCTTAGATCCACAGTATGATCAGCTTCTACAGTGTGATGCCGACTTGTTGCACGCCTATCAATAGTAACATCATTCTTCATACAATAATTAATGATAAGCTTGATAAACCGAGGGTAAGGAAAGAAGTTATTCTTCAGCTTCTTGTTTTGGAAGAGTTGAAAGGTGAATTCTTCCCACAACAATAATGCATAATCTGCATTTGCGCCTTTATACATTCCATGGAAGATGTTCATAATAGGACTGCGCAAAGCATCATGCCCACTTGTTTTCGGTGTAAGACATCTACTGAGAATACCCAACATTGCTCTCCAAGGCTGACCTACTTTAGCAGTGGTAAACTCAGACGCAACTCATATGTCAGGACATCCAAGAGCATCGAACATCTCCATGAGTTCGTCTTTAGTAGGATCCCTCGAAAATGCCATACCTTTGGGTGTATCCCGAATGCCAAATATCTTACGGAAATCTGAAACATTAAGTGTCTGTTGCTTGTTGTCGAGAGTGAAGGTGATCTTGTTTGAAGTGCTTTCCTTGGTGGCCCAGAACTCATACATGTAATCATAAGGCACCGAGGCACTACTTCTTAAAGCATTCTTGAAATGAGATTGATCAAGGATTGCTATGGCGACTTTAAACCCATGGTGAGTGGATTTTGAAACTTGCTTCAGCCGGTAATTGTTTGGTATGAACTTGAGGGTTCGTGCTTCAGCAATTGCGGCTTCTCTAGAGTCTTGGATTGCTTGTACTGTTGGATTAGTCATTTTATCTGCTTAAGATAAGACATGAAAGGTTGATGCACAAAAATATATAGATATGTATCATTCTTATTTCTAAGCATAACATATTTCAACAAGACTTAGAATATGCAAACAACTATCAATCAAACAACTCTTCATCCGGAACATTCCTTCATTCGGAAGTCTTCATTCGGAAGTCCTTCATTCGGAACTTCTTCATTCGGAAGTTCTTCATTCGGAACTTCTTCATTCGGAAGTCCTTCATTCGGAACTTCTTCGTTCGGAACTTCTTCATTCGGAACTTCTTCATTCGGAAGTTCTTCATTCGGAACTTCTTCATTCGGAAGTTCTTCATTCGGAACTTCTTCATTCGGAACATCTTCATTCGGAAGTCCTTCATTCGAAACTTCTTCATTCGGAACTTCTTCATTCGGAACTTCTTCATTCGGAAGTTCTTCATTCGGAACTTCTTCATTCGGAAGTTCTTCATTCGGAACTTCTTCATTCGGAACATCTTTCATTCGGAAGTCCTTCATTCGGAACTTCCTTCATTCGGAAGTCCTTCATTCGGAACTTCCTTCATTCGGAAGTCCTTCATTCGGAACTTCCTTCATTCGGAAGTCCTTCATTCGGAACTTCCTTCATTCGGAAGTCCTTCATTCGGAACTTCCTTCATTCGGAAGTTCGTTCGGAACATTCCTTCATTCGGAAGTTTGTTCAAAACTTCCTTCATTCGGAAGTTGTTATCCATGTTCATCCGGAACTTTACAAACGTAGCTATGAAAGATTAATCTAGTCGCGTTTGTGAGTTCTAAGGCAAGCTAAGGCAACACAACATCTTCTAATGCTATTCCGCATAAAACCCACCAAAAATCCCTAGTTAATTAACCCTAAATTAATCACAAACCCTAATTTGATTTAATCTGATTAATTGAGTAATTTAACTGTATTAAGGAATGAATAAGGTGAATTAGAAATTAAAGATTGATGTTTATACCTTGTTTAATCGAATGAAATGGATTGAATTGATTGAAACGAGAGTTTTTAGAGCTTGTATGTGTGTTTCAATGGCGGCAAAATGATAAAGATGAAACAGTGAAGATAAAAAACGGGGGGGGGGGGGGGGTTTGGTTTGACTTAGGTCAAGTTTTTGCAACTTTTACACATTGTCACTTTTAACCCTACATTTTTCCCTTTCATTTTTTATTCCTTGTCTTTTCTATTATCCTTAACCATTGTTTAAACTTAGCCAACACAACTTAAGCAACACAACCTATTAGCAAATCTCAAAAAAAATCTAAAGCAAGTCCTATCTCATTGAGCAAGCACAAGTCGTGTTCTAAAGCAAGACCACTCATTAACCATTTAGCCATTAATTTTCCAAGAAACACTTTTGAAAATCTTTTTGATGACGAAGATGATTTAATATTTTCTCCCCCTTAAACGATGACCCGTTTTCTATTTAAAGAGCTGTAGTCATTGTTTAAAGAGTCAAATATTGATGAAAACATTTCCAATTAATGTCTTGAAAAAGATTGATTCGTGGTGGCAATAAGATTTCTCTTATTTTGACAAATAAATGCACTGAGACGTACACAAATTCGTGTTAGACCAAGTTGTAAAGTAAACTTGATCCCTTTGCATGATTTGACCTGTAAATCATGCCCGAGAAAATTAATTCCCGTTGTGAGCCAACGTTTTCTAAGGAAATACGTGACTTTCATATGAAAACCGGGTTGCAGTCTGAAATAACTACAAGCCATAATGGGCATGTTTTAAAAATGTACAACTTTCATACGGACTCTATTTATGGCGACGTGTCAATATTGATCGACATTTCTAAAGCCGTAAATATTACCGTACCAAAAGACATGCCCGTTTTAAAAACGAAAAATATTTTTGGTTTTTCTGGATTTTATAATTTTTATGGGTTTTCTAGGTTTTATATTTTTTATGGTTTTTCTTGGTTTTATATTTTTGTATTTTTCTTTTTGTGGTTTATATATTTACGATAATATACATGATCACGAACAAAGGATACTCTGAATAGTTTACCACCACTATTCAGCTGATTCTTCTGCCAATTCTTTGAGAGTCGCTGGAGTAAATGATTTCATGCCAAGCTTGTCGATCAAAAACTCGATTCGTCCTCGATCTAAGGCTTTGGTGAACATATCTGCCAGCTGATACTCAGTAGTGACAAAATACAGCTCGATCACTCCGTTCTCCACCTGCTCTTTAATGAAATGGTAGCGTATGTCTATGTGCTTGGCCAGGGAGTGTTGAACATAGTTGCAGCAAAGGGCAATGGCGCTCTTGTTGTCACAATACATCGGGATTTTGTTGAATCCCAAACCGTAGTCAGTTAAGTGTGATCTCATCCAAAGGACTTGAGCACAACAACCGGACATGGCGATGTATTCAGCCTCCGTGCTAGAAATTGCAGCGCTTTTCTGCCTTTTTGAAGACCAACTGATCAATCTATCCCCAAGGAGTTGCACAGATCCAGAAGTGCTACGCCTCGTGTCTTGACACCCAGCATGATCGGCATCTACGTATGATATTAAAGAAATAGAGGAATCTTTCGGATACCATAGACCACGATGAAGTGTTCCTTTTAGATACTGAAAGATCCTTTTAACAACATGTAGGTGCTTTTCGGTAGGCCGAGCCTGATACCGGGCACACATGCATACAACAAATTGCAAATCAGGCCTGCTAGCAGTCAGATAGAGAAGGGTGCCGATCATCCCACGGTAAAGTTTTGGATCGACAATAGTCCCATTCCTATCTTCATCTAACTTGGATTTCTCCACCATTGGAGTGTCCACGGGGTCACAATTATCAAAGTTATATTTCTTTAAAGATTCTAGAGCATATTTGCATTGATTAATAAAGATGCCTCTGGGATTCAGAGAAATTTGTAATCCTAAGAAAAATGAAATTTTTCCCATCATTGACATCTGAAAGCGTGTGGACATTATCTTCTCAAAGCGTTTAGACAATTCTATGTTAGTGGCAGCAAATATTATATCATCAATATAAATTTGTACCAGAATCATGTCGTTGTCCTCCTTGAGAGTGAATAGAGTGGGGTCCACTTTGCCTTTGGAGAAGCCTTCCGAGATGAGATAAGTTGAAAGGAGATCGTACCACGCGCGTGGAGCTTGTTTCAACCCATAGAGAGCCTTCTTAAGCTTGTACACATGATTAGGAAACTCCGTGCTAACGAACCCATCCGGTTGACGAACATAGACCTCTTCCCTTAGTTCACCGTTCAAAAATGTCGTCTTCATATCCATTTGATAGACGATCATATTCATATGAGCAGCATACGCAAGGAATAGTCTAATAGCCTCCAATCTTGCCACAGGAGCAAAAGATTCTTCAAAGTCTATACCCAAGGCTTGCTTATATCCTCTAGCGACCAATCTAGCCTTATTCTTCAATACTGCACCCATCTCATCGAGTTTAACCTTATAAACCCATAACAAAGTAAGGATGTTAACCTTGTCAGGGAGAGGAACCAATTCCCATACTTCAAGTCTTTGGAATTCATTTAGTTCCTCCTGCATGGCTTCAATCCAAGATGATTGAGTCATAGCCTGCTGCCAATTTTTAGGTTCAACTTCAGAGAGAAATGCATCAAAGTAGCAATAAAGTGCACTCTCTTGTAATTGATGGCGTGTAGAGACTGGTCGATTTAGATCTCCAATGACATTCCTAATTGGGTGATCTTTTGTCCATTTGGTGCTATGATTTTCAATCCTAGGTGGTCTGGAGTGAACAATAGAAGGAGCTTCTTCTGAGGTAGACGCGGCTGAAGGGTTTTCAGGGAACGGTATACCAAAGAAAGGAAGCTCTTGTAGGTGAGCATATTCCAGGTCGTGATCAATAGAATCCTCTTCCACATCATTAGGCACAAGTAAGGGTGATGATTCAGGTGTAGTTTGAGAATCACTTGGTAAAGGTGCATACGGTTCAATGTTAATTGAAGATGCATTAGATAAAGCTTCATTAGAAGGAGCAACAACTTCAGGAATTGGAGCTATCACTACAGGTGCTGGAACTTCATCATTTGGGGGATCAAAGAATTCATCAAACAACGGTTGAAACAGTTTATCCCACTCGGGCCTTGTTGGTGGTAAAAATGATGTAGAAGTAGGATTATTGGGAACTAATCCGGAGCTAATAGCACCGGTTCCCATCTCATGAAGCGCGGATTCAGAGCTGCGTTGCTCAGAAGCCATCGCTGTCAGCTCATTGAAATCTGCGTCCATAGTTTCTACAATCTTACCAAGACGACGGTTGTAAATTCGGTATGCTTTCTTGGACGGTGAGTAACCAATGAAAATACCTATATCGGCTTTCGGTTGAAGCTTGCCCAAGTTCTCACTATTAATGTTTGGATAACAAAGAGCACCAAACACATGAAAGAATGAAACATCGGGTTTACGATCATGTAGAAGCTCGTAAGGTGTTTTTCCATGGCGTTTCCGAATGATAGAACGGTTTCGGGTGAAACATGCAGTAGATATAGCTTCTGCCCACAAGAACAATGGAGCGTTCGCATAAATAAGCATAGTCCTAGCAGCTTCCATAAGCGTACGATTCCGTCTTTCAACGACACCGTTTTGTTGTGGAGTGCGTGCAGCGGATGTTTCATGTGAGATACCAACTCCTTCATAGTAATCACGAAGAGTCTGGTTGACGAACTCTGTTCCATTGTCTGTACGAATACGGCGGACAGTTGTATTCAAACGTACCTGAATGAATTTCAGAAAAGTGATGATAGCCTTCGGTGCTTCTTCCTTTGTACGTAGAAATCTAACCCATGTAAACCTGGAGAAATCATCCACAATGACAAGAATGAATTTCTTACCGCTCACACTTTCAGTTCTCATTGGCCCACAAAGATCCATATGCAAAAGATGAAGTTTTTCTTGATTGGTGTCTTTAGCTTTGGGCTTGTATGATTTCTTGGTACTTTTCCCCCTTGAACACGCGGAACATAAATGGTCCTTGTGAAATTTGAGCTTTGGAAGACCACGAACTAATTCGTTTTTAGCCAGATGATTGATAGCATCAAAGTTAAGATGAGATAATCTGCGATGCCATAACCATGACTTGGTCTTAGATGCTTTAGAGAGAAGACATACTGGAGAGGCAGCCATCATGTCTTGTAGGGACAACGTATAAAGATTTGCACTACGAGATCCCTTCAACAAGTCTTTTCCTTCCAAGTTGCGGATGAAACAAGTGTGTTGTCGAAAAGCAACCTCTAGGTTGGAATCACAAAACTGTCCTACTGAAAATAAGTTATGACCAAGACCTTCTACATAGTATACCCTTGAAATCGTAACGTTTCCAATCTGATATTCACCATACCCCATTATCTTTGCAATATGATCATTACCGAATTTAACCGTACCAAGAAACTTGCTGACGAAATTTCGGAGCATCGAGCAATCTCCGGTCATATGTTTTGAACACCCGGAGTCCAAATACCAGAGGATGATTTGGACCACCTGAAAATATCACCACACGAAGACAATGTAGAGGTATCGGAATCTGAATGTTCCTTGTTATTAGCAGGTACAGATTTAATAATCTTAGATTTGCTAACTTTAGGTTTCTTAGATTTCCTAGCCTTCTTCTTCCTAGTTGGTGGTGTAGATTCTAGTTGGCTTAAATCCTGTGGTATTTCTTCACTGATAGGCACTATAGTGGGGGCTGACCTAATTAAAGGGCGCTGTTTCCATACTTTAGTGCTAGTGTGCCTAACTAAACGACTCTCAGACCTAACCTCAATGGATGCATTCCTAGTTAAAGGGCACATTTTTCCATCTAATGTAAAGGTCCTACCAGTGGGACGCCATTGCCAGCCAACTTGGGCACGAGTTCTACTAGTTGGCTTCCATTCAAGATTATTCCTAATGGCATTCATTTCATTCACATGATCAATAAGACACAAATCATGAAGTTGGGAAAACATACATTCATTACAATTCCAACAATTCAAATTAGAATTCACGAATGGTTTAGGCTTCTGCACAGGCGCAGAGCTTTTAGTCTTAACATGATTCTTTTTATTTAAAACTGAACTAGCATTCCTATGGTGAGCTTCTACTTTCTTCTTGTTGGTACTACTAGTGGAGGGCTTGATCTTATCTTTCTTGAGTGGCGATCCTTTAGCCTTAGTAGACTCTTTTACTCCTATAGAAGGCAAAGTGGGAATATTAGCAACAGATTTTAAAGGTGCCTTACTTGATAGTGCCAATGACGGTTTTGCTCCTGGGGTCTTATTGAATGGAGTTACAGCAATGGGTTTATTAGTGAGTAGTGCAGAACCTGGTTTACCTATGTATTGCAAATATGCTAAGCAATATTGAACTCGCTTAATATATTCATGAGCCGAATAATAGTAGCTACTTAAGGGATCTAAGGCATAAAGATCGTCTAAAATATCCCTAACAAGATCTACATGCTTAATGGCATTCCTCATATAATCATCGTAGGTAACCGGGTTTCTCTTATGAAGCGGGTTCTTATAAAGCACTACTGACTTGGTTGTTGGAGCACTAGTGGACGGTGCAGAGTCGGTAGCTAAGTTATCAACAACTTCTTGTCGGGTGAGAAGAAGTGTCTCCTTTAACTCGGCCAAAACCATGTTTTTGTCAATGAGCAAGATGTTTAAGTCAGAAATTTCCTCACATTTTTGGTTCAATTGTTCAACATAAAATTGTTGTTGTGCCGCATTAAAAGCGAAGCGTTCTTCTAGTGAACCATAAAGTTTGGACATTCCCTGTCTTGCACGTTCCATCTCCCCTAGAATAGACGAAAGTCTAATTTCTAAGTCCTGGTTTTTAGACTCTGCAGCCTCTAGTTCCAGTTTTAGTGTTTTATTTGATGACACATCTCTCTTCAATCTCATAATCTCTTCCTCTAATGCCTTAACTATTGCAATCATCTTGTCACTCGTCTCAACACCGTTTTCACAACCATTTGATATCAAAAGATCCTCATTTTGAGTTTGTTGTTTTATTCTAAAGATATACAATGTTGTTCTAGTTGATTAAGGCGTTTTGAAAGTAAATTGAAAGAATCTTGTAGCTTTAAAAACTCAGCGTTAGATTCGTGACAAGAATGATTATCTACCTCATTTACAGTATCAGCAACATTTACAGAGAGATCACAAACATCATCACATATATTCACAGCATCACAATTAATCATAGCGGATGTAAGCTCATTCGAATAATTAACATTTACAGTAGTAAGCACATCACACGAAATTATTTCGGACAAGAATCGGTCATATTCAGATAAAATCTTTTCTTTTTCAATTAGTTGTAGTTCGTAAGCGGTGTCCATTTCATAAAACACTTTTTGAACTTCTCCAATTTCAAACTCAAGATTTTCCTTAAGAGATGCAAAACTTCCTTTTAGACTTTCGACAAACGGATTGATCTCATTTTTAAACACCTCGTTCATGTGTTCGAAAGCCCATTCTCCGGCGTTTAGGCCATTTGAAGTCGTACATTCCAAAATGACCTTGTCAAAATTAGTAAAGTATTGATTAATTTCTTGCAAGTTTAACCATACAGTGCTAACAGGTGGAAGATCCTTTGGAATTTCCTTAGGACCTTCCATATTGACAAGTGTAGGAAATGTACTAGGGTTTTCTTCATCTAACATGTAGGTTGGTGCTGTGATGAGATCTTTGTCCATATGGAAGCGAATTCTAAAATCCGTTTTTGCAAGCTCCTTATTCATTTTAAAATAATCACACTCGGGATATTTTGCAGAATTGTATGACCGATCCTCATCAACTAGATCCTTACTTGTTCGATCATCGAAAATAACAATCGAGTCTAAGACCAATCCTAATTGGGTTGCATTATAAAGTCTTGGACTATGTCTTAAAGCTTGTTTTGCATACCTTGGGTTAGGGGGAAGGCCTTTTTGACGTGATAAGTTAAATTCTCTAAACGAAGCATCAAATAAGTGCACTAGTTGAGAAGCAGCGTATTGTCTTAAAAGCAAGTAATCTAGACTTCTAATCTTATTAGCAGCATTAATCTCCATTTCATTCTTCTTAGACTCGAGTAACTCAAAATCCGTTTGAAGTTTTTGAAAATTAGTGACCACTAACTCCTTTTCTTTAAGTTCATTAGAAAGATTTGCTCTTAAGTTTTCAATTTCTTGCAAATGACCCATTTGTTTGTTTCGAAAGTGATCATATTCGGGATTTGTTAGAACACTAGACGAAGGCACTAATTCCAAGGTTTGAACTTTCTCATTGCTTAAGGCAAGCTCATCAGACAAATTCTTATTCTTAGCTAGGGTTTCTAAGAGTGCAGCATTCATTTGGCTAAGTAATGTAGCAGGAACCATGACCAAATCTTGTTGAGCAGGAGTAGGCGTATGCGAAATGGCTCCCGGTTGTGATTCACTCAAAGTCTGGGGACTCACATTGATATTACTATCATTGATTGTCTCCTCATTTGAAAGACTTACCACCGAAGACTCATTCGAATCAGCACTCTCTTGTACAACTTGATGTGGTTGAATACTAGCATCAGTGGTATTATCAATGGTATTAATAAGTACCTCAGATCTCTTTTCTGGCCCTAAGCTAGAGATAGTTGCCATAAGAGCTACCTTTGCAGATTGAAATTCATCACAGTCTGAGTCATACGCATCAAGATCATCTGCTTGGTATGCTGCATTCTGTGTGGTGACAACGTCTTGTTCAGCAATCCTTGGATCAGCAAGAAATGCAAGCTCCTCTTCATCAAGTTCCCTTCCTTGTGCCTGAGCATTAACCAGATAAATCTTCTCTGCAAACCATTGACCATCCCTTCTCCTCTTGGGTTTCTTACAATCCCTGGACATGTGACCTTCTTCCTTGCAGTTGTAGCATGTAATCATTCTCAACTTGCCTGTGGAATTAGCCCGTGGAGGAGTGTTGATCATTGGAGCAGGATTAACCGTACGAGCATTGGTAGTTGATGTAGTAGGTCTCCCCTGATAAGGTTGAATAGGTTGAACCATTACCCTGCCATTCTCAATAGTAGCTTGTTGGCGAGAATTGGATGAATTCCTCAAATGATTGTTAGTAGGAGCTGATCCTCTAAATCCTCGTTTGCTTAATGTCCTTGTGAGATAAGCAGACATAGTGGTTAACATTTCAACTGGGTCAGCTCCTTGTTTGAATACAGGAATGGGGACTTCCTCATCATCACAATACATTGCTTGGTCTTGTTGAGCTGCATAATCACTAGAAGGAATACTCATGTGATCAGAGTAGCTTGATGGATATGCTGCATTCTCTTGATAAGAAGAATATGAAGGCTGAGCATAAGGTGCAATGCTTGCTGGGTGAGGTTGTGAGCCATATTGTGATGAAGGTGCATTAAACCGATATTGTTGCTGATGTGAGGTGGGTGGTTGTGGTAAAATCGAGTATTGGGGGAAGGTTGGTGTCATGTAAGGTGATGGATGATAGGCTTGATGTCCCAAGATATAAGGAGTGTTGTTGTGAGACAAGCTTGGTTGATTTGCCATCAAAGCTAATGAATCAGGGTACATACCTCGAGGCGAACGGTGCATGATCACATGTTTCTCATGCTGCTGAAGAAAAGCATATAGTTGATCCAAATTGCACTTATGCAAATCCCTGGTTAACTTAACATCGGTAATGTACTCACCCCATTCAGCTTGAGGTAAAGTATTCAAGAATTTGGTGTTAACCTGGAATGGAGCAATCACAAGATTGTATACATTCAGATCATTCATGAGTGTGGTGAATCTGAAGTAATAATCGTGAAGCGTTTCCCCTGGGCTGTACGTGAATCTATCAAACAGATCATACTACTGACATTCCCTTTCCTGTTTGGTGAGAGACGTACCTTGTAGCAACACCTTTAGACGTTCCCATAAATCCTTTGCCACCGTATACTGACTTACCATTCGATAGATGTCATGTGGAAGAGCTTGGAGAATGGTTTGAAGAGCCTTTTCGTCTGCATCGGCAACAAGTTGTTGAGCTGGTGTAAGTTCTTCAAACTCCCTTGGTCGAGTCACATTGTTAACCACGATGGTACCATAGTCAAGTGGACCATTTAAAATTGACTTAACCATAAGCCTCCCATAAACCGGTTTTCCCTTAAGGTAAGACATCATCCGGCCTTGCCATGCTTCAAAAACTTCTTTGATGAGCATTGGAGGGCGATTATCCGTTCCCGTAATGACGGAAATATCTGTAAGGGATGTCATCTGAGGCATTACTGAATTCGGATTCATTTTGTTAACTTCAAAGAGACAAACATTATCGGTTGATCGAGCAGTGAAGTAAAGCTTGTGAATTGTGTTGAGTTTTTGTTGTAAGAAACCAAGATTAAATCCTCTAAAAAATCGTCGAAAAAACAAGTAAAATATCCCTTGATTCGGAACTTTTTGTTGATTCGGAAGTGTTGATTCAGAAGATTTGGCTTGGAATACCTTGATTCGGAACTTTTGGTTCGGAAGTCTTGATCCGGAACTTTCCCTTGATCCGGAACTTTTCCCTTGATCCGGAACTTTCCCTTGATCCGGAACTTTCCTTGATCCGGAACATTCTCCTTGATCCGGAACTTTCCTTGATCCGGAACTTTTTCCTTGATCCGGAACTTTCCTTGATCCGGAACTTTTGGTTCGGAACTTCCTTGATCCGGAACTTTCCTTGATCCGGAACTTTTGGTTCGGAACTTCCTTGATCCGGAACTTTCCTTGATCCGGAACTTTTGGTTCGGAACTTCCTTGATCCGGAACTTTCCTTGATCCGGAACTTTTGGTTCGGAACTTTTTGGTCCAGAACTTTGGTTGATCCGGAACTTTTTGGTTCGGATGTTTTTGGTTCGGAACTTTGTCTGGGTAAACAGAAACTTGTTTCGAGTGAACAGTCGATCAAAAAATGGTGATTAAACCCAGATTTTTTACCAAATAACCTAAAAAGTTTTGTGATTTCTACAATAATAAGTAAAAACTAATACTTATCTACTAATCCCAATCACAAAAACACCAAAAACACCAAGAATCAAGATGGATCTTCTTAAAGAACACTAATACAATCAAAAACTAAAAACCACACAAATCATTACCTTAAATCACCCCATAGCTCTTGATACCAAATGTAGAATCTTGATAACCTATGAATCTATGAAGTGGGTTGATGCTTTCTAGAGAGAGAAACTAGAGAGAGAAAGTGAGAGAGAACTATGTGATATTTTTTTTCAAGTGAAAACATAAAGTGAACAACCACCAACCCCTTTCCAAGGAGGAAAGGGGTATTTATACTTCCAAGTCACTAATGGACTTGGGCCGGCCCATGACAAGCCCATGGGCCGGTTCTTACTTAACTAAATAAGTATTTGTTAACTACGAGCTATTACAACATAAATAATATTGTGGAGTGACCGATACTTCTAATATACGTTAAAACGTATTTCTAACACGGCTTGATTAGAATCAGGAATACGTACACCAAGGAATGGAAGTTCACGCATTTGAGCGAATTCCAAATCGTGATCATCATCATCCTCTTCATCATCAATAGGCATGACATGGGTAGTTGATTCGGGTGTTGGTTGAGAATTACTCGTTGATGGTATATCTTGACCAATTGTAGGTGTAGACGTATCTGATTGTGCTTCGGTTGCTGGAGCTACAACTTCTGTAACCGGAGCTATTACCTCAGGTCCTGGAGCAACAATACTTGGAGGAGTAAAAAATTCATCAAAGAACAGTTGAAATAACGTATCCCATTCATTACTGGAAGGTGGTGTAAGTTATGATGAAGTAGTGTTATTTGGGACAAGACCAGAGCTAATGTTACTCGGTCCTATTTCATGAAGTGCGGGTTCAGAGCTGCTTTGCTCAGAAGCCATAGCCGTCAGCTCATCAAAATCAACATTCATAGTTTCGAGGATTTACGGAATTAGATTCGGTATGCCTTCTTTGTGGATGCATAACCAATGAAGATACCAATATCAACCTTGGGTTGAAGTTTTCCCAAATTGTCAACATCATTATTTGGATAGCAAAGAGAGCCAAATACATGAAGATATGATAAATCTGGTACTTTTCCATGTAGAAGCTCATAAGGTGTTTTACCATGGCGTTTACTAATTACTGACCGGTTTTGGGTGAAAACTGTTGTAGATACTGCTTCTGCCCATAAAAACAATGGAGCCTTTGCGTAAATTAACAGCGTTCGAGCAGCTTCCATAAGTGTGCGATTTCGCCTTTCAACGACACTGTTTTGTTGTGGAGTGCGAGCAACGGATGTTTCATGAGAAATGTAACACCCCACTTGGATAAGTGGACCGTTACGTGTATTTATGGCGTGTCATCAAAGCATAAGGTAAATGTCCTAAAACATTAACTGACCATAGAGGAAATACCGGAATCAAACATCGGCAATCCAAACGTAAGCCCAAAACATGAAAAGTAAAAATACTGAAGGAAAGGACTAAACAATGTCCAAATAATTTCTCGTCAAATGATCTATATAAATTAGTCGATTAATAATTAATAACAATTATATTTATCATGGTTTAATTTTTCATACTCGTTACCCAAAATTTACGTGGCCCACTGGATTAGATGATGGCAAAATATTAAATGATGATAGCATGTTTTCTTATTTCTCCAACATGCATGCATTCGTAAATTTCTTTCTATGCTTTCATGTTTCTTGTTTAATTGTATATGACAAGTTTGTATGTTCTTTGTGAAGATATAGAGCACGTACTTATATGCCATGAACTGCATATTTTTGAAGACTACATAAAGTCCATGATCATCTCTTTATCAAAAGGTTTATTTCTTAAGGTACCCAGTTTCTGAAACTGAAATTTATCAACTTATATTTTAAGAGCTTTATGGTCTTGTTTATTTACCATGATATAGTCTCATTATAGATTACTATCATGTGATATGAATAAAAGTGAATTATGGCATAAGTGGTACCTTTAGGCAGAAATACAAGCTCATTAAAGTCGAGTATACACAACGATCCAAAGACGTATAATTATAGTCAATCTGCCCCAACTAAACACAAAGCAGGAACTCCATTCACGAGCCAACACGACGAGACACGTACCGTCTTCACACGCGGCCAGGAGGAATAAAAGAAAGCAACCTGAATGACTAATCGAATTCAACTCGGATGATCTTTCATCATTAGCATGAGAAAGATAATAACACATCAAAACAGGACGTGTATGAACACCAAATCGAGCATGATCACGAGCAGCAAAGTTCAACAAGGTACGATCGAAACCGAAACCGAACCTACTTGCAGAAGAACAAATCAGCCCAACATCCTGCCACTTCCACGAACTCTAATGACCATCAAACGAATCGAAACCTTAGTTTCAATGGCTTAGGGTTTGTGAATCTTGTGATAATGAGCAGTTTTTTTTTTGATATAAGATCTCAAGCGTAACCGACGGGGTATGTTATTATGTATAGTTGACTATGCCCATATTATGAGCGAATATTGATCACAAAATCAAATGAGCTAATTAGTCCTATTATTATTGGTATGTGTGATTAAGTCCACGGTTAGTTTTCGCTTTCCAAATTCACACATCAACTGTGATGTTGTTTCAGTTTAGTTTATATTCTAAAGCCAATATGCATGCATTTATGCTTCATCATTTACCAATTAGTTTATGATAATTTATTTTAATAATTCTTCATTTTTTTTGAATAATTAATGATTGCGTAATGTTCGAATTACTTATGTTATTTATTATCTGAAATAAATAGTTACGCAACATTTTATTTAAAACTATGATTGTACGTAATTATTGTCCGTGGACTTTTAAGGCGGGTTTTACAAGAAATGCCAACTTCTTCATAATAATCGCGCAAAATTTGATTCACAAATTCGGTTCTATTATCTGTACGAATGCGTCGGACAGTAGTGTTGAGACGTACTTGAATCATCTTGAGAAATCCGATGATGAATTTAGGTGCCTCATTTTTTGTTTTAAGAAATTTCACCCATGTAAACCGAGAGTAATCATCGACAATGACGAGGATGTAACTTTTACCACTAAGACTTTCAACACGCATTGGCCCACAAAGATCCATATGCAACAAACAAAGTTTCTCTTGGTTGGTGTCTTCAGTCTTGGGTTTGTATGATATCATAGTGCTTTTCCCCATTGTACACGCGAAACACAAGTGGTCCTTGTGAAATGTAAGTTGAGGAAGACCACGAACAAGTTCGTTTTTCGCCAAATGATTAATAGCGTCAAAGTTAAGAGGAGATAACCGTCGATGCCATAACCATGACTTAGTCTTTGATGCTTTGGAGAGAAGACATGCGGGAGAAGCGGCCATCATGTCTTGTAGAGACAAAGTGTACAAATTATTCCCTCGAGTACCTTTCAATAAATCAACCCCTTCGAAATTATGAATGAAGCAGGTATGCTCTCGAAAAGCAACTTCTAGGTTTGCATCACAAAATTGTCCCATAGAAAATAAGTTATGACCGAGACCTTCCACATAATACACTCTTGAAATTATAACATTCCCAATATGATATTCACCGTAACCCATTATCTTTACAATATGATCATTTCCAAATCGAACCGTACCAAGAAACTTGCTGACGAAATTTCTGAGCTAAGAGCGATCTCTGGTCATATGTTTAGAGCAACCAGAGTCCAAATACCAGAGAACAATTTGGACCACCTGTTTTCAACAACAACAGTAGACAATACATTGGAAACTATTGGTTCCTGAGTGTTTGTAGATACAAATATAATATTATCAGAATTGCTAACATTTGTGTGACCCTTAGATTTCCTGCGTTTTCTAATGTGAGTTTTATCACTAACAGGTTTTATTGTTCCAATTTTCTGATGTTTTGGAGTATTAGCGGGCACTACAGTGGGAGTAGACCTATTTAAAGGGCACTTGGTTCCTACGGTAGTGTTGGTGTTCCTAGTTAAAGGACACACTTGTGTTTTGGTAGCCTTGGTACTCCTAGTTAAAGGGCACGCTTTATTCGCTTTAGTGGGAGTGATCCTAGTTAAAGGACACGCATTTCCTACTATAGTGAAAGTTCTACCAGTGGGGCGCCACATCCAACCAACTAGGGTTAACACTTTCCCATTCTATTTCCATACTAATCCATTTTTCCGGGCATTCATCTCATTCATATGGTCAATAAGGCAAGAATCATGCGACTAGAAAACATGCATTCATTGCAACTCCAACATTTCAAATTAGAATTCACAGTAGGCTTAGAACGTTGCACAACCGCAGAGCCTTTAGATTTAGCTACATGATTCTTTTTATTCAAAACAGAAATAACATTCCTAGGATGGGCTTCTACTTTCTTCTTCACTTGACTACTAGATGGGGGAAAGATCCTATCATTCTTCTTGTTTCTTTTAAGCTTAGATGTTTGAGCCTTAGTAGTTGCTTACTCCTGTAGAAGGCAACACGGGAATATTAAAAGCTGGTTTTGATTTTGCCTTATCTTTGGTGACCAATGTTTGAGATGGTTTAGTCCTAGGTCCCTTGTTAAGTGGTGTGACGGCGAGAAGGTTCCTATTGATTGCACTAGAGGACGATGCTCAGACAGTGGCTGCGTTATACACAACATTCTTACCTTTTAGGGTACGAAGTGTTTCCTTTAACTCAGTCAAAGCCAGCTTTTTATCACAAATTTGTTCCCTCAAATCAGATATTTCCACCGACTTTCGATTCAATCGTTCAGTCAATGATTGATTCTGTGTAGTGGTATTAGCACATGCGGGCTTTACTGAATCGAAGGATTGTGTATTTTTCTGTTTTAAGTTATCAACTTTGGACAAAATCTTAGAAACTCGATTATCTAGATCAAGTTTAAAATTCTCAGCGGCCTCAACTACGTTCACACAGTTAAGCTCCTTAGATTTCTCTATATCTATCGGCAATGATTTAGCAACCTTGTCACATGGCTGACGCTGTTTTGATTGTAAATTCAATCAAAAATTCTTTTGAAAATTTGCATCATCTATATTAACACCTTCGAATGACGTTTCAAAGATTTCTTGAATAAATTGTTGCTTACATTCAAGCGAAATACAATGTGTTTGAATCTCATTAAAACGTTTTGAAAGCGAAGAATACGAATCTTGAAGCTTTAAAAATTCAGCGTTAGATTTGTGACAAGTACTATCTACCACATTATCCACAGATTCAAGATTATGCATAATAGAATCATTATCAACATTTTTATTCACACAGACGGAAACAATATCATGAGACATCACTTGCTTTAGAAGCTGATCATTTTGGCGTGAAACTCGTTCTATTTCAAGTAAACTGTTTTCATAAGCATCATCCATTTCATTGAAAACACGTCTAACTTCTTCTATTTCCAAAAGAAAATCTTGATCAATATTACTAATACAATCTTTAACATTGTATACAAATGGAACAATTTCGTCTAGGAACGCAGATCTAGTGTGCTCAAAATTCCATTCACCTTCCGTTATGGTCGTAGCCGTCGTACGTTCCGTAATGACCTTGTCAAAATCGGCAAAGTGTTGGTGCACTGCATTTAAGCTATCTGACACCTTACTTACCGGTGGAATTAACTTAGTTAAATCCTTTTTGACAAGTGTAGGAGATGTACTAGGAAGGTTTTTCGTTGACAAAGTTTGAGGCACAAAAACTGTTAATTGAGCTAATTCCTTTTGTAAACGAATATTGGTCTTTTTAGAAAATTGATCTTTATTGTGCTGAACATAATCAAGCTTATGGAATTTTGAAAGAATTTTAGAATGAGTTTCTTCCGCAAGTGACAGTATCTCCTCAGTACTACGAACATAAGGTGCTTCTTTTGATTTTCCAATTATTGTCACATCATATAGACAAGGAATTGTTGGGTCAAAAAGTTGATGTGGCAGAAACTCAAAATCGAAGAAAATATCAAGTAAAAGTCAAACGCTGATGGATATTGAAGATTTGATGGAGAATTCTATTTAGGGAATATATTGAGTATATTATTTATGATATACACAATATATAGTTTATCTAAATAGAATATTTAGATGTTTATTTGATTTGATCTCTTGTAGATTCTGTTCCTTCTACTATAAAAGGAACAAGAGTCTTAGGTTTTATTCATATTATCATTCACAATGTAAACCTAAAGTGTGTGTTGCACTAGACGTGGGATTCAATGTATACACGTCTAGTGGTTGTTTATTATTAATATAATGAACAATCGTTGAGTATTTTATGTGTCTTGTGCCTAAACACCTTGTTATGATCATTGTTCTATTCCGCTATGTTATCATATGAACGATGATCAACCTAGATATAATGGTTCATAACCATTGAGTCTAACGATCAATGGACTCCACAATTGGTATCAGAGCCTAAGGCTCTTGATATCTAGGTCCGACAAGGTGTTCGTGTATGGTGAAGAAAGAAAAATTCGTATGAGTTTTTCTGGACGTTTTTGTGTGCGCAGCAGTATTCAGAAGGTCATAACTTTTGATTGAACCGTTGGATCGTCACGAAATTTTATATGTGTGTTCTACATACATAGATCTAAACATCCACCGGAGGGATTGTCGAGGTTTATCCCCAGGCAAAAGTTATTAAGCGTCAAAGTCAGCAGCAGGGTATATGCAGTTTTCTGTGGACAGCCATGTTCAAAACACGATCTCTCCTTCGTTAACCGTTGGATCTTCGTGATTTTTGAACTGTAGATTCTTGGCACTTGTGTCTTGAATCTCACCGAAGGGATTTTCGGTTTGATCTCTAATGAAAAATTTATTCTATATCGAAGTTTGCTGCAAAGGAGGTATGAAGTTTTATGGTTCACATAAAATAATGAATTAGGGTTTATTCCAAACCCTAGAATCAAATTCAGTTCAGTCAAATCCCTAGATCCATTGGTGTTATTGTGATTGTTGTTAGGGTTTTATAATAAACCCTAGATTCAAGATTATGTTTGGTTGGCTGCTATTTGATCGAGGGTTGTGCAAAGCAAGTGATCACGTTTGGTGTTTCTTTTTAAAAGGAAATCATGACGTGGAGAATCAAATTGAAGTACAAAAGTGTGTGTGAAGGTCTCGTTACCTTCTACTTTTGTTAAATATTGTGTTTGATGGTCCCCATCGTAAGATTTATAAGGAGTGTGTTCACACGGTCGTTAAGCTCTGATTGGATAATTTATGGCTTTACACAAGAAGTGATTCGTTATCTATAATTCGAATCCTCTACATGATTATCCATGGTTACTCTCGTGGGGGCTAAGTCAAGATACAAACCTTTCAATTTTGATTGGTTCTTTAATTTGTGTTCACACGGTTACAAGTTTCCTATTGGTGGACAATCATGTGTTCACATGATTAAAGTTAAAGGGAAACAAAGGCTACGAGAGACCAGTTCACATGGGCTTATTTGTTTAATATTGCTAATACTCGGTTGTGGCCCAGGGATTGCAAAGATGGCCAGTAACATAAGATGAGAATTTAAGTTGCACAAAGTGTGCATCACGTGGGAATGATTGGTCTACTGCCACAATTATTATCATACGCATGAGTATATAATGATACGTTGAGCATGTGATTAAGCAACGCTGACAAGAGTAAAGAATGAACGCTGACAGGACTGGCGCTGACGTTTGTAATTGAGGCGCTGACAAAAAGAATTTTGACGCTGACAGAATAAGTCAACACTGATAGAGTTGACAGTGTCGTCCGATATATGAACTTCAACGCTGACACGTATTGTCCGATATTGGACAATACATCTGTCAAAGATATTGGACAGAAGAAGATATTGGACAACACAAGGTTTGCTGCTGTTGAGAAAATTGTGACGTTTTAAGCACACAAAAAGGAGGATTATACACACAAAGGTACATGGAATCTCCGTTTTATTCAGAATATCAAGTTGATATTTATGGCTCGGATATTTTTAAAAGGAATTAATGATTTTAAAGCGAGTTAGCAATTATTCGTGGGAATTTGATGGATATTTAAACTATGTAATCGGGATAGCCTTGCAAAAGAGTTATCCAGCATAACACTTTTACATATGGTATGAAGATGTTATTTCATTCAAATTCGTCATGAAGAGGTGTTAGCTTAAGGGGAAGAATTCTTATGGTAAGTTTGATGATTGAAGAAGATTTTCGCGAGTTTGTGTTCTATCATATCTTAAAGTCGTGCACTTCCAGTCATAGACTTTAAAGGTAACTTGTTCGTGCTTTACATGGTTGGTGATGAAGACTTGTCATAACACTTGAAGGAGTTACATTATCGTGCTTAGTGTCTCACATAGGATGAGAATATTGACAAGAGATCTAGGTCTCGTTATACTTGGTAGAGTATAAGTTCTTTATCACGTGGATAGTACAAGACATGGAACATAGGTTTGGGTTATTCTGCTTCTACATCAAAATTATTGTACTTATTTTTCTTCAGGATCATTACACAGAGCCTACATTTGGAGAATCTTCAAAGATTGCATACATTGTTTACTTCCTTGTTGATGTGACAAAAAGGGGAAGAAAATACGTGCTACACTTGAGGGGAAGCAATTTGAAGATCATGTACAACTTACAAGAGATACACATAGAGTTTTGCCACTATCAACTAGGGGAAGATTGTTGGGTCAAAAAGTTGATGTGGCAGAAACTCAAAATCGAAGAAAATATCAAGTAAAAGTCAAACGCTGATGGATATTGAAAATTTGATGGAGAATTCTATTTAGGGAATATATTGAGTATATTATTTATGATATACACAATATATAGTTTATCTAAATAGAATATTTAGATGTTTATTTGATTTGATCTCTTGTAGATTCTGTTCCTTCTACTATAAAAGGAACAAGAGTCTTAGGTTTTATTCATATTATCATTCACAATGTAAACCTAAAGTGTGTGTTGCACTAGACGTGGGATTCAATGTATACACGTCTAGTGGTTGTTTATTATTAATATAATGAACAATCGTTGAGTATTTTATGTGTCTTGTGCCTAAACACCTTGTTATGATCATTGTTCTATTCCGCTATGTTATCATATGAACGATGATCAACCTAGATATAATGGTTCATAACCATTGAGTCTAACGATCAATGGACTCCACAGGAATATATTCCTGAGCTTGTTTTGCATAACCGGGATTAGGTGGTAAATCTTGAAGACGCTTGAGTTTGAGTTCTTTAAATGATTTAGTTAAAAGATGAACCTTTTCTGTGGAAGCGTATTGTTTTAAAAGCTGTTGTTCCTTGAATTAAAGAAGTTTGGTAGCCTTAATTTCGGATTCAAACTTTTTAGACTCGAGAGTTTCGAAATCCATTTTAAGTTTCTGAAAATCACGTACAACCGACTCTTTTTCTTTTAATTCTTTGGAAAGAGTAGCTTTTAATGATTCTATTTCGTTTAAGTTTTCAATCTTTTCAAAACAAAATTGGTCAAATTCAGAATAAGTTATTTTATCAGCTTGAGGGACCATTTCAATAGTTTTGACCTTATCCTTATACAGTGCAAGCTCAGCGATTAGGTTGGCATTCATATCTATGGTTTGTCGAACAGCCACATTCATGTTATCAATAATATGTTTAGGCACCATTACCAAATCACGTTGATCATAAGATTCAATACCC
Source organism: Glebionis coronaria (assembly GCA_025667525.1). Classification (NCBI taxonomy): domain Eukaryota; kingdom Viridiplantae; phylum Streptophyta; class Magnoliopsida; order Asterales; family Asteraceae; genus Glebionis; species Glebionis coronaria. The sequence goes on along the minus strand of CM046875.1, from coordinate 463,133,631 downwards.
ATCGTAGCATTTGCTTGATGTTCAGTCAAATGTGTTGGATTGGATACCGCGTCATTTGAGTTACTAGTTCCCGAATGCTGTTTGAGGTTGTCATTTTCATGCTCAACATGATGTGGATTATCATGAACATTATTAGATGTGTTTGCTACCTCACTGACGACATGAGAACCGTAGTGAGAGAGATTAGCAACGAGTGCAGCTTGGGTTGAGTGAATGTCATCACAATCCGAATCATATGCATCAAAATCATCTGCTTGATATGCTGCATTAGAAGTAGAGACGACTACAATGCCTTCATTATCTGCTGCCCCTGGGTATGCAAGAAATGCTAATTCCTCTAAATCCAAAATCTTCCCCTTAGACTGAGCATCGACAAAATACATCTTCTCACGAAACCATGTTGCATCCCTTCTCCTTTTTGGCTGAGTGCATTCCCTCGCCATATGACCTTGTCCTCGGCAATTATAGCAAGTCACAACCTTTTGAGGACCAATAGATCTTCCATTTCCAGTAGCATGAGTAGTCACGGCTTGAGCGTTAACGGTCCTTGTAGGAGATCTATATGAATTTTGCCTACCCTGAATGAATTGCACTGTTACTTGATGATAGGTGTGAAAACACCCATCCTTTTACCACTTAATTACAATAATAACCAGGCCAAAACGTGTATTTTATGTCATAAATGTCGGAATTATGCGTGGTTTGTGTTTTTGTTGTGATTTAGGACGAAAATGTGAAAAGCGGAGAAAACACGGGCTTTCACGGGCTTTTATCGAAGAAAAAGACAAAAGACGAAGTCAAGAAATCAAGAGTGCAAAAAGAACGGAATTCCAAGGCCTATTCTGAAGATTTATCGAAGAAAAAGTCCAAAGAAGGAAGTTTAATAAAGCCGAAGAACTCAAGTCTAAGTTATGAAGAAATCACAAGACGAGTTTAAAGTAATCCCGAGACAAAGTCTGAAAGGTCGAAGAATTTAAAAGATTAAAGACTAAAGACGAATGATTAAAAGATAATTAAAGAAAGAAGAAAGAGGGGAGGAAGCTTCCTTCCACTAATCACCTCCTCCCCTATAAATAGAGTCATTAGGATTTCATTTGTTTTTGTTGGCTAATAGTGACAATTAGTTCTTCCACCATTTTAATTACTTGCACCCTTATTTCATGTCATTTCCTTAATTGTCAATTTTAATTACCTTGCCTTGCACCTTAATTTCTTTAATTCCAAGTAAGTTTACTTTTTATGTTTATTGAATCTTTACTTTTATTTGTTAATCTCTCATCTACCTTTCTTGTTTGATCTTAATCTTTATGTTTATGTTCATGTTCTTTAAGTTTTTATTAATTTGATTAAGTGCGTTTTGATTATTTTGATTAGTATTGTTAGTTTGATTGATTTGGATTGTTTGTTTATGATTAGTAGATGTTATTTGGTTAGTTTGATTTAATCTTTTGGTTTGATTTGATTAGTTTTGGTTAGATTCGTGTTCTATCTCCTTCCCTGTTCTTCGCTATATCTGTTGCCCAGGCTATTTCGAATGAAGGGTTTGTTCTAGTTTATTCCGGATCAATTCTTTCTTCCGGATCAACTTGACATTCCGAATAAAGGATTTATTCCGGATAAGTGAAATATTCCGGATTAGTGAATATTCCGAATAAAGCATACATTCCGAACGAAGCTAAGTTATTCCGGATAAAGGTGTTATTCCGGATGAAGGTTTTGTTTAGAATATTCCGAATGAGTGCCTTTTATTCCGAATAAGTATGTTATTCCGCATAAGTAGTTTATTCCGGACGAAGCTGATATTTCGGATCAAGACTTTTATTCCGAATCAAGCCAACATTCCGAACCAACAGTTTATTCCGGATGAATATTTATTCCGGATGAAGGTTATCCTTTGGTTATTCCGAATAAGCAAACATTCCGGATGAGTATTTTATTCCGCATGAAGAGAACATTCCGAGTAAAGAAGAATCATTCTGAGTGAAGGTGACATTCCGAACGAAAAATTATTCCGAACGAAGGTGTTTTTCCGAATGAGCTGTTTTTAGTTTATTTTAAGTTTATGTTTTTAAATTCTTAAGCTTTACTTTTCCCGCCTTTTTCCTTAGTCGCACCTTAAGATTACTTGCCTTAGATTTAGTTTAAGTTTGCCTTTAGGATAGTTTTAAGTTTGCGTTATTTACGTTAATTGCTTTTATTTTCCCGTCAGTTATTTTCAATTAGGTTTAGATTTTAATTACCGCCATTTACTTTAAAGTTTTTGCATTTTAATTATACTACAACGACACAACATTTGTTTCACCAAAAGACAACTGAGTCGCACATTTTTCCCTTTTTCAATTCGAAGAGACTGGAACAACGATAATTTTCTTACTAGGTAAAAGCCTCGTATTAAATGGTACCGCTGCCGGCTCTTTTCGTGAAGATTAACAGTTTTCTGTGAGAGACGCGTTGCTTTTTTTGGGATCCGTTCATTCGTGAGCGTTATTTTTCTTGCTTAAAATTTCCAAAAATCCATAAAAATTAAAAATTGTTAAAAATCCAAAAAAAATTAAAAATTTTCAATATCCAAAAAGATTTTATTTTCTTTATAATGTATATATATTGTCTATTGTTTTGGTATCTTTTTCTTTTGCGTTCGCAGGTGTATGCGTACTAGATCTTCAACTTATCCAGAGCCCGAGACTCGTGAAGATTTAGCTATGGCAGGTGTGAACAACAACAATAATCTACCGCACCTCAACAATAACAACAACAATGTTCTTCCACAACCCGATCTTCGGACAATGGAGGAGCTTTGTCAACCCACAATGTTTGGACGAGGAGGACCGATTGCGCCGATGCAAATCACGGCTCCGGAGTTTTCGTTGAAGCATCACATGATACAACAAGTGCAAACTAATCCATTCCGCGGAATACCGGATGATGATGCCAACAAACTCCTCTACAAATTCGTTACTATTACCCAAAGCATGAAGTTGCCCGGTGCTACTATGGATGTTCTTCGCCTTCAAATCTTCCCACATACTTTATCACACCACGCCGAGAAATGGATTGATCGTCTCCCGAAGAATTCCATTCATACTTGGGATGACATGACTCAACGCTTTTTGTCGCGCTACTTTCCACCATCCATGGTCACGAGCCTTCGAAATCAAATCAGCGGTTTTATGCAAGAACCCGATGAATCTCTCTTTGATGCTTGGGAAAGATATAATGTTTTGATCGATCGATGTCCAAACCACAACATGCTCCCCGTTACCTTAATTGATACTTTCTACAATGGTTTGACTTTTCGTGATCGTGATACGATTAATGCAGCCGTTGGTGGCACATTTATGAAAAGAAGACCCGAGGAGTGTAGAGAGCTTATTGAGAACATGACTACTCATCACAAAAATTGGGATTCCTCCGCTTCTTCAAAGAACAACCCGAGAGTCAATGTTTCTTCCACTTCAGCAAACCCCGACATGACCGAATTCACCCGCATGATGGCCGAAATGAACAAAAATATCTTGCTCATCGCTTCAAACCAACAACAACAAGTTAAAGCGGTAGCCAATCCTTGTGATACATGCGGCGGTCCTCACTCATACACTGATTGTCCTTCTACTCAAGGCAATCCGGAAAACGTGTATGCGGCTTATGGTAATTATTCACCGGAAAATTACCAAGCCCGACCTCAAGGGGATCGAAATTTGCTAAGTTACCGGTCCAACAACTATCTTTCACCCGGTTTTTCTCCTCAAAACCACAACCCCAACAACAATTACAATAGAAGCAACCAAATCCCACCTCGAGCTTCTAATCCTTATCACCCACCCGCTCAACAAGCCCCACCCATTAATCAAGATGTTGAAGCCTTCATGAGAACCCAAGGAGAGCAAATTAAGAATCTGCAAAGCCAAATTATCAATTTGAAAGGGGATATCACCAAGCAAGGGAATGACATTAGATCCGAGCTTCGAAATGATATACAATCCTCATTCAGCAATCAAACGAACGATTTGAAGAATATGTTGGCTAGTTTCTTACCCACTACTCAACCCTCTATTTCGGGCTCTCTACCTTCAAACACCGTCACCAACCCGAGAGCGAATGCGAGTGCTATTACTACCGTAGTGGAGCAACTTTAGTAGGACCATCTATCCTACCCCCAGTTACACCATCTACACCTCCCCCACCACCATTTATCCCTACTACTCCCACACCTAGTATTAGTTCACCATTACCGTCTCCGCCTCGTCATGAAGAAGTACCCAACAAGAATCCTCCACCAACCCCACCTTCCACCTTTAACCCTTCAACATCTCAACCTTCACCTTCTACACCTCCACCACCCAACCCCAGCATTCCTTACCCTTCTCGACTCAACAACGCTAGAATTTTGACTAAGAATGACATTCTAGTCTCTAACGTTTTGGAAAAGATTGTCGGCATGAAAGTCACCTTTACCCTTGTTGCAGCTCTTGCCCAAATGCCACAATTTGTAAAGATGTTTAAGGAATTGCTTAGTGAAGGAGAAGATGGTCGAGTTTGTTAATACTCGCTTGAATGAAAATTGCTCTGCAATCCTTCTTAAAGAACTTTCGGAAAAACTTGGAGATCCCGGTCGTTTTGTGCTACCTTGTACTTTTAACCAAACCGACAAATTTACTGCCTTAGCCGATCTCGGGGCCAGAATAAATTGGATGCCTTTAAGTGTTTGGAAAAAGTTATCATTGCCCGACCTTACACCAACGAAGATGACTCTTGAGCTTGCAAATCGCACTCTCGCTTACCCCGTTGGTATTGCCGAAGATGTGTTCATTAAAGTTGGCACATTCACTTTTCCGGTCGACTTCTTCGTTGTTGATTATGAAATGGACCCTCGTATTCCGTTAATACTTGGACGCCCATTTTTGAGAACCGGTAGAGCTTTAATAGATGTGGATAAATGTGAACTCGTCTTAAGAGTCGGGGATGATGCACAAGTTTTTGAAATGGGAAAGCTTACAAGCAAATATAATGGAAGATAATCAGCGAATATGATTAATGTGCTTGATGATTTTGTCGTCTACAACAATCCTCTATTCGATTCTTGCAATGATAATCCACTTTTTCAAGATGATGTGGATGATTCTCTCTCCAATTTGGAACCTCCACCCATATATGATTCTCTACCGATCTATGATGCTTATGATGATGATTCTAGCTCCGATGGGGATGATTATGATGATTTTACTTCCGAGTATCCCAACATGCCCACTTATGATGATTTTGATGAGGCCGATACTCTTTCGAGTGATTCTTCACATGATGAAGATCCTCCGCCATCCATGCTTGATCTTACTTTAGATGACTACTCATTTGATGCAGACTTTTCTACTTTTCTCAATACATACTTCCCTCATGAGAGTGATGCCCCTCCTTTGGACTTTGATGATTATGGTCTTCATTCTTCTACGGATTTGAAGAAAATTCTTTCAAAGATCCGACACCGGACGACACCAACATCCGCAGCACGTATGTTTTGACACCTCATTGTCCACCTTCTGAGGACGAGGTTGTGCATTTTCTTAGCGGATGTTCTTCAAATTCTGCTGAGCCTGAGTGCTATTTTCCCCTAAAGGAAAAGGTGTTCGACCCTGGTATTGACATTTTTAAGCCATCTCAGTATCCATCTGATGAAATAAAAGGAAAAATCTTTGGAACTATTGGAGATATGCTTGCACCTCTTCACCCTTGCTACCACCGTGCTCCATCTTTGCTTAAGGGAACCTTGCCTACTCTTCTTTGGCTTGCCTTGTTTGCCTTAAGCTTGTGCTATTTGATGGACGAAAACTATGTATTTGATCCCGGTGGATGTGTTTCATGCTTCTTCCTATGTTAATCAAGGTCGAGTCAGGCTCACGACTCGGTGAACAAAAATCAAGCGCTTCTTGGGAGGCAACCCAAGTATCTATCTTTTAGCTATCTTTATCCTAAGTGTAGGGGGACCCGTTGGTGTTTGCTATTTCCTCTCTTCTCATATTCAGGGATTCGAGCGTTCAATGATCCACTCTTGGTGATTTTTGACGACCCGTGATTCCGTGTTTCCGTCTTCCCGGTTCTATCCTAAACTCTTTTCGATTCACTATTTTATATTTCTCAATATTAAAATAGGAATCTCGTTAGTTGTCTTTTCCTTAACAAGATTTAAATAACATGCACAATGTCCTAAGTGTAGGGGAGTTTACACCCACATGCTTAAACATTGATGACAATGTTTATATCAAGTGTAGGGGAGACTTCTATCGAAGTTAAGTGGCTTTTTCCTTGTATTTGTCCTCATTTTAACCGGAAAATCAATTTTTCGACATTTTTCAAAATTTTTGATCTATTTTGGCCTATTAGTTTTTCCTTTGTTATAGTTATTTTCTTTCCTTGCTAGTATAAATTTTCAATAAAGTGGTTTTAATTTTTAAACGTTGTGAATCTTTTGACTCAATCCGAGTTTACTTATCTAAGTTTACTATAGCTAGTATCCTTAACGTGTTTAAGTCAAGTTTTACTAGACTTTTATATAGGGAGCTTTAAAACGCGAAAGTCTTAACTCTCACGAGTTAAGAACAAGAACTTTTCGCAAGCTTCTATAATTGATCCTAGAGAGTCGTTTATCAAGGGAACTTTAAAATGCGATTTCTAAACTTAAAAAAGTCTAAGAATTTGCAAGATCCTATAGACGACTCGAAAACCCAAAACTTTGATTTAATAGGCTAAGCATCCATGAGTCTCATTCCTTGAGATTTTAAATTGTGGAGAACGAGAGATGATAGAGCCAATTATAAGTTTGGTATTCTTTCGTGAATTTATGTGAGTTAATTATAAGCCTATTCTCCCATCGCTTGCTAATAAATTTATCTGCAATAAATAAGGTTGTACGATTTGAAAAGTTACTTAGCTTCTAGCCCAAGATCGTTTAAAAGTTACTCGATATTGATTAGAGTTCATAGCCAAGGCATAACTTATTGAAGCGGGATGCGAAGATTGGCGAGTCCAAAAAGGTCCTAACAAGACATGAGGGCTACATTTTGTTGCTAAAGATCCCAAGTGATGTGAAGAATCATTTATCGAAAATCAATATGAAGGATCGAGACACACGACGAAAAGCAAATACTCCCCTAAAGATCATGGAGAAGTCTATCCAAAAAGACCCTAACAAGGTATGAGGATAAATAGATCCAAGTCCAAAAAGGAGGCGGATTATTGTATATCAAAGTCCAAAATAATGATTGGAGAAAAATGAAGAAGTCGGGGTCCAAAGATGAAGAATTTCTCAAAACTTCAAGTGAAGAAATTCCTATTATGAAGAGAAGACCATTATTTCATGAACGTCTCTCAAGATTTGAAGTATGAAGTCGCTGCCAAATATCGGTCCGAGAAAGGTCTCAAATCGTGAAGCAAGTTACGCCAAGATATGAACTTTATGAGGTCCCGAGAAGCAGTTTTAAAAGATTTTGTCGTTTAGCTAACTATTGATTAAATCGTCCCACTTTATTTTCAGCCTTAATAACTATCGAAATAAGTCAACAATGCATCCTCGTGATTCATTCAAGACAATAATAAAATATAAGAGATACACCTAAGAATAAGGGAGTCTAAGTAAAATAATTGGCCCACATGAGTTCGTGTTAGTTTGCTAACTTATAATAACAATGATCTCGTTTTTAAGCTTGGTAGGGAGAACGTGAAAAATTGAGGATGATAATCATTCATGACATTTCCAAAACCCTAAGGTATGTCTTTGATTTCTTTACTTACTTTCTTCCTTTGAATGTTTATAATTTTCTATCTCTTTAATAAAGGCCAATATGGATTGATTATGATGGAAAATGTAAAACGTGCTTTGTAACTAATGCATTGCATGAGGAGATTGCAATGGTCAAATGTAGGGGATTTGATAGGTGTGAAAACACCCATCCTTTTACCACTTAATTACAATAATAACCAGGCCAAAACGTGTATTTTATGTCGTAAATGTCGGAATTATGCGTGGTTTGTGTTTTTGTTGTGATTTAGGACGAAAATGTGAAAACGGGAGAAAACACGGGCTTTCACGGGCTTTTATCGAAGAAAAAGACAAAAGACGAAGTCAAGAAATCAAGAGTGCAAAAAGAACGGAAGTCCAAGGCCTATTCTGAAGATTTATCGAAGAAAAAGTCCAAAGACGGAAGTTTAATAAAGCCGAAGAACTCAAGTCTAAGTTATGAAGAAATCACAAGACGAGTTTAAAGTAATCCCGAGACAAAGTCTGAAAGGTCAAAGAATTTAAAAGATTAAAGATAAAGACGAAGGATTAAAAGATAATTAAAGAAATAAGAAAGAGGGGAGGAAGCTTCCTTCCACTAATCACCTCCTCCCCTATAAATAGAGTCATTAGAATTTCATTTGTTTTTTTTTGCTAATAGTGACAATTAGTTCTTCCACCATTTTAATTACTTACACCTTTATTTCATGTCATTTCCTTAATTGTAAATTTTAATTACCTTGTCTTGCACCTTAATTTCTTTAATTCCAAGTAAGTTTACTTTTTATGTTTATTGAATCTTTATTTTTATTTGTTAATCTCTCATCTACCTTTCTTGTTTGATCTTAATCTTTATGTTTATGTTCATGTTCTTTAAGTTTTTATTAATTTGATTAAGTGGGTTTTGATTATTTTGATTAGTATTGTTACTTTGATTGATTTGGATTGTTTGTTTATGATTAGTAGATGTTATTTGGTTAGTCTGATTAATCTTTTGGTTTGATTTGATTAGTTTTGGTTAGATTCGTGTTCTATCTCCTTCCGTGTTCTTCGCTATATCTGTTGCCCAGGTTATTCCGAATGAAGCGTTTGTTCTAGTTTATTCCGGATCAAGTCTTTATTCCGGATCAACTAGATATTCCGAATAAAGGATTTATTCCGGATAAGTGAAATATTCCGGATCAGTGAATATTCCGAATAAAGCATACATTCCGAACGAAGCTAAGTTATTCCGGATAAAGGTGTTATTCCGGATGAAGGTTTTGTTTAGAATATTCCGAATGAGTGCCTTTTATTCCGAATAAGTAGGTTATTCCGCATAAGCAGTTTATTCCGGACGAAGCTGATATTCCGGAGCAAGACTTTTATTCCGAATCAAGCCAACATTCCGAACCAACAGTTTATTCCGGATGAATATTTATTCCGGATAAAGGTTATCCTTTGGTTATTCCGAATAAGCAAACATTCCGGATGAGTATTTTATTCCGCATGAAGAGAACATTCCGAGTAAAGAAGAATCATTCCGAGTGAAGGTGACATTCCGAACGAAAGATTATTCCGAACGAAGGTGTTTTACCGAATGAGCTGTTTTTAGTTTATTTTAAGTTTATGTTTTTAAATCCTTAAGCTTTACTTTTCCCGTCTTTTTCCTTAGTCGCACCTTAAGATTACTTGCCTTAGATTTAGTTTAAGTTTGCCTCTAGGATAGTTTTAAGTTTGCGTTATTTACGTTAATTGCTTTTATTTTCCCGTCAGTTATTTTCAATTAGGTTTAGATTTTAATTACCGCCATTTACTTTAAAGTTTTTGCATTTTAATTATACTACAACGACACAACATTTGTTTCACCAAAAGACAATTGAGTCGCACATTTTTCCCTTTTTCAATTCAAAGAGACTGGAACAACGATAATTTTCTTACTAGGTAAAAGCCTCGTATTACTTGACCATCTTGAATAGTGTCTTGTTGTCGAGGATTTGAAGAGGTTCAGAGCTGATTGTTTGTTGGTGGAAATCCTCTAGTTGCAACAAGTTTTGACAAGTAGGCAGTGAGGATGGTTTAGAACATCAGTTGGCGTATCATTTGGAGTAAAGACCAGTGCTTCAATTGGTGGAAGTTCATTGGAGTAGAGGGCTTGTGCTTGTGGTGCTTCAATTGGAAACTATCCTTGCTGAGGCATATAGCCAATTGGAGAAATGATAGCTTGTGATGGAGATGCCTGATGTGTTGGTTGCTGTGGATAAGGCTATTGATGAACACTTTGTTGAAATGCTTGTTGTGGCATCATTAGTGGTTGATAAGATGGTTGTTGTGGTTGCTAATAGGTGTGTGGTGGTGACTGCTGCAAGTATGATGGTTGTTGATAAGTGTAAGCCATGTTTTGTTGGAGAGTCATTTGTTGAGAATCATACATGGAAAGTGGATCACGAACTTATGGTGTAGACAACCGATCCTCGATCACATGGCATTCGTGTTGTTGAAGAAAATCTTGAAGTTGATCCTCGTTGGTTTGATGCAAATCCTTAGCCAATTTAACAGCTGTCACGTACTTGCTCCATTCAGAAGGAAGAGTGTTCAAATACTTGGTGTTCAATTGAAACGTAGGAATTGCCAGGCCATAGATGTTAAGCTCATTCAACAAGAGAGTGAATCTCAAATAGTAATCATTGAGAGTCTCCCCTGGGTAGGCAAACTTATCAAAAGTATCATAAAGCTTACACTCTCGTTCTTGTTTAGTTAACGAGGTGCCTTGCATAAGAACACGAATTCTATCCCATAACTCTTTGGCAACCTTATGTTTACTGAAGAGTTTGTTGACATCTGGAGGAAGGGCTTGGAGAATGATGTTTGTAGCTTGTTTATCACACTTGTCTTGAATCTTAGCATCTCTAGTTTATTCACCCACTGTGCGAGGACGAGTAACGGCACCTTCCGTCACAGTACCATATACCAATGGTCCATTGAGCACTGATGCCCAAATGAGATGTCCATTTTCTTTGTTCAACATATAAAGTTCCATTCGGGAAGCCCAATCCTCGTACATAGTCTTCACCAACATTGGTGGACGATTATCCATACCCGAGAGGATGGACTTATCCGTAAGAGATGTTTACTCCATTTCGATAAGTTAAGATTTACAAATTTTGATCGAACAATGAGAGAAAGTAAATGTGTTTGTTGTTGTGTGTTGAAGTCGAAAAATAATGTTAAAATCCCCTTATAATTTTTCTCGATAAACCAAAAATTCCAAGATTTTGTAAAATGGTGTGACCTCCCTTAGGGGGAGATTGTTGGAAATATGTTTTTCCAAAGAAAGTCTCGGTCACATCATTGTTAGCATAGATCACGAGCTATAGACTATTTACGGCATTGTAACTTGGAGTGACCTCCCTTAGGGGGAGATTGTTGGAAATACGTTTTTCGTATTTAGAAAGGATCGGTCACTCCAACGATATATTCAAGTATTGGGCTCGTGATCCAATATGTAAACATATAGCTCATATAGCCAACATGTAGGGTGCGCTATATATACCCCCTCCTAGCATGTTAGGAGGGGTTGAGCACTTAGTTTATCACATTTTTCTCATTCCATCTTTCTCCCATTCTCTCCTTTCTCTCTCTAACTCTCCCTCTCTAGTTCTTTCATCTTCTTCTTTCTTTAGATAAATCAAACACCTACACAATCCTAAGAAACTAAGGACCTACAAGATTAAAAAGGTTTACCGAATGCGTGAATCAAATGGAACTAAGAACACGAACACCCAATATTCAATACTCAAAATCAAACAACCACTCTTGTGGTGTTCTTGGTAGCCGGCGGCAAGGAAGAGAGGCAAGGAGAACTAGGGTTTTAATTTTTGTAAAATCTTATGAATGAAAAATTTTGTGTTTTCCCTTCCATATTTGGTCAAATTAAGTTGGGCTTGGCCCTTGTCCTTCCTTTTGTCCGCGGCTATAAGGCCCCACGAAGGTAACCCGTACAATTTTCATGTTTAGCAAATTACGTGTTCATCCGTTAGTGTTTTCGTGTTAGTTCGTAATAATTATTCGTGTTACAATAGGTACTTGTACTTAATCGATATTTTAATAAATACATACGTAATTTACATGTTTTTGATTTAATGTTCGTGATTCATGTTCGTGACTATAATTATTATGAAACTAATTATCGTGTAATATCACGTACTTAATACTTATCGTGTAATAACACGTGCGTAGTTTCTGAAATTAATATTCGTGACACGTGTTCGTGCTATAAAAGGAAAGTTTTAGTTTGTTCGTATGTTTTCTAAGTGTACTGTTCATGGTAAAGGCATGCGAGTTTTACAACATACATTTCCTCATTTATAAATCCATTTAGTAAATCACTATTAACGTCCATTTGATAGAGTTTAAAATCATGAGCACAAGCATAAGCAAGTAAATTTCATACGGACTCAAGCCGAGCAACCGTGGCATATGATTCATCATAATCTATACCTTCTTGTTGGTTATATCCTTGAGCAACAGGTCCATCTTTGTTTCTCGACACTATACTATTTTCATCTAGTTTGTTTCGAAAAACCCATTTTGTTCCAATTATCGTTTGATTTCTAGGTCTCGTGTAACACCCCTAAATTCGGTTCATATGCGGAAGCTCATATGGGGTGCTACTTCATAATATAACAACTCAAGCAATATAAAATGATTCAAAAAGAATCGTTTTTAAAGATTATTATTCAAATTTAATAAAAGTTGATAAGTCATAACATGGTCCTAAATTTAACTTCACAAAAGATTACAAGTTTTTCCAATTAAAAGATATTTGAATAATTTTCCACAAAATGGGGAATCTTTTGAAATTATTTTTCGCAAGCATCTGAATCCCTCTTTCGCCATTACCTTCAAAGGCCTGATATAAAACATGTTAATTTTGTCAAAAAAGTTGAGTGAATCTATAGAGTTTAATTAAAACAATACCGAACACAAGTACATTTCAAAACCATCACCCATAATAATATGGATCAAACAAAGTTATAAAAATTATTATAAGCATCAGGACATTGAAACGTTACCATTATTGTTACCTACCAATCACCTCGCTAAATGTAATACATACTCTCACACACATATCCCATAATTAGGCCTCAAACGTGCCTCAACGATATCTAGTCGTCATAGGACGGGAGGAGGTCCCGAATAGTACTATTCCATGTATAAGCGTCTACTATAACTCGGTAGCTAACAATTCATGATTTATATGGGGACTTTTATTCAGCGAATAGCAACTTAAAATAATCAAAACATCTATATCGGGTCCCTTGTGTTCTGTTTTTAAAACAAGCATGTTATCTCCCTCGCGGGGTTTATAAAATCATCTTTAAGAATTTAGATAAAAGGTTATAAACTTACCTTTGTGCGATATGACGAACGTGCAATTGGACTGTAGAGAAATTATAAATGTATCCCAAAGATTATCGGTGACCTATAAACGTGATCATGACCATAAATACGCGTTTTATGCATACGTAAAACTATAATGTAAAATATTCGATAAGATGCAATACATAAGCTACATTGCCCCGTTAATCGAGTTAAGGTGTAACTATATCCAATATGGTTTACCACCTAAATTTACATTCTTATTCATACGCCTAAATCCCCATTAAATCATTCCCTTTCAGTTTGCACAACAAAACGCCACAAGTTAAGATAACTCTAGACGAAAAAATCAAAAATTTCTGACAAGGCTGACTTGGATAGGGCATACCTTCCAAACCAGAAAGCCATTAACCATAAGATTTTCACCTATGGAAAGGTCTTGGAATCTAGTTTCCAGATCATTTGGCTAGTCAACCTTAAGGTTAACCCATTTTTCTAAATGTCCAATGTACCAACATTGAGCACGTTTGAAGTTTGATTATAAACTATTTTAGTCCACCTTCATGGGAGTGGTCCTCCCAACCCATGAAGGCTATTCACATGAGGTTTTATCCATTTGAAAGCCTCATGAATCTATTTTTTAAAATGTCCAGCCATTAATTTTGATTTATTACCAATCCACAGAAAACTCAGTTTTATTAAAAAGTGGTCAAACCAGATTTTCAGCCCAAAAATTTAATCTATCCGTTTTGGTCATAAATCACAAACCGTGATAGCAATAAACGCAAGGTCAGCGGACATGTTTAATTTATGATGTCAGATAAATCCCCATGTTTTAAAAAGTCTACTTTATATTTCAAAATCTGTAGCCAAACTCTGTTCAAAACTGTTGGTCCAAAATTAGGTCTATATCGTAATTCAACCATATCTTGCTCAATAATTGGATTCATTAGGTGATTTTGCCATCAAAATCACCAGAAAATAAATGTATGAAAATCTACGGTGAAAAACAAATATGGTAACTTTTATATCTCTGTGGAAACACCCAATTTCCACTGCCTTCGAATTTTATACTTTTCTCCTCTAGTTTATAACTAATTTATCATAGATCTATCTGATACAATGCTTTGCATTGGAGTTCTAGATTTGTCTCTCGGTATCCTCTCGAATTGATTACAGCTCAAAGTGGAATAGTTGTTCTTGGTTACTAAAAAGGGGATTGGTTCTCTAATCTACTAAAGGTTTAAATGCACTAAGATGTAAACTTAAACTAAAAGCAATTAATTTAATAGCAATTAATAAAACTTGAATTAAAATTTAAGTATTAAAAAAGAACCACTAAATATCACTTAACTCTGATTCGAAATACTCAAAAGAAAATTGATTCGGAAGTTTCTACTTTACCCTTGATCCGGAAGTCTTGATCCGGAAGTTTGGTTCGGAACTCTTCCGAATGAACCCTCTGGTTCGGAACTTCTTGATCCGGAAGAAGTTTATTCGGAACTTTTTGTTTTGAACTGATTCGGAACTTTTGAAAAAGATTGATTCGGAAGATTTGAAAAAGATTGATTCGGAAGTTTATTCGGAAGTTTATTCGGAACTTTTAGACAAAATTGATTCGGAACTTTTGAAAAACCATTCATTCGGAACTTTTAAAACCATTCATTCGGAACAAATTGATTCAGAACTTTTAAATGAACTGATTCGGAACTTCTCACTAAGATGCTTCATTCGGAAGTTTTGTGCTCATTCGGAACCTGGGAAAACTCAAGAACAGTAGGAGACAGAAAAACAGGGGAACACGATTTCAAGCCAAAATCCACCAAGTGTTTAACCAAAACTTAAACAAAACTAATGCCTAATCATCTACTAACCATAAACATCAAATCCCATCAATAAAAACATAAAACCCAATAACTTTTAAAAATCAAAATCAACCAAATAAGAATTTTAACTTTGAATCAAAAAGATGAAGATGAACACGATGAAATGAAGGATTAAATTGATAGGTTAATGTTTAAACAATCAAAAGACAAAGATT
The DNA here is from genome assembly GCA_025667525.1 of Glebionis coronaria. NCBI lineage: Eukaryota > Viridiplantae > Streptophyta > Magnoliopsida > Asterales > Asteraceae > Glebionis > Glebionis coronaria. The sequence continues at coordinate 463,118,461 of CM046875.1, read as the reverse complement.
AAACTACAAGATTGGAAAAACAAGAATCAAAATCACCAAACACCCTAATAGTGTTGGTGATGCCTACGAACAGAAAAGAGAGAAAAAAGGAGTGAAAAAACTCCCTAATAGTGTTGGTGATGCCTACGAACAGAAAAGAGAGAAAAAAGGAGTGAAAAAGCTGAATGAAAAGTGTGAAGGGAATTCTTTATATAGTCTTGTCTTTGGTTGGTGAGTGGGCTTTCTCCCGTTCTTCTTGTCTTCTCGTCTTTTCAGAAAAGTTGACGTTTTCGATTCTGATTAGGGATTTGTCGTCGATTAAATTCAACTCGTCTTTTAATTTCTTCGTTTATTAGACTTGAGTTTCTTCGACATATGTAAATCTTCCATCTTTGGTCCTTTTCTTCGATAAATCTTCAAATAGGCCAAATGACTTCAAATCTTTTGCATCTCTTGGACAATAAACTTCGTCTTGAGTCTTTTTCTTCGATAAAACCCGTGCAATCCCATGTTTTCTTCAATATTCATCCGGTTGGCTCTGAGAACACAATAAACACAAAAACCACGCATAATTCCAAACAAATGATATTAAATACGTGTTTTGGTCTTGTTTTAGCCAGAAATAAGTGGTAAAAGGATGGGTGTTTACACACTTATCAAATCCCCTACACTTAACCATTGCCATGCCCTCATGCAATGCTTAGTGATAAAGCAATTTTACACTTTTCTCATAATTAATCAACCTTGGCCTTATTAACATACTTCTAAACTAAAATTAAAGTACTAAGAGAGATTAAACCTTTAAAGTAAACAAAAGGATAGAAAACCATTTTCACTGGAAAATAGCTACATGGAAATAACTTGCAAAGAGATTAAGGACTTACATTAGGGCTTTGGTGCTGCGAAGATTTATCACCCTCAAGTTTCATGTTCCCCAAACTAAGCTTAAAAACGAGATCATTGTTATTATAAGTTAGTAAATCAAACACTTACACACATGGCTTAATTATATGCTTAAACTCCCTTATTCCTAGGTGTATCTCTTATATTTTATTTTTGTCTTAGAATGATCATGAAGATGCATTTTTGGACTTATTTCGATAGTTTATTTAGGCTGAAAGCAAAGTAGGACGATTTGATCAATAGTTAGATAAAGGACAAAATCTCTTAAAACTGCTTCTCGGGATATCAAAAAGTTCAAATCTTGGCATAACTCGGTTCACGATTTGAGACCTTTCTCGGGCCGATATTTGGCATGTACTTCATACTTCATATCTTGAGAGACGTGCTTGAGGTAATGGTCTTCTCATCGTTAATAGAGTTTCTTCACTTGGAGACTTTTGAGGGGTACTCCAACTTGGTTGACCACGACTTCATGATTATTTCTTCAATCGCTAATTGGGATTTTGAGATACAACGATCCGCCTCCTTTTCGGACTTGGATCTATTTATCCTCATACCTTGTTAGGGTCTTTTCGGATACACTTCTCCATGATCTTTACGGGAGTTGATTGCTTTTCGTCGTGAGTCTTGATCCTTCATATTGATTTTGGGAATAATGCTTCTCACATCACCTTGGATCTTTAGCAATAAGATTGAATCCTCATGCCTTGATAGGGCCTTTTCGGACTCGCCAATCTTCGCGCCCCGCTTCATAAGTTATGCCTTGGCTATGAACTCTTATCATTACCGAGCAACTTTTAAACGATCTTGGGCTAGAAGCTAAGTAACTTTTCAAATCGTACGACCTTACTTATTGCAGATAAATTATTAGCAAGTGATGGGAGAATAGGCAAATAATTACACCAAGTGAGCTTGTGCAAGAATACCGACTTATAATTGACTCTATCATTTCTCATCCTCCACAATTTAAAATCTCAAGTAATGAGACTCGTGGATACTTAGCCTAATAAACCAATTAAGGTCTACATGGTTAAGGATACTAGCTAGAATAAACTTGGATAAGTCTATTCGGGTTGAGTCAAAATAATCGCAACGGGCCTAATATGTCAAAGACTTCAAAACTAGCTACACCACTTTATTAATATTTTGACTTTATTACAGGATATATACATATGAAAGCAACGATAAAAATTTAAAAGTTACGACTAAATGGCCAAAGTTAATAAAAAATTTGAAAAATGTTGAAAAAGATGATTTTCCGGTTAAATGAAGGCATTTTCATGGAAAAGTCCACTTAAAACTTCGATAGAAGTCCCCCCTACACTTAAGATAAACATTGTCCTTAATGTTTAAGCATGTGAGAAAAATCTCCCCTACACTTATGACATTGTGCACGTTGGTTAAATCAAGTTAAGGAAGAGACGACTAACGTGATCAATTTCAAATGTGAGTATGAAGAAAATTGAATCACGATAGTTGAGAGATAGAACCGGATTTCGGATAACACGGGAGCACGGTTCTTCAAAGGTTCCAAAAGTGCATTCATCCCTGTAATCACATCACCACACAAACACAAGCACCTATAGAGGTCCCCCTACACTTAGGAGGTTAAAACAGAAAAGGATAGATACTCGGGCTGCCTCCCGAAGAGCGCTTGTTTTTTATAACCGAGTCACGAGCCTGACTCGACCCAAAATTAGTTCATGGGGAACGTGGTGAGGGATGGAATCATCTCCTGAGAGATGTCCTCACCAAAGTACAACTTCACTCGTTGGCCATTCACCTTAAAATTAGGTCTATTAGCTTGAGCGAGCTCGAGAGTACCATATGGAAAATTTTGGGCAATGGTGAATGGGCCGGACCAACGAGATTTCAGCTTGCCCGAAAAGATTTTCAACGGAGATTTAAAGAGTAAAACTTTTTCTCCAACTTGGAACTCTCGGTTCTTAATCTTAGAGTCGTGAATGAGCTTAGTCTTTTCCTTATAGATCAAAGAATTTTCATAAGCCTCATTCCGGAGTTCATTCAGCTCATTGAGTTGGATCTTGCGTAGGTCACCGGCTTTGTTGATATCAAAATTAGCCCACTTCAAGGCCCAGTAAGCCTTGTGCTCCAACTCAATGGGGAGGTGGCATGCTTTCCCGTACACGAGACGATATGGTGTACAACCAATCGGAGTCTTGTATGCAGTACGAAAAGCCCACAAAGCATCATTAAGTTTATCAGCCCATGAGGCACGATGCTCTCCCACGGTTCGTTCAAGAATTCGCTTTAATCCTCAGTTAGATATTTCAGCCTGGCCATTAGTTTGTGGGTGGTATGCGGTGGAAAGACGATGATTTACACCATACTTAGCCATGACTCTTGCAAATTGATCATTGCAAAAATGAGTCCCGCGATCACTAATAATGGCACGAGGTACACCGAATCTAGCGAATAGCGATTTCAAAAAGTTACAAACCACCCTTGCGTCATTAGTGGGTAAAGCTTTGGCTTCAACCCACTTTGAAACGTAGTCAACGGCTACAAGGATGTATTTGTTTCCTTTAGAGGAAGGGAATGGCCCCATAAAGTCGATACCCCAAACATCAAAGATTTCACATTCTTGAATGAACTTCTGAGGCATCTCGTCTTTATGTGTGATCTTGCCTTGTTTTTGGAAAGCATCACAACGTTTAACCATCTCGTGAGCGTCACGATAGATGGTGGGCAAATAAAATCCCGAGTCAAACACTTTTTTGGCGGTGTAGTTGGGACCAAAGTGACCACCGGTGGGTCCTTTGTGGCAAGCGTCAAGGATTTCTAAAGCTGCCGGTCCATCAACACATCGGCGAATAATCAAATCAGCACATTGTTTGAAGAGATACGGGTCATCCCAAAAGTAAGTCTTAATATCTTTGAAGAACTTTTTCTTTTGTTGGGATGTTAACCCGTCAACGAGAATTCCACCCGCCAAGTAGTTTGCAATGTCTGCAAAACACGGGGTTTCATCAGAAGTCGAGTTGATAGACATTAAGGTCTCCAGGGGAAAAGAATCATTGATCTCTTTGTTCGGATGATCCCCTTGGTAAGGATCCTCAAGTCTACTGAGCTGATCCGCGGCTAGGTTTTCAGCTCCCTTCTTATCACGAATTTCGATTTTAAATTCTTGAAGTAGAAAAACCCAGCGAAGAAGTCTTGGTTTGGAATCTTGCTTAGTCAACAAGTACTTCAACGCGGAATGATCGGTATAAACGATTGTGGTGGAAAGGACAAGATAGGGGTGGAACTTTTCAAAGGCATAGACAACAGCTAAAAGCTCTTTTTCGGTTGTCGTGCAATTGAGCCCCCGTCATTGTCTTGCTAGCGTAATGGATCGGTTGGAAGTGTTTGTTCACTCTTTGGCCCAAAACCGCTCCAATAGCATAGTCGCTAGCATCGCACATCAACTCGAAAGGCAGCTCCCAATTAGGGGTAACCAAGACCGGTGCCTTAGTTAGCTTATCCTTAAGCAAGTTGAAGGCTTCAATACACTCATTGGAAAAGATAAAAGGAGTATCTTTTTCCAAGAGGTGGGTCATTGGGCGAGCGATTTTAGAAAAATCTTTGATGAAACGACGGTAGAAGCCCGCATGACCAAGGAAACTTCTCACACCCTTCACGGTTGAAGGTGGAGGCAATTTAGAAATAACATCAACTTTAGCACGGTCCACTTCAAGACCGGCTTTGGAGATCTTGTGTCCTAGCACGATGCCCTCTTTTACCATGAAATGTCATTTTTCCCAATTAAGAACAAGGCGAGTGTCTTCATGCCGCTTAAGCATACGTTCTAAATTGGCAAGGCAAGCAGAGAAAGAATCGCCATAAACCGAGAAATCATCCATGAAAACTTCCATAGTTTCTTCAACCATGTCATGGAAGATAGCCATCATACACCTTTGGAACGTCCCAGGAGCATTGCATAAACCGAAAGGCATACGTTTGTAAGCAAATGTTCCGTAGGGACAAGTGAATGTGGTCTTCTCTTGGTCTTTGGGATCGATGGGAATTTGAAAATACCCGGAGAAACCGTCTAAGAAGCAGTAATAGTCATTACCTGCTAGACGCTCGAGCATTTGATCCATGAAAGGAAGAGGAAAGTGATATTTTCTCGTGGCATCATTGAGCTTGCGATAGTCGATACAAACTCTCCACCCAGTAACGAGACGAGTGGGAATCAACTCGTTGTGTTCATTGGGAACAACGGTTATTCCGCCCTTCTTGGGCACACAATGGACGGGACTTACCCATGGCGAATCCAAAATAGGTTAAATCAAGCCGGCATCTAGAAGTTTGATAACCTCTTGTTTGATGACGTCATGAATACGAGGATTAACCCTTCTTTGGCTCTGGATTGCGGGTTTAAAGTCATCTTCCATGAGAATCTTGTGAGTACAAAAGTTCGGATCAATTCCGCGGATATCGGAAATTTTCCAAGCAATTGCCTTCTTATGATCTTTAAGCACGGCGAGATTTCTCTTCTTCTTTCAAGTCCTTCGAGATGATGACGGGCGACTTCTTCTTCTCTTCAAGAAACACGTACTCGATATGAGGCGGCAACTCCTTAAGGTCTAAATCCGGAGGATTTTCGATGGGAGGCGTATTCAAAGTCGGCGCATCGATAGCAATAACCGTGGGAGATGGTGGAGAAAGATTGTCTTCTTTAAGAATGTTCTCAATGAGGCGAAGATCTTCATCCCAATCGGTGGGAGAATCGTCATGTTCTAAGTTCACATCTCCCATGGTGGCTTCCAAATCTTTCCAAAGGAAATCACTTTCTCCAAATAGAGATAGTGATGAGTCAATAGAGGAAACGGTCTCAACATTGGGAAGAGAGATAGGAATACTTTTACAAGTATCTTTGAAGTGTTCTTCACAAGCCTCATCAAGAACGTCAATACAATTAACATTCTCGTATGAATAAGGCTGTTTAGAAAGCTTTCCCATGTTGAAGACAATTTTATCGTCACCCACTCTCATGATAAGCTCATCAGCTTCAACATCGATGAGAGTGCGACCTGTCCTCAAGAATGGACGACCAACGATCAATGGCACACGAGGGTCCATATCGTAGTCAACGACGATGAAATCGGCAGGAAAAGTGAATTTGTCGACTCCTATAAAGACGTCTTCGGCTATCCCCACTGGATAAGCAACCGTACGGTTAGCTAATTCCAAAGTCATTTTGGTGGGGACTAGCTCAGGGAGAGATAATTGCTTCCAAACACTTAAAGGCATTAAGTTAATACTGGCACCTAGATCGGCTAGGGCCATGCAATTCTCTACTCCCGGGAAGTTGCAAGGGATTAAGAAGCGACCCGGATCACCAAGCTTAGTTGGCAATTTCCTTAAGAGCACTGCAGAGCAATTCTCATTAAGCTGGGTGTTAGCAATATCAAGAAGCTTCTCCTTGTCGCTAAGAAGATCTTTGAACATTTTCGCGTATTTGGGCATGTGAGCGAGAGCCTCAGCGAAGGAGATGTTAAAATTCAATTGTTTAAACATTTTAAGAAAGTTCAAAACTTGAATATCATCCTTGCTTTTGAGCTTCTCTTTCCTCAACCTTGAGGGATAAGGTATATCGGAAGAAGAGGAAGGCTTTGGGAGAATAGGATCACTCACATCCTTGGGTGGAGGAGGGGTAGAAGTAAGAGGTGGAGAAATTGGGGATGTAGAAGGATGAGGAATAGGAGCAGGTGACTCGTTCTCCTTAGTCACAATCACCGGTGGAGGTACAGGAAGCTCAGGTTCCTTAGTACCTTTGCCACTGCGAGTGGTGATTGCTTTCATCTCCCCTCTTGGATTCGCAACGGTGTTACTCGGAAGAGTACCCGAAGAAGAGGATTGATTGCCTTGGAAGAAACTAGCCATCATGTTCTTTAAGTCATTCGTTTGACTATCCAAAGTGTTTCTCATATCAGCTCTCAGATCGTTCCCTTGTTTCACCAGGTCTGCTTTCAAGTTGAGCACTTCCCGTTGGAGATTGTCCACGATCACATCATTAGTCCTCATGTAGGTTCCAATGTCTTGGTGTAATGTGGTGGGTTGGTTGGGAGGGGGAGCATGGTAAGTGGGTGGTTGATAAGCAGGTTGTTGGTAAACTTGGTTGTTTCTTTGAGGTGGATATGGTTGTTTGTGAGATGGTATGTATGGTGCACGAGGTTGTTGTTGTTGTTGAGGAGGGCAATTGAGGTTTTGTTGTTGGTTTGGGTTGGTAGGAGGAAAACCAGGTGGTGAGAGAAAGTTGTTCGAGCGGTAGCTAAGCAAATTGCGGTCTCCTTGAGGACGAGCTTGATAAGCGGCCGGAGGATAGGTACCGTATGCTGCATTCACATTCTCAGAAGGGTAGTCTTGGGTGGCGGTACAAGTGGTGTAAGAATGAGGACCCCCGTATATTTCACATGGTTGGCTTACAGCATTGACTTGAGCATTTTTAGCATTGATGATGTTGGTGTTGCTAGCGGTTTGGGTAGCAAGCGATTCAAGAAGCGCAGTGATTTTGTCAAGTCGCTTGTCGTTGTCACTAGTACTAGCACTAGCGGCATTGGTCCGAACACTCTTGGTTTGCACACGAGACTTATTCTCAATGATATCCCAAGCGGCATTGGAAGTCTTAACCAAAATATTACCCCCCGAGGCACTGTTTAGTGAATCTTGGTCATTCATGCTTAAACCATTATAAAAAGTGTTAATTTGGTGCACTTTGGTAAAACCATGTTGTGGGCATTTTCTTAAAAGATCTTTGAAACGATCCCAAGATTCACTAAAAGACTCAACGTACTTTTGTTCAAAATTGATAATTTCATTCCGCAAAGCGGTAGTACGAGAGGGTGGGAAAAAGTAGTTTATAAACTTGGTCTCCAAATCCGTCCACGTCAGAATACTTTGTGGCGGTTCCTTTGCAAGCCAATGTCGGGCTTGTCCCTCTAAAGAAAAGGGAAAAAGTTGTAAATGGATTACCTCTTGTGTAACACCATTGAATTTGACCGTATTCGTGAGTTGTAGGAATCTCTTGATGTGGTCATGTAGATCATCAATGGTACGCCCCAAGAATGGTTGAGCAGAGACCATCTGGATAAAACCGGATTTGAGCTCAAAGTTGTTGGCTGCAATCGCGGGTATGACAATTGGATCATTGTTGCCCTCCACATGTGCTTGCAGAAGTTCAGTCATCGGGCGATTGTCTGGTAGAGGCTCATTGTTGAGAGGTGGATTGTTATTGTTGTTGTTATTATTGTTGTTGAGAGGTGGGTTATTTTTGTTGTTTTGTACACCGGCCATGTCTAAGTCTTCGAGAGGCTCGGGCTCTTGATAAGACGTTGATCGTGTACGCATGCACCTGCAAAAGAACTAACAAGGCAGAAACAAAGCAGAAATATTTTTGGTTTTTTATGTTTTTTTAATTTTTTTGTATTTTTGAAAATTTTATATTTTTTAGGATTTCTGAATTTTTTTATGAAAAAGTAACGTTCACGGCGAACGGATCCAAAAATCCAAGTTCTCACAAAAAACTGTTGATCTTAACGAGAAGAGCCGGCAGTGGCGCCATTTGATACAATGCTTTGCATTGGAGTTCTAGATTTGTCTCTCGGTATCCTCTCGAATTGATTACAGCTCAAAGTGGAATAGTTGTTCTTAGTTACTAAAAAGGGGATTGGTTCTCTAATATACTAAAGGTTTAAATGCACTAAGATGTAAACTTAAACTAAAAGCAATTAATTTAATAGCAATTAATAAAACTTGAATTAAAATTTAAGTATTAAAAAAGAAACAGTAAATATCACTTAACTCTGATTCGAAATACTCAAAAGAAAATTGATTCGGAAGTTTCTACTTTACCCTTGATCCGGAAGTCTTGATCCGGAAGTTTGGTTCGGAACTCTTCCGAATGAACCCTCTGGTTCGGAACTTCTTGATCCGGAAGAAGTTTAGTCGGAACTTTTTGTTTTGAACTGATTCGGAACTTTTGAAAAAGATTGATTCGGAAGATTTGAAAAAGATTGATTCGGAAGTTTATTCGGAAGTTTATTCGGAAGTTTATTCGGAACTTTTAGACAAAATTGATTCGGAACTATTGAAAAACCATTCATTCGGAACTTTTAAAACCATTCATTCGGAACAAATTGATTCGGAACTTTTAAATGAACTGATTCGGAACTTCTCACTAAGATGCTTCATTCGGAAGTTTTGTGCTCATTCGGAACCTGGGAAAACTCAAGAACAGTAGGAGACAGAAAAACAGGGGAACACGATTTCAAGCCAAAATCCACCAAGTGTTTAACCAAAACTTAAACAAAACTAATGCCTAATCATCTACTAACCATAAACATCAAATCCCATCAATAAAAACATAAAACCCAATAACTTTTAAAAATCAAAATCAACCAAATAAGAATTTTAACTTTGAATCAAAAAGATGAAGATGAACAAGATGAAATGAAGGATTAAATTGATAGATTAATGTTTAAACAATCAAAAGACAAAGATTAAACTACAAGATTGGAAAAACAAGAATCAAAATCACCAAACACCCTAATAGTGTTGGTGATGCCTACGAACAGAAAAGAGAGAAAAAAGGAGTGAAAAAACTGAATGAAAAGTGTGAAGGGAATTCTTTATATAGTCTTGTCTTTGGTTGGTGAGTGGGCTTTCTCCCGTTCTTCTTGTCTTCTCGTCTTTTCAGAAAAGTTGACGTTTTCGATTCTGATTCGGGATTTGTCGTCGATTAAATTCAACTCGTCTTTTAATTTCTTCGTTTATTAGACTTGAGTTTCTTCGACATATGTAAATCTTCCATCTTTGGTCCTTTTCTTCGATAAATCTTCAAATAGGCCAAATGACTTCAAATCTTTTGCATCTCTTGGACAATAAACTTCGTCTTGAGTCTTTTTCTTCGATAAAACCCGTGCAATCCCATGTTTTCTTCAATATTCATCCGGTTGGCTCTGAGAACACAATAAACACAAAAACCACGCATAATTCCAAACAAATGATATTAAATACGTGTTTTGGTCTTGTTTTAGCCAAAAATAAGTGGTAAAAGGACGGGTGTTTACACACCTATCACTATCCAAGATCTATACATGCATTATCATTTTTATTACTTGATTAACTAGTGACATATGCATATAGACGTGTTTTTATAATAAAAATAAATCCAATGAAATATGTTTTGGATGTACCTAGAAATGAGATTAGTTGGTTTCGATCAACCAACTAACAAGGATTAAAAGTCTTCACTCCAATGTAGTTTCTTCACCTTATATCACCACCAAAAAACCAACTTAGATATGCAAGAGATGTCACTTTTTATGTAAGCCCCAACTTTAGCCCCAATGATTAAGAAAACAAGCTTGAGAACCCTTTTTAGTTACTTCTAGATGCACATAAACACACTAGGTAGTCATATTCACTAGTGTAATATGTACTTTGATCTTCAGAATTTATGAAAAATAGCGTTTGTGGGCTGTTGTTGTCGCCCAAAGATAGAGAGAAAGAGAGAGTGCGTGCGATAATTTGCATAAGTTATGAGAGATAAAAATTGTAAAGTTATTATATTACCAATTTTTATAAACTTGCCAAATTTTTGACCAACCAAAATGGCCCTTTGTATCCTAGTAATATGTGCCTCAATGGGGGGAGTTTTTAGTGGGGAAATAATATATTTTTTTGTTTAATTTGGATGCACATAAGTTATACTTAAGTATGCTTAAAACCTCGATTTGCGTGACGGCTTAAAAACGTAAATTTTTCCCGTAATCATAAAATAGTCATGGGATATGAAAAATGCAACAAATATTATGAAATTACTTCTATGGCATTATAATGATATAATTATTGATGCCTAAAGTAGAATTTTGATGTTCATCATGAATTACGCGTTTACGCACTAGGGGTCCCGTTTTCTCGCAACTTCAAGTAAATTCTTTAAAAATGAAAAATATCAAATATAAAAATATAAACCGAGAATAAATAATGACCTAAAATTTCCAGATTGTTACATCTCGGTACTAAGTACCAAACATAATTTATCACAAATTGATTTAATTCATCTTGCATAGCAAGTATCCAACTTTCATCAATAATTGCCTCATCAATAGTTTTAGGTTCAATTCAAGATACGAAGCAAAAGAAATTACTTTTATTTTGAGCTTGAGACCTTAAGGTTCGTTAATTTAGTTTGCCAATAACGTTATTCAAACAATGAGCTTTTGATTCTTTGGTGTTTAACGGTTCAATTTTTAATGGTTCATTTCCTTTGTCTTTTTCAAGATTAACTTGTTGGTTATTAGCTTGACTTTCAACTAGATCATCATCTACCAAAGGTGTTGTTCGAGAGGGAGGTGGACTTTCGTCGAAGGTTATACTCAACGATTCCTCGACACACATGGTTTGCTTATTTAGAACAATGTAAGCTTTGCTATTTTGAGAATATCCAAGAAAAACTCATTCGTACGACTTTGGGTCAAACTTGGTGAGATGCTCCTTAGTGTCGAGAATAAAACATTTGTTTTCAAACACTCTAAAATATCCAATGGTCGGTTTTCATCCTTTAATATTTCATAAGGTGTTTTATCAAGAAATGGTCTAATTAAAACACGATTGAGAATATATGTTGAGGTATCAACCGCATGACACCAAAACTTAAGTGGCATATTCCACTATTTTAGCTTTGTTCAACACTTCGACTCATATTTTGGAGGTTTCTATTTTTAAGTTCTACTACCCCGTTTGACTGAGGTGTTCTAGGAACCGAGAAATTATGTGTGATACCCTTGGTGTCACAAAATGCTCCAAATTGCACCTCATTGTCAAACTCCCGACCATGATCCGTACGAATTGACAAAATTCAACAATTTAATTGATTTTTAATTTTCTTGCTTAACATCTCAAAATGGTCGAAGGCTTCAATTTTTATTTTCAAAAACTTTATCCATGTATATCTTGAGTAATCATCCACAATGACCAAAGTGTAAATATTACCCCCGTAACTTTGCACCACAGATGGACCAAAAAAGTCCATATGTAGAAGTTCTAGACATTTAGTTGTGGACACAACAGTTTTAGCCTTATGACTTGAGTGTGTTTGTTTTCCCATTTTACATGCATCACAAAAGTGTTGTTTATATTTTACTTTTGGTAGATTTCTAACAAGATCATTGTTGGCCAAAGATTGTAAAAGGCCCATGTTGATATGACCAAGACGCCCATGCCGAAAGGTGGAGGTGTCATCTATAGTGGTCAAATAAATGGCGTCTTTTGATGAGTCAAACTTCATCACATATATGTTATTTTTCCTAATTCCTTTTGCTAAGGTTATGCCATCTTTTAGTATTTTACTACCTTTTTTCGAAGAGAACTTTGCATTTGTTGCTACAAAGTTTACTTATACTACGTAGATTAAATCCTAAGTGTTAGACAAGAGCAACATTATCTCTGGTGATATGGTCATTAGAAATAATACCTTTGCCAATGATTTTGCTTTTGATGTTTCTACAAAAAATAACATTACCTCCGTCCGCTAATGTGTATGTGCTAAAAAGATTTCTATTACCCGTCATGTGTCTTGAACATCCGTTGTCCTTGATCCATTCATCCTGTTCAAGTCCAACCTTTAAGCATACCTACACATTATGAAACTCAAACGTTTGATCCCCATCGTCTCATAGGTCCATTTGGGTTAAACATACTTTTCATGCCAACTCTAATTGGAGTACTGCCAAATACATCCTATGGTACCAAATTTCCCATTGAGAATTGGTTATGGTAGTCATAGTTGAATGGAACTTGTCTATATCTTCCTAGTACTCCTTTACTTTTCGGAAAGAGGCGTTTGGGATAAGATGGTCTTGGTCGAGTTTGTACATTTCTAGCTCTAATGTTCCTTTTCAGGTTTCTAAAGTTTGTATCATATCTTTCTGAATTAATGTGTTTAAGTTTCTGAGACACAACCACAAATTCAACGCGATTTCGTTTCAGCTCTTCAGTCAGACCCACGGCCCCTTTGCAGGATGTCAGCCCCTTGTGTAGAGGGGTCCGACGGGTGCCGCCATTGTCTGTGACAGTTTTGATTGAAACATTTATTGTGTCATTTTTGTGGTGGTGTTGTTGAACTAGAAGTTATATCTTGTTTCACAGACCCCAACCCTGTCTTGTCTTTGCTATCTCTTTGAAAACTTAGCGTTTCGTCAATGCAATTTTCGTCTTTGCTAAACTTCTCAAATTTTAAGTTTTATTTGTTTAACGCCTCTTGATTAATTTTAAGCTTCTCAATTTCGAGTGTGAGTTTTTCACATATTTCACATTTATCTTTAGATGATTTGCCTTGTTCTAGTCTTTGTAATTTAGCCTTTAGTTCATAAACTTCGTTTTCTAAACTTTCATTTTTAGTTTTCAAAAGTTTGTTTTGTTTATGATTTTAAGACTTAACTCACATATTTTTATACATTCACTTTGTAAGGTTTCATTGTTTAATGAGGAGGAATAGTAATAAGAGTCAGAATATACCTCATTGGTTTCGTGTGCCATAAGAGCTAGTTCTTCCTTTTTGGAGTCATCTCCTTCATCATCTCTCGCACTCCATGCACGACTCACGGAAGCTCTTTGTGTTTTCGGCTTTGTCTTTAGACAATTACTAATGAAGTGATTTGGATCACCACATTGGAAACATTTCCTTTCATCTTTAGCTTTCTAGATGTCAAATGGCTTTTGAGGTGTCTTCTTGTTGTTAAATGGTTGCTTCACAAGTCCTCCTCTTCTTTTGAAGAATTTCCTGAAATCATGAATAACCATGGCATACTCTTCGTCATCGCTATCGGAGTCTTCATCATTACTAGATTCAATTCTAGTTTTCAATGCCAATGATCTTTGTTTTTCTTTCTTTCCTTTAATGATTTCGGAGTGTTTTTTCATCACCATCTCATACACCTTGAGATTCTCGATGAGCTCGTCCAATGACAAATTTGAAAGATCTTTAGATTCTTCAATAGTCGCGATTTTAGATCTCCATTTTGGATGGAATGCTCTAAGAAATTTCTTGAAAAGATTCTTATTAGAGAAAGATTCGTCAAGTGCTTTGAGTGAAGTAATGATAGTGTTAAACCGAGTGAATCCCACATAAATTGACTCTTCTTCAAGGATATAAAATTTCTCATATTGTTTAACAAGTAGATCAATTTTATTATCCTTGTCTTGTGAGTTTCCTTGATGTGTGACTATTAACGAATGCCAAATTTCTTTGGAGATTTGGGATATAATAATTCTTTCATACTCCTTTTTAGGTAGAGCATTATAAAGCATCATATTGGCTTCATTATTTTTCGCCAACATTTTCTTTTGATCATCGGTTTGCTTGTCACGTAGAACTAACTCAAATTCGTTAGTAGTGACATTTTTAACCATTGGTTTATAATCACCTTAATGATTATATACCAAAGATATATAGACTTAGATTTCACAAAAGTTTTAAAACGATTTTTCCAATATGTTAATGCAAAGTAATGCCTAAAAACATTGTTAGTATTAATTAATCTTTCTTAGTTTTGATCACGACAAATTACAAAGACATTTATTGTCAAACACAATCATAAAACGAATTATCTAACAAACACTATCATCAAGGTAATAATCATTACACTAACATATCTTAATCATGCTTAGTGATCATAAAAGTGATTAGCCTTAAAACTCACTTTTGTCAAACATTACAAAAGATTTTTAATAAACTTTATTTTTAAGAAAATGTTTTAATAAAATGAAAATACAAATTTGAATATGACATATTCCAAATGCCATAAGAATATCCTTTGAAGGTTTAAACAGCCTCAGATATTTCAAATTCACTAAAAGACAAAAAGGGGCAGAGTCTACGCGGGCGGTACCTTAGCACCTACGGCGGTTCCTTATCGATAAGGAACCGCGGGCTCCAATAAGGAACCGCGGCCAGGTATAGCCGTTGGATGTTTTGTCCTATAAATAGTTGATCAAATCTGCATTCTCATCAACCCTTTTTGGACATCTTCTTCAGCCTTCTTTCTCCTTTCTAATCCTAGTCATTTGTAAATGATCACTTAATGTGTTAAGTATGTTTACTCATGATTATCCTCTTCATCTCTTTCTTTACCTTTTCCAAAGAGAAGATCACTCACACACTTGTGATGTGATTAAAGATGTAGCATTGATGAAGATCACTTTCTCCTAAAGATCTAGTCATGTTCATCATTTGTCTATTTGTGTCTTGTGTAAATCCAATGTATTTGTGAATACTTGGACTAGTTGTGTTCATCCAAGTTATTTATGAATACTTGGATTAGAGTTATGTACATCCATTGCACGTGTGTGTGCTTGGATTTATGTTGTGTAGATCCAAGCTACATGTGTGTACTTGGATATGATTAGTTGAGTTGTAATTAGTTGTGTTAGTTCTCACTAAAATATAAAGTGATGTGGTTGTGTCTTGTGAGTTCTACTAATCTATAAAGTGACGTGTTTGTGTCTTGTGATTTCTCGCTAAATTATAAAGTGATATGTAGTTGTGTTGTGTGAAGTTCTCACTTAGCTTCAAAGTGAAGAGTCGTGAAGAGTCGTGAAGATTGGTTCTAGCTTTGGATTAAAACTCGACATCTAGCCTTGTGTCGGAAAATGGTGAAGTGGGCAACGTTGTGAAGATTGGTTCTACCTTTAGATTAGAACTCGACATCTAGCCTTGTGTCGTAAAAGAGTGAAGTGGGTGACGTTGTGTAGATTGGTCCTAGCTAAGATTAGGTCTCGACATTTAGCTTAGTGTCGGAAAATAATGTAAGCGATGTTGTAAGGTTTTCTCCGCCAAGAAGGGAGCTTGTGGATATAGTGGAAATCTCGAGTAAGGTGTACTCGAGGAGTGGAGTAGGAACGAGGATAGAGCCTCGTTGCCGAACCACTATAAATCTTGGTGTCTTCCTACTAGGTTGTTTCTTTCCTTACTCTTTACTTACATTCATTATCACTACGCTTACTATACATTGTTAATGCATTATAATTGAACCTAATCATTATGCAACTAGCTTTCAAGTAAAAGATAGTTTTGTGCACTCACCTAATTGAAAGGAATTTTAATTACGAGATAAACCGATGAGAAACTATTCAACCCCCCTTCTAGTTTCTACAATTGGTATCAGAGCAATGGTGACACAAGATCTTTGAAGTATATTGTACTTTAAAACTTAGATCGATCCATTGTCTCCTCAAATTAGAAGGTTAAGTTGTACTAAAGTTTTTCTTTGGTCAAAACTATTTTTTTGTTGAAAATAAGCCTTTTAAAATGTTGATATTGCATATTACTTAAATTAGTAGTATTAATGCATTTTAGATTTACTCTTGAAATGTATCTACTAGTTTGCATCTTGTTATGTGTAGGTACTCATGAAGATAAATCATTCTATTGATTGTGGATTGAGTTACTTACACTTGTAGAAGACTCATCTTCTTTGATTTCCAACATCATTGAATGATGTTATCAAGATGGGTAGAAGTGATACTATTCTTTAAAGACTTAGTAGTCACTATTAGTCATTGTTGGGCTTTGCATCGATTCCTTGAAACCTTGGAATGAAATTTGTGGCCAAGGTACGCTTTAGTTCTTCCAAACGCCCTATTGATCATTCTTTTGATCATTAATTGACTATATGCTTGTTCTTGGCATCCTTGCCTTGATATTTATTTGTGGTTTGTGATTCTTTTCTTTTTTTCCTCTCAAACCTTCATTGCTTGGATACTTGACTCACTATGGAGATGTAGGGTGAGTTAGTAGAAGCTTAAAGTATCAAGCATGATTTCCATGGTTTGCACCCTTACGGTTAGTAGGCCCTATATCATGTGTAACTTGCGCAATTAAGCTCATCTCTAGGATGATTAGTGAATCCCTTGAGATACCAAACTACTTCATTGAGTTGTAGGTGGATTTTACACATTTGGAATTGAAATATTCCAAGGATATTGTTATTGTTAATTCTAGCAATAATTATCCGATCATGTGGGAGAGAAAGTGAATCTATACTTTGCTCATATTTTGAAATAAAATAAGACTACTCTTGAAAATGATCTTATTCTATGCATCAAAATTGCTTTGTTTAATTCATTACCAAAGCCGTTTAGACCATCACCGGAAAGGCAAGTCTTAAACCACTATATATGACACAAGCTCTTCACATCATCAATTTGAAGAATGTCATTTTCCTTTGAGCAATGTCCTTGGTCTTGATTCACTTCTCTTGACTCATCTCCCTTTGCCCTTTTCGCTACGAGTAGTCGTTCGTTCGTCTCGGTCTTTTCCTATCTCGATTTAACTCGTAATCCTTCAACAAGGCATTGTTACCTAGTGTTGTGTTGATCCAATGATATCCTAAAAGGTTTAAGGTATATTTTTAAGTATTTTAAAAAAATTTGGTTTTCAAAAATTCATCGTTTTTCTTTGATAAAAACCTGCCTCTGTAGGCGGTTCTTTATCTCAGTGGCTCAATAGCGCGGTTCCTTATCGATAAGTAACCACGGGCAGTAGCTTTTGTCAGAGCGCCAGTTTTATTAAAATAACTTTTTCAAACAAGTCTTTCTCTCTCCTTCACGCACAGCGACGGTTTTCTCTTGATTTTCCACCATTTTTGAAGCTTCAAAAACCTTCAATCACTCAAATTAATTGATTCAAGTTCGTGGGTTTCACTCATCCATCATCCAAGATCAATTAATTGTAAGTTATTTCTTTCAATTTCGTCTAATTTGTTCTAGGGTTCATACATTCATAATTAGGGATTTTTAGAATTGACATTGAATTGGAACCTTACTAGGAATAAGAGTTGACATAGTATTGTTACTATGATTCCTTAGATTCATATTCATAGAGATTTCACTAAAATCCATTTGTAGAATAAATCCGAATTTTAACTAAATATTTTGGTTGATTGATGGAACTGATATGAACCCATGAACAAGTTGGTAATGGCATTGTTAAATTCTTACCTAAAAACCTTGTTTTTGAAAAACCAATGTCCTAGTTCATTGTTGATCTTACATAGTTCATATGTTTTGATCAATGGTGAAATGGGTACATTGTGAACATGAGAATGACAAGGATTAATCCTTTGTTTGTCAAGTTATTGATGAAACACATTCTCATCTTTTGAAATTTTAATATTTAAATTTTCATATGAGTGATTGGAGAAATATCTTTGTTTGTTGTATTTAGGTACTAATCATGCCTTCGGAATATCAACAAGACCACCGATACACTAGACAATACATGCCAAACCTTTCCGAGATGTGTGCTTCACCTCAACTTACAAACACCTTTTCCTCACTCCAAAAACGTTATTTTCATGAGGGTAGAGTTGTCGAAGAGGATATTGAGGGATATATATATACTCGATCAATGTTCGGACAAATTGGGTTTGATTGTTTGTTGGACATCAAAGAGGATATATATCCCGAATTTATCCTAGATTTCTTTAGCACATATACTCTCATTTATGATGACGATAAAGTATATGTTAGTTTCATCCTTGAAGGTCGACTCATTAAACTCTCTCTTGAAGACTTTAGTCAAGCTCTTCGTGTTTCATTTGTGGGCACTTGTCGATTTACTAATAAATGGAAACTTGATTATCTTCTTGAACCATTCGACTGTGCTCCAAATGAAAATGAAGAGATTGACCTTGACTTCATTCTTGATGTCATTTGTAAATAGCGTAGTGGAAACGTTGTAAGAAGCCTCCACTCTACCAAGCGTCAAGTAAAACGCTACGAGGTTCTCTTAAGCGACCTAAATGATTGTATGGTTCGTTGGGCCGACATCCTTAGGGAGAATGTATTTTGTCTTGACGGAATTCGGGATCATATTCCGGCGTGTATGGCACACATGTTATGTTGCATCGCTACCGACTCCAAGTACAATCTCGCATACTATATCGCTCGACGAATCACCTATGCTCTTTCCAAACCCAAAAAAATCTTCCCTATGCCATGCTCCTTACTCGCCTTCTTAAGAAGGTTGGTGAAGATTATCCCGACATCAACATTTCTCGCTTTCGTTCGGTCGAACTTGTTATGCTACCTATTCAAAAGGTACAACCACGAAAAGCTAGAAGTGATCAAGGTTCGAGAAAGTCCGATCCACAAGAGTCCGATGATGAGGACTTTGATATGTCACCAAGTGATGGTGGTGGCATAGGCACAAGTGCTCATGTTGGATCTTCGAGTAACTCCCACCCATCCATGGACTCTTTCATGGAAGGGTTAGAAGAAATCATCCCTCCTCCTCACTTTGCTACTAGTGGGCTTCCCGAAAACTTTGGTCTTGCGGATGTCTACCGAGCTAATCATAAAACACAAGGTGAGTTGTATGATCATCGAGTGGAGTCAAGAGGATCGTTCAAGAACATAGCCAAATTGATCAAGGGACTTGGAAATAATAAGAAATGAAGCATTGTTTCATCAAGGTTTACCTGTTTGAAAACGTGTTTGAATTGTTAATCTTTTATTATGGTTGTCTACTAATACTTTATGTTTGGATTATTAGTATTTTAATCCTAGTAGTTGCATTGCTTTATGCATATTATGTGTTTGTTAGCCTCCTAGATTTTGACTTATAGTTAAATTTGGCTTGATATTTACCTGTGTGAAATCTGGTCTGACCAAAGTTTAAGGGAGTGCACTTTTCTGTCACCACTGGACGCGGTTTCATATCGAATCTGCGGTTCTTTAGCGATAAGGAACCGCGCACCTACGTAAGGAACCGCCTGTTCCTGTTTTGACATAATCTTTGCTTTACACTGCTTTCCTTAATCTGTGTAAAACTTTGATAAAAATTTTGAAAATCTGCACTTTCCTAAACTAGGGTACCTAATTTCATTATTCACCTAAAATGATTTTAACCCATTACTAGTTTGGATCATTCCCTTCTCTTCTTAAACCTCTCATGTTGATTGTGTTCTTATCCCTTCAACTCTTCTCCAAACCTTAACACACATCCATGGTGTCCACTAGAACATCTACTTCTTCCAAAACCTCTTCCTCAAAAAGAAGCCTCAAAATTAAGATCAAGATACCCAACATTGGTTCTTCATCTTTTCACACTCCTAAAAATGAGATCTCTCCCATTCTCATTTCATCTTCACCTTCACCACCCCTTGCTCCATGCAAGACAAACTCAACCCATGGTACTAACCATTCTCATAGTTCTACCTCCTCTTCATTCCAATCAAGAATGAATGAGCTCTCTTCACCTTTCACCCCTAGTCCTCCTTAGGATGGGATTTCTCAACCTCAACCTCTACAAAGTATCCCCTTTGTACTTGAGCCTTTGGTCACCTCTCCTTTCACTCCACCAAACTCTCCCATCTCACCATTGGACACCATGCCTCCACCACCTCCTCCACCCTCTAACACTAATGCTCCTATTTTGGGCATTCCTATCCCTCACTTCATGGGTGATCCTTACTTCTTTGGGTTCTTAGAAGATCATGGTGCAAATTGCCCATGTTGTCTCTATAATAACTACATCATTCAAAACCTAAGGATGGAGATGCTTGGCCTTCATAGAAGGTTGCATGATTTCTTGCTTGTCTTGTTCTCCATGCCTCCTCCTAGGACATGAATGATGGTTTTCAAATTAACATGCTTTTATAAAAGAAGGTCAAGCCAAAGAGAACTATGAACTCAAGACCTAGTTGTAAGCTATCTTTGTAGTTGTTAATTGTCTTTTTAATTCTTGTATTTCCTTTCCTTTCCCTCGTATTTTCTCATGTGGATGATTTATGGATTTAGTTTTTATGTGCTTTAATCTATGTGATCACATTAAACAACTTCAATTTATTTAAAATTGAATCTAAATCTATTAGAACCTCTAAAAACTTGACTTAAAATTAGACCAAAATGTTACTTAAATATTTTGTCACCCTTTGTCAAGACATTCTTTGTGAATGTGTTGCTTTTATGCAACCCTAGCATATTCTAGTGCTAAAAGAGGTAAAAATCCAAGATTTGCAAATTTTTGAAAAAGTCTTATCTTTCTCCAAAACTTTTGAAAAAATGGCTTTGAAGTCCACTGGACGCGGTTCTCAAGCCTCCAGGTGGTTCAATATCGATATGGATCCGCGGGCTTCTTTAAAGAACCGCGCCCAGTAATTCCGATTTTGGCTTATTTTTTGTCTTTCTTCTTTGACCACTGTTTTGGTTAAGATTCTTTGTTTACCCAATTTGGCTAAACATTCTCTAAAACCTTTCTTTTTCATTTCAAATCTTTGCCTTGTCTATTCTCTTTAAATTCTTCTCTTTTGGGAGTTCTTTCCTTCATCCCTCACAATGCCTAATTCTTCCTTTTCTAACCTTGACATTTCTTTGTCACAAACTTCTCAACCTAAAGCTTCTTCTTCTAAGCTTTCAAAGAAACCGAAAATCTCGGTTAAACCCATTTGGATCAAAAAGAACAAGAATCCTCATGATTCTTCTTCTCCAAAATCATCCAAGAATTCCTCTTTCTCTATAAATCCAATTACCGGAGAAAAAGAAATTCTTCCACCACCACCTAAACCTTTCAACTCTCCTCAACTCAATGACCTATCTTCTTTCCCTAACCTCCTTGGGCATTGTGAAAACATCTCTTATCCATTATCTCCCTCCCCACCAACCTCTAATCTTGATGGACCTCCCTCATCTAACGACTTTGTTTTGCATCATGGTTCCTCGTGTGCTTGTTGTCGTTTTCAACAAATTGAACTTGCTCATATCTATGAAAAGCTAAATTTTCTTGAATTCCTCCTCACTCGAACTCTCAAAGTTTTCGTTCCCGTGAACAACTTTGAATGATGCTTCGTCGTCTTTCTTTTCCAACTAATGCACTTTTTGTACTTTAGTTGTTTGAGTTAATAAATTTTAAGCAATCTTCGAAGATTATCACTATTAGGGTAGCTTATGCTTTGTGGTCTATTTTCCATATTTTTTTTGTTTTAAATATTCATATTGTGTGTATGAATATTTATCTTGTATGTTATTTCATATTTTTGTAATATGAATGTTATGTGTGTTATCATTCCCTCTAATTCTATTTCACACATTTGGTAAGGAGTTGATCATGGTTAAAACTTAAAATTAAGTATGGGAGATTCCATAAATTCTAAATTTTAATCCATTGACATTTTAAATCATCTTTGATTGGTTTGGATGTTTCTTTTCTTCCTTTATTCTACCAATTGAACTATGATGTTGTCAATACACACTCTTTGAACATACTTAGCAAATGCTTGCTTCTAATTTGAGATTTCTTTTCCTTCTCCCTCTCAAGTTAGTTAGTAAGTAGTGCACATATATACATTGGTGTTTCTTTTCTTTCTTATAACCTTTGTGTAGCATGTCACCTTAGCTCATTGACTTGGTGCCCCAAGCAAGGGGGAGTAAGCACCAAAAGGGAGCTACTAGCAAAAGTCCGGTTCTTTTCTTCTTCAAAGACTTGTGCTAGCCTTTTTGCTTCGACAAAGGGGGAGAAATGATAGTGATAAACTCGTTAATAATTCGAATAAACTTGTATTTTACGTAAATGAGTTAATAGTTTGTCGTAATCAAAAAGGGGAAGATTGTTAATGCAAAGCAATCCCTAAAAACATTGTTAGTATTAATTAATCTTTCTTAGTTTTGATCACGACAAATTACAAAGACATTTACTGTCAAACACAGTCATAAAACGAAATATCTAACAAACACTATCATCAAGGTAATAATCATTGCACTAACATATCTTAATCATGCTTAGTGATCATAAAAGTGATTAGCCTTAAAACTCACTTTTGTCAAACATTACAAAAGATTTTTAATAAACTTTATTTTTAAGAAAATGTTTTATTAAAATGAAAATGC
Source organism: Glebionis coronaria (assembly GCA_025667525.1). NCBI lineage: Eukaryota > Viridiplantae > Streptophyta > Magnoliopsida > Asterales > Asteraceae > Glebionis > Glebionis coronaria. Next base: position 463,095,685 of record CM046875.1, on the reverse strand, counting down.
AAATTTGAATATGGCATATTCCAAATGCCATAAGAATATCCTTTGAAGGTTTAAACAGCCTCAGATATTTCAAATTCACTAAAAGACAAAAAGGAGCGGAGTCTACGCTGGCGGTACCTTAGCACCTACGGTGGTTCCTTATCGATAAGGAACCGTGGGCTCCAATAAGGAACCACGGCCAGATGATGTTTTGTCCTATAAATAGTGGATCAAATCTGCATTCTCATCAACCCTTGTTGGACATCTTCTTCAGCCTTCTTTCTCCTTTCTAATCCTAGTCATTTGTAAATGATCACTTCATGTGTTAAGTATGTTTACTCATGATTATCCTCTTGATCTCTTTCTTTACCTTGTCCAAGGAGAAGATCACTCACACACTTGTGATGTGATTAAAGATGTAGCATTGATGAAGATCACCTTCCCCTATAGATCTAGTCATGTTCATCATTTGTCTATTTGTGTCTTGTGTAAATCCAATGTATTTGTGAATACTTGGACTAGTTGTGTTCATCCAAGTTATTTGTGAATACTTGGTTTAGAGTTGTGTACATCCATTGCACATGTGTGTGCTTGGATTTATGTCGTGTAGATCCAAGCTACATGTGTGTACTTGGATATGATTAGTTGAGTTGTAATTAGTTGTGTTAGTTCTCACTAAACTATAAAGTGACGTGGTTCTGTCTTGTGAGTTCTCATTAAAATATAAAGTGATGTGGTTGTGTCTTGTGTTTTCTCACTAAACTATAAAGTGATATGTAGTTGTGTTGTGTGAAGTTCTCACTTAGCTTCAAAGTGAAGAGTCAGGAAGATTGGTTCTAGCTTTAGATTAGAACTCGACATCTAGCCTTGTGTCAGAAAATGGTGAAGTAGGCAACGTTGTGCAGATTTGTTCTACCTTTAGATTAGAACTCGACATCTAGCCTTGTGTCGTAAAAGAGTGAAGTGGGCGACGTTGTGTAGATTGGTCCTAGCTAAGATTAGGTCTCGACATTTAGCTTAGTGTCGGAAAATAATGTAAGCGACGTTGTAAGGTTTTCTCCGCCAAGAAGGGAGCTTGTGGATATAGTGGAAATCTTAAGTAAGGTATACTCGAGGAGTGGAGTAGGAACGAGGATAGAGCCTCGTTGCTGAACCACTATAAATCTTGGTGTCTTCCTACTAGGTTGTTTCTTTCCTTACTCTTTACTTACATTCATTATCACTACACTTACTATACATTGTTAATGCATTATAATTGAACCTAATCATTATGCAACTAGCTTTCAAGTAAAGGATAATTTTGTGCACTCACCTAATTGAAAGGAATTTTAATTAGGAGATAAACCGATGAGAAACTATTCAACCCCCTTTCTAGTTTCTACACAATATATAAAACCATCGGTTTCAAAGAGTGGTGGTCTTTTCATAGATTGCCTCTCTTTGTAATTTTCAGAATCCCTAGATCGATTCAAGTTTTAATGTACTATATACTTTAAAGATCTTGAGTACATAGCTCTTGATGCCAATTATAGAATACTATTAGGGGGTTGAATAGTTTTTACCGATAAGTTTTAATTATTTTGAAACTTTTTCGTGATTTGTTATGGATATGGATCAAGCGTGATTGACAAAGTAATAGAGAAGAGAGAAGTATAAAACAAATCACAATGAACAATGGTTTATAGTGGTTCGGCCTAGCAAGATCTCACTTATCTTGCCCCTACTTCCACTCCTCGAGTATCCACTCAAGAGTTCTACTTCACTAGTAAACGAATCTCATTGACACCAGTGGAGAAGCCTTCACACTTATGCTTACAATCTTTACCGACACCTAAGCTAAGATGTCGTGTTCTTTACAAGGGTACAACAACTCCCTTTACACTATATACTTGTGGTTTACAACACCAACCACACTATTACACAAGTAGGTAAAAGAATGGATACAACAATGGTGATTATATAAGTAACACTTAACATATGGAGCCTTGAAGGATCAAAGCTTATAGTATAGCATTCTCGTAGTCGATCTTCAAATGTACAAAGATCTAAATCACAAGATACCAGAGATAAGATACAAATGAGGTTAGAGAGTTAGATATATGTAGAGAGATTAGAGAGAAAGGTTAGAAGAGGGTTGAATCTTAAGCTTGGACAAAGCATGGTATTTATTAACAAAGTTCCAAACACCCACGGAACCCGTCAACCCCCATACCCAGGGGTCCGCTGGGTCTGACTTTGTTTCTCATAAATGTTTCCAAGATCACACACAATCATTGAATTTACCCATGGTTGACTTTCATATGTCTGATGGACAGAGAGATATACATTATCTCTGTTTTATTTTTACACTTGAAAGATTATAAAGTGTATAAAACTTTTTATAAAAGTTTAGAACATAAGTTCATGGATTAAAAGACTCATATGGCGATTGTAATACATACATAAAAATATGTTTGATGTCTTATCATTAACAAAACGTTAAAAGTGATTGAAACATAAATATCGTTTTATGACGCTATTTGTATTTACAATAAAAATTTGACGTCATCCGTGAGCCTCTAATTCAAACTACCAAGAGTTTGAATGGAAAGTCCTACCCAGGAACCTACAACTCTGTCGGGTCCTTCGGATCCAGAGGGGAACATCATGAGAAACACTCGAGCGTACAAGACCAAATTATGAACAACATAACCTCCCTGCAATCGCTCATCAAAGAACATAATGAGAATTCGGGAACACCCAGCACCCCGATTCGACTATTTTTTAACGAGGAGGTCGAGGAGCGGGCATGAAAGGATAAAGAGGAGGAAGAAGAATAAAGTAAGAAGGATACGGGGAATGGAAAGATGTCAAAGGAGGAGGAAAAACTCCAAAAGCCATTTAAAGAAGTCCTTCGATCCCTCTTTACCCGGAGTACCATAGAGTTCTCTTCTCCGAAGCATCTGCTTCCGGCCAGCCTGAAGTTGTACGATGGGTCCACTGATTCGGATGATCACATCAATAGGTTTGTAGGAGTGGAAAATAGTGGTGAATAGCCCATGCCGGTGTGGTGTAGGATGTTCTAGCAAACGTTGGATGATTCGGCTAGAGGATGATTCGATCGACTTCCTCCTGATAGTATCGACAATTGAGACGACCTGAGGGAAAATTAGTAGAGAGTTTTGCGATAAGGAAGAAGTGTTTCTGAGACCCTACTGAAATTACCCGGGTAGTCCGGATGGCTAATGATATGTTGTCAGCTTTTAAGGCAGGATGTACCAATGGGACGATTTACATCCCTGATGTGCCAGATATTATGAGGATCTCCAAATTCATGAGTAATACCAAATGTCCGGAGTTATCTCGTCGATTCTCAGATAGAATGTCCGAGAGGGTGACGTAAATGATGAGAAGGGTGAACGATTTTGTCAAGTGAGAAGACGCATTACGAACAACGGAACTACCGAAATGAGAATTTGGAGAACGATGAGAAAGGTATGAAGGTAGAGGCGATAAGGAAAAGGTATTCGCCAAATTTTGGATGGTGGAAGAGGATTTATGCAGGAGCATAGGTCGAGGGAACCGTATACCCCATACGTACCTCCCCGTAAATAAAATCGTAGAGCCGCGTTTGGGAAGTATGACACTCCGCGCCTGGGTTTGGAAGCGTTGACCAAATACCCCAATGAGATACTTTCCACCGAACTACAACTGAAACATCCTAAATGCCCCCTGATGACGGCTCCCCCAAACAAGTATAGCTTCCACAAGTATTATGATTATCACGGGGAGAATGGACAGTTCACCAATGGTTTCCATCAACTAAAGAGACAACTAGAGATTGCATTAGACTCGGGAAAGCTCAGTCATCTGATTAAGGATGTCCGATTAAGGGGAAACCCTCGAGAAAACGCCAGTGGAAGTCAGGCGAATCCAAAGGAAAATAAAGTTAGGAAAGTCATCAATGTGATCGAAACAACCCAGCAGGAGGAGAAACAAAAATCTATGTTTGGTCAATAAGATCCTTAGATGCATGTTTCCATAACATTCCGTCCTTTACATGGTTCTTATGCATTCTAAGAGTCGCTGATAATGAAATCTGATATGGAAGGGTACTGGTGAGAAGTGTGTTTGTGGATGAAGGAGGGAGGTCAAGGTAATGTTTGAACACTGCTTTAATAACCTATCACCGGGTATCAAGGCAAGGATGACCCGAACACAAACCAACTTGGTGGGATCTTCCGAGAAAAAGTTGACTCCATAAGGTAAGATCGAATTGGAAGTATGCTTTGGCATGGAAGAGAAAGCTGATAATGGGTTTTACGATAGTCAGGGAAGCCTCCCCATACAACATAATCCTAGGTAGTTCCGGAATAAGGGAATTTAGAGCCATCCCATCCACAACCCACTTAATAGTGAAATTAATAACTCTGGGGGGTTAGCAACATTGACCACCAAGACCGCGGTAATATACAAATGCAGACGTCTAGAAGAAAAGCAAAAGGTTGAGGATGGAACACCAATTGTCGAGGCAGAAGTGGCAACTTAAAAAGAAATTACTCAAGGGGATAGGAATAACCTAGTAGAAAAAGTGATAATCCATCCTGTTTCCCAGAACAGATGATAGCCATCGGATCCTGGATGTCCGAGGAGTTCAAGAGATGCCTTGTTGATTTCCTAAAAAATAACAAGGAAGTGTTTGCTTGACGGACATGGTCGGTGTTCCAAAGAGGATAATCAAGCACACCTTAACACCAATATGATTGTCGAACCCATAGCTCAAAAAATAAGAATGTTAGGTCCGGGAAAGAGTTAGACAATGGCTAAGAAGTGGAGGAATGGTTGAAAGTAAGCATCATCCGACCGATTAGACATCTCACTTAGATATCCAACTCTGATTTGGTACGGAAGATAGACGACACGTGGAGAATGTGTATCAATTTTAAGAACCTCAATTCTGCATGTCCGAAGGATTATTATCCACTGCCAAAAATAGACCTCAAGATAGAGTCAGTAATGGGCTTCCCATTCAAATGATTTTTGGATGCTTACAAGGGCTACCATCAGGTCCATATGGACAAAGAAGACGAAAAAACATAACGTTTTACACTGACCAAGGAACGTACTACTATACAAAGACACCATTCAAGCTTATAAAGGTTGGAGCCGCATATCAATGGTTGGTCGACTCAGCATTTAAGAACCAAATTGGGAGAAACCTAGAGGACTATGTTGACAATATGGTCATCAAGAGCAAGACAGAAATAGAGTTGTTAGCGGATATTGCTGAAACTTTTGACAACTCTAAAAAATAAACATGAAATTGAACCCGAAGAAATGTTCATTTGGTATTAAGGGGAATTTTCTAGGTTACATGTTTACCTAAGACGGAATAGGTATAAAATTCGAAGAAGACAGGGCGGTAGCCGACATGAGGACACCGCAAACGCTAAATAAGATGCATAGCCTTAGTGGAAAGCTAGTCGCCCTGAGTAGATTCATGTCAAGATCGATTGGAATGTCACTCCCATTCTTTGAAACCCTATACATCACAAAAGACAACAAGGAAGAATACAAATGGTCTGAAGAGGCTGAAAAGGCATTCCAGGAGAAGAAGAAGTTGATAATGGAACTCACGTCCCTAACCACCTAAATCAAAGCAGAACCGTCGTTCATTTACTTGGCAACTTCGGATAGGACCATAAGTGAAGTACTACTAGGGGTGTCGAAAAAGTCAACCCGACCCGAACCTGAACCTGAACCCGAATAAGCCTATTCGAGTCAGGTCAATCGGGTCTAAAAATGTTTTCATGTCAATTCGGGTTGACCTGAATTGACCCGAGTTCTAGTTAGGGTCTGGTTCTGGTTTATATTTTTTAGCCTTGACCCGACCCGATTTGACCCGAACCCGACCAACCCAACTTGACCCGACTCGAATAACACATTTTACATTGTGTTATTACTTAAATAAGCCAATTTCATACTTTTTCCTTATTCTCGGGTTGACCCGAACCCGAATTGACCCGACCCGAATTTACCCGAACCCGAGTGACCCGAGTTCTAATTAGGCTCAGGTTAGGGTATGATTTTATTTAGTCTTGACCCGACTTGACCCGACCCGAATTGACCCGAACCCGGTTGACCCGACCTAATTCCCACCCCTATGTACTGCTAGTCAAGAAAAAAGGGAGACTGGTGCTCATCTGGTATGTGAGTCGGACTCTCGACGATGTTGAGAAGAATTACGCACCTCTGGAACGCTGGCATTGTGTTTACTTCATTTGTCAAGGAGGCTTCGTCGATATATCGAAGCCCATCCCACTCATGTCATCATTGATCAGTCGATGAAGCAAATTTTGTATAAACAAGAGATATCTAGGAAGTTGGTAAAATACTCAGTAGAGTTAGGGGCCTACAATATTCACTACATCCCAAAATGCGGTCAAAGGTCATGTCTTAGCATATTTCTTAATGGAAACACCAATTTCCAAGGAAGTGATTAATGTCTCCGACCCGAAAAACTCTAAGGACAACTGTATATTGTTTACGAATGGAGCGTCTGGTGGAAAGGGAGCCAAAGCGGATTTGGTACTCATCGATCCCTAGGGAACTGAATATACTTATCCTTTAAGACTCAACTTTCCCATCTTAAATAGCGAGACGTAATATGAGGCACTCCTTGTCAGGCTCAGGATTGCCGCTCAAATGAAAGTAAATGTCTATATGTGAAGGTGGACTCCAAGTTGGTATCTTGTCAAATCAACGGAATGTCCGTAGTATAGAATGAAAACGTAAGGACTTATATATTATGTTTTCAATAAAATATAAGGTCTTGTAAATATTTACAAGTCTAATTGATATCATTAAATAGTTCAATGCTTTTAACAACCATATCCCTTCAATTCTGCTCAATTTAGTGTTGATTAACACCTAATATTGCATAGTTTTTTACATTTGTGTTTTGATGGTTAAATTGAGTAAGTGACGAAAAACGAGGGCAAATTGGTAGAATTTGACAAAAAAAGCGGAAAGCATAGATTTCAAGGCACATACGGAGTAGATGAATATACTCTATGTCTAGGTAACATGTTGATATGTTTCCATATTTAAAAGCCCTACGAGTCTATGGCGTAGAAGTTATATTATCAGGACATATTTGCTAGGCGATAAGTTCAAGTTATATAAAAACAAGCAGGTTTCAGTGACCATTTGCCTTTCTGACCCAAACAATTTAGTGAACCTTTTCCTTTTTGACCATTAAACTTTGACTTTTAAAAACTGAATCCTGTTGTTTTTAGCTAGTAATTGAACACACAACAAACCTCTAAGAAGCAACAATCCTAATTGCAATGCAAACTTAATCCAAACACTATATTAATAACAGAATGAGGAATTTTAACAACAACTTTATGCACTATATAAAATTAAACATGAACGGAACATGAGCTTGAAACAATTAGCATTTTAGACAAATTGCAAGTAAAGATTACACTACTAAGCTTATACTAACAAAATACTAAAAAACTACAGAACTTGTAAAAGTGAGTGACCTCTACATCCAGCCTTAGTCCTTTGATGTTGATTCTCCCAGGATCAATTTATCTACCATAACAACCTTAAACCAATAGGAACTCCATGGATCAACTGCTACCAATTCACTTTACACTACACTACATCAAAAATCTACCAACTACTACTATTTTGAAACCTTGCTAACTGAATTCACTAATGATCAAACATTCAAACCAACTGAAAACATAACAACTGCCATTAACAACCATAAGATCTCCATTAACCAACAATTGGACAGACTTGAACACGATTTGCAGAATAAGAGCTGTAGATGAATGTAAAACTAAAATTGATTTGATTGAAATGTGAATTTGAGTACAATTTGTGAAGGGCTTACAAGAACTAAACTGAGTACATTAATAGCCTAACATAATTGCAACTACAAGCTACAATTCTAAAAACTAGGTGTAAAAACTAACTAACTTTATAAAAGTGAGAGGGTAGGGGTACTTATTGAGGAGTGAGGTGAGTGAGGGGTGTCTAGGGGTGAGTTTGTTAGAGATATGACGTGTTTAATCCAATGAATTAATGTCACGTAGCAGTTTAAGGTTCTTGAGTGATTTAGTGAATTGGGGGATTATGTTTGAGTAGATGTTATAGCAATTTATTTGTATAGGTGTGCTCGTCTAGACGTGTGAATGATTTTTGTTGTTGAAACCTTCTCATGAAATGCACTTGATTGTCTTTAGTTTGATATATAAGATGATCACTATCCAAAATATGAAATATGATTGGTGGGTGAATAGTACAATCCGTGTGACTAGCAATAGAGCTCTCCCATTAGTCCACGTGGCATCAGCTAGATAAAACTTCCATGACTTGACAGAAATGATGTCTTGTCTTTTATAACTTTGATCCTTGTCCATCTTTAGTCTTTTAACTTTGAAAATGAACACTTCTGACCCTTGAATCTTCATACCATTTCCAAGTTTGGTCCTTTAGGGATTCTTTTGTCTTTTTCTTCAATAAATCTTCGTGAAAACCCGTGTTTGCTTCGTATTGTACATTTTTGCCTATTCACAAACACAAAACACAAACCCCGCGTAATTTCAACATTTTACATTACAAATGCACATTTAGGGTTAGGTTTTCTTTGTTTTTAGTGGTAAAAGAATAAGTGTTTACACATTTATCAACTTATAATTCAGTTATGATTATGTCTATCTTCTGTCTTTGTGTTATGAGAGGTAAAGCACCCTGGTGTTGGCATAGTTATGATATTATTATTTGTTGGAAATACGATTTTCCCGTTAGAAGACTCGGACACTTCAACAATATAGGTTACGGGCTCGTAGTTAAATATGTAATACGTTATTAAGAAACCCTGGTCCATGGTATGTCATGGGCCGGCGGCCTAAGCCCGTCATATGGGCTTGGGTATAAATAACATCTCCTTCGATGGAGAGCGTGTTGGTTGTTTTCATTTTACACTAAATAATACACAGTCTCTCTATCTACCTTCTCTCTAACTTTGTCACAAACGTGAATTTTGAGGTAATCTAAATTAGGTGAAACGCTATGTTTCGGGTTAGACTTGTGTGCCTAGGGATATCCCCGATGGTTTACGCATATTTTGTATACGAATTTGAATCTTTATGAATGATGTTCATATCAGTTTCTATTTGAAAGGCTTATTGTTATCATACGATACGTGTTATTAGTTACTATTTTAGAGATCGACATTTAATTACGTCAACATAATTCCGTTTAAGAGTTTCATTACACAAATGAAACATTTCACTTACGACACACTTATAGATTACCCATTTTTCTCTTTACACAAACTATTTATGAAAAACTAACATTTACATAAGTACCAACAAATTTATTTTAACCATTTACCTTTTAATTTGACTACAAAATAATTAACTCAATAAAATGTATTTAGGATATTTGACCCATTAAATGACCTTACTAAATCAATTGTTCTGACAACTAAATATTCAATATTGCTAAATATATCCCGATTAAATGACTACATTATTATTAACCGATAAACTTTCGCAAGTGTTAAAAATTATTGATTTATTTAAATAAACTCAAGCACATACTAGGGAACTAAATGCTACGTTTATTGTCATTTTGCATGTATAGTGATACATACTTTATTTAATTTAAGATACAAATTATTTCGAGCTATGATTTCTCCATGTCGACGTTGTGATATTTTACCATTGCTATTGCTTCGAGGTGAGTTTCATAGCCCCACTTTTAACTGTTTTATATCATCTTTTGGGGTGAGACATTGCTTGATTTAACGTATGAACACTGTAGAAACTAGAAGGGGGGGTTGAATAGTTTCTTATATTTACTTGTTAAAAGGTGGTTTTCAAAAAATGCTTTTTCAAAAACTTAGGCTTGAGGAAATATGTGAAATCTTCTTATGCACTATATGAACAATGATAGAGTAACTAAACTATTACTAACAAAAATATATGCACAAAGAATAAAGAATGTAAAGAGTTAAGGGTAAAGAAAGATCAAACCGAACACCAAGGATTTATAGTGGTTCGGCAACGAAGCTCACTCCTCGTTCCTACTCCACTCCTCGAGTACTCCTTACTCGAGAGTTCACTACACAACAAGCTCCTTATGGTGGAGAAAATCGTACACGTCGCTTAACCAATTTCCGACTCTAAGCTAAAAGTCGAGCCCTAATCGTAGCTAGGACCAATCTACACAACTATACTTAGTACATACACAACTTCCTAATAGACATAACTACTTGGATCTTCACAACTATGACACAACAACAAATGAATAAAATTAGATCTTTAATGGATCTTTGGTGGTGGACTCAACACTTCACAAGGATAGTGTTCTTCTCTTTGCACTTGGAGAGGAAGGGATGGAAGAACAAGATTCACTTCTTAAACAAGTAGTAATCAAACAAGTTATCAAAGATTTGAGTGATTAAAGAAGAGTGTTTGAATTTGGAAATAGATGTGCAAAAGAGGTGAGTTGAAAAGCTGAGAATGGTCCACTATTTATAGGACAAAGGGCCAACGGCTATATCTGCCTGCGGTTCCTTATCTTGCCCGCGGTACCTTATCGATAAGGAACCGCTGGACTAGACTCCGCTCCCTTTTTGTCCTTTAGTGGTGGAGGTCATATCTGGTTTAAAAAATATCCTGATAGAATATTCCTAACCAAATAAGAATATGCCATTTTCAAATAATTAATTTAATAAAACATTTTCTTAAAAAGAAAGTTTAATAAAAACTTGTCACACTTAATAAAAAGTGAGTTTTAAGAAAAGATTAAAGCACTTGATCACTTGATTAAGGTTAGTACTTGTTTATCCATACCTTAAGTGAAAATGGGTAAAATGAAAAATACTTGAACTCAAGAATTCGTTTTTCGTTGTTTTCGTAAATGCTTGTTTTTACATATTGTCGTAATCAAAACTAAGAGAGACCGAAAAATGCAAGTAACGTTTTTAGGCATCATTGCATTAACAATCTCCCCGTTTTTAATTCCGACAATACATAAACTCAATCCACAAAAAAACAAGATTTTCGAAGACGAGTTTATTCATTTCTCCCCCTTTGTCGAAGCAAAAAGGTTGCACAAGTCGGTGTTGAAGAGACGGACTTTGCAAAGACTCCCCCTTGGTGCTTACTCCCCCTAGCTTGGGGCACCGAGGAATCGAGATATGGTGACAAACTACATAGAAGAGTTAGTTGAACAAAAGAAACAACCAACAAGATATAGCAATAGGTCACAAAATAAAAGAGAAGAAAATAAAAAGACAAAGATCCAATATAGGTTAAAAAAACATCATACAAAGATGTATGGAAAAAGAAACAAGCCAAAAGCATAAATCTAATCCTATTTATCCTAGAATTCTAAGATTTGCTTGAATTTGGTGTCTTGTGTATAAGCAACCAATGCTTATATGAAAGACAAGGTAATGGCAGAGGGTGGTGGTGGCTTGTTGGAGATCTCATAATCATAGTGAAGAGGAGACTTGATTAAGAGACTCTTGATGTAGCTCAACTCCTCATAGATGTGTGCCATAGCAAGATGTTGATATTGACAACAATGACAATATGTTCCATGGTGCATGACATTATCATGAGAAGGAGGAAGAACACTAAAGGGTGGTGGTGGAAGAAAAGATGTTCCACAATGAACATTCTTGGTAGGAGAGATGTGATTAAGAGTGTTCGTGAGTGAATTTGGATGGTAATGGTTCTTGGGTGAGTTGGGATTGAAAGCAATTGGAGAAAATGAGGAGATTCAAGGCTTTCACTTGGAGAATAAGACATTTTGGGATGTGAAGTATGGCAAAATGCTTATGGTTTAAATAGGGAAGGTTTAAGGTATTTTTGGGGTGGTCAAAGGGTTTGAAACAAAGATTCTCAAAAATGTTGGAGCAAATCTAGAGTTTCAAACAAAAACCCGAAAAAGGAAGGCACTGTAGGCGGTTCCTTATCAGGCCTAGCGGTACCTTATCAATAAGACACCGTGGTTCACAAATGGAACCGCCTGCAGAGGCTATGTTTGGTGTTTGGAGGAAGATTTTTCAGCAAATCTTATTTTTCTAGTCTAACTTATCATAGGGATATGCTTTAAAGCAAAGATAGACAAAGAAAACATATGCAAACTTACCAAATAGAGATTTGACCAAAATACATAGATTAAAAAATCAATGTAGGAGGTGTGTAAGACAAGACCTTAAGTCATGACACAATGATCCTCCATAATTCTATCTTGTTCTTGCTATGTTTGAGAGAATCATACATATGAATTATGTAAGCTCTAGATTAATAGCTAGAATCTATGAAAAATCGTTTTTAGATTGAATTAACAATGTCAAATGCATTTCTCAACCATTTTTGAAAGAGACTTTGAGAATTTTGAAAAGGAGAAGAGAGGGTTTTTCAAAAAGAGTTTGGAAGACTCAATGACTCAAAGTGGTAAGAGAAAACACACAAAAGGAAAAGAAGGTAATTAAGGAAGATGTTCCATTAATCCTAGACCTAGACGCAAGTAATTAAAAGGTTCCCTCTTAAGTGGCTTAGTGAAGATGTCGGCTAAGTTGTCTTTGGAGGGTACCTTCTCAATTGAAATGTTCCCCTTTTGAACATTATCCCTAAGGAAATGGTGTCGAATTTCTATGTGTTTGGTTCGCGAATGTTGCACGGGATTCTTGCTAAGGTCTATAGCACCTTTATTATCACTCATGATGGGAACATCATCAAGAGAAATCCCATAATCAACAAGCGCTTACTTCATCCATAGAGCTTGTTGGCATGCTTTTCTGGCACTCACATACTCGGCTTCCGTGGTGGATATTGCAAGAGCGGTTTGTTTCTTGGAGAACCAAGAAGTTAAACAACAACCCATGAAGGTACAAACTCCACTAGTGCTTTTCCGGTCCACATAGTCCCCCGCATGATCCGAGTCCGCGTAGACAATGGTTTCTATGCCGGTCCCTTTAGGATACCATAATCCTAAATGTATAGTGCCTTTAATGTATCGGAAGATACGCTTAACCGCTTCGAGGTGAGGGGTTTTATGAGCCTCTTGGAAGCGAGCACAAAGGAAAACACTAAACATGATACCCGGTCGACTTGCCGTTAGGTACAACAAACTACCAATCATACCTCTAATTTGGTGTTGTCTACTGACTCACAATCATCATCTACGGTGAGTTTAGTATCCGAGGCCATTGGGGTCTTCATTGGTGTAGATGCTTCTAATCCAAATTTCTTTAGCATTTCTTTAGCGTACTTAGATCGACTAAAGAAAATACCATCGTCCATTTGTTTAATTTGGAGTCCTAAAAAGAAGTTAAGTTCTCCCATCATACTCATTTTGAACTCATCATGCATGATTTTGGCAAAGTCATCACACAATTCTTGACAAGTTGAGCCAAACATAATGTCATCGACATATATTTGTACGATTATGAGGTGAGAACCTTTCTTCTTTGTAAAGAGCGTATTGTGTACCATCTCCATGGTATACTCATGTTTAACAAGAAACCCTTTAAGTCTATCATACCAAGCTTTGGGTGCTTGTTTGAGACCATAAAGTACCTTCTTAAGTTTGTAAACATGATCCGGTTTCTCAAAATCAATGAAGCCGGGAGGTTGAGCCACATATACCTCCTCATTGATCAAACCGTTAAGAAACGCACTATTTACATCCATTTGTTGAAGCTTAAAGTCTAAGGCACAAGCGTAGGCTAAAAGGATTCTAATGGATTCTAATCTTGCTACCGGTGCATATGTCTCGTCATAATCAATCCCTTCTTGTTGATTACAGCCTTGAGCTGCAAGTCTAGCCTTATTACAAGACACAACACCATTTTCATCTAACTTATTCCTAAAGACTCATTTGGTTCCTATAATGGTAGAACTTCTAGGTGGAGGAACAAGTTCCCAAACATTATTGGCAACGAATTGATTCAATTCTTCTTGCATCGCAATGACCCAACTCTCATCCGTCAAAGCTTCTTTAACATTCTTTGGTTCAATCAAGGAGACGAAACAAAAGAAGTTGCTTTGGTTTTGGACTTGAGATCTTAGGGCCCTTTGATTTAAGTCACCAATGATATTATTAAGAGTATGATCCCTACACTCCTTAATGTTTACTTCCTTTTCAACATTAAGGTCTTCAACTCCTATTTTTCTAACCTCTTTGGCTTTAACTACTTCTAATTCATCCAAGTCATCATCAACCAATGGTGGTGTCTTGGGTGAAGGAGGGGTTTCATCAAAGGTTACGTTGAGTGATTCTTCAATAACCCCCGAGGTTCTATTTAGTACAATGTAGGCTTTGCTAGTTTGGGAATAACCTAAAAGGATACCTTCGTAAGACTTTGGGTCAAACTTGGTAAGGTAGTCTTTGTTGTTGAGGATAAAGCACTTGCTTCCAAACACCCTAAAGTATTCCAATGAGGGTTTCTTACCTTTAAGAATCTCATAGGGGGTCTTTCCTAGGAAAGGTCGAATAAGAATTCGGTTGAGTATAAGTCGATGTGTCCACGGCATTGCACCAAAACTTTTGAGGCAAAGATTGCTCGTTTAACATCGTCCTACTCATCTCTTGGAGAGTCCTATTCTTCCTTTCAACTACCCTATTTGATTGTGGAGTGCGAGGAGCCAAGAAGTTATGGGTAATGCCATGAGCTTCACAAAAGGCACCAAATAGCACTTCATTATCAAATTCCCTACCATGATTCGTCCTAATAGAGACAATTAGACATCCTAGTTGATTTTGAATTCTTCGACTAAAGATTTCGAAATGATCGAAAGCTTCATTCTTAGATGCCAAAAATCAGGTCCAAGTGAATCTAGAATAGTCATCAACTATAACTAGGGTATAAAGGTTACCTCCATAACTCCGTATGGCGGAAGGTCCAAAGAGATCCATATGTAGGAGCTCTAAGCACCGAGAGGTCGAAACCAAATTCTTGGCTTTGTGACTTGAGTGAACTTGCTTTCCAACTTTTCAAGCATCACAAAAGTGACTATCAAACTTTATCTTGGGGAGGTGTCTTACCAACTCCTTAGAGACTAAAGATTGAATTAAGCACATATTAGCGTGACCTAATCTCCTATGCCAAAGAGTAGAACTATCATCTATAGTCACAAGACATATGTTATCTTTTGACTTCTTATTGACCTTCATGACATAAAGCCCATGCTTTCTAACACCTTTTCCAATGACTTTTCCATCTTTTACGATTTCACTGTCATGTTCCGAAAAGATGACCTTACACTTATTGTCACAAATTTGACCTATACTTAAAAGGTTAAACCCTAAGTTATCTACGTGCTCAACATTTTCAATGGTCATAGAGTCAAGAGAAACCGTACCTTTGCCAATGATATTATCACGTAGACTACTTGCAAATGTGACGTTACCTCCATCATATGCTTTGTAGTGCGAGAACAAACTTCGATTACCCGTCATGTGTTTAGAACATCCACTATCCTTAATCCACTCGTTGGGCTACAAATCAATTCCCAAGCATATCTAGGTAACAACACACAAGATCAAACATTTGGTCCCCAATATCTCATAGGTCCAAAATAGTTAGTTCCAAACATTCCTTGCATTTTGGGATGCATGAATGAAGGAGGGGTTCCCCATGGAGAACAAAATGGATGAGGATAGTAATTCATATAACCATTTTGTTGTTCGTTATTTCTCCTGGGTTTATTTGATCTAGGTTTAGAGTTATGATCATTTCTTCTAGGTGTTGGGGTTTTACTTCTAGAGCGTGAATTGTTTTGATTATCTCTTCTAGGCGTTGTCGTTCTACTTCTAGGCTTAGACTCATTCCGTACTCTAGGTGGAGTATAAGATGGTCTTGATAAACTTCTATTTCCCATGAGAGGTTTACTTAATGGCTTGTAGAACTTATCAATAGCATTGTCGTCAAGTATGGGTAATTTTACCTTATTAACAATAAGATGCTTTGGTTTTTCACCTGACTTTGACTTTTTAGAAAATTCATTGTAGGATTGTAAATCTTGCTTATGTGTTAGAGAGAGAAAGAGATAGAGAGATGGTGGATTTCACACAAAGCTAGAAAGAGAAAGTAATGTTTACTATGTGAAAAATAATGAAACCACACCCCTCTCCATCAAAGGAGAGGGTTTATATACCCAAGCCCTTGTCATGGGCTTGGGCTTACATTTTGGGCCGGCCTACACATGTTGTAGGCTAGGCTTGTTCTTGTTTAATAAATAAAGAAAGTTAACTAAACTACGAGCTATTACATGGACTATCGTTGGAGTGACCGATCCTTCTTAATACGTAAAACGTATTTCCAACAATCTCCCCCTAAGGGAGGTCACTCCAAACAAGGGCGTTACCCGAGTTACAATAATGAAATGAACCTAGCATACTATGCTTGACTTGAGCTCGTAGTCTTCGTCTTTCTTTTTCTTTTTCTTTTCTGGTGAACATGCTGATGTGATCTTTGATGTCAATCTTTAGCATTGATCTCTTGCCTTGATCTTGTGCATCCTTCACTTGTGATCTTCGCCTCTTCGTGACCTCACGTCCCACATACTTATGCCTTAGTAATTCTTGAAAGCTTCAGAGTTCGATACAGCGGAAGACTTAACTTTTAGGCTTTCTTGAATTAGATGAGGTATTAAGTGCATAAAGTATAAGCATGCGGGGACGACTTCTTCTCGGATTCCGCACCGCCACCGTCTTCAAATGCCGCAACATAAGTAGACACGAACGAAATGGCTTTGAACATTTCATTCTAATTCGGTAGCATTTTACCTCCGGTCGGTGAAGACCGTTGGACGATATTAGATATCGTACCCGTGACGGATAGTTTCAATTAAGTAACTTCCTGACAGGATTTCGCGGGTAAACCCGTTCTCTTTATTCGACCGTCCAAAGCTGACTGCGAACATAAAGAGTGAATCATTTAGATAAGATATCCGCATGATTTGAAGCCGTCAATTCATGTTCCTGGAACAAGTGAAATTCAATTAAGAACCGCACCATCGTTGCTTTCCAGTTGTCACGAGCTTGATTCGTATAGAATCTTGCAAGTTACCTACCAAGTGCTGTTTGAGGTTAACACTAGAAGGATTTCCACTCATCACGGTGAACACTAAGGTATCACTCTGAGTGTTCTGGCAAGATCACTAAGATATTGCGTAGAGGCCTGGAACGTGTTTAAATTCAGCTAAGAATTAAACAGCTGTTGCTTTCCAGTTATCACAAGTTTGATTCATAAAGAATCGCACAAGTCACCTACCATGAGCTTTTTGATGTTCGCTCAAGAAGGATTTCCATCTTCATTGTGAATACTTTCGTATTACTCGGATGTTCAGGCAAGATCATGAAGATTTTGCGTAGGACTCTTAAAATCTTTCTTACTTTTCACAGTGTGTGAAGAAGCAAGGAAATATGAAAGTGTGTCCTAGTGAGATATTTGATGATCTCAAATGGCTCTAGACTCGATCGTGTACTTTGGATTTTAGTGATCGGAGGCTGGAGAGGAGTGCCACCATTTCAATACCAATTTATTCGGAGTGAATAAATCGATAGATAACGTGTTGTCTCCGTGTGATTAAAACAAATACCTTTTGAGAGATATCTGAGTTAGCTGGGATGGGTTGTGCATTGCATCACTGGGTCCATGATGTCTGTCTTCAATATCAAGAATCATTAAAATGATCTCAATAGCATATGTATTGACCCGGTTTCTGCCTAAAGTTGTAAGGAGGGCTTCTTTCTTTACACCCTTTATCTTTACAATTCTTTTTCATTCTTCAACCCCTTCAATGCTTACCAATACGTCATAACTAGCACCTTGTTGTGATTGTTTCAGTGCTAACTTAAGTACTTGGTCGGCATTCAGCTACGTTCACATTCTTTCTCCACCTTTCCTAAGGACTACTATTTCTAGCTATGGAATGTCCTTGGGAAGATTCCTCCGGTTCTGGAAGAATCATAGGACTTAACCTATCCTACCATCCATATGTCACCACAATCTTCATCGTCGTGAAATAAGTGGGTTTTGGGTAAGTAAATGTCACCATGAAAATCCATTTTGATATAGAAAATCCATTTTGCTCCCCCTTAACATATGCCACGATATTCGAAAACATTTCGCATATGTAGAGATGAGCCAGCACATTAAGTCAAACCATTTGTGATAATATCCCATATTAAATCACATTTTCTCCCCCATATTAAAAATATTAACCCAATCGATGTTTTTAATATCAATTGATTTAATGAAGTTGTAACAAAGGTTTTGGGAAGAAAAATGCAAGTCCATTTTATCTTCATGACATCTATTTGTAACATGATCACATATTCACCATATTAGAAAAGAATTGACAAGGTTGGACCTGATAGATGAGAACATCATATGATAAAATCAAATGGTTCTTGGCAGCATATGTTGGTCGCCTCGTCACGTCTGAAGTCATCTCTTGACACCACATGTACGATTGGTATTGTTGTCTTGACACCAACTTGTGAACTTGACACGTTCGGAATCGAAGATTCTGAATGCTTGACAGTTGCTCCCCCTCAATTGTTGACCCGTGTTCTATCAAAAGAGCTGTAGTCGTCAGTTGAGTAGTCGCATCGTCGAGTATGTAGATACCAATTGTAGATAGCAATGGTTGTAGAGATGATAGCTTCATAAAAACAAGACTTCTCTTGTTTTAACAAATAAATGCACTGAAACGTACATAGATTTGTGTTAGACCAAGTTATAAAGTAAACTTGATCCCTTACAAGGTTTTAAAGTAAACCTTGCCCGAGAAAATTAATTCCCGTTGTTGAGCCAAAGCTTTCATAAGAAATACTTGACTTTAATGTGAAAACCGGGTTGCAGTCAGAAATAACTACAAGCCATTTAGGCATGTTTTATGAAATATTTACAACTTTTGTACGAACTCTATTTATGGCGCCGTGTCGATATTAATCAACATTTCTAAGGCCGTAAATATTATCGTACCAAAAGACATGCCTTAGAGAAATAAAGTAAAAATATTTTTGGATTTTTCTAGATTTTTCAATTTTTATGGTTTTTATACGATTTTATATTTTTGTATTTTGCTTTTGTGGATAAAAATATAAACAATATATACAGATGATCACCAAGGATACGGAGAATAGTTTTACCACCACTATTCTTTCGCTTCATCTGCTAGTTCCTTAAGAGTCTCAGGCGAGAAGGTTCTCATTCCTAGCATGTCGGCCAAAAATTCAATTCGAGCGCGATCTAAAGCCTTCGTGAAAATATCCGCCAATTGATACTCAGATCGGACAAAGTAAAGCTCGATTACTCCATTTTCCACTTGCTCCTTGATGAAGTGGTAGCGAATGTCAATATGCTTCGACCGGGAGAATTGAACATTGTTGCAGCATAAGGCAATTGCACTTTTGTTGTCGCAGTACATCGGAATCTTGTTGAAACCTAGACCATAGTCGGTTAATTGTGATCTCATCCAAAGAATTTGAGCACAGCAACCGGACATAGCTATGTATTCTGCTTCCGTACTTGAAATTGCAGCGCTTTTCTGCCTTTTCGATGCCCAACTGATTAGTCGATCTCCTAGTAGTTGCAAAGTTCCACTCGTGCTACGCCTTGTATCTTGACAACCCACGTGATCCGCATCTGCATATGCCATTAGTGCAATAGAAGAGTCCTTCGAATACCAAAGTCCCCGATTAATGGTTCCTTTAAGATATCGAAAGATCCTTTTAACAGTAGCTAAGTGTAACTCAGTAGGCCTAGTTTGATACCTGGCACACATACATATAGCAAACTGAAGATCAGGTCGACTGGCTGTGATATACAGAAGAGTACCGATCATTCCACGATAAAGTGTCGGATCAACGACAACTCCATGTGGATCTGCATCAAGCTTAGTTCGTTCCACCATTGGAGTATCCACGGGGTCGCAAGATTCCATCTTATACTTCTTAAGCGATTCAAGGGCATACTTGGATTGATTGATAAAGATGCCTCTGGGACTCTGAAATATCTGAAGACCTAAGAAGAATGATACCTTGCCCATCATTGACATCTTAAACTTGGAAGACATGAGTGTCCCAAACTCATCCGATAAGGTTTGGGTCGAGGCTGCAAATATAATATCATCAACATATATTTGTACCATAATCATATCTTTACCTCGTTTCTGAATGAACAGCGTGGGATCCACCTTGCCTTTAGCGAAGCCTTGCGTAATGAGGAATTGTGACAAAAGATCATACCATGCGCGAGGAGCTTGCTTCAACCCATAGAGAGCCTTCTTAAGCTTGTACACATGATTAGGATAATTAGGATTCACAAAACCATCCGGTTGTTGAACATAGACCTCTTCCTTGAGTTCACCATTAAGAAATGCCGTCTTCACATCCATCTGATAGACGACCATATTCATATGGGCTGCATAAGCGAGGAATAGTCTAATAGCTTCCAAACGGGCAACAGGTGCAAAGGATTCCATGAAGTCGATGCCCAATAATTGCTTGTATCCACGAGCTACTAGACGAGCTTTGTTCTTCAATATTCCGCCTAACTCATCGAGTTTCACCTTGTAAACCCATTTCAAAGTGAGTAACTGCACTTGATCCGGGCATGGGACAAGTTCCCAAACATCAAGACGTATGAATTCGTTAAGTTCTTCTTGCATAGCTTCTATCCAACAGGATTGAGTAAAAGCTTGTTGCCATGTCTTAGGTTCAACTTCAGTGAGAAAAGCATCAAAGTGACAAAACAGTGCACTTTCTTGTAACTGACTTCGTGTGGATACTGGACGATTAGGGTCACCAATAATAGAATCTATAGGATGATCCTTTGTCCACTTGCTGTCATGTTCACGAATCCATGGATTGGAGTAAACTGTAGAAGGAGCTTCCTCTGAGGTGGACGACCCGGCTTGATTAGGGTCGGGAATAGATACACCAAAGAATGGAAGTTCACGCATTTGAGCGAATTCCAAATCGTGATCATCATCATCCTCTTCATCATCAATAGGCATGACATGGGTAGTTGAAACATGTGTTGGTTGAGAATTACTCGTTGAAGGTATACCTTGACCCATTGTAGGTGCAGATGTGTCTGATTGTGCTTCGGTTGCTGGAACGACAACTTCGGTTACCGGAGCTATAACTTCAGGTTCTGGAGCAACAATACTTGGAGGAGTAAAGAATTCATCAAAGAACGGTTGAAACAACGTATCCCATTCCTTCCTAGTAGGTGGTGTAAATGATGATGAAGTAGGGTTGTTTGGGACAAGACCAGAACTAATGTTACTGGGTCCCATTTCATGAAGTGCGGGTTCAGAGCTGCTTTGCTCAGAAGCCATTGCTGTCAGCTCATCAAAATCAACATTCATAGTTTCGAGGATCTTGCGAGAGTTACGGTTGTAGATTCGGTATGCCTTCTTTGAGGGTGCGTAACCAATGAAAATACCAATATCAGCCTTTGGTTGAAGTTTTCCCAAATTGTCACCATCATTATTTGGATAGCAAAGAGAACCAAATACATGAAGATATGATAAATCTGGTACTTTTCCATGGAGAAGCTCATAAGGTGTTTTACCATGGCGTTTACGAATTAGTGACCGGTTTTGGGTGTACACTGCTGTAGATACTGCTTCTGCCCATAAAAACAATGGAGCCTTTGCGTAAATTAACATTGTTCGAGCAGCTTCCATAAGTGTGCGATTTCGCCTTTCAACGACACCGTTTTGTTGTGGAGTGCGTGCAACAGATGTTTCATGAGAAATGCCAACTTCTTCATAATAATCACGCAAAATTTGATTCACAAATTCGGTTCCATTATCTGTACGAATGCGTCGGACAGTAGAGTTGAGACGCACTTGAATCATCTTGAGAAATCCGATGATGAATTTAGGTGCCTCATTCTTTGCTTTAAGAAATTTCACCCATGTAAACCGAGAGTAATCATCGACAATGACGAGGATGTACTTTTTGCCACTAAGACTTTCAACACGCATTGGCCCACAAAGATCCATATGCAAAAGATAAAGTTTCTCTTGGTTGGTGTCTTCCGTCGGGTTTGTAAGATTTCTTAGTGCTTTTCCCCATTGTACACGCGGAACACAAATGATCCTTGTGAAATGATAGTTTAGGAAGACCACGAACAAGTTCGTTTTTGGCCAAGTGATTAATAGCGTCAAAGTTAAGATGAGATAACCGTCGATGCCATAACCAAGACTTAGTCTTCGATGCTTTGGAGAGAAGACATACGGGAGAAGCGGCCATCATGTCTTGTAGAGACAAAGTATACAAATTATTCCCTCGAGTACCTTTCAATAAATCAACCCCTTCCAAATTACGAATGAAGCAGGTATGCTCTCGAAAAGCAACTTCTAGGTTTGCATCACAAAATTGTCCCACAGAAAATAAGTTGTGACCGAGACCTTCCACATAATACACTCTTGAAATTATAACATTCCCAATATGATATTCACCATAACCCATTATCTTTGCAATATGATCATTTCCAAATCGAACCGTACCAAGAAACTTGCTGACGAAATTTCTGAGCTGAGAGCGATCTCCGGTCATATGCTTGGAGCAACCAGAGTCCAAATACCAGAGAACAATTTGGACCACCTGTTTTCAATCACAACAGTAGACAATGCATTGGAAACTATTGGTTCCGGAGTGTTAGCAGATACAAATATGTTATTATCAGAATTGCTAACATTTTTTAGACCCTTAGATTTCCTGCGTTTTCTAATGATAGTTTTAGCACTAACAGGTTTTACTGTTCCAACTTTCTTAGGTTTTGGATTATTCACGGGCACTACAGTGGGAGTAGACCTATTTAAAGGGCACTTTGTTCCTACAGTAGTGTTGGTGTTCCTAGTTAAAGGACACGCTTGGTTTTTGGTAGCCTTGGTACTCCTAGTTAAAGGGCACGCTTTCTTCACTTCAGTGGGAGTGATCCTAGTTAAAGGGCACGTATTTCCTACTATAGTGAAAGTTCTACCAGTGGGGCGCCACATCCAGCCAACTTGGGTTAACACTTTCCCAGTCGGTTTCCATTCTAATCCATTTTTCCGGGCATGCATCTCATTCACATGGTCAATAAGGCAAGAATCATGACGACTAGAAAACATACATTCATTGCAATTCCAACATTTCAAATTAGAATTCACACTAGGCTTAGAACGCTGCACAACCGCAGAGCCTTTAGGTTTAGCTACATGATTCTTTTTATTCAAAACAGAAATAACATTCCTAGGATGGGCTTCTACTTTCTTCTTCACTTGACTACTAGATGGGGGCAAGATCCTATCATTCTTCTTGTTTCGCTTAAGATTAGATCTTTGAGCCTTAGTAGTGGTGCTTACTCCTGTAGAAGGCAACACGGGAATATTAGAAGCTGGTTTTGATTCTGCCTTATCTTTAGTGACCAAAGTTTGAGATGATTTAGTCTTAGGGCCCTTGTTAAGTGGTGTGACGGCTATAAGGTTCCTTTTGATGGCACTAGAGGACGGTGCTGAGATAGTGGCTGCGTTATCCACAACATTCTTACCTTTTAGAGTACGAAGTGTTTCCTTTAACTCAGCCAAGACCAGATTTTTATCACAAATTTGTTCCCTCAAATCAGATATTTCCACCGACTTTCGATTCAGTTGTTCAATCAATGATTGATTCTGTGCAGTGGTATCAACACATGCGGGTTGTACTGAATCGAAGAGTCGTGTATTTTTCTGTTTTAAGTTATCAACTTTGGACAAAATCTTGGAAACTCGATTATCTAGATCAAGTCTAAAATTCTCAGCGGCCTCAAGTACGTTCACACAGTTAAGCTCCTTAGATTTCTCTATGGCTATCGGCAAAGACTTAGCAACCTTGTCACTTGGCTGACGCTGATTTGATTGTAAATTCAATCGAAAATTCTTTTCAAAGTTTGCATCATCGATATTAACACCTTCGAAAGACGTTTCAAAGATTTCTTGAATAAATTGTTGCTTGCATTCAAGCGAAATACAATGTGTTTGAATCTCATCAAAACGTTTTGAAAGGGAAGAATATGAATCTTGAAGCTTTAAAAATTCAGCGTCAGATTCGTGACAAGTACTATCTACCACATTATCCACAGATTCAACATTATGCACAGTAGAATCATTATCAACACATTTATTCACACAGACGGAAACTATATCATGAGACATCACTTGCTTCAGAAGCTGATCATTTTGACGTGAAACTCGTTCTATTTCAAGTAAGCTGTTTTCATAAGCATCATCCATTTCATTGAAAACACGTTTAACTTCTTCTATTTCCAAATACAAATCTTGATCAAGATTACTAAGACAAGCTTTAACATTCTTTACAAACGGAATAATTTCGTCTCGGAACGCAGCTCTAGTGTGCTCAAAGTTCCATTCACCTTCCGTTATGGCCGAAGCCGTCGTACGTTCCAAAATGACCTTGTCAAAATCGGCTAAGTGTTGGTGTACCGCATTTAAGTTAACGGACGACTTACTTACCGGTGGAATTAACTTCGTTAAATCCTTTTTGACAAGTGTAGGAGACGTACTAGGAGGGTTTTCATTTGACAAACTTTGGGGCACAAGAACTGTCAATTCAGCTAATTCCTTTTGTAAGCGAATGCGGGTCTTTTTAGAAAATTGATCTTTGTTATGTTGATCATAATCAATTGTATGGAATTTTGAAAGCATTTTAGAATGAGTTTCATCCGCAAGTGACTGAGTCGCGTCAGAACTACGAACAAAAGGTGCTTCTTTCGATTTGCCAATTATGGTCATATCGTAAAGACCGGGAATATATTCCTGAGCTTGTTTTGCATAACCAGGATTAGGTGGTAAATCTTGAAGACGCTTAAGTTCGAATTCTTTAAATGATTTAGTTAAAAGATGAACCTTTTCTGTGGAAGCGTATTGTTTTAAAAGCTGTTGTTCTTTGAATTTAAGAAGTTTGGTAGCATTAATTTCCGATTCAACCTTTTTAGACTCGAGAGTTTCGAAATCCATTTTAAGTTTCTGAAAATTATTGACAACCGACTCTTTTTCTTTTAATTCATTGGAAAGATTAGCTTTTAATGATTCTATTTCTTTCAAGTGTTCAATCTTTTCAAAATGAAATTGGTCAAATTCAGAACATGTTATTTTCTCTTCTTGAGGGACCATTTCAAAAGTTTTGACCTTTTCTTTATGCAACGCAAGCTCAGCAGTTAGGGTGGAATTCGTATCTACGGATTGTCTGAGGGCCATATGCATTTGATCAATAATATGTTTAGGCACCATGACCAAATCATGTTGAGCATAAGATTCCATACCCGTCGTAGCATTTGGTTGAGGTTCACTCAAATGTGTTGGATTGGGTACCACATCATTTGAGTTACTAGTCCCCGAATGCTGTTCGAGGTTGTCATTTTCATGCCCAACTTGATGTTGGTTATCATCAATATTATTAGATGTGGTTGGTACCTCACTGATGACATCAGAACCGTAGTGAGAGAGATTAGCAACGAGAGCAGCTTGGGCAGAGTGAATGTCATCACAATCCGAATCGTATGCATCAAGATCGTCCGCTTGATAAGCTGCATTAGAAGTGGAGACGACTGCAATGCCTTCAGTATCTGCTGCCCCTGGGTCTGCAAGAAATGCTAACTCCTCTGAATCCAAAATCTTCCCCTTA
Organism: Glebionis coronaria; assembly: GCA_025667525.1. Taxonomy (NCBI): domain Eukaryota; kingdom Viridiplantae; phylum Streptophyta; class Magnoliopsida; order Asterales; family Asteraceae; genus Glebionis; species Glebionis coronaria. The sequence goes on along the minus strand of CM046875.1, from coordinate 463,069,993 downwards.
GACTGAGCATCAACCAAATACATCTTCTCACGAAACCATGCATCATCCCTCCTCCTTTTCGGCCGAGTGCATTCCCTAGCCATATGACCTTGTCCTCGGCAATTGTAGCAAGTCACAACCTTTTTAGGACCACTAGGACTTCCATTTCCATTAGCTTGAGAATTCACAGCTTGATTGTTCCCAGTCCTTGTAGGAGGTCCATATGAATTTTGCCTTCCCTGAATAGGTTGTACCATCACTTGACCATCTTGAACAGTGGCTTGTTGTCGAGGATTTGATGAGGTGCGGAGCTGATTGTTTGTTGGTGGAAATCCTCTAGTTGCAACAAGTTTTGACAAGTAGGCTGTGAGATGGTTTAGAACATCAGCTGGCGTATCATTTGGTGTAAAGACCGGTGCTTCGATTGGTGGAAGTTCATTAGAGTAGAAAGCTTGTGTTGGTTGTGCTTCAATTGGAAAATATCCTTGCTGAGGAGTATAGCCCAATGGAGAGGTGTTGGCTTGTGATGGTGATGTCTGATATGGTGGTTGCTGTGGAAAAGATTGTTGATGAACACCTTGTTGAAATGCTTGTTGTGGCATCACTAGTGGTGGATAAGATGGTTGTTGTGGTTGCTGATAGTTGTGTGGTGGTGTCTGCTGCAAGTATGATGGTTGCTGATAAGTATAAGCCATGTTTTGTTGAGAAGCATACATTGCAAGTGGATCATGAACTTGAGGTGTAGACAACCGAGCCTCGATCACATGGCATTCGTGTTGTTGAAGAAAGGCTTGAAGTTGATCCACATTGGTGTTATGCAAGTCCTTAGCCAATTTAACATCCGTCACGTATTTTTTCCATTCTGAAGGAAGAGTGTTCAAATACTTGGTGTTCAATTGAAAGGTAGGAATTGTCATGCCATAGATATTGAGCTCATTCAACAATAGGGTAAATCTCAGATAGTAATCATTGAGAGTCTCCCCTGGCACATAGGCAAACTTATCAAAAGTATCATAAAGCTTACACTCTCGTTCTTGTTTAGTTAACGAGGTGCCTTGCATTAGAACCCGAATTCTATCCCATAACTCTTTGGCAACTTTGTGTTTGCTGACGAGTTTGTAGACATCTGGAGGAAGGGCTTGGAGAATGATGTTTGTAGCATACTTATCACATTTATCTTGAATCTTCATATCTCCAGTCAACTCACCCGTTGTGCGAGGACGAGTAGTCGTACCTTCCGTCACTGTACCATAATCTAATGGTCCATTGAGCACCGATGCCCAAATGAGATGTCCATTCTCCTTGTTCAACATATAAAGTTCCATTCGGGAAGCCCATTCCTCATACATAGTCTTCACCAACATTGGTGGACGATTATCCGTACCCGAGAGGATGGACTTATCCGTAAGAGATGTGTACTCCATTTCAATAAGTTAAGATTTACAAACTTTGATCGATCAATGAAAGAAAGTAAATGTGTTTGTTGTTGTGAGTTGAAGTCGAGAAACAATGTTAAAATCCCCTAAAATATGTTCTCAATAAACCAAAAATTCCAAGTCAAAATTACACACTTTAAGGAATAATTTTGTTATCGGAATAGTGATCGGAATAGTGATCGGAATATCAGTCGGAATCTCCCAAATCGGAATACCTTGATCGGAATGTACCTAATCTGAATACCAATCGGAATGAGTGATCGGAAAACCCAATCTGAATACCAACCAATCGGAATGCCGATCTGAATGTCAATCGGAATGCCCAATCTGAATATCAACCAATCGGAATGCCGATCTGAATGCCAATTGGAATGCCCAATCTGAATACCAACCAATCGGAATGCCGATCTGAATGCCAATCGGAATGCCCAATCTGAATACCAACCAATCGGAATGCCGATCTGAATGCCAATCGGAATGCCCAATCTGAATACCAACCAATCGGAATGCCGATCTGAATAAGTAAACCCTTTTCCAATTTGACCAGATCGGAATATTTTCCACTTTTCTCGGACAAAACTCAACCAATTCGTGATTTTAAGCCAAAAAATGATCAAAACACCCAAAAATTTTGTGTTTTTAGCCAAAGTAACTATACCAAATCCCTACCACAACTATGTAGAAGATTTGTATCAAGAAAAAACCTTCAAAAACACAAAAAAAAATTTGGACGTGTGAAAATGGATCAAAAATGGCGTATGAATCAAGAACACAAACACATGAACAATACAATCATCCCATGGCTCTTGATACCATTTGTAGGATTGTAAATCTTGCTTATGTGTTAGAGAGAGAAAGAGATAGAGAGATGGTGGATTTCACACAAAGCTAGAAAGAGAAAGTAATGTTTACTATGTGAAAAATAATGAAACCACACCCCTCTCCATCAAAGGAGAGGGTTTATATACCCAAGCCCTTGTCATGGGCTTGGGCTTACATTTTGGGCCGGCCTACACATGTTGTAGGCTAGGCTTGTTCTTGTTTAATAAATAAAGAAAGTTAACTAAACTACGAGCTATTACATGGACTATCGTTGGAGTGACCGATCCTTCTTAATACGTAAAACGTATTTCCAACATTCATGATTTTCACAAAACTATTCTTATGACCGCGGTACCTTATCTATGGCAGTGGTTCCATCATGATCAGGAACCGCCCCATACAATCTGGGACCGCGTACAGTGGGTGATTTTTGTGAAAATCTGACTTGTTTAGGTTCACTAGTTGAGGCTTCATTTGAGTTAAAACCTACACCAAGTATTTCCTTTGAATGAACTTGTTTGTTTAACATATCATCAAGAGCACTAGTACCTTTCATGAACTTTTCCAATTTAATGGAGGTGCTCTTGAGATTTTCATTCTCTAATCTAAGTTTCTCACAACTTAAGCAACCTAAATCAACTTCTTTATTTTTCTCAAGTTTTGCCAATTTCTCCCTAAGTTCATTGATCTCATTTTCAAGCTTAGTTTTGGTTGATTTTAAGGTTTTATTCTTTTCTATGAATTTAAGACTAAGTTTGTGTAAACTATCATATTTGCCTTCAAATTCAATATCATCAAAGGTGGAGCTATCATTGCTATAATATTCGGTTTCGGAATGTACCTCTTTAGAAGTGTGAGCCATAAGACATTTCTCCTCTTTGGGGTTGTCATCATCATCTTCACCGCTATCGCTCCAAGAGCCACTAACGAACGCCGTGTGATTCTTATCGCGAGAGGGATTTGGACAATCACCAATGAAGTGATTTGGATCACCACATCTAAAGCAATTCCTTTCACCTTTTTCATTCTTGACAAACCGATTCTTTGAGAGTGGCTTCTTGTCATTGTTGGGTTGCCTAACGTGTTGACCTCGTCTCTTGAAGAACTTCTTGAAATCTCTCACCGCCAATGCATACTCCTCGTCATCGCTATCCGAGGAACTATCATGGTCACTTTGTGCCTTCTTGGCTTTAAGTGCAAGAGATTTTCTTTCACTCTTGGTTTTCACTAATTCTGAGTCCTTCAAAATTATCATCTCATGAACCTTCAAGTTCCCTATGAGTTCATCGAGTGATAAAGTTGAGAGATCTTTAGATTCTTCAATCGCCGTGACTTTTGCTCTCCACTTTGGATGTAAAGCCCTTAGAAACTTCCTAACATTGTTCTTGCTAGAAAAACCTTCATCAAGTGCTTTTAGACTAGTAATAATGGTGTTAAACCTAGCAAATGCACTATCAATAATTTCATCTTCTAAGATGACAAATTGTTCATATTGTTGGACAAGAAGATCGATTTTGCTTTCTTTGACTTGGCTATTACCTTGGTGGGTTACTAAAAGAGTGTTCCAAATATCTTTAGCGGTTTCACACATAAAAATCCTTTCATACTCTTTCTTAGGTAAAGCATTATAAATCACCATTTTACCCTCATTACTTTTTGAAAGTTTCTTTTTAGTATCGTCATTAGCTTTGTCAAAAGTGACCAATTCTTTTGTTTTAGAAACTTCATTAAATTTATAAGGTAAAAAATCACCATTGGTAATAACATGCCAAAGATCTAAATCTTTTGATTTGACATAAGTTTCAAATCTATTTTTCCAATAAATAAAACTATCGGTTTCAAAAAGTGGTGGTCTTTGCATAGATTGCCCTTCTAGGTATTTGTTGGAATCCATAGATCGATTCAAGTTTTAAAATACAATATAATTTAAAAATTCTTGAGCAACCTCGCTCTGATACCAATTGTAGAAACTAGAAGAGGGGGTTGAATAGTTTCTTATATTTACTTGTTAAAAGGTGGTTTTCAAAAAATCCTTTTTCAAAAACTTAGGCTTGAGGAAATATGTGAAATCTTCTTATGCACAATATGAACAATGATAGTGCAACTAAACTAATACTAACAAAAATATATGCACAAAGAATAAAGAATGTAAAGAGTTAAGGGTAAAGAAAGATCAAACCAAACACCAAGGATTTATAGTGGTTCGGCAATGAAGCTCACTCCTCGTTCCTACTCCACTCCTCGAGTACTCCTTACTCGAGAGTTCACTACACAACAAGCTCCTTATGGTGGAGAAAACCGTACACGTCGCTTAACCAATTTCCGACTCTAAGCTAAAAGTCGATCCCTAATCGTATCTAGGATCAATCTACACAACTATACTTAGTACATACACAACTTCCAAATAGACACAACTACTTGGATCTTCACAACTATGATACAACAACAAATGAATAAAATTAGATCTTCAATGGATCTTTGGTGGTGGACTCAACACTTCACAAGGATAGTGTTCTTCTCTTTGCACTTGGAGAGGAAGGGATGGAAGAACAAGATTCACTCCTTAAACAAGTAGTAATCAAACAAATGATCAAAGATTTGAGTTATTAAAGAAGAGTGTTTGAATCTGGAAATAGATGTGCAAAAGAGGTGAGTTGAAAAGCTGAGAATGGTCTACTATTTATAGGACAAAGGTCCAACGGCTATATCTGCCCGCGGTTCCTTATCTTAGCCCGCGGTACCTTATCGATAAGGAACCGCCTAGGAGCTAAGGAACCGCTGGACTAGACTCCGCTCCATTTTTGTCCTTTAGTGGTGGAGGTGATATCTGGTTTAAAAATATCCCGATAGAATATTCCTAACCAAATAAGAATATGCCATTTTCAAATTTTCAAATAATTAATTTAATAAAACATTTTCTTAAAAAGAAAGTTTAATAAAAACTTGTCACGCTTAATAAAAAGTGAGTTTTAAGAAAAGATTAAATCATTTGATCACTTGATTAAGGTTAGTACTTGTTTATCCATACCTTAAGTGAAAATGGATAAAATGAAAAATACTTGAACTCAAGAATTCGTTTTTCGTTGTTTTTGTAAATGCTTGTTTTTACATATTGTCATAATCAAAACTAAGAGATACCGAAAAATGCAAGTAACGTTTTTAGGCATCATTGCATTAACAAACACAAGTACATTTACTCGTTTACTTATTGGTCTAAGTCCCGATTTAACCCAAGTTGTTATTTGCCCATTATCATGAACCGTTAATTATTTGGCTGGGTTACAGCAGTAAGCGCGAATGTTATGGATAGATCTATCGGGGTCGACACCCCTATCCGGCTTAGACTGACATTAGTTAAGTGGATACAGTTTCATTTGAGTCAGATTACGAGTATCCCGGGTTAGATACTTGCAGGGGCTTTCATTGTTGGTTATCTGTTAACGCGTCGGTGTCATGAGCTTAGACAATAGTAAATGCTTTATTTTTATTTAGTGACTTTGTATTTGTTAAATTGTCGCTATGTCATTGAAAAATCTTGTGGTTCATTAAACATTACTTCTTAAACAAACCTATGAACTCACCAACCTTTGTGTTGACACTTTAGCAATGTTTTTCTCAGGTATCAAGACGGAGGAGTGACGTGGTTGGGCTATGGAGATAAATAATTTGTCGTGAATATCTTTTGAGAATTGGACACTTGTGTTATGTCTTCAAAAATTGGTTTATGCAATAATGTTGTATCAAATGCTTTCGCACGATTTTAAATAAATTAAAATGACTTTTCAATGTCGTTCTTTATATCTATGTCTTGTGATAGTCATGATAGTCGCACCCCAATGTATCCACTTACTCTAGTAATTTTGGAGGTGTGACAAACTTTATCTCTCTAAAAAACCTTTTACCTCACTCTCTCTAAAATTACCCTGTTTTACAATTGGTATCAAGAGTAATGGGTGATTGATCATAATTTTAGGATTTGTTAAGTTTGTGTTCGAATATATCTATATATACATATATCCACATGTCACATTTTTCTTGTGTGTTTTATGCATAAAGTTTTCATCTTTGAACATCTCTTTTGATTTAGGAGTGATTTGGTTACAAGTTTCTTGCATGAAACACAAAAACATCTCTTTGTTTGGATTGATTTTTGGTAACTTTTCAAAATCAAATACGAATCTTGATTTAAAATTTTCGGTTTTAAATTCGATAAAGTTTGCGTTTTTAAGGTTCATTGTGGTTTAGGTAACTTGGTTATACTATTCGTTTCGCCGAAAAACATCAAAAATCTCGTTTTTTTGAAGTTTTACAAGTTTTTAGGGATTTCGTAGCCTCTGTCAGATTTTACCGAAATTCAAAATTTCGGTACAAGTAGGCTTACCGAAACCCTGTTTTGCATTTTATCTATATCGTGAACGAGATAACAAATAAGGCTACATGTCTTACTAATATTTACATCTCTTTCTGTCACCTTTCGTTTTTACTGATCGATTACCATTATTACTATTAGAACCGTCATTTAGACTAGTAAATCTTTTTGAACAGCTAGGTGGAGATTATATATGGAGAGGCAATTTCACATTTCTTTCAATAAAATTGTCAAACTTCATATTACGTACGTGCGAGTGATTTTGGTGTTCTAAGGTCTTATCAAATTCTATGTTGTTAATAAGTAAAATTTTGGCGCTATGCATATGTGTCTATATCTCAAGCTTTCAACAGTGTCTAGAAACACTCAAAATAATACTCCATTGAAAGATAAAGAATGACTTTGTGTTCTCATTTATGAAAATTATATTGTTAAAATAACATTCACTTATGCTTGACTGAGATAACATTGTTTTATAGTACGTGTTAAGGATTCCTTCTAATCCATAATTAAGAGTACTAATTAAATATGTATTTTTTTAAATACTTTTACTGTCAATTCGTTACTGCGCCGAACCATTCAGGTTAGTCAATTCTTCGTAATTAACTAATCTCCATTATTTGCTTCCATATGCTCTTACATCATAGATCATACTAGCTGTACAAATATCGTATTTAAAAAAGATGCATCCTAGGTTATTTTATATACTTCTAAATATTTAAATTTTCTAGTAGTCGTTGTGGGACTAATGGTATATTGTTTCTTATTAATATTAAACTAATTATCTATCTATACTACTTGCATAATGCATCTTAAAATAGAGACACATCTAAAATCAAGAACTAAACAATCTCATAATTTGTGGCTTTGTGCCATCTATACTATGTACAATCTTCTATACAATTCTAAACAGTTTAAGTCACTTCAACTTTCTTCTCAATAAACGAATATCCACACACATGCAATCCAACTGTATTATATCATTTTCTTTTCATCCTCCCTAACAAAGCACGCTGCACGCACACTTGCAATTATGAAAAACAAAATGAATGCTAACTTTCGGTAACATCTTTTCTATGACATGTTTTCTCAGGTGGTTTAGCATAGATAATAGAATGTATGGACAAAACATGTAACCTTACTCAACTATCAATGATTATAAGAAAAAAGTTTAGGTAAGGGGTATGATGATAAATATTATTAATGCAAAAAAACAATTGAGTACAAAAAATATATGTGAGTTTAAAAAAAAATATAGGGATGAAACAAACGCATTAACTGTGCTTTAAACTTAGCTTATCGTAAGAATGACGAATGACATGTTAAACTTTTAAGACTTACATACAATATCTAAGTTGACCACGAAAGCAGGTAAACTGGTTAAGAAACTTCATTTGAGCATAAGTTAAACCACATTCATCAAAATCATCATCTATCATCGTACCGGTTTTTAGTGCGAGTGTCTTTTCATATTTCATACAAACTTTAATTTTATGGAAAAAATTTTGAAATGTCTTAAAGTGACACTTTTTCCCTTTTTTCACCAACCAAATGAGAATTTTTTAAAATGTCTTATATAACTTATACGATCTTTTAAAAAATAGGAAAACTTTGATATTTTTTTCTATTTTGGAAAAGTCACATAAGTTGCATAAGACATTTTGAAAATTTTTCATTTGATTGTTACATTTTGAGAAATTGAGTACAACCTTAGAGCATTTCAAGAATTTTCCCAACTTTTATTTTCCATACCACTGCCACTATTAGAGATTTTTTTAACCTACAAATTCCTTGATGCAGATTATAAGGAATAATTACGTACATATAAGGGCAAAGTTTAGACACTTCAAAATGGAATCTAGGTGTTGTATTTAGGGGTGAGCATGCTTTAGTTTGGTTTGGTTTTTGTATAAAATCGAAATCGAACTAACAAATTTCGATTTTCGATTTTTAGGAATCATTCGGTTTCGGTTTTGTGTCGGTTTGGTATTTTAGTTTTCGGTTTACTTTCGGTTTGGTTTTTTGGTTCCTTTATGATTTATCGAGCTTCGCTTTTACAAGTTAATTTTGAATATACCATAAACCGACACGTTAAAAGCTTTAAATATTCAATAACAACAAAAAAACACAACATTAACAATAAGGAAAAAATACCATATAAAATCTTTAAAAAATCATTTATCTGTATAAATCAAAACAATAGCAACGATAAAAACCTAATTAAAAAAACAATTGAGGAGATAACTTATTATTTAGTCATGTTCAATAAGCATATGAAATAATGATTAGTTATTAAACATGATAGAATTAATCTAGCGTAGCATATTCATCGTCCATTAGCTTCGACATATGCTCATGTTTATAAAGGTCGGTTTGGTTTATATCGGTTTTATCTAATGCTAAACCCAAACCGAACCAAAAGCTTCGGCTTTTTCAAAATGCAAAAACCGAACCATCGGTTTTTCAATCGGTTTCGGTTTTTTAGGTTTCGGTTCTTCGGTTTTTTTCGGTTTAGGTTCGGGTTTTCGGTTTCTTGCACACCCCTAGTTGTATTTGTACTGTCAAACTTTATGTTCATTTTTTTTTTTTTGAGAAAATTTCTGTTTTGGGCCATGTACCTATGCTGTAGACGGTATTTGGCCAAACATTTTTGTTTTTCCGTTTTTGGGTCATGCTCTACTAGAAAAATGCTCTACCTATCCCAGCGACTGACACGTGACATGCTCTACCAAACTTTTTCAGGCTCTACCTATCCCGATGACTGACACGTGGCATGAATAGAGCACTTTGGGTAGAGCATGGACATAATAGGAACACTTTTGTTGTATGGCCAAATAGTGTCTACACACAAGGAGACATGGCCCAAAACAGAAATTATTTTTTTTTTGTTCATATTAGTCCATACTATTGAGGAAGAAAACTTCATCCATAGCTATGCTCCACGAGAAGTCTTTTTTTTTCTTTCTTTTTATGACAAATGATCAAGTTGCACATCTTTTGTATATGCACATCTACTGCTCTTGTACTTAACTCGGATAAACAACCAATGTCGCAGAATTTGCCAATTTTTTAAGGGATGAGCATGGTACCGGTCTTCAGTGGTGGAGCTTGAACGTTTTTCGTGGGAGGGCCAGAATAACTTAAAATTCATAATAAATAAATTTCACAGGAAAAGTTTTAAAACCTCAACATACTTAACTAATATTTTGAGGTTTTGGTATTAAGTTTGTTATAGTTCACCATTTAGGCAGGCCAATTTTTTAATGGGCTTTAAGTTATGGGAGGGCCATAAGTGAAAATTTGTCTTTTTAACACATAAAATGAAAAAAATCATACACTAATGGGCCTAGATCAAGGGGGCCAGCACCCTCCCTTGTCCTGCTGTAGCTCCGCCATTGCCGGTCTCGTTCCGAACTCGTCCTGAATTAGTGGTACCGAATATTTCCCGAGTATAAATTAGTGGTATCGATACCGTACTGAACGGGATTCGGGTATCGGTACCGGGACGGGTATCGGTACCGGTACTGGGAAATCGGGTTTTTCCCTTTTTTTTTGGGAATTTCCCGACTTGGTACCGGTCCCCTCCCGAATTAGTGGTCCCAAATTTTTTTTACCTTATTTTGTAGTCCCGGTACCGCCCCAAACGGGATTCAGGTACCGGAAATCGGTACGGTTCCGGGACGATTCCGGTTCGGTTTTGGGATTCAGGTCAAATGCTCATCCCTACAAATTTTTTATATGTTTGTATGACTTTATCCGAGATGATTAATTCATGCATGTTGACAGGTTGATCACCTTGATCAGTCTCAGATTAGCTAAACCATATTAAATCCTTGGGTTTTAGTTTTTATTTTCGTTTCTTGTTTTTGCTTGGTTAATACGGCTATGGCCTGAACTTGATCTTGTTATAAACAAGTTAATCCATTTTTGATCCACTACCCTTCGTTATTCATGAGTCTAAAGGACATGTCGTCTGTGAATCTACATTGTTAAGATCCAGAATGAGCTTCTTTATTCTCTCTAGCAATCGGGAGCCATAGAGATTGATAGTGGTTTTGTTTGATTTCTGTTTTCCTTTAATTTGCTGTTTTACAACAGATCTCCCTTCCATCCAATACAAGATCCATTCTTGTTTAACCTCCATTCACTTTATAATAATAAGTTACATAGGTGTCTCTTGAATCAGATCCAATTTTATTTTTGATTCGACGTAGCTGGGGAGAAACTCTTGTTTCTGGCCTGGTATTCATCATTACATTCGATTGGATATAACATTCGATTGAAACTTTTGAATTTGTTATTATCAAGGATCGACGTGGTTATTAAGAATTGTATTTTGGTTTTGTATTAAGATTTTTCTGTTTAGGGTTTTTGGTGTTCTATGATACAAATGACTCCATTCAGATCGAAAGAATATGACGTGTCAAAAAATTCAACAACAATGTTCATTACCAATTTCCCAGAAGTTTCGACAGCGAAGGATTTATAGCATGCGTGTAGTGTTTACGGGCATGTGGTGGGTTCTTATACTCCCAATAAAAGAGCCAAAAATGGTAAGATGTTTGGTTTCGTTCGTTTTATCAATGTTTTTAGCCAGGAAAGGTTAGCATGTAATTTATGCACGATTTGGATGGGTAGACATAAGTTGTATGCAAATGTGTCTAGGTTCCAAAGAAACACAAAAATCCCAGGTGATAAAGTCAATGTTAACAACCAAACCAATAAGCCAAAATTTGTGCCTAATAGGAGTTCAGAAGTCAAAATTGGTGGCAATTCGTTTGCAAAGATTGTATCTAGAAACAAGGTTAATACTGTAGATTCGGAAGAGAATTCATCCCCAACAAACCCGGTTGGGCCCTTACTAGTTTTTACCCAAAAAAAAATTCATCCCCAACAATGGTCATAGGAGAGGATTGTTTGATGTCAAGTGATTTTTCCAAATCACTTTTTGGTCGGGTAAAAGAATTTTCATCTTTAGCTAATATCAAATTAGTTATGGCAAATGAAGGTTTCGCAGACGTTTGCATTCAGTATCTAGGTGAGTTCTGGATTATGTTGAAATTCTTTTGTCTTGAATCTAGACAGTTATTTCGTGACAATGTTAGCATCGGTTTGTGGTTTTCATCATTGGAAGAAGCAACACTTGAATTTCAGTGTGATAAACGAGTTGCGTGGGTTGAGATTGAAGGAATACCTTTTAAGCTCTAGACCGAAAATATGTTTAGATGTATTGCATCAAGATGGGGAGTGTTTTTTAGTGTTGACGACCAAGACGATTCTTGCTTTCATTCCAAAAGGCTATGCGTCCACACCAAACACGAAAGAAGTATATCAAAGGATTTCAAAATCGTATTTCGAGGTAAGGTACATTGGATAAGAGCAAGGAAACCCCCGGCTGGGTTCCTGATTTCACAAATGAGTCCGTAGATGAACATTCAGATGACGAAGTTTCTAACACTGAGGAGAACAAAAATCTTAATTCTAAGATATTTGGTGATGATCATGATCATGTAGATCATTTTGAAACAGAAACGATGCAAGAAGGCGAGTTCAAGCTAAATGATGAGGCGTCTGAAGATCCATTTGAAATATACCCAATCCTTGAAGATAAAACTAAAAATGTGACGGCTAAAGGAAATTCTAGCAGTTAAACGCATCCACCTGGATATACTCAAGTGGAAGGGGAGGAGGATAAACAAGAGACAGTCAATATTAACGCAAAGGACCAGGTAGAGGTGACAGGGCCTGTTAACATTGATACGAAATCGCCTCATCTAGTAAATCGGGAAGAGGTCAGCGACTCAACCTCGTCGGGTCACTTTAAGAAGTCTGAAGTTCCAAAAACTAGAGGATCGATTCTACAGCTGTTAGACGATGTAGTTAAGGTCGGACAAGTAATGGGGTATAAAATGAAAGGGTGTATGAATAACATGGCAGAAATCATTGAAGCACAAGGAGTGGAGGAAGTGTTTAGATGAATTGTATTTCACTTAATGTTTAAGGTCTTGGTAAAAAGACCAAGAAGGAGTGGGTTAAGGAGTTATTTAACAAAAATAAAGTTAATTTGTTATCTCTTCAAGAGACTAAAATGGAGGTGATGGATTCTTTGTGTGTGAAATTGTGTTGGGGTAATATGGCGTATGAATTTGAACATAGTGATGCTGTTGGAAACTCATGTGGAATTTTGTGCGTGTGGGGATCCGGATTGGTATCATAAGGAGAATTTAACAAAATTTAATTCATTTGTTATGCTTTGTGGTATTTGGAAGGCTACTGTAGTAAAATTGATGATTATTTCTGTTTATGCTCCTCATGAGCAGAAAGATAAGTTTCTTCTTTGGGATTATTTAGGAAGAGAAATAAAAAGATGGAATGGTGAAGTCATTGTGATGGGTGATTTCAATGAAGTAAGATACAAATGTGAAAGACTAGGTTCGACGTTTAACGCAAACGATGCCAACGTGTTCAACTCATTTATTCTTGATTCGATTTTGACTGAGGTGGTCCTTGGAGGCAGCAAATTTACATGGTGTCATTAGTCTGGATCTAAGATGAGCAAGTTAGACAGGTTTCTGATTTCTGATACTCTACTATTTAATTATCCAAATATTATACCTGTTACTTTACCGAGATATTTGTCTGATCATTGTCCGATTCTATTGTGTGAAAGTTCATATGATTATGGCCCATGCCCGTTCAAATTCTTCCATTCTTGTTTTGATGTTGACGGAATCAGCAAATTAGTAGAAGGAACTTGGAAAGAATATCAATGTAACGAGTCAAATCCTATCAGAAAATGTATGAGTAAAATGAAAGCTCTTAAATGTAAGATTCGTGAATGGAACAAATCACGAAGGTCTGCTGATACTTTGTTAACAGCTAATCTTAAAACGGATCTTGAAAGAATTGATGAGATTATTGATAGAGGTGACGGGAATGAGGATATTATTCTCAATCGTTTGGAGATTATTCATAAATTGAATGATTTAAATAATGCTCAAATGAAAGAAGTGACCCAAAAAACAAAGATTAACTGGGCTATTGAAGGCGATGAAAACTCCCGTTTTTTTCATGGGTTGTTGAATAAGAAAAGGAGGATTCTCAAAGTTCGTGGTGTCTTGGTCGATGGTATTGGGATTGATAAACCAAATGATGTTAAAGATGAATTTTATACTCATTTCAGTTCAAGATTCAGAAGTACAGGCATCAAAGTGGCTAGTATCGATATGGACTTTCCCAATGTTTTGTCAGCAGACGATAAGCAATACATCGAACGCGAGGTGACAAGTGATGAAATCAAAAAGGCAGTGTGGGAATGTGGGACTGATAAAGCACCGGGTCCCGATGGTTTCACTTTCGGTTTTTATCGCAAATTCTGGGATCTAATTCAGGAAGACGTACACAATGCGGTGAGGTATTTTTTTAAGCAGTGTGATATTCCTCAGGCATGCAACTCTTCATTCATTACGTTAATTCCTAAGAATCATAACGCTAAGCTAGTTAAGGATTTTCGGCCAATCAGTTTAATTGGAAGCTTCTATAAAATTATTGCTAAGGTTTTAACAACAAGGCTGGCAACAGTTATTAAGGGGCTTATCAACGAGGTGCAAACTGCATTTCTTACGGATCGTCAAATTCTAGATGGTCTGTTCATTCTCAACGAAGTTATCCAATAGAGCAAGTCGAAGAGAAAGCAAATCCTTTTATTCAATGTGGATTTTGAAAAAACATATGACTCGGTTAGGTGGGATTTCCTTGATGAAGTTTTAAGGAAATTTGGTTTTGGTGACAAATGGTGCAAGTGGATCCAATGTTGTTTAAAATCGTCGAAAGGTTCTATTCTTGTAAACGGAAGCCCTACGAAGGAATTCGAGTTTGGAAGAGGTCTCAAGCAAGGGGATCCGTTATCATCATTTCTTTTTATATTAGTAATAGAAAGTCTTCACCTTTCATTTACACGTGTTGTTGACGCAGATTTATTTAAGGGGCCCAAAATAGGTGACGGGTCTGTTAATATAACCCATTTGCTCTATGCTGACGACGCGGTTTTCGTTGGCCAATGGAGTGATAGTAACATCAATGCCCTGTCCACGTGCTTGAATGTTTCCATAAAGTATCTGGTCTTCGAATAAACATGTGTAAAAGCAAAATTTTAGGGCTTCATGTAGATGACGAGTTGGTTCAACAAGCTGCAAGGAAACTTGGATGCTTGGTTCTTAATACGCCATTTTCATATCTTGGATCCATAGTGGGGGATAACATGGCCAGACATCAAGCTTGGAGAGAAATCATTGATCGAGTCAAAACAAGACTATCTAGATGGAAGATGAATATGTTGTCCATTGGAGGTAGGTTGACGCTTGTTAAGTCCGTTCTTGGATCACTCCTTATCTAAAATTTCTCTATTTTCAAAGTCAAAAAATGTATCCTTAACGAGTTAGAATGTATTCGTAGAAAGTTTTTTCACGGGCATGAGCAGGATAGCAGAAAAACCACTTGGCTTAGTTGGAACAATGTGTTAAAAGCTAAGGAAAGAGGTGGGCTAGGTGTATCAAGTCTGTATGCCATTAATATAGGGATGCTAATGAATTGGGTGTGGCGTTTTGCTTCTCACGGTCCATCAAGTCTATTCATGATCAGTTTAGTATAGCTGGGTTACAAGCTAATAAGGGATACAACTCCTGCTGGAAGAGTATCATTAACAAGGTCACATCGCTTTCTAAGATTGGTGTCAATGTTTTGGATTATATGCGTATTAAAATTGGCGATGGTAAGTCATGTAATTTTTGGTCAGATCGGTGGAATAATGAAGGTATTCTCAAAGGTATTCTCAAAGATAAATATCTGCAGGAATATCACTATCGCGGATAAAGTTGCTCAATAAGATATTCTTCAATATTTTAGAAGAGCTCCTAGAGGCGGTGTTGAACAAGAGCAGGTTGATCATGTAGCTCGAATCTTGAGTTCTATTAAGCTTAATGAAGGTAATGATAGCTGGTCGTGGAACATTGAGATGTCTAGGTCTTTTTCAGTAGCGTCGTCAGAAAAAAGGTAGACGAAGGAATAATTCGCAGCCCCGATATTAAATCAAGATGGAATAAATATGTTCCAATCAAGGTGAATATTTTCGTTTGGAAGCTTTTGTCTAATGCACTTCCAACCAGATTTAAAATATCTCAAAAAGGTATTTTGCTGGATTCGATTATTTGTCCTAACTGTAATGTGGGAGTCGAAACGGTGGGCACCTTTTCTTTTCATGTAGTATGGCTCGTGAGGTTATAAATCTTATTGGTCGTTGGTGGAATGTTACTACTATTGATTCGATTTTTTTGAAGATTGGGTAGAGTGGATCGCGTCTCTACGCTTGGAAAAGAAGATCAAATTAATGTTGAAAGTTGTTTTCTATTCTATGTGGTGGATGATTTGGTGGTTTCGTAATTCTATTATTTTTCAGGAGAAAGCCCCGAGGAAAGCAAGTTTTTTTATGAGTTGCAAAGTAAATCTTTCTTATGGTGTCGTTTTAGAGGAAAAATAGGTTTAGTTGGATTGATTAGCTAAGCCACCCAGATTCTATTTCTTTGTAATTCTAACTCCTTGCTAGTGTGTTCTTTTTTATTAATAAATCGCCGTTCAAAAAAAAACAAGTTACATCGAGCTCAATTCGAATTTTCAGTTAACTATAAGTAGCTCAAAGAGTCGACTTACTAAGGGAGTGTTTGTATTTACGTTTTGGTATAAATTATTAGCTTATCACGTTTACAAAACGTGAATGATAAAAAAATGTGTTTGGCAAGTTTGTTCAAATAAGTGTTTATTTCCGTTTACACGGATACAAAATGACGTTTTGCATAATCTATACATGAGTTACGTTTTTAAAACGGAGAAAACTGGTAGCTTTGTGGCCACCAAAAACAAAACAAATACCAGTATTACACTTCGTTCATTTAATTTTCATATTGCATATTTATTAAACCAAATATCCATTTTTGTAATTTTACTTGTTAACAAACAATATAGACACATTTAACAAACACTAAAAAGTAGTTACCTAGTATAATCAAACTCAAACACTATATTTCATAATCACGTTTTGTAAAAGCTGATTTTCTGATTATTCATTTTCAAAACGAATAATCTATTTTAAATAAGCAATCCCAACACCCCTGTAACACTGTGAATGGGTGGGATAACTTGTGGGGAAAGTGTCATCTGCATTGTTCAGATGATTTTCTGATTATTTATTTTCAAAACGAATAATCTATTTTAAATAAGCAATCCCAAACACCCCGTAACACTGTGAATGGGTGGGATAGCTTGTGGGGAAAGTGACCTCTGCATTGTTCAGACCAACATGTCCTAAATGACGAGTAGCTTTTTCTTTTTCTTTTCTTACTTAATTTTATTAAAGATGCCCTTGCGCCCGTTCTTTAGGATTCCTCTAAATATTTAGTCACTCAACATATAAGTCTCACTTTAACAATCTAGAAAGAAAAAAAAAATACCAACTAATTACAATGAGTTGTCCAAAAGTGCTTTAAGGCACAATAGTTAAACTACATCTATCAACAACAAATTCTCCTTTATATTACAACATTTTAATTAATCAAACTTAAAAATTATTTTTATGACCTTAAGTGCATATACTAGTATATACTTTAATTTTATTTCAAATTCGATAATTGCTCTTCTAGTATACATTTGTAAACTCCTTTTTAACAAAATTTGTGAACACGTAAACGCCAAATTTGCAAACCCTTTTTTCCTCTAGGTTTAGGTATATATATAAATAAATATTTTTGTGCTCGTCTTATGTTAAGTATTAATTAATATACTGTCAAGGGTTTTTTTTTCAAACAAAGCGAATAAGAAGCTAATAATAATTAGATGAGGATTCGAGGAAGACATATTACCCGCTTAAATGTCACTACACGACTTAATCAATTAACCAATGACACATGGTTCTAAAAAAAGAAAAATAATAAAAATAATATGCTGCCTCGCATACCTAATTTATTTATCAACGAGTGACTACATACATGTATTTACATACTTTTCAACTTACGTATACGTATATGCATGTATATATATATATGTATGCGTGTATGCTCACAGGTATCAAGTTACGTTGTATCACGGTGTTCTCAGTCGAATTGCATGAAAATTCAAAGGGATAAAAGTTGGCTACATATTCTTGGACCTTGATGCGTATATGTTCCCAAGTTGAAGACATTTGCAATATGTTGATTGCGATAATTAAACTGATTAGTTGAAGATAAACCCGTTTTATATTACTTAATCAAGCAGAAAAGTCAATTATATAAGAGAATAAGACGTGTTAATCAACTCTATCCAAACTAAGCAAATTCTTTTGTTAGTTATTGTTATTTTCTTCCGACTAATTCAAGAGTTTTAATTTGAGCTTACATGTACGTGTATTTAAATCATGTTTAGCTCTCTTTTCTTTTGAGAATTTAACACGGCCGTTAGTACCGACTACATACCTTGAAATGGTTCCAAATATAACAATTTAAGTCATTGAAGAAAGCCATAGTGAAGACAACCAAGTATTTCGGGATGACCTCAGGACCGCCTGTCGATAAAGCACTAGAGCTGGTGTCTAAAAGAGTATCGTTAACCCACGTAAATCTACTGATTAGTTTGTTTCAGCAATAAAAGCTTAATATTTTCTACTCCGTGTGTAATATTAAAAGCCATGAGAAATATATACTTGACCTTAAGAAAAGATTAGGGTTAAGAAGGCTAGCTGTGTGGGGCATGCTTGTGAATTGTCCAACATGAAGCCACGGTGGGGAACAGAAACGTGGCATGTTTCTGTTCGTTTAAACGAGCTTATAGTATATTATCATTCTTGATTTGAGTTGACATTTGATATTGATAGTTGATGTGTATCACCTACCTAAACAAAATAATTGAAATTAAATCCCATTTTAAGATATGTATAATAGTGTTTTTCATTCATGATTCACGTTCTTATACACTTTTGTCTTTAGAGTTTGAAGAAGAAGTCATTTTGAATAGTGTCTCTAGACTCTAAACATCTCTTGCATATGACCATTTTTCTGTTGTCATATTGACATAATCTTTTGAAGGCTAATACTTTTTTATAGACTTACAAGTTTACTCGTATTCAGGAAAATTTAGCCAACTAATTTGAATGTTATCAACTTATTTTATTTTATGTAATTATATTTATTTTGAAACCAACGATCTTATACAAGTTTAGCTCAAGACAAGTTAAGAGATGCGAAATGCATGCTCGTCATACCTAACTTGATGCCACCACGACGAAAATGCATGCTGGGTCACGGGGGGCCAAAAAATCAACAATTGCATCTTTTATTAACCAACATAATGGTTGGTGAATAACTAAAAACCAAGGTTTTGAAACCCGGTTCGACCCGGTCGGTCCAACAGGTTCGACCGGTTTCGGCGTAAAAAACGAGTCAAAATAACCCGGTTCGTAACTTATTGAGACCCAGTACAACCCGGCGGTTTTTTTAAAACCGGTTCAACCTGGGTGTATAATACCCACCGGGTTTTATTTATTCTATAACTGTTCTTAAAGGAAAAAAGACAAACACAGCAATCATTGTTTATACCAAACTTACACCACATCTTTATACCTAACCTCACAAAGCCACCATTGTTTACCTCGTAATCTAAGATTTGACTGAAACAAAAAATGCATAATTAATCACCATGTTCTATTGAAAGAAATCAAGAATCCTAAGTTAATTGCAGAAACAAGAACCTAATATTTGATGGAGGTAATTGTGACTCTTTATTTTCGTTATATTCTTTATATGTTATTATTGATAAAAGGTTTTATGATCCTACTGATTATGAATATATTGATGCAAATGACTTTTGGGTGGTTGAAGAAGTGCCACAATGAGAGCTAGATTATGATCAATAGGAGAATATGCTTGAACGAGAACCATCTTCTCAAGATTTATGAAAGTTGGAATGTTTGTAATCTGCTAGGATGAATGGTTTTTTTCATTCGTTGCTTCTTTTCTACAGGGGCTTTGATTTTTGTAAGCTGCAAGGATACCATATACATATGTTTTCTTGAAGACTGTAAAGCCGGGTTGACCCGACGGTCCAACCGATTGACCCGGTGACCCGGGTACCCGGACGTTTGACCGGGTCGATCAGTGACCCGGGTATCAAAACATTGCTAAAAACAATAAATTTTCAGATATAAACATCTTCTGGTTTCATTTGCAGAACAGAACAACATCAATTACTTTAAGGATTCTTGACCGATTTCTTATGCCTTAGAATTTGATTGTCAATATGTCTTACCCAATTAAGGACTTTATGAACCCAAAGCATATAAAAGCGAAATACTATAATCTGAACATGATTACACAATTTAGATTGACATTTAAATTATAACCATTCACACAACAAATAATTTCCCAACAGCCAAAGGCTAGAAACACAAAGAAATAAAACTTCCACATAATGATGTGACAAGTGAATTAGACCAATTGCTATCTTCTTTCTTTACTACGTTAACTTTTTATTTTATAACAAATCTTTTTATTACACATCATTATATAAATGTTTTTAGAGTAAATTACATCGTTCGTCCCTGTGGTATACGTTGACCGACATGTTTCGTCCCTTGACCAAAAAAATGCACCATTCGTCCCTAAGTGGGAAACCTTAGGTAGCGTTGGTCCCTTCCATTTAACGGCCCCACTATCTATGTTATACATCAATCACACTGAGGGTATTTCTGTCTTTTTGCCACCATTACCTAATAAACCTACCCTGTGTAAACTATTGTGATATCTTTTCCCTAACATAACCAGCCTTTCCCACCATTCACCGCATATTAATCACAACCTATCTTCTGTATGTACAAACAAGAAATAATTTCTTTTTATTCCTACCAATTGAACTCTTCTTCAACAAAGAATGAGCAATTAATGTTATTTTTCTACTCCTTGTATCTACCCACGTGATCTATCCTTATCATAAATAGATAACTAATAAATGTTCCATCTTTTAATGCTATATACTCTCTCTCTCTCTCTCTCTCTCTCTCTCTCTCTCTTTCTCTCTCTCATTTACCCAATCTGGCCCTTTTCTTTTTCAGTATTTCTCCGGCAATGTATATTCTGGCTAGTTGTTCTCCTTTTTTATTCTTACCAATCGAGCTCTGCAACAAGGAATGGGCGATCAAAACCATTTTTCTACTACTTTGATCACGTGTGTAGATAGAAGGAATGGCCAAATTTTGGCCCATGGTTACTCACTAAGTTAACTCACAACCACCTAAAGCGAAGATAAAGAAGACGGGACTGGTTACAGACTGATTTAATGGGATTTGCATATGTGTACTCAATCGTTCTCGGTATCTAATCGAATTGATCACGATTTAGGGTGGAATTATTAGTGTTGGTCACTAAAAGGGGGAGCTTGATTAACTAAGTTTATAAACGTTAATGCTATTAAACATAAAAATAAAGGAATGATGTCTAACCTCGATTGCTTGTCCAGAATGAAAATTGCACAATAGATCAAAGTGAAAATAAATAAAGGTAATTATCTATTTTAAGATAAAGTTTTAAACTTGAAATGATTAAACTAAAAATTAACACTCTTAAAATAATCGACAAAAGATTAAACTTGATAAAAATAAAAACTTGAAATAAATCTAAGATAAAACAAGTTTAAAGAAAAATAAAGCTTAAGAATAATGGCGAGAAAATGTAAATTTTAAAATTAATTCGGGAAACTAAAACTAAACTTAAGTCGGAAAACTAGAAAAATAAGCCAATCCGGAATAAAATTATGCCAAACCTAATTCGGAATTCGTGATTCACTAATAATCCGGAATCAATAATAAGAAAGTAATCCGGAATAATTGATCTTCACCTAGTTCGGAATCACAAATGCAAGCTAATTCGGAATGTAGGATTCTTGTCTAATCCGGAATCCATGTTTATCACTTAATCCGGAATAATTGATCCATACTCAATCCGGAATCCATTGTTTGGCATATAATCCGGAATATGGCTCTTCAACGCAATCTGGAATAACACTTCACTACACAATCTAGATTATCCAAATCCTTACCTTATTCGGAATAACAAGGTGAACCTTATTCGGAATCCAGTCTCACACACGCAATTCGGAATAAAACAACTTGAGCTAATCCGGAATGTTAGAATTTTGCACTTAATTCGGAATCACCGCCTTGTTACCTAATCCGGGATAATTGAAAACACAACTTAAGTCGGAATAAAAGGGTTTGCATGTAATTCGGGAAAAGAGGGTTTCAGTAACCCGGATAACATACAGATGAAAAATAAGCTAAAATTCAATAATCACTTAACTAAAACTTTAACCAAATCAAATTTTAGAAAAAGCTAATAAGACACAATTTAAAAACTTTTAAGAACACTAAATAATCAAATTATTTAAAATTAACTTTTTATAAAAATCATAATCTACCAAAATCAACTTATTTAAAAACTAGAAAACATAAAAATTAAGCAATAAGCACCTTAATCTAAAAATCTCAAACACACTAAATCAATAAGCACAATCTAATAAGCAAATCAATCACATATTCAACAAGATTAAACCAACTACATGATTAATAAAACAAAATAATAGATTGTGATTAAGAAAGATAGAATGAGAATTAATTCAAAAGCTTGATTAGATTGAAGATTAAGATCCAAAATTACAAGATTAAGATGAAAGTAATAAGCTTGAAAGAAAAGCTAGAGAGAAAAAGTAAAACACACACTAAAAATAAAACTAACTAAAAATTAAAGATTTCTCTCCTAATGACATATTAGGAAACTATATATAGGGGGAGGGAAAGGTGTTGTTTCTTCCTTCTTTCTTCTTGTCTTCTCGTCTTTTAAATAAATCGTCTTTCTCGACTTTTTCTCGGGATTAGTCGAATGATAACTTGAACTCGTCTTCTAATTTTCTTCTTTTAGTAGACTTGGTTCTTCGACTTTGTTAAACTTCCGTCTTTAGACTTTTTCTTTGATTAATCTTCAGAATAGGCCTTTGACTTCCGTTCTTCTTTTACTTTTGATCTTTTGACTTCGTATTTTGTCTTTTTCTTTGATAAAAGCCCGTGAAAGCCCGTGTTTTCTTCCTTTTTCATATTTTTGACCTAAAACACAATAAAAACACAAACCACGCATAACTCCGCCTTCTACGACATTAAATACACGTTTTGGTCTTGTTATTATTAGAAATAAGTGGTAAAAGGATAAGTGTTTTCACACTTATTAAATCCCCTATACTTGACCATTGCAATGCCCTCATGCAATGCATTAATTTCAAAGTACGGTTTACATTTTTCATCATAATTAACCCACCTTGGCCTTTATTAAATACTAAACACTAAGGAAACTAAAAAGATAGAAATATATATAAAATGCTTGAAGGACGAACAAGTAAAGAGATCGAAGACTTACATTAGGACTTTGGTTGTCATGAATGTTTATCACCCTCAAGTTTCACGTTCCCCACACCAAGCTTAGAAACGAGATCATTGTTATTATAAGTTAGTAAGCTAACACTTACTCATGTGGCCCAATTATTCACTTAGACTCCCTTATTCCTAGGTGTATCTCTTATATTTTATTATTGTCTTGAATGATCACGAGGATGCATTGTTGACTTATTTTGATAATTTATTAGGGCTGAAAATAAAGTAGGATGATTTAATCAATAGTTAGCTAAAGGACAAAATCTTTTAAAACTGCTTCTCAGGACCTCATAAAGTTCATATCTTGGCATAACTCGCTTCACGATTTGAGACATTTCTCGGACCGATATTTGGCAGTGACTTCATACTTCGAATCTTGAGAGACGTTCTTGAAATAATGGTCTTCTCTTCATAATAGGAATTTCTTCACTTGAAGTTTTTTAGAGATTCTTCATAATTGGACCACGACTTCTTTATTTTTCTCCAATCTTTATTTTGGATTTTGATATACAACGATCCGCCTCCTTTTAGGACTTGGATCTATTTATCCTCATACCTTGCTAGGGTCTTTTCGGATAGACTTCTCCATGATCTTTAGGGGGTATTTGCTTTTCGTCGTGTGTCTCGATCCTTTGATAAATGATTCTTCACATCACTTTGGATCTTTAGCAAAAAAATGTAGCCCTCGTGCCTTGTTAGGGCCTTTTCGGACTCGCCAATCTTCGCATCCCGCTTCAATAAGTTATGCCTTGGATATGAACTCTAATTAATACCGAGCAACTTTTAAACGATCTTGTGCTAGAAGCTAAGTAACTTTTCAAATCGTACGACCTTACTTATTGCAATTAAATTTATTAATAAGTGATGGGAGAAAAAGCTCATAATTAACTCACGTAAATTCATGAAAGAGTACCAAACTTATAATTGACTCTATCATCTCTCGTTCTCCACAATTTTAAATCTCAAGGAATGAGACTCGTGGATGCTTAGCCAATTAAATCAAAGTTTTGAGTTTTCAAGTCATCTATAGGATCTTGCAACTTCTTAGACTTCTTCAAGTTTAGAACTCGCATTTTAAAGTTCCCCTGATAAACGACTTTCTAGGATAAATTATAGGAACTTGCGAAATGTTCTTGTTCTTAACCCGTAAGAGTTAAGAGTTTCGCGTTTTAAAGTTTTCTATATAAAAGCCTAGCAAAACTTGACTTAAACATGTTAAGGATACTAGCTAGAGTAAACTTAGATAAGTAAACTCGGGTTGAGTCAAAAGATTCATGACGTGCCTAATATATCAAAGACATCTAAACTCATTAAAACCATTTTATTTAACTACTTTATTTTTCTTTTGACTTTATTTTTGAAATGAAATGTATACATATGATGCGATAACAAAAGGAAAGAACATAAAAGAGAATAAATGAAAAATACTACTTGGCCAAAATAGATCAAAAATTTTGAAAAATGTCGAAAAATTAGATTTTCCGGTTAAAATAAGGACAAATTAATGGAAAAGCCCACTTAACTTCGATAGAAGTCCCCCTACACTTGATAAACATTGTCCTTAATGTTTAACCATGTGGGAGTAAACTCTCCTACACTTAGGACATTGTGTACTTTGTTTAAATCTTGCTAAGGAAGAGACAACTATAGTGATTTCAATGTCAACATATAAGATATGAAATATTGAATCACAAAAGATTAGGATAGAACCGGGAAGACGGGAACACGGGATCACGGGTCGTCAAATATCATCAAAAGTGCTCTTTGAAGCTTTAATCCCTGCACATCATAAGAAACAAGACAACAAACACCTATGTAGCTCCCCCTACACTTATTATGAAAACGGGTAAAGGATAGATCAACGGGTTGCCTCCCGTGAAGCGCTTGTTTTTGTTAAACGAGTCACGAGCCTAACTCGACCCAGGACTAATTCAAGGGAAACGTGGTGAGGGATGGAATCATCTCATTAGAGATGTCCTCACCAAAGTACAACTTAACACGCTGGCCATTCACCTTAAAGTTTGGCCCATTTGGTTGCGATAACTCAATGGTGCCATAAGGGAAGACTTTGGCGACGGTGAATGAACCAGACCAACGGCTCTTAAGCTTGCCCGAAAAGATTTTTAACCGAGAGTTAAAGAGTAAAACTTGATCACCAATTTTGAATTCTCGGTTTTTGATCTTAGAATCATGAATGAGCTTGGTTTTCTCCTTATAAATCAACGAATTTTCATAAGCTTCATTCCTCAGTTCATTAAGTTCATTAAGTTGGATCTTCCTAAGATCACCGGCTTTGTTGATATCAAAATTAGCCCATTTCAAGGCCCAATAAGCCTTATGCTCTAACTCAATGGGGAGGTGGCATGCCTTTCCGTACACAAGACGATATGGAGTGCAACCAATAGGTGTCTTATATGCGGTACGGAAAGCCCACAAAGCATCATCCAACTTATCGGCCCATGAGGCACGATGCTCTCCCACAGTACGCTCTAAGATTCTCTTAAGTCCAAGGTTTGAAATCTCGGCTTGACCATTTGTTTGTGGATGATACGCGGTGGAAAGACGGTGATTGACACCATACTTAGCCATGACTCGAGCAAATTGATCATTGCAAAAATGAGTCCCGCGATCACTAATGATAGCACGAGGGACACCAAATCGAGCAAATAATTATTTCAGAAAGTTCACAACCACCCTCGCATCGTTCGTAGGTAAAGCTTTTGCTTCAACCCATTTAGATATGTAGACAACGACTACGAGGATGTACTTGTTCCCTTTGGATGATGGGAATGGCTCCATAAAGTCGATGCCCCATACGTCAAAGATTTCACATTCTTGGATGAAATTTTGAGGCATCTCATCTTTATGTGTGATCTTGCCTTGTCATTGGCAAGCATCACAATGATTAACCATTTCGTGTGCATCACGATTGTTAATGCAATAATGCCTAAAAACGTTACTTGCATTTTTCGGTCTCGCTTAGTTTTGATTACGACACTATGTAAAAACAAGCATTTATGAAAACAACGAAAAACGAATTCTTGAGTTCATGTATTTTTTATTTTACCCATTTACACTTAAGGTATGAATAAACAAGTACTAACCTTAATCAAGTGATCAAGTGATTTAATCTTTTCTTAAAACTCACTTTTTATTAAGTGTGATAAGTTTTATTATTAAACTTTCTTTTTAAGAAAATGTTTTATTAAATTAAATATTTGAAAATTTGAAAATGGCATATTTTTTTTTGATTTGGAATGTTCTTTCTGGATATTTTATAATCAGTGATGACGTATAGTCCCCAGCCGAGTCAGGAACCCGGCCCACGGGTACTACCCGTATCCGGCCCATCACAGATGGGCGGGAGTAATGTCATTTAAGCTTATGGGCTTGGATGAACAGTAACCGCACACACGTGTGCGGCCCACGGCCCGGCACGGCCGGTACAGGGTTAGACAGAATCATATTCTGTCTATGAATAGGATTTACCCCAAAGAAGAGGATATTCACTCACCATAATTAGAAGATAACAATCAATCTAATTCTGGTACTTATCCTTTCCTTGGGGCCGAAGTATCAGTGACAGCCCACTAGGGTTTCACTGCCTATAAAAGGAACCCCCAAGGGTTCCACAAAGGTATTACGTTCTATACTCTCAACTCACTCAACTCCTATAAACCCTAACCGATTACTTACTCTCACGCCGGAGTCTAATCGTGGGAAACATTCCCACGGTAAGCCTAACGCGTGTTGTTTAGTGTGCAGGATCCCAACCAAACAGTTCACTTGGTGCAGGAGCAGGAGTCCAGCCAACCTGAATTAAGCCTAATTCGGGTCTAGCAAGGATCACCCAACTTTTGCATCAACAAGTTGGCGCCATCCGTGGGACCCATTACACTAAGCTAGAGCAAAATCTCATCTTGAACTTTCAATGACGAAGGGGCATCCGCAAGCTAATCCCAGGAACATAAATCCTGGAAATCAGAAGTCCCAAGGGGAAGGGATACTCATCCCCAATCAATCCCCTAGCCGTCCAACAGGCAGACAGAACAACCGCAGTGGTTTTCAGTCTATGGGAGTGACGAGCACGATCTCTATGACTCCTCCACCTACTTCGACCCTGGACAACCCTGACCCAGGGAGTGCGCCCAATCCCCCCTAACAAGGAGTCGCGCAGACCAACGATTGAGGAAGAAGTAGAAGTCCAACCACTCAGCGAGGAAGATCTCACTCGGGTTCTCACGCAGAACTTTGATAGGATCATCCCAGGGATTGCATCAAGGTTGAATCTAGGAAGGAACCTCCAGTCCAGACTCAACTTTGGCAACGCCGGACCAAGCACCTCTTCCCAAAATCAGAAAAAAGGAAGGCCCGGCCTCAGGAGCGGGGCCTCTTCGAGGAAACTCCCCAACCTAGGAATGTGTTTGAGCGCATAGGAGACCGCCTCATGCAGGAATTAACGTAGTCTCGGGAAGGAGAGAAGTCCGACGGTTCACCTGAGCGACCAGATTTAGAACTGACCAGAGCCACTCGCCGCACAAGTGTGTGGGATAGGATGAACACTGGAAAGAAGGCTCCTAGCTCTTCTCAAAAGAGCGGTCCTCACCCAAGAGATGGGGCACCACCCCCCTCTCCAGATCCATCAGGAGAGGACTCGGATGACCATCCGCCCAAGCGTCGCCGACCTAGGCGTACCCCTCCACCACCACCAAACAATGATGAGTATTATGGTGGACCCTATTATCGAGAGGCAGAAGCGGAGGATCTTTCCCGCCCGTGGTGTGACCCATGGGAAGAGCCTAGGCTCACCCGTCTATGGGCGGATCCCAGGGAAGATCCTTTTACTCTCCGTATACGGAACTACTCCGAGGACACAAAACGTCGCATGCCGGCGTGTGTCAAGACCTATGATGGAACTGGTGATCCGGATGATCACCTCAAAATATTTGATACGCAGGCTAAAATTGAGCGATGGCCCATGCCTATATGGTGCCAAATGTTCAATTCAACCTTGATCGGCAATGCCCGTGACTGGTTTGAGGGACTCCCTCTACGAAGCATTGATAGCTTCACAGAACTACGCATTGTGTTCAAGAATAATTATACTCAGCGTAAGAAGTATAATAGGGATCCGGTCTCATTGGCAACTGTCAAGCAACGGCCGGGGGAGTCTACAGAAGCCTTCACTGAACGCTTCAACGACGAGTGCACACGCACAAAGACAATGTCGGAACTCCTGAAAATCTCTGACTACATGCACGCCATAACAGACAGGGAATTAATCAGGCATCTCAATGACAAGCGTCCGGAGAGATATGATGATCTCATGGAAAGGGTCAGAAACTTCATAGAAGGAGAAACGGCGGTTGCCGCGGCTTACCCTTCAAAAGGAAACGGCTACCGATCAAATGACCAATCCAGGAGGCAATCGGGTGGTTAAAGCAATCAGAAAAATAGTAGGGGCTCAGACTATAAGAGCCAAAACAAAGGAGGACGGCCGGACGATAAGTTTACCCCCCTAAAGATGTCCTACCGGGAGATCTTGCTGACGGAAGGGGCAAATTTTTTGAGGCCTCCCCCAATGACAACTCCGCCGGACCGTCGGCAAGGCAATCGCTTCTGCGAGTTCCATAATGACAAGGGCCATGGCACGGAGGAGTGTATCCAGCTCAAGAAGCACATTGAGTCACTGATCCAATCAGGTAAACTCAAGCATTTGGTTAAGGATTGGAAGGATGGAAAAGACAACAAGAAGTATGATAAGAAGGATCCCCAAAAGGAAAAACCTTCAACCATATACATGATCCAATCCAGACAACGCCGCACGAGGTAGAAAATTGGCCAAAAATTTTCACGCGGTAGGGAAATCTCATTCCCTCCCATCACAGCAAGCGATGTGATTGATGCGCCTCTCACTATTGAGATAAGCATTGGAACACACAATGTTCGTCGCATGTATGTGGATGGAGGGTCATCAGCAGAAGTACTGTACGAACACTGTTTTGTGCAGTTACGACCAGAAATAAGAAGCCAATTAGTACCGGCCACGGTGCCGCTCACTGGCTTTAGTGGAGACACCATCTGGCCGATAGGGCAACTGCGTCTGCTTGTAACCATTGGGAATGAGGAACACTCCACTACTGCGTGGATGAATTTCATGGTGATACGCTCACATTCTCCGTACAATGGGATCATAGGCAGACCAGGTATTCTGGCTATACGGGCGGTACCTTCCATGGCACATGGAATGATCAAGTTCCCTGTTGAGGGAGGAATCGTCACCATTTACAACACAATCGTGCCACCATCCGAGTGTCATACCGTGACAACACCGGCTCCACCTGTTCCACCCAAGGATGGGTCACCACCTCCCAATTGGAGGGTGGCAATCCATCCGGACTATCCGGAATAGGAGGTATCCATAGGGGGGGCGCTCTCGGATAGCGGCAAAAGGGCCATGTGCTCTCTTTTAAGTGCAAATCTAGATATATTCGCATGGGAGCCAAAGCATATGACAGGCGTACCACGCGCGATAGCAGAACACAAGCTCCAAATCCGCCAGGGGTACCAACCCGTCAAGCAAAAGAAGCGCGGGCAGGCGCCTGAGCACAGCCAAGTGATATTGGAGGAAGTACGGAAACTAGTAGACGCAGGTATCATGCGCGAGGTATACTACCACGAGTGGTTATCCAATCCGGTCATGGTCAAAAAACATGACGGAAGTTGGCGCATGTGTGTGGATTTCACGGATCTAAACAAAGCCTGTCCACAGGATTGTTACCCGTTACCGGAGATTGACTGGAAGGTGGAATCCCTATGTGGATATCCCTTTAAGTGCTTCCTAGACGCATATAAAGGATACCACCAGATCCAGATGGCGGAGGAGGACGCAGAAAAGACGGCGTTCCATACTAGTCAAGGCGTATATTGTTATACGAAAATGTCGTTTGGACTAAAGAACGTCGGTGCTACATACCAACGGCTTGTGGACAAAGCCTTTGAATCACAGATAGGCCACAACCTGGAAGTCTATGTGGATGACTTAGTCATAAAAATTCATACGGAGGATACACTTCTCCGGGATGTCGAAGAGACATTCGACACACTGAGGAGGATTAATATGAAGCTAAATCCAAAGAAATGCACGTTTGAGGCAACGGAGGGAATTTTCCTTGGATATATGATTGATCCAAATGGCATCAAACCTTGTCCAGAAAAAACGGACGCAGTAATACAGCTGCCATCCCCTCAGACATGGAAGGAGGTGCAATCCTTAAATGGGAAGCTGGCCGGGCTAAATAGGTTCCTATCAAAGTCCGCAGAGAAGTCATTACCCCTATTTAAGACACTCAAGAAGTGCATTAGGAAGGGAGACTTCTGGTCGACAAAGGAGGCCGAGGAAGCCTTTGGCCAACTCAAGCAGCACCTGGCATCTCTCCCTATGCTAGTAGCTCCCCGGCCAAAGGAGGAACTCATTATGTATCTCTCAGCCACACATGGAGCAATAAGTGCGGTACTCATGACGGATAGGGATACGGTACAAACTCCGGTCTACTTCATAAGTAGAACATTACAAAGGGCCGGAGTTGAATTACTCCTCTATGGAAAAATTGGTTTTGGCACTAGTATTTGCTACAAAGCGGTTGCGCCGATACTTTCAGGCGCACCCAATTGTAGTCATTACGGACCAACCAATAAAGCAAGTCATCTCTAGACCGGATGTGGCAGGAAGGCTACAAAAATGGAGCATTCTATTGGGGGAGCATAATATATCTTATAGGCCAAGGACGGCTGTTAAAGGCCAGATCTTGGCAGATTTCTTGATAGAGAAGCCGGATGAGGAAGGACCGATCGTTAAACAAGACGAGACTCCAACAGAACCATGGGTGTTATTTACGGACGGATCTTCGTGTACGGATGGGTCAGGATCTGGTCTCATCCTCACAAATCCGGAAGGAATGGAGTTTACGTACGCCCTCTGTTTTGAGTTCACAGCCACCAACAACGAAGCGAAATATGAAGCATTAATTACGGGTTTAAAAATCGCCGCTAGAATGGGAGTCCGCAACCTTGAGGCCTACGTGGACTCACGGCTTGTCGCGAACCACATTCTAGGTGGATATGTGGCTAAGGAGGACAACATGGTCCGATACTTGGAGAAAGTCAAGTCACTCATCGCGGCTTTCAGCAAGTTTTCCATCAAGCAGGTGCCAAGAGGTGAGAACAAGAAGGCAGATGCTCTTAGCAAGATCGCATCCACAAGCTTCGCCCACTTGTCCAAGCAAGTCTTGGTGGAAATACTCAAGGAAAAGTCTATAACAGAAGGGGAGGTCGCTACTATAGTTGAGGAGGATGGACCTACATGGATGACCCCGATCGTCAACTATTTGACTAGTGAAACCCTTCCGGCCGATGAAAAAGCGGCGCGGCGCATTAGAAGGAAGTCACAGCACTTCGAACTTCGAGAAGGTATCCTTTATAAGCGCTCTTTCTTGCAGCCATGGTTACGGTGTGTTGGACCACGTCAGGCTACTTATGTAGTTAGTGAAATACATGAAGGGTTATGCGGCATGCACACAGGTCCACGATCCGTGGTAGCTCGAGCCTTACGGACAGGATATTATTGGCCTACCATGCACAGGGACGCGCGCGACATGATTCGCAAGTGTAGTGATTGCCAAGTGCATAGACCAGTGCCGCAACATCCGCAGCAGAAGCTTACACCCATTACATCCCCATGGCCATTCTATAAGTGGGGAATCGACATCGCAGGACCATTCCCTGTAGCTGCGGGGGGAGTTAAGTTCTTGATTGTCGCGATGGACTACTTCACACGATGGATAGAGGACAAGGCAGTAAAATCCATTACAGGCAAACAAGTTAAAAAGTTTGTTTGGGAGAACATTGTGTGCCGTTTTGGACTACCAGGGGAAATCATCTCGGACAACGGTAAACAGATCGCGGATAATCCATTCAAGGACTGGTGCGCATCATTGAATATCAAACGGCGCTTCGCGTCTGTTAAGCACCCGCAGACAAATGGCCTTGTGGAACGAGCAAATAGGAGCTTGGGAAACGGCATCAAGGCACGTCTGTAGGAACGAAGTGCCAAATGGGTGGATGAGTTACCACATGTTCTATGGGCGCATAGGACTATGATCAAAACAGCCAACGGAGATACTCCATTTGCATTGGCCTACGGCACTGAAGCTGTCATACCAGCGGAAATCGGAATGCCTACCATCCGCACGGCGGAGGTTAATGTCGTCACGAACGACGAGCAACTGCGAATCAACCTGGATTTGTTGGAGGAAAAAAGAGAGATAGCAGCCATTAATGAGGCTAAGTCCAAGGCTAAAATGAAGGCTTATTATGACCTCAAGGTTAAAGGTGTTTCTTTTCGACCGGGAGATTATGTTTATCGTGCTAACGAAGCAAGTCGAGCGGAGAATACAGGAAAGCTGGGCCCTAAGTGGGAAGGACCGTATGAGGTCACGGAAGCCTTAGGACGAGGCGCGTACAAGTTACGTGACATGGATGGCCGCGATCTGGAACGCACATGGAACATCTCCAATCTCAAAAGGTGCTATCTTTGAAAGCTACGACTTCCGCATGGGTACTTCGCTATATGTGGCTTTAATGAAGATCCATGCACTCTATCTGTTTTGCTTCTTATGTTTTGTCTAGGTTCCTTTTTTGTTTCTTAGGACTTATCATTCTTGTTCAAACAAAATGGCCGTGGTTATCACGGACTTACTAACAAAAGACAGTTTACCACATCAGTCTTAGCCGTGTACATGCACGGACGAATAAAAACTATAAATGTTTACAAGATAAATTACAAGGGGGTAGGAACTCCCCTATGTCTTTCTTTCCTTCTTCGATCAGAGCACGAAGGGCCTCCCCGCGAGCGTCCTTTCCATCATGTGCCTTGACCGCAGTCGCATCCAATGCCTCCGCAAGAAGCTTTTCACCTTTCATCACTTTTGATACGGAGTCGTAAGTAGGCAGGGTCAAGGGGATGGGATCCGCAGTAAGCTTGGACATTACCGCCTCGTTCGGAGCATCCTTAAGCGCCTCGAGTTCATCAGAAGAGGGTGTTGGATTTCCGCCAGTGCATCCATCGACGCGGTCATATTGTCCGCAGCTGAAGGATTATGGTTGGGATGCTGCATGATGTCTTCGTTCTTACCTATCAATTCCGCAGCCTTGACCAAACCCTCATGCCTACCACGGTCGATTCCATTCGACACGACCCCGGTGAAGGCTTGCAGCAGGTGCAGCGCTGCCATGGCCTTACTTACGGCAAGGCGCATTCCTTGTCCAATCATGCACCTACGTCCGGCTATGGCGGATAGCAAGGGAGGACACATTCTTTCAGCACAACTTGTGGCCATCCTGCTCAGTTCCTCCTCAGCCGTTGCAGCCTGCTCTTCCAATTTGGTACGCGCTTGTGTTAGCTCATCCTTCAGCGCATAGCGCTCTTGGGCGATGTTGAAGGCTTGTACGGTTACGGCCTTGGTAGAAGCTTCGGCCGCGGACACCTGAATATGGAACTTCGAGTTATCACAAGGATAATATGTTTTTTCTTGGGTCAAATAAAAATCGAGGGAAAAATATATTTATAATGTTTTTTGAAAGCATACCTTCTCGTTCGATGCGGCTACAAGGGCTTCGAGCTCGGCAATGCGCTTTTCTCGGCTGTCGGCATGATGAGCTTGCTATTTCACTGTAGCCTCGGCCGTCACCAGCGCCGATTGCAATGACGCAATGGTCTTCTCATTCTTCACAACCATTGCCTCCCGATGAGCTATCCTTTTGTCGGCCCGCTTCACATTCGCCAGGGCCTTGATCAGGCGGCGTCTTAGAGCAGCACCCACCGTCACTTGATGCACGGACGACACGTCAAACTGCTCCAGCAGGGATTCATGATCCAACTCATCTAAGTCTTGTGCAAGGGCTGGAGGGGTAATGTGCTCGATGAATTCCGAACACTCAGATTCCGCCTCCAACCTTGTTAAACTCGAGATATTCCATGCTAGGCGCAGACTATTTTCTGGCCTTTCGGGGAGGGGCTCCTCGGCGTGTGTCGCAGCAGGGGATGGGAGTCTGTTTGATGGTGCGGGGGATGGATTCCTCTCCACTTCTTCCTCTTGGGCTACGGCCGACGGATCCGCCCTGTTATTGACATTGCAAATTTTGTTTAGGCATTATATATTTCACAAGCAAAATGACACGACTGACATACGAAGGGTACTTACGTGGTACCAATTGCAGGTTCTGGGGCGGTAGGAGCTACGGCACTCACAGGGGTAGCTCGCCAGACTTGCTCTTCCATGTGCGGGGTAGGGTCGGCCTGAGCAGTCGCAGTACCACTTCCCTCCTGGTACTGCGGATGGTCCTTCCTCAGTTTCTTTGGGGGAGCATTCGAGGCCCCGACCTCATCCCCTATCGTCTTTGCCACCCTCCTGGTGGTCTTTCTCTTTCTAGATGTGGGCGGGGCGGACCCGGAAGCTTGAGTGATGTCTTCGTTCTCAAGGTTGAGGAAATCGTTTTCATCTTCCTGGTGGGTCGCGGTTCCCTCCAACAGTAGCTCTCCACCATCTTCATTATGGAAGTCCAATGGGGATTTATCGATGATAGGCTCCTCTTCATCTGATCTTTGCTCGGACGTTTCTTCGAGTGGAATGGTGCGGTCTGCGGTTGCATCGAGAAGGGGGAGTTCATTCTCCTTCACAGGGCGGAATCCTTCAGGCACTTTCATTGGGTCGCCCTCACGTATTAGTCCGTGTAGGTTCATCTCTGCGGACATTTACAATTGCACGGGTCAGTAAAGTCCTGAATACAAATGACATTTCACATTTACAAGGTATAAGTAAACCTACCCTCTCCATGTTCCGTCAGGAAGCATGGATATAAGTCATCCCTCCCATAGTAGCGGCGACTTAATCCTACTAAGCACAGAAAATGTTCTGGCAACCCCCTATGGAATTCTGTGCGGTGGGTATCTAGTATTTTTAAGTCTTTGCTGCTATAGTCTTTGGATTTGGGCGGAAAATCTTTGGGTGCTCTAGTTTTGAGTACGAAAGGAGTAGGGAATACCTTCTCATCAACAAAGAAGTAATGGCCGTACCAGTTCTTAAGGGAGTCTAAAGGCTTCCTATACGTCATGGGGGCGTTCCCGTATCGTTTTTTAAACGATAGCCACCCATTCACTAGTTGGGGGAGTAAAAAGCCCTAAATAGGTTCACGGTCGGAGTCACTCCGCATGTATGGCATGTAATTTCAAACTTGTTGACTTTACACGCCCCTATGCAGTGAAGCTGGCTTATGTGGAAGTCATAATATAATAGCAGATCTACCAAGAATTTGGACAGGGGGATACGATAGTTGTCCGAGTCAAATAGGCGTGTGTACACGCCTATTTTCCCCGCCGGTGCATCCGTAATTGCCTCACCTTCACCTGGATAGGTGGGGTGTACGCTTTCGGGAATGTAATACTTCGACAAAAAGTCTATGTATTTTTTCACCGACATCACGTTAAGGACATCCGTGATAAGTGGGTTGTCCTTTACCATGTTTTATAAAAAGGTTTTGTAAGGCGTGATGATCTAACCTGCGGCAGAGGAAATCTGTGGAAATAGAAGGCAAAAGTTTGGAGGATGGAGCTTGGAGATAACAATGGCGGAAGAGAGTATGAATTGTGTGTGTAACAAACACACACACCAACTCTTATATAGGGTTGCCTCGGTTTTCGAGGTAACGTGGATGTTTGAGACGTGTAGGCCACTACGCCTATCCAACGGATGGGATTTCTGACACTTCTGCAAAGTCAGAAGGGGCCCACGGTTCACTTCTTAACAGTTTTACGTGGCTCAATGGTGGGCATTAATGGTGCACTTTTGCAGAAGTGCGGCTGACCAGTTGACTACCATTAATGCATTTATTCTTGTGTCGGGATATGCGGTCTTACGTAAGACCATATTCAATGCTACATTTAATTTGTCTCGGCCGTTACGTGCGGCTGAGGTGCTATTAGAATAATATTCCTAAGGCAGGCAGCCACGTGCGGCCAAAGCAAAATTTTAAAATATTTTTCATTCCCTAGGTCTTTCTTGGTATGTCCGGAGAGCATCTTGATAGTCTAGAGGTTACGCCTACGGCTGTAACAACTAGACTGGGGGGACATGATGACGTATAGTCCCCAGCCAGGTCAGGAACCCGGCCCACGGGTACTACCCGTATCCGGCCCATCACAGATGGGTGGGAATAATGTCATTTAAGCTTATGGGCTTGGATGAACAGTAACCGCACACACGTGTGCGGCCCACGGCCCGGCACGGCCGGTACAGGGTTAGACAGAATCATATTCTGTCTATGAATAGGATTTACCCCAAAGAAGAGGATATTCACTCACCATAATTAGAAGATAACAATCAATCTAATTCTGGTACTTATCCTTTCCTTGGGGCCGAAGTATCAGTGACAGCCCACTAGGGTTTCACTGCCTATAAAAGGAACCCCCAAGGGTTCCACAAAGGTATTACGTTCTATACTCTCAACTCACTCAACTCCTATAAACCCTAACCGCTTACTTACTCTCACACCGGAGTCTAATCGTGGGAAACATTCCCACGGTAAGCCTAACGCGTGTTGTTTAGTGTGCAGGATCCCAACCAAACAGTTCACTTGGTGCAGGAGCCGGAGCCCAGCCAACCCGAATTAAGCTTAATTCGGGTCTAGCAAGGATCACCCAACTTTTGCATCAACAATCAGATAAGACCTCCACCACTAAAGGACAAAAAGGGAGCGGAGTCTACTCCGGCGGTTCCCTAGTGCCTATGCGGTTCCTTATTGATAAGGAACCGCCAGCTGAGATAAGGAACCGTGGGCAGATATAGCCGTTGGCCCTTTGTCCTATAAATTGTGGACCATTCTCAGATTTTCTCTTCACCTCTTTTGCACATAAATTTCCAGATTCAAACATACTTCTTAAATCACTCAAATCCTTGATCATTTAATTGATTACTACTTGTTTAGAAGTGAATCTATCCCATCCATCCCTTCCTCTCCAAGTGCAAAGAGAAGACACTATCCTTGTGAAGTGTTGAGTCCACCATCAAAGATCCTTTGAAGATCAAATTTTATTCATTTGTTGTTGTGTCATAGTTGTGAAGATCCAAGTAGTTGTGTCTATTTGGAAGTTGTGTATGTACTAAGTATAGTTGTGTAGATTGGTCCTAGCTACGATTAGGGCTCGACTTTTAGCTTAGAGTCAGAAATTGGTTAAGCAACGTGTACGGTTTTCTCCACCATAAGGAGCTTGTTGTGTAGTGAACTCTCGAGTAAGGAGTACTCGAGGAGTGGAGTAGGAACGAGGAGTGAGCTTCGTTGCCGAACTACTATAAATCCTTGGTGTTTGGTTTGATCTTTCTTTACCCTTAACTCTTTACATTCGTTATTCTTTGTGCATATACATTAGTTAGTATTAGTTTAGTTACACTATAATTATTCATATTGTGCATAAGAAGATTTTACATATTTCCTCAAGCCTAAGTTTTTGAAAAATGATTTTTTGAAAACCATCTTTTAACAAGTAAATATAAGAAACTATTCAACCCCCCTTCTAGTTTCTACAATTGGTATCAGAGAGAGTTTGCTCAAGAATTTTTAAAGTATATTGTATTTTAAAACTTGAATCGATCTATGGATTCCAACAAGTACCTAGAAGGGCAATCTATGCAAAGACCACTACTTTTTGAAACCGATAGTTTTATTTATTGGAAAAATAGATTTGAGACTTATGTGAAATCAAAAGATTTAGATCTTTGGCATGTTATTACCAATGGTGATTTTTTACCTTATCGATTTAATGAAGTTTCTAAAACAAAAGAATTGGTCACTTTTGACAAAGCTAATGACGATACTAAAAAAAACTTTCGAAAAATAATGAGGCTAAAATGGTGATTTATAATGCTTTACCTAAGAAAGAGTATGAAAGGATTTTTATGTGTGAAACCGCTAAAGATATTTGGAACACTCTTCTAGTAACCCACCAAGGTAATAGCCAAGTCAAAGAAAGCAAAATCGATCTTCTTGTCCAACAATATGAACAATTTGTCATCTTAGAAGATGAAACTATTGATAGTGCTTTTGCTAGATTTAACACTATTATTACTAGTCTAAAAGCACTTGATGAAGGTTTTTCTAGCAAGAACAATGTTAGGAATTTTCTAAGGGCCTTACATCCGAAGTGGAGAGAAAAAGTCACGGCGATTGAAGAATCGAAAGATCTCTCAACTTTATCACTCGATGAACTCATAGGCAACTTGAAGGTTCATGAGATGATAATTTTGAAGGACTCGGAATTGGTGAAAACCAAGAGTGAAAGGAAGTCTCTTGCACTCAAAGCCAAGAAGGCACAAAGCGATCATGATAGTTCCTCGGATAGCGATGACGAGGAGTATGCATTGGCGGTGAGAGATTTCAAGAGGTTCTTCAAAAGACGAGGTCAACACGTGAGGAAACCAAACAATGACAAGAAACCATTCTCAAAGAATCGGTTTTCCAAGAACGAAAAAGGTGATAGGAATTGCTTTAGATGTGGTGATCCAAATCATTTCATTAGTGAGTGTCCAAAGCCTTCACGCGATAAGAATCAAACGGCGTTCGTTAGTGGTTCTTGGAGCGATAGCGATGAAGATGTTGATGACAACCCCAAAGAGGAGAAATGTCTTATGGCTCATACTTCTAAAGAGGTACATTCCGAAACCGAATATTATAGAAATGATAGCTCCACCTTAGATGATATTGAGTTAGAAGGCCAATATGATAATTTACACAAACTTAGCCTTAAATTCATAGAAAAGAACAAAACCTTAAAATCAACCAAAACTAAGCTTGAAAATGAGATCAATGAACTTAGGGATAAATTAGCCAAGCTTGAGAAAAATAAAGAAGTTTATTTAGGTTGCTTAAGTTGTGAGAAACTTAGATTAGAGAATGAAAATCTCAAGAGCACCTCCATTAAATTGGAAAAGTTCATGAAAGGTACTAGTGCTCTTGATGACATGTTAAACAAACAAATTCATTCTAAGGAAAGACTTGGTGTAGGTTTTAACTCAAATGAAGCATCAACTAGTGAACCTAAACAAGTCAGATTTTCAAAAAAATCGTCTGCTGTACGCGGTCCCAGATTGTATGGGGCGGTTCCTTATCACTATGGAACCGCCGCCCTAGATAAGGAACCGCGACCAGAAAGAGTTTATGCTGAAAATTTTGATCTTTCTGAAAAATCAAATTTAAGTGAACAACCAAAGCATCTTATTGTTAACAAGGTCAAATTACCCATACTTGACGACAATGCCGTTGATAACTTCTACAAGCCCTTGAGTAAACCTCTAATGGGAAATAGAAGTTTATCAAGACCATCCTCTACTCCACCAAGAGTATGGAATGAGTCTAGGCCTAGAAGTAGAACGACAACACCTAGAAGAGATAGTCAAAACAATTCACGACCTAGAAGTAAAACTCCAACACCTAGAAGGAATGACCACAACTCTAAACCAAGATCAAATACACCTAGGAGAAATAATGAACAACAAAATGGTTATATGAATTATTATCCTCCTCTATTTTGTTCCCCATGGGGAACCCCTCCTCCATTCATGTATCCCAACCAAATGCAAGGGATGTTTGAAACTAACAATTTTGGACCCATGAGATATTGGGGACCAAAGGTTTGATCGTGTGTGTTGTTACCCAGATATGCTTGGGAATTGATTTGTAACCCGATGAGTGGATTAAGGATAGTGGTTTTTCTAAACACATGACGGGTAATCGAAGTTTGTTCTCGCGCTACAAAGCATATGATGGAGGTAACGTCACATTCGCTAGTAGTCTACGTGGTAATATCATTGGCAAAGGTACGGTTTCTCTTGACTCCATGACCATTGAAAATGTTGAGCACGTAGATAATTTAGGGTTTAACCTTTTAAGTATAGGTCAAATTTGTGACAATAAGTGTAAGGTCATCTTTTCGAAACATGACAGTGAAATCGTAAAAGATGGAAAGGTCATTCGAAAAGGTGTTAGAAAGCATGGGCTTTATGTCATGAAGGTCAATAAGAAGTCAAAAGACAACATATGTCTTGCGACTATAGATGATAGTTCTACTCTTTGGCATAGGAGATTAGGTCATGCTAATATGCGTTTAATTCAATCTTTATTCTCTAAGGAGTTGGTAAGACACCTCCCCAAGATGAAGTTTGATAGTCACTTTTGTGATGCTTGCAAAGTTGGAAAGCAAGTTCACTCAAGTCACAAAGCCAAGAATTTGGTTTCTACCTCTCGGTGCTTAGAGCTCCTACCCATATGGATCTCTTTGGACCTTCCGCTATACGGAGTTATGGAGGTAACCTTTATACCCTAGTTATAGTCGATGACTATTCTAGATTCACTTGGACTAGATTTTTGGCATCTAAGAATGAAGCTTTCGATCATTTCGAAATCTTTAGTTTAAGAATTCAAAATCAACTAGGATGTCCAATTGTCTCTATTAGGACGGATCATGGTAGGGAATTTGATAATGAAGTGGAATTTGGTGCCTTTTGTGAAGCTCATGGTATTACCCAT
This sequence comes from Glebionis coronaria, assembly GCA_025667525.1. Taxonomy (NCBI): domain Eukaryota; kingdom Viridiplantae; phylum Streptophyta; class Magnoliopsida; order Asterales; family Asteraceae; genus Glebionis; species Glebionis coronaria. The sequence continues at coordinate 463,029,258 of CM046875.1, read as the reverse complement.
AACTTCTCGACTCCTCGCACTCCATAATCAAATGGGGTAGTTGAAAGGAAGAATAGGACCATCCAAGAGATGAGTAAGACGATGTTAAACGAGCAATCTTTGCCTCAAAAGTTTTGGTGCAATGTCGTGGACACATCGACTTATATTCTCAACCGAATTCTTATTCGACCTTTCCTAGGAAAGACCCCCTATGAGATTCTTAAAGGTAAGAAACCCTCATTGGAATACTTTAGGGTGTTTGGAAGCAAGTGCTTTATCCTCAACACCAAAGACTATCTTACCAAGTTCGACCCAAAGTCTTACGAATGTATCTTTTTAGGTTATTCCCAAACTAGCAAAGCCTACATAGTCCTCAATAGAACCTCGGGCGTAATTGAAGAATCACTTAACGTGACTTTTGATGAAACCCCTCCTTTACCAAAGACACCACCATTGGTTGATGATGACTTGGATGAATTAGAAGTAGTTAAAGCCAAAGAGGTTAGAAAAATAGGAGTTGAAGACCTTATTGTTGAAAAGGAAGTAAACATTAAGGAGTCTAAGGATCATACTCTCAATAATATCATTGGTAACTTAAATCAAAGGACCCTAAGATCTCAAGTCCAAAACCAAAGCAACTTCTTTTGTTTCGTCTCCTTGATTGAACCAAAGAATGTTAAATAAGCTTTGACGGATGAGAGTTGGGTCATTGCGATGCAAGAGTAATTGAATCAATTCGTTGCTAATGATGTTTGGGAACTTGTTCCTCCACCTAGAAGTTCTACCATTATAGGAACCAAATGGGTCTATAGGAATAAGTTAGATGAGAATGGTGTTGTGTCTCGTAACAAGGCTAGACTTGTAGCTCAAGGCTATAATCAACAAGAAGGGATTGATAATGACGAGACATATGCACCGGTAGCAAGATTAGAATCCATTAGAATCCTTTTAGCCTACGTTTGTGCCTTAGACTTTAAGCTTCAACAAATGGATGTAAAGAGTGCGTTTCTTAACGGTTTGATCAATGAGGAGGTATATGTGGCTCAACCTCCCGGCTTCATTGATTTTGAGAAACCGGATCATGTTTACAAGCTTAAGAAGGCACTTTATGGTCTTAAACAAGCACCTAAAGCGTGGTATGATAGACTTAAAGCGTTTCTTGTTAAACATGAGTATACCATGGGGATGGTAGACAACACGCTCTTTGCAAAGAAGAAAGGTTCTCACCTCATAATCGTGCAAATATATGTTGATGACATTATATTTGGCTCAACTTTTCAAGAATTGTGTGATAACTTTGCCAAAATCATGCATGAAGAGTTTGAAACGAGTATGATGAGAGAACTTAACTTCTTTTTAGGACTCCAATTTAAATAAATTGACGATGGTATTTTCTTTAGTCAATCTAAGTATGCTAAAGAAATGTTAAAGAAATTTGGATTAGAAGAATCTAGACCAATGAAGACCCCAATGGCCTCGGTACTAAACTCACCGTAGATGATGATTGTGAGTCGGTAGACAACACCAAATATAGAGGTATGATTGGTAGTTTGTTGTACCTAACGGTAAGTCGACCGGATATCATGTTTAGTGTTTGCCTTTGTGCTCGCTTCCAAGAGGCTCCCAAAACCTCTCACCTTGAAGCGGTTAAGCGTATCTTCCGATACATTAAGGGCACTATACATTTAGGATTATGGTATCCTAAAGGGACCGGCGTAGAAACCATTGTCTACGCGGACTCGGATCATGCGGGAGACTATGTGGACCGGAAAAGCACTAGTGGAGTTTGTACCTTCATGGGTTGTTGTTTAACTTCTTGGTTCTCCAAGAAACAAACCGCTCTTGCGATATCCACCACGGAAGCTGAGTATGTGAGTGACGGAAAAGCATGCCAACAAGCTCTATGGATGAAGCAAGCGCTCGTTGATTATGGGATTTCTCTTGATGATGTTCCCATCATGTGCGACAATAAAGGTGCTATAGACCTTAGCAAGAATCCCGTGCAACATTCGCGAACCAAGCACATAGAAATTCGCCACCATTTCCTTAGGGATAATGTTCAAAAGGGGAACATTTCGATTGAGAAGGTACCCTCCGAGGATAACTTAGCCGACATCTTCACTAAGCCACTTAAGAGGGAACCTTTTAATTACTTGCGTCTAGGTCTAGGATTAATGGAACATATTCCTTAATTGCTTTCCTTTTATTGAGTCTCTTATTTTCTTTTGAGTCTTTTATCACTTTGAGTCATTGAGTCTCCTAAACTCTTCTTGAAAATCTTCTCTTCTCCTTTTCAAAATTCTCAAAGTCTCTTTCGAAAATGGTCGAGAAATGTTTTAACATTGTTAATTCAATCTAAAAACGTTTTTCATAGATTCTTGCTATTAATCTCGAGCTTACATAATTCATATGTATGATTCTCTCAAACATAGCAAGAAGAAGATAGAATCATGGAGGATCATTGTGTTGTGACTTAAGGTCTTGTCTTACACACCTCCTACATCGATTTTTATTTTAAAATCCATGTATTTTGGTCAAATCTCTATTTGGTGAGTTCGTATGTGTTTTCTTTCTCTATCTTTGCTTTTAAGCATATCCCTATGATTAGTTAGACTAGGAAAATAAGATTTGCTGAAAAATCTTCCTTCACCACCAAAACACAGCCTCTGTAGGCGGTTCCATATATGAACCGCGGTCCCTTAGCGATAAGGAACCGCCAGAAGTGATAAGGAACCGCGTACAATGCTTCCTTTTTCGGGTATTTCTGAAACTCCAAATTTGTTCCAACACTTTTGGAAATCTTTGTTTCAACCCTTTGACCACCCTAAAAATACCTTGAGCCTTCCCTATTTAACCATAAGCATTTTGCCATACTTCACATCCCAAGATGTCTTATTCTCCTAATGAAAGCCTTGATTCTCATCCATTTTCCCCAATTGCTTTCAATCCCAACTCACCCAAGAACACTCTCAATCCCAACTCACCCAAGAACACTTTCAATCCAAATTCACCCAAGAACACTCTTAATCACATTTCTCCTACCAATAATGTTGATTGTGGAACATCTTTTCTTCCACCACCACCCTTTATTGTTCTTCCTCCTTCTCATGATAATGTCATGCACCATGGGACATATTGTCATTGTTGTCAATATCAACATCTTGCTATGGCACACATCTATGAGGAGTTGAGCTACATCAAGAGTCTCTTAATCAAGCCTCCTCTTCACTTTGATTATGAGATCTCCACCAAGCCACCACCACCACCTTCCGCCACTAGCTTGTCTTTCATATAAGCATTGGTTGCTTATCTACAAGACACCTAATTAAAGCAAATCTTATAATTCTAGATTAACTAGGATTAGATTTATGCTTTTGGCTTGTTTCCTTTTTCATACATCTTTGTATGATTTTTATTTACATGACTTCACTTGGATCTTAGTCTTTGTGTTTTCTTCTCTTTTTAATTTTTTTGTTTTTTTTGTGACCTATAGCTATCTCTTGTTGGTTGTCTCTTTTGTTCAACTAACCCTTCTATGTAGCTTATCACCATATCTCGATTCCTCGGTGCCCCAAGCAAGGGGGAGTAAGCACCAAGGGGGAGTCTTTGCAAAGTCCGTCTCTTCAACATCGACTTGTGCAACCTTTTTGCTTCGACAAAGGGGGAGAAATGAATAAACTCGTCTTCGAAAATCTTGTTTTTGTGTGATTAACTTTATGTATTGTCGGAATCAAAAAGGGGGAGATTGTTAATGCAATAATACCTAAAAACGTTACTTGCATTTTTCGGTCTCGCTTAGTTTTGATTACGACAATATGTAAAAACAAGCATTTACGAAAACAACGAAAAACGAATTCTTGAGTTCAAGTATTTTTTTATTTTACCCATTTTCACTTAAGGTATGAATAAACAAGTACTAACCTTAATCAAATGATCAAGTGATTTAATCTTTTCTTAAAACTCACTTTTTATTAAGTGTGACAAGTTTTATTATTAAACTTTCTTTTTAAGAAAATGTTTTATTAAATTAAATATTTGAAAATTTGAAAATGGCATATTCTTTTTTGATTTGGAATATTCTTTCAGGATATTTTATAATCAGATAAGACCTCCACCACTAAAGGACAAAAAGGGAGCAGAGTCTACTCCGGCGGTTCCCTAGTGCCTATGCGGTTCCTTATCGATAAGGAACCGCCGACTGAGATAAGGAACCGCATGCAGATATAGCCGTTCGCCCTTTGTCCTATAAATTGTGGACCATTCTCATATTTTCTCTTCACCTCTTTTGCACATAAATTTCCAGATTCAAATATACTTCTTAAATCACTCAAATCCTTGATCATTTGATTTATTACTACTTGTTTAGAAGTGAATCTATCCCATCCATCCCTTCCTCTCCAAGTGCAAAGAGAAGAACACTATCCTTGTGAAGTGTTGAGTCCACCATCAAAGATCCTTTGAAGATGAAATCTTATTCATTTGTTGTTGTGTCATAGTTGTGAAGATCCAAGTAGTTGTGTCTATTTGGAAGTTGTGTATGTACTAAGTATGGTTGTGTAGATTGGTCCTAGCTACGATTAGGGCTCGACTTTTAGCTTAGAGTCGGAAATTGGTTAAGCAACGTGTACGGTTTTCTCCACCATAAGGAGCTTGTTGTGTAGTGAACTCTCGAGTAAGGAGTACTCGAGGAGTGGAGTAGGAACGAGGAGTGAGCTTCGTTGCCGAACCACTATAAATCCTTGGTGTTTGGTTTGATCTTTCTTTACCCTTAACTCTTAACATTCTTTATTCTTTGTGCATATACATTAGTTAGTATTAGTTTAGTTACAATATCATTGTTCAGATTGTGCATAAGAAGATTTCACATATTTCCTCAAGCCTAAGTTTTTGAAAAAGGATTTTTTGAAAACCATCTTTTAACAAGTAAATATAAGAAACTATTCAACCCCCCCCCCCTCTTCTAGTTTTTACAACGATAAATGGTGGGCCAATAAAATCCAGAATCGAAAACTTTCTTCGCGGTGTAATTAGGACCAAAGTGACCACCGGTTGGTCCTTTATGGCAAGCTTCCAAGATTTGTAAAGCTGCGGGACCGTCAACACACCGACGAAGTATCAAGTCAGCACATTGTTTGAAGAGATAAGGGCCGTCCCAATAGTAAGTTTTCACATCCTTGAAGAATTTCTTCTTTTGCTGGGACGATAACCCTTCGATGAGAATTCCACCCGCCAAGTAGTTTGCAAAGTCCGCAAACCATGGGGTCTCATCAAGATTGGAGTTAATAGACTTCGAGGCCTCAAGGGGAAAAGATTCATTAATCTCTTGGTTTGGGAGCTCCCCTTGATAAGGATCCTCGAGTCTACTTAGATGATCCGTGGCTAGGTTTTCCGCTCCCTTTTATCACGAATTTCAATTTTGAATTCTTGAAGGAGTAGAACCCAACAAAGAAGTCTTGGTTTAGAATCTTGTTTTGTTAACAAGTACTTCAACGCGGAATGATCGGTGTACACAATGGTGGTGGAAAGGACAAGATAGGGGCGAAATTTTTCAAAAGCATATACAACGGCTAAAAGCTCTTTTTCGGTTGTAGTATAATGCAATTGATCCCCCGTCATTGTCTTTCTAGTGTAATGGATTGGTTGGAAATGTTTGTTGATTCTTTGTCCCAAAATCGCTCCAATAGCAAAATCGCTAGCATCACACATCAATTCAAAAGGTAACTCCCAATTAGGGGTAACTAAGACCGGTGCCTTAGTTAATTTATCCTTACGAAGATTTAAAGATTCGATAAACTCTTTAGAAAAGATAAAAGGAGTATCTTTTTCCAAGAGGTGGGTCATCGGGCGAGCTATCTTAGAAAAATCTTGAATGAATCGACGATAAAAGCCCGCATGACCAAGAAAACTTCTCACACCCTTCACGGTTGAAGAGGGAGGTAATTTAGCAATCACATCGACTTTAGCATGGTCGACTTCAAGACCGGCTTTAGAGATTTTATTGACAGTTTATCGTAATCCTTGGATTATCTAACTATGGAGATGATTACTAGAGAGAGAGATAGATGAAGATGTAGAGAGAGAAAATAGAGAGAGGTTGGAGAGAAAATAGAAAATATTAGATTAGAAGTGTGTAATGTGTACCCAACTAAGTGACCAACCCCTCCTAACATGCTAGGAGGGGGTATATATAGCCCACCCTACATGTGGGCTATATGGGCTATGTGTTTATATATTGGATCACGAGCCCAATACTTGAATATATCGTTGGAGTGACCGATCCTTCCTAAATACGTAAAAACGTATTTCCAACAATCTCCCCCTAAGGGAGGTCACTCCATGTTACAATGTCCTAAATAGTCTATAGCTCGTGATCTATGCTAACAATGATGTGACCGAGACTTTCTTTAGAAAAGCGTATTTCCAACAATCTCCCCCTAAGGGAGGTCACACCATTTTACAAAATTTTAAACCTAGCATACTATGCTTGAGTCTTCGATCTTGTTCTTGTGAATATGCTGATGAGATCTTTGACTTTAGTCTTGAGCATGTTTCCTTGCCTTGAACTTGTGCATTCATCACTTGTGAAATTTGCCTCCTCGTGACTTCATGTTCCACATACTTATACTTTATAAATTCTTGAAAGCTTCAGAGTTTGATACAGCGGAAGACTTGACTTTTAGAATTTCTTGAATTTGTTGAAGTATTAAGTGCATACAGTATAAGCATGTGTTGAAGACTTTTTCTGGATTGTACACCGTAATGCCACCTCTTGTTATGCTCCATAAGACAGTTAGCAACAAAACATATACACGGATGAAATGTCCTTGAACATTTAATTCTAAATCGGTAGCATTTTACCTCCGGTCGGTGAAGACCGTTGGACGATATAAAATATCGTACTTGTGGCAGGTAGTTTCAATTAAGAACCTCCTTGACAAGATGTCGCGGGTAAACCTGTTCTCTTTATTCGACCGTCCAAAGCTGACTGCGAACATAAAGAGTGAATCATTTGGATAATAATATCCACAAGATTTGAAGCCGTCAATTCATGTTCCTGGAACAAGTTTGATTCATTAAAGAATCGCACCATCGTTGCTTTCCAGTTGTCACGATCTTGATTCGTATAGAATCTTGCAAGTTACCTATCAAGTGCTGTTTGAGGTTAACACTAGAAGGATTTCCACTCATCGTTGTGAACACTAAGGTATCACTCTGAGTGTTCTGGCAAGATCACTAAGATATTGCGTAGAGGCCTGGAACGTGTTTAAATTCAGTTAAGAATTAAACTTAAGTTGGAATAAAAGGGTTTGCATGTAATTCGGGAAAAGAGGGTTTCAGTAACCAGGATAACATACGGATGAAAAACAAGCTAAAATTTCAATAAGCACTTAACTAAAACTTTAACCAAATCAAATTTTAGAAAAAGCTAATAAGACACAATTTAAAAACTTTTAAGAAAACTAAATAATCAAATTATTTAAAATCAACTTTTTATAAAAATCTTAATCTACCAAAATCAACTTATTTAAAAACTAGAAAACATAAAAATTAAGCAATAAGCACCTTAATCTAAAATTTTCAAACACACTAAATCAATAAGCACAATTCAATAAGCAAATCAATCACATATTCAACAAGATTAAACCAACTACATGATTAATAAAGAAAAATAATAGATTATGATTAAGAAAGGTAGAATGAGAATTAATTCAAAAGCTTGATTAGATTGAAGATTAAGATCCAAAATTACAAGATTAAGATGAAAGTAATAAGCTTGAAAGAAAAGCTAGAGAGAAAAAGTAAAACACACACTAAAAATAAAACTAACTAAAAATTAAAGACTCCTCTCCTAATGACATATTAGGAAACTATATATAGGGGAAGGGAAAGGTGTTGTTTGTTCCTTCTTTCTTCTTGTCTTCTCGTCTTTTAAATAAATCGTCTTTCTCGACTTTGTCTCGGGATTAGTCGAATGATAACTTGAACTCGTCTTCTAATTTTCTTCTTTTAGTAGACTTGGTTCTTCGACTTTGTTAAACTTCCGTCTTTAGACTTTTTCTTCGATAAATCTTCAGAATAGGCCTTTGACTTCCGTTCTTCTTGCACTTTTGATCTTTTGACTTCGTCTTTTGTCTTTTTCTTTGATAAAAGCCCCTGAAAGCCCGTGTTTTCTTCCTTTTTCATATTTTTAACCTAAAACACAATAAAAACACAAACCACGCATAATTCCGCCTTTTACGACATTAAATACACGTTTTGGTCTTATTATTATTATAAATAAGTGGTAAAAGGATAAGTGTTTTCACACTTATTACAGACCATCAAAACGTTGTTACCACCACCATTTCACTTTCAGTTCTGAGACTCTAGGTACACCATCAACAACATCCGTCACCATCAACAACCCTTAACGTAGCTCCGCTTCCTTCACCATAATATGATCTCTTTCTCTTTATAAAAGGATGAAGATGAAGATGAATATGAAATCCATAGTGTTTATGTTGAAGGGTTGTTAGTTATGATTGTGTTTTCGAGAATGACAGTGATGAGATCTGATACAATTTCGGATTTTAGGGGGAGGGGGTTAATGAATTAAACAAATTATTAATTTGGCCTAAAATGATTTTGTGACGATAGATGGTCGGAGGTGGTGGTGAACTAGTGGGTGAAAGTAGTATGACACTTGTTGGAAATACGTTTTACGTATTAGGAAGGATCGGTCACTCCAACATTAGTTCGTGTAATAGCTCGTAGTTTAGTCATTTGCATTTACTTAAACAAAGCCCAAAACCGAGCCCATGAAATGTATGGGCCGGCGGCCAAATGTAAGCCCAAGCCCATGACAAGGGCTTGGGTATATAAACCCTCTCCTTTGATGGAGAGGGTGTGGTTTTCATTATTTTACACATAGTTCTTTCTTAGTTTCTCTCTCTAAAGTGTGAAATCCACCATCTCTCTATCTCTTTCTCTCTCTAAAAACATAAGCATAGATTTACAAATCTACAAATGGTATCAAGAGCTTGGGATGAAATATAGGTTTGTTTTTGTGTTGCGTTTTGTTTTCAAAACAATTCGTGGAGTATAGGTTTGTTTTTGCCGAAATCTTCAAATTTTTTTGTGTTGGATCGAAGTTTAAAGTAGTGTAACATAGGGATTCGTGCTTAAGAGTGTTCTTGGTATCTTGGTTTTCATTAAAACATCAGTTTTCTTGGATCAAAAGTGCGAAAAAAGGCTTTGTTCTTCATTCCGAAATTCTAGCAGAAAGATCCATCGGAAAGTACAAACTGTACTTGGGCCTCCATCGCAATAACTTAACCATCGGAAAGGGTTAGGTTTCTACATTGCGATCGTTGGATTTTTATCACTTATTCCGATCTGAATCATTCCGATAGCTATTGCGATCTGAGATTCCGACGGGTATAAGGAAGTATTTTAAGTCGTTACTCTGCTCGAATTTTGTCAGCCACTTTGCGATCTGAACATTCCGATAGGGCTTTGCGATCTGAACATTCCGATACCAACAACATTTCGACAGGGCTATATCCGATCTGGTATTACGATCTGACATTCCGATCTGGTATTACGATCTGACATTCCGATCTGGTATTACGATCTGACATTCCGACAAACCAAAAATTATTCCATAAAAAAATTTCGATCGTGTGTAATTTTGACTTGGAATTTTTGGTTTATCGAGAACATATTTTAGGGGATTTTAACATTGTTTCTCGATTCTAACTCACAACAACACAAAAATACTTAACCTTATTTCATTGTTCGATCAACTTTGTAAATCTTAACTTATTGAAATGGAGTATACATCTCTTACGGATAAGTCCATCCTCTCGGGTACGGATAATCGTCCACCAATGTTGGTGAAGACTATGTATGAGGAATGGGCTTCCCGAATGGAACTTTATATGTTGAACAAGGAGAATGGACATCTAATTTGGGCATCGGTGCTCAATGGACCATTAGATTATGGTACTGTGACGGAAGGTACGACCACTCGTCCTCGCACAACGGGTGAGTTGACTGGAGATATGAAGATTCAAGATAAATGTGATAAGTATGCTACAAACATCATTCTCCAAGCTCTTCCTCTAGATGTCTACAAACTCGTCAGCAAACATAAAGTTGCCAAAGAGTTATGGGATAGAATTCGTGTTCTTATGCAAGGCACCTCGTTAACTAAACAAGAACGAGAGTGTAAGCTTTATGATACTTTTGATAAGTTTGCCTATGTGCCAGGGGAGACTCTCAATGATTACTATCTGAGATTTACCCTATTGTTGAATGAGCTTAATATCTATGGCTTGGCAATCCCTACCTTTCAATTGAACACCAAGTATTTGAACACTCTTCCTCCAGAATGGAAAAAATACGTGACGGATGTTAAATTGGCTAAGGACTTGCATAACACCAATGTGGATCAACTTCAAGCTTTTCTTCAACAACACGAATGCCATGTGATCGAGGCTCGGTTGTCTACACCTCAAGTTCATGATCCACTTGCAATGTATGCTTCTCAACAAAACATGGCTTATACTTATCAACAACCATCATACTTGCAGCAGCCACCACCACACATCTATCAGCAACCACAGCAACCATCTTATCAACCACCAATGATGCCACAGCAAGAATATCAACAAAGTGTTCATCAACAATCTTTTCAACAGCAACCACCATATCAAACATCACCATCACAAGCCAACACTTCTCCATTGGGCTATACTCCTCAGCAAGGATATTTTCCAATAGAAGCACAACCAGCACAAGCTTTCTACTCTAATGAACTTCCACCAATCCAAGCACCAGTCTTTACCCCAAATGATACGCCAGCTGATGTTCTAAACCATCTCACCGCCTACTTGTCAAAACTTGTTGCTACTAGAGGATTTCCACCAACAAACAATCAGCTCCGCACCTCATCAAATCCTCGACAACAAGCCACTGTTCAAGATGGTCAAGTGACGGTGCAACCTATTCAGGGAAGGCAAAATTCATATGGACCTCCTACAAGGACTGGGAACAATCAAGCTGTGAATTCTCAAGCTAATGGAAATGGGAGTCCTATTGGTCCTAAGAAGGTTGTGACTTGCTACAATTGCCGAGGACAAGGTCATATGGCTAGGGAATGCACTCAGCCGAAAAGAAGAAGGGATGATGCATGGTTTCGTGAGAAGATGTATTTGGTTGATGCTCAGTCTAAGGGGAAGATTTTGGATTCAGAGGAGTTAGCATTTCTTGCAGACCCAGGGGCAGCAAATACCGAAGGCATTGCAGTCGTTTCCACTTCTAATGCAGCTTATCAAGCAGATGATCTTGACGCATATGATCCGGATTGTGATGACATTCACTCTGCCCAAGCTGCTCTCGTTGCTAATCTCGCTCACTACGGTTCTGATGTCATCAGTGAGGTACCAACCACATCTAATATTATTGATGATAACCAACATCAAGTTGGGCATGAAAATGACAACCTCGAACAGCATTCGGGAACTAGTAATTCAAATGATGTGGTACCCAAACCTACACATTTGAGTGAACCTCAACCAAATGCTACGACGGGTATGGAATCTTATGCTCCACATGATTTGGTCATGGTGCCTAAACATATTATTGATCAAATGCATATGGCCCTCAGACAATCCGTAGATACGAACTCCACTCTAACTGCTGAGCTTGCGTTGCATAAAGAAAAGGTCAAAACTTTTGAAATGGTCCCTCAAGAAGAGAAAATAACATGTTCTGAATTTGACCAATTTCATTTTGAAAAGATTGAACACTTGAAAGAAATAGAATCATTAAAAGCTAATCTTTCCAATGAATTAAAAGAAAAGGAGTCGGTTGTCAATGATTTTCAGAAACTTAAAATGGATTTCGAAACTCTCGAGTCTAAAAAGGTTGAATCGGAAATTAATGCTACCAAACTTCTTAAATTCAAAGAACAACAGCTTTTAAAACAATACGCTTCCACAGAAAAGGTTCATCTTTTAACTAAATCATTTAAAGAATTCGAACTTAAACGTCTTCAAGATTTACCACCTAATCCCGGTTATGCAAAACAAGCTCAGGAATATATTCCCGGTCTTTATGACATGACCATAATTGGAAAATCGAAAGAAGCACCTTTTGTTCGTAGTACTGAGGAGACACAATCACTTGGGGATGAAACTCATTCTAAAATGCTTTCAAAATTCCATACAATTGATTATGATCAACATAACAAAGATCAATTTTCGAAAAAGACACGCATTCGCTTACAAAAAGAATTAGCAGAATTAACAGTTCTTGTGCCCCAAAGTTTGTCAAATGAAAACCTTCCTAGTACGTCTCCTACACTCGTCAAAAAGGATTTAACGAAGTTAATTCCACCGGTAAGTAAGGCGTCCGTTAACTTAAATACGGTTCACCAACACTTAGCCGATTTTGACAAGGTCATTTTGGAACGTACGACGGCCACGGCCATAACGGAAGGTGAATGGAACTTTGAGCACACTAGAGCTGCGTTTCGAGATGAAATTGTTCCGTTTGTAAAGAATGTTAAAGCTTGTCTTCGTAATATTGATCAAGATTTGTTTTTGGAAATAGAAGAAGTTAGACGTGTTTTCAATGAAATGGAAGATGCTTATGAAAACAGTTTGCTTGAAATAGAACGGGTTTCGCGCCATAATGATCTGCTTCTGAATCAAGTGATGTCTCATGATATAGTTTCTGTCTGTGTGAATACATGTGTTGATAATGATTCTATTGTGCATAATGTTGAATCTGTGGATAATGTGGTAGATAGCACTTGTCACGAATCTGACGCTGAATTTTTAAAGCTTCAAGATTCATATTCTTCGCTTTCAAAACGTTTTGATGAGATTCAAACACATTGTATTTCGCTTGAATGCAAGCAACAATTTATTCAAGAAATCTTTGAAACGTCATTCGAAGGTCTTAATATCGATGATGCAAATTTTGAAAAGAATTTTCGATTGAATTTACAATCAAAACAGCGTCAGCCAAGTGACAAAGTTGCTAACTCTTTGCCGATAGAAATAGAGAAATCTAAGGAGCTTAACTGTGTGAACGTACTTGAGGCCGCTGAGAATTTTAAACTTGATCTAGATAATCGAGTTTCCAAGATTTTGTCCAAAGTTGATAACTTAAAACAGAAAAATACACGACTCTTCGATTCAGTACAGCCCGCATGTGTTGATACCACTGCACAGAATCAATCCCTGATTGAACAATTGAATCGAAGTCGATGGAAATATCTGATTTGAGGGAACAAATTTGCGATAAGAATCTGGTCTTGGCTGAGTTAAAGGAAACACTTCGTACTCTCAAAGGTAAGAATGTTGTGGATAACGCAGCCACTATCTCAGCATCGTCCTCTAGTGCAATCAAAAGAACCCTTATAGCCGTCACACCACTTAACAAGGGCCCTAGGACTAAACCATCTCAAACTTTGGTCGCTAAAGATAAGGCGGAATCAAAACCAGCTTCTAATATTCCCGTGTTGCCTTCTACAGGAGTAAGCACCACTACTAAGGCTCAAAGATCTAAGCTTAAGAGAAACAAGAAGAATGATAGGATCTTGCCCCCATCTAGTAGTCAAGTGAAGAAGAAAGTAGAAGCCCATCCTAGGAATGTTCTTTCTGTTTTGAATAAAAAGAATCATGTAGCTAAACCTAAAGGCTCTGCGGTTGTGCAGCGTTCTAAGCCTACTGTGAATTCTAATTTGAAATGTTGGAATTGCAATGAATGTATGTTTTCTAGTCGTCATGATTCTTGCCTTATTGACCATGTGAATGAGATGTATGCCCGGAAAAATGGATTAGAATGGAGACCGACTGGGAAAGTGTTAACCCAAGTTGGCTGGATGTGGCGCCCCACTGGTAGAACTTTCACTATAGTAGGAAATATGTGCCATTTGACTAGGATCACTCCCACTACAGCGAAGAAAGCGTGCCCTTTAACTAGGAGTACCAAGGCTACCAAAACACAAGCGTGTCCTTTAACTAGGAACACCGACACTACTGTAGGAACCAAGTGCCCTTTAAATAGGTCTACTCCCACTGTAGTGCCCGCAAATAATCCAAAACCAAAGAAAGTTGGAACAGTAAAACCTGTTAGTGCTAAAACTCACATTAAATATGATGTTCTCATCCATCAGGTCCAACCTTGTTAATTTTTTCTAATATGGTGAATATGTGATCATGTTACAAATCGGTATCATATCTCATACGTTTGATATCATGAAGATAAAACGGACTTGCATTTTTCTTCCCAAAACTTTGTTAAAACTTCATTAAATCAATTGATATTAAAAACATCGATTGAGTTAATATTTTTAATATGGGGAAGAAAATGTGATTTAATATGGGATATTATCACAAATGGTTTGACTTAATGTGCTGGCTAATCTCTACATATGCGAAATGTTTTCGAATATCGTGGCATATGTTAAAGGGGAGCAAAATGGATTTGCTATATCAAAATGGATTTTCATGGTGACATATACTTACCCAAAACCCATTTATTTCACGACGATGAAGATTGTGGTGACATAAGGATGGTAGGATAGGTTAAGTCCAATGATTCTTCTAGAACCGGAGGAATCTTCCCAAGGACATTCCATAGCTAGAAATAGTAGTCCTTAGGAAAGATGGAGAAAGATTGTGAACGTAGCTGAATGCCGACCAAGTACTTAAGTTAGCACTGGAACAATCACAACAAAGTGCTAGTTATGACGTATTGGTAAGCGTTGAAGGGGTTGAAGAATGAAAAAGAATTGTAAAGATAAAGGGTGTAAAGAAAGAAGCCCTCCTTACAACTTTAGGCGGAAACCGGGTCAACACATATGCTATTGAGATCATTTTAATGATTCTTGATATTGAAGACAGACATCATGGACCCAGTGATGCAATGCACAACCCATCCCAGCTAACTCAGATATCTCTTAAAAGATATTTGTTTTATTCACACGGAGACAACGCATTATCTATTGATTTATTCACTCCGAATAAATTGGTATTGAAAAGGTGGCACTCCTCTCCAGCCTCTGATCACTAAAATTTAAAGTGCACGATCGAGTCTAGAGCCATTTGAGATCATCAAATATCTCATTAGGACACACTTTCATATTTCCTTGCTTCTTCACACACTGTGAAAAGTAAGAAAGATCTTAAGAGTCCTACGCAAAATCTTCATGATCTTGCCTGAACATCCGAGTAATACGAAAGTATTTACAATGAAGATGGAAATCCTTCTTGAGCGAACATCAAAAAGCTCATGGTAGGTGACTTGTGCGATTCTTTATGAATCAAACTTGTGATAACTGGAAAGCAACAGTTGTTTAATTCTTAACTGAACTTAAACACGTTCCAGGCCTCTACGCAATATCTTAGTGATCTTGCCAGAACACTCAGAGTGATACCTTAGTGTTCACAGTGATGAGTGGAAATCCTTCTAGTGTTAACCTCAAACAGCACTTGGTAGGTAACTTGCAAGATTCTATATGAATCAAGCTCGTGACAACTGGAAAGCAACGATGGTGCGGTTCTTAATTGAATTTCACTTGTTCCAGGAACATGAATTGACGGCTTCAAATCATGCGGATATTATTATCCAAATGATTCACTCTTTATGTTCGCAGTCAGCTTTGGACGGTCGAATAAAGAGAACGGGTTTACCCGCGAAATCCTGTCAGGAAGTTACTTAATTGAAACTATCCGTCACGGGTATGATATCTAATATCGTCCAACGGTCTTCACCGACCGGAGGTAAAATGCTACCGAATTAGAATGAAATGTTCAAAGCCATTTCGTTCGTGTCTAATTATGTTGCGGCATTTGAAGACGGTGGCGTTGCGGGATCCAAGAAGAAGTCGTCCCCGCATGCTTATACTTTATGCACTTAATACCTCATCTAATTCAAGAAAGCCTAAAAGTTAAGTCTTCCGTTGTATCGAACTCTGAAGTTTTCAAGAATTACGAAGGTATAAGTATGTGGGACATGGTGTCACTAAGAGGCGAAGATCACAAGTGATGGATGCACGAGATCAAGGCAAGAGATTAATGCTCAAAGATTGATATAAAAAATCACATCAGCATGTTCACCAGAAAAGAAAAGGAAAAAGAAAGACGAAGACTACGAGCTCAAGACAAGCATAGTATGCTAGGTTTATGTCATTATTGTAACTCGGGTAACGCCCTTGTTTGGAGTGACCTCCCTTAGGGGGAGATTGTTGGAAATACGTTTTACGTATTAGGAAGGATCGGTCACTCCAACATTAGTTCGTGTAATAGCTCGTAGTTTAGTCATTTGCATTTACTTAAACAAAGCCCAAAACCGAGCCCATGAAATGTATGGGCCGGCGGCCAAATGTAAGCCCAAGCCCATGACAAGGGCTTGGGTATATAAACCCTCTCCTTTGATGGAGAGGGTGTGGTTTTCATTATTTTACACATAGTTCTTTCTTAGTTTCTCTCTCTAAAGTGTGAAATCCACCATCTCTCTATCTCTTTCTCTCTCTAAAAACATAAGCATAGATTTACAAATCTACAACACTCAACAAATAAAAGAATACAAAGCTAAGATGAGCAAGATAGCTAGTGATAGGGCCCACATGAAAAACAATAATTAAAGTAATAGTTACTTGTAAATGACTGAAATACCCTCAATGGGTAGGTGTATAATAAGTGGTAGTGGGGCCGCTAAAAGAGAAGGACTAACGTTGTATAACGTTTCCCACTTAAGGACGGACGGTGCAATTGTTTTGGTCAAAGGACGAACCTTGTCGGTCAACGTAAACCATAAAGACGAACGGTGTAATTTACTCATGTTTTTATATAAAAATTATATGATTGTAGCATTCCTTTTTTATTAAACCGATACAAAAAAGAGTGGATCTATGATTCAGTCATTCATATGTAGTTTATTTCTATTAAACCGATACAAAAGAGAGTGGACCTATGATTCAGTCATTCATATGTAGTGTAGAAATAAATTCAGTCATCTATATTTTAATCTCATTTTCAAGTGAGTCTTTTCCTAGTCGGTTTGTCTATGAAATGAACCATGTTTTAAGCAGCCAAAATAAATCAGAAATTTTGTATAAATCACCGAGTTGAAATATAGCTTAAGAGCATGTACAATTCATCAAGTCTTTAAAGACTTAATTCATTGAATGCATTTAATGTGAAGTAAGTGAATAGGCAAAAGTTTTTAAGAAAAGACTTGATGTTTATCAAATTATTGTAAGAAATTTTATAACAAATTATTCATACAATGGTAAAAACTTGCTTCAAACACTTATTTAAATACTAAAAAGTCTTTGTTTAATTTACCTATTGTGGATGCTCTAAGAGAAACATGAAAGCGTACACCATTAAGAGTCAGAAGTCAAAAGTGCTTTTAACCAAAAAGAATTAACTATAGAAAAATACAGATGTTTCAAATATGGGTGATGATTTGCACACTACATAAATTTATTACTACACTCCAAAATATGCATGTCATGACTATTATATCCTTAATATATGCATACAACACAAAATAATGTAAAGATATAAAAATAAAAAAAAATACACATTTTGAGTGTGCAAATAAATTATTAGAGTGTGTAAATCACTACTCTTCAAATATCACTATTTTAGAGTAAGGATTAGAGGCTCGAATATCATTATGATTAGTGTTACGATTGGCACCTTTCTTATTAAAGTAAGAATATAAGTAAAATTATGCATGTTTCATATATTCTCATTTTACCACAAATTCATTAAAAATCATAGACTAGGATATATAAGTAAGAGAACCACTCATAGTAAAAATATAAGTTAAAAAATCTTAAATGAACCAAAGAGAGAGTGAATCATTCTGCCATATGTGCATGAGTTTTGAACTAACCTTTATCTTTTTGGTACATTTTTATGTTTACATATTGATATTCATTTTATTTTTTGGTACATTTTATGATCAAACCAACTAGAGTTAGGCAAAAGTACCACGTGGAGTGGATTGCGAGAGAGTTCAATGCATCTTTGACACTACAATTGGTAAGTTTACGTTCAAAGAATCCCGCTTAAAAAATGTCCCTTATACAAAATAAGGTGATAATAATGTGTTTCATTTGACTCTTTTTGTGCTAGTAGAGTAATGTTTTTTTTTACCAAATTCAACTTCACACGTCAACTTTTTTTAATTATCATATCTCTACTTTATGAGCATTATCTTTTTGTATAGGTTATTTTCAACAATCTTTAATTTTTTATTTTATAATATGTCATATAAGAGAACATATTGTTACTCTAAACTCTAAAGTGGTCTTGGCTCTTAGTAACTTCATGCTAACATGCACAATTTGTCTATTTATATCTGTTTATTTATAATTATAATGAAGTATAATTATAACATGAGTGTTTAGTATAAGAATTAGTAATATGAAGTGTTTAGTGTAAGTATGATATAACCTTGTGGTGCTAGCTTATATTAGTCCTTCGGCCCCTTCTTTAATTGTCTTGATTGGAAAGGCTGGGTATCATTTGTTTCATGAGCTTTGTTCCTATAATATATGTTATCTTTATAAAAAGAAAAATACGAATTTATATTTCTGTTATTTGTAATGTCTATAATCTATCTACAATATATGAGAAGTTAAGTGTTTTGCAAGTGTTTTATTGATTGAATCCTCCCATTACATAACACTCATGTATTTATAATAAATAATTTTTTTATAACACTAAGCAACTCTAACTCTAATGGACCTAAGCTTACAATCGTGTTGGGCCCTAATCTAGCCGTCTAACACTCTCTTTTAGTTTGAACGATAGTTTTTCGAACGGACAAATTGAAATGAAAATTGAAAGCAGCTTCTTTTCCTCATTTTCCTCTTTTTGTTTGTTGTAGCTGAAGCATAATTGGTTTGACGGTATATTTGTTTATTGCTTGCGGCATCCTCCTTTGCGTGACTTGCTTTGCATTTAGAAGGGAACGACAATTTGATTATCAACTTTTGTTGTTAACGACAATGATCTTCGACAACAAACACAATAGATGATGAAGAAAAAAAATGACCCTCAACATAATTTTTTTACAGCTAGTGTTTAGGGTTATGAATTGGAAGTAAGAAACAAAATTTCAAAAAACAATAAAGCAAAAAATAACGAGGATCCCTACGGATCATCGACGTTTAGACCGATGACCGGAGGATAACAAATTTCGTTGATGGATGTAAATTGGCTTTGATACCATGTAAAATACTGAAAGTGTTTTATTAATTGAATTCCCCCATTACATAACACTCATATGTATTTATATTGAGTACATAACTTTAACACTTAACAACCTTAACTCTAATGGACCCAAGCCCACAATCGAGTTGGGCATTAATCTAGCCGTCTAACACTTTGTTCCTATAATATATGTTACCTTTATTTAAAAAATATGAATCTATATTTTTGTTATTTATAGTGTCTATAATCTATCTATAATATATGAGAAGTTAAGAAACCGTTTGTTTTAGCTTATACAACGTTAACTTAATTTTATGGCTTATTTAGAGATTTATAGGCTTATATAAGTTTATTATGTATAATTATATAACATAATCATTAATTTTATATCTTATTTTGAGACTTAGAGGCTTATATAAATTGATCATGATATGATAAACTTGTATAAACCTATAAATCTCTGAATAAACTGTAAATTTAAAGCTTATGTTATTTAGGTTGAAATGGATTTACGTTTTATAAATCAAACCAAACACCCCTAAGTTATCTTATGCTACTAAGGGCATGCTTGACAGAATGTTGAAGCAATTTGAAGCGAATAGCAATTAACGTTCAACATTTCTCTTTCTAATGGAGGAAGACTCACTCTACTCAAGTTGGTTATCGGTTCCATTCCTACTTACGCCACGTCTTTATATATGGCCCCTAAATCTGTGCTAAATGTTATTGAGTCTATTCGACGGGAGTTTTTCTACGGTATTCATGGAGCTCATAAAAAGATTACGTGGGTGAAATGGTCTAAAGTGCTTGCGGCTAAAAAGTACGGTGGGCTAGGCGTACCCAGATATTTCGCTTTAAATAAGGCTTTCCTGTTTAAATGTGTTTGGAGGTTCATTACTCAAGACAATTCTCTTTGGTTTCGAGTGATTTCTTCCACACTCGGTACTAAATTTTCTCAGTATTTTCTTCGGTACTCTTCGGTGTGGGGTAAGATTATTCGAGAAGTCCATGCGCTAAAAAACAAAGGTGTTGGTCTACTTCCTCACTGTCATATTCGTGGGGGTAATGGTACTCAGACGAGATTCTAGAAGGATTCTTGGATTGATGATAATCAAGTTTGTCATCTTTTTGCGCTTGTCTATACTTTGGAAATTAATAGTGATATTTCTGTTACCAACAAATTGCAAGAATCTGTCTCTATTTCTTTTCGTCGACCTGCTAGAGGTTGGATCGAAGCACAACAATTAGCCCAACTTCAACTCTTAGTTGGGTCGACTATTCTTTCCAACTCAGTTGACAAGTGTGTGTAACCCTTAAGCGGTGATGAGGTTTTTCAAGTTAAGGATATTAGATGCCTGTAGGACGAGTTCTTTATCCCTAAGGATAACATTGCTACTCGTTGGGTTAAATTCATTCCGATTAAAATTAACATGTTCGCTTAGAAGGTTTGCATCGATCGCCTTCCTACTCATATGAATGTGTGTACAAGAGATGTTCATGTTTTGTATCCTTTATGCCCGGTTTGTGAGGGGTCTCTTGGAGATTCTTCGCATCTGTTTTTTTCATCCACCTTGGTTGTTGATATTTCTCGGCTCGTTTGTCGTTGGTGGGGTTTGGTGTGGCCTCCCTTAGGCTCATACGAAGATTGGTTGTCTTGGTTCAAAGGAATTCGGCTCGGGAATAAACTTAAAAGCATGTTGGAAGATGTTTTTTACATTACATGGTGGAGCATATGAAATTTCAGAAATTGTCTTATTTTTTCGGCTCAAACTTCTCAGAAAAACGTTATTTTTGACGATATTGTTACACGTTCTTATACATGGTGTCATGCTAGGTGTAATAACTCGTTTAGTTGAGATAGTTGGCTGCAACACTCTTATTTGATTTTTTTTTGTAATTTTTTGCTCTTTGATAATAATTTTTAAATAAAATTGACGTTAAAAAAAAGTGTCGTCGATAAGCGCTTCAAATCAAAACCATACTTTTTTTTTGAACATAAATCAAAACCATACTGTTAACATTATTATATATAGCATGTTGAATACTGCCAAAAGAAATTGAGCCCTTTATCAGGATCCGTTTCTGTCGTCAATTCGTTTGGCCCATTTGTGTAACCATTGGCACAACAAAAAAAGTCACACCAAATGTTAAAAAAAGAAAAAAACCCTTTACGTTTGAAAACCCTAAATAAAAGGAAAAAATTTATGTTTGGTCCCTATCGTTTACACCAAACATCAAGTATGGTCTCTATCTCAAACTAAGTCCGCAGATCGTCCCTATCGTTTACACTTTGGATAAAAAAAGGTCTCTATCTTGGATGGGAGTTAGTTTTAGCTATTAACTTTTAGAAATAGAAGGGTATTTTTGTCTTTTCATTTTCATTAAAAAAATGAAAAATGATAGATAACAAACGAATAGATCTGTGATATTAAAATCTACTATTCATTTTCATTTTCATTTTCCTATCTTATCTTTTCGTTTCTTGAAAAAAATCTACTATCACCAAATAACAAACGAATCTGTAATATCATGGGTAGACAAATAACGAACGAATTAACCAATCACCAAATTCCTTTTGGACAAACATCAATATCAGAACCCGTTTTTCATTTTCATCCAAGCTCCAGCAAAAGCTAAAGATCCAGCAAAAGCTAAAGATCCGAGTGCCACCCCCATCCAAGCTGCAACCCCGAACCAAGCTGTTGTTGTTGAATCTGGATCTGAGTTGAAAAGAGGAAGGGGTAGGCCTAAGAAGGACCCAAACGCGTCGTCGTCAGCTAAGAAGGTGAAGGTGGCGGCTGCTACGGTGTCGTCGTCAAAGAGTGACAAGCCGTCAAAGGGGGCTTTTGGGATTGTTTATAAAGGTGTAATAGGTATAAACATTGTGGCGGTGAAGAAGCTATATAGGGTGTTTCAAGAAAAAAGGGTGTGTTCGAGACAACAGTGAAACACCACACGAGAGTGTTTGGTTCTGATTATAACGCAAAGGGTGCGTTCGGGTTACCACAGCAGCACGTGGATCTGTTATTATAAGTGTTTTGATAGATTTATTGTTCGAAGATTGGGTCACGTTTTGGTTATTCGCTGATCAAATCAAAATCAGTGGAGTATGTTTAGTTGAAATGGGTATGCATTGCTAACTTAAAAGTCTTATTCAGTTACTCAGAACATGTTTTAAGTGTTTGTTGATGGATGGAATAGTTATATTTACTGGCCAAGATGGGTTGAGTACTTAGAAAAGATATGGTGCCATGATTTAAACTATAATGGAATATACAAATATGTTACTCTATAATCTGATCATGGTTTTATATTATGCTCTTGGCTACTTTATTATTGAAAACCTAAATCTAAAATTGTGTTGTTTTCAATGTTTGAAAAGTCTTCACTTGAGTTTAAATGGTTTTGTATATTTAGTTTTGGAGATACTGCATTTTAACAATCAGCTATTCATAAAACTTAGATTATAAACATACAGTCTTAGAAAGCCATCCATGTCATTGTTTAGGAGTCAAAATATTCAAAAGGGGAGCTGATAAAGCGAAAAAAGTGAATCAAGAAGGGTATGAAGACGTGAATGAGATGGGATTGTTTGGAATGTTTGATTGTTGGGATGGTGGAGGAGGACGGAGGTGGATGCTGGCGGCGGCTGGATCTTGAATGATTGTAGGCAAGATCTAACGGTGATAATAGATCTGGGTTTTTGTGATAAAGAAAGAAAGTGACAGAGAGAGACATGTGAGAGAAAAAGATTAAAAGAAAAAAAAAGAGTAAAGGACCAAATTACCCCTCCCTTCATACCACTTAACGAGTAAAACTAACTCTCATCCAAGATAGGGACCATTTTGGATCCAAAGTGTAAACGATATGGATAATCTGCGGACTTAGTTTGAGATAGGGACCATACTTGATGTTTGGTGTAAACGATAGGGACCAAACATGAAATTTTTCCTAAATAAAATAAGGTAGTGTTATAGAGTTTTAATTAAAAAATAGAAATATGGATTAAGTCATAAGTAGTTCGTTTGTTTTGTGCTTAAAATAAATTAACAACTTTCTGGAAAAAGCCAGAAGGATGGTGTTTTCTGTATTAAGTCATGACTTATTATCTTTATTTTACATATTTACCATCTAACTCCCTCATTTAATTAAATTTAAAAGGACACAATAGTAAACTTCTCTGATTAAGACTCTATATTCAGCACACAAAACAAACAGTCATATATCAATCTACAAATAGACAACATATATTTTTATAGACACTTTAATTTTACAAGACTTAATAAAAAGACTAAACAAAAAGGCACTAAGTCTCTTAACTTATGAAAAAAAAATATAATTCATAAGTAAATTACAAACTAGCGCCCGCCACAACACGCGAGTTTCACTCCACTTTGTTTATTACTATTTTCGGGTCCTAAAATTATAGTCTATCTTTATATTTCGATTTGTTTCAATTTAATTATCTACTTTTATAAATAATTAAAAAATTTAAATCAAGATTACTATATTACCTTTATTTAAAATTATAATTATAAACTTTAAAAAAGTTTTAAATTAATTGATTAAGAGTTAAATATTTTTTATGTAAAAAGTAAGAGAGAGAAACCGTAATAATGATTCTTTTCTTAAACTGTGTGTTTTTTTATCGATGAACAATAATTTTAAGATGGAGAGACTAATAACTAAGGTTTATACCTTACAACTAGGGGTGAGCATTTGGTCCAGGGCGGACCGAGGATCGAAATGGTCCAAAATCCCGGACCAAGAGCGGACTGAAATGATGTGGTTCGGTTCGATCCGGTCCAGCCTTATTAGATATAATCGACGGGGTTTTGATAAGACCACCAGACTAAACCGGACCGACCAGACCGAATACCAAATTAATCTAAAACTCTGGACCGAAAAGCGGACAGAAATTGTCCGATTCAGTCTAGGTTAGTCCGATTTTCCAGTCCAGTCTAAGTTACCGGTCCAAATGCTTAACCCTAATTACAACTACGCTAGTTTCGGCAAACATACACGAATCCATATAGAACATCTTTTGGACTTAACTAATGGATTCTAATAATCAATAATATTGGGCCTTAGTGATTATAAAGGCTATTAATATAAGCAAAAGTCATAACCCATCAATTGAAACAAAAATTAATTAATGATCAGAAGGCAAACAAACGACAAAACCCCCAATTTCCATCAACAATCAAAATTATGGCGGGAATGTACAACATTCAGAAAACTAAGACAAATTCATGCTTCTATGATCATTCATGGCTTCAATACCCATCGATTTAACCTTCGAGAACTTATTTACGTTGCGGCGTTAGTTATTCCTTCGGGCATTGGCTATGCTCACCAAGTGTTTGATCATATTACTCAACCAGATCTTTTTATGTGGAATACTATGCTTAGAGGCTCTGCGCAAAGCCCCAACCCGGGAAAGGCGGTTTTTCTCTATACAAGGATGGAGAAAAAGGGTTTTCGCCCTGATCGTTACACTTTTCCTTTTGTGCTTAAGGCGTGTACTAAGCTCGGTTGGGTGAAGGTGGGGTGTGGTGTTCATGGGAAGATTATGAAACATGGGTTTGAGGATAATACGTTTGCGAGGAATACGTTGATCTATTTTCATGCCAATGTTGGAGATATTGAGATTGCGAGTGCTTTGTTTCATTCTTTGGGTACGAAGCAAGTGGTTGCTTGGTCGGCTTTGACCGCGGGGTATGCAAGGAGGGGGAACTTGGTTATGGCTAGGAAGGTTTTTGATGAGATGCCGGAGAAAGATTTGATTTCGTGGAATGTGATGATTACGGCGTATGCTAAGAGAGGGGAGATGGAGAGTGCTAGAGTTTTGTTTGATCAGGTCCCGAAGCGGGACGTTGTGACGTGGAATGCTATGATAGCCGGGTATGTGAATGGTGGGTTGCATAAGGAAGCGTTGGATATGTTTGAAGAGATGACAAGTTTGAGAGAACGGCCTGATGAGGTGACCATGTTGAGTCTCGTGACAGCGTGTACTGATTCAGGGGATTTAGATGTTGGTGAGAAAATCCACCGTTCTGTTTTAGTTTTAGGTGGGGGAGAATTAAGTATTTTACTTGGAAATGCACTTATAGATATGTACGCAAAGTGTGGAAATATCGATAAAGCAATCAAGATTTTCCGTAGTATGAAGGAGAAAGTTGTAACAACTTGGAATTCGATAATCGGAGGTCTAGCGTTCCATGGTCACTCTGAGGAAGCCATTAATATCTTCAATGAGATGCGTAGCTTGAAATTAAGGCCTAACGATATCAGTTTTGTGGGGGTGTTGGTTGCTTGCAGTCATGCTGGGAAAGTCCAAGAGGGGCGGGAATACTTCCGTCTAATGAAAGACAAGTATAAAATAGAGCCAAATGTAAGGCATTATGGGTGCATGGTAGATCTTCTTGGACGTGCAGGACTTCTAAACGAAGCATTTGAGTTTGTAGACAAAATGGAGATCGAGCCAAATGCAATCATTTGGAGGACTTTGCTCGGGTCATGTAAAGTTCATAACAATGTTGAGTTGGGTAGACGTGCCAACGAGGAATTACTTAAATTAAGATGGAGTGAAAGTGGCGATTATGTATTACTTTCCAATATATATGCTTCACAAGGCGAGTATGATGGTGCTGAGAGATTGAGGAGGGTGATGGATGATAAAGGAGTGAGGAAAGAGGCTGCAAGCAGCCTAGTTGATACAGATGAAGAAACTTTGATGCATTTCTTGTTCGATTCAAAACCTATAAGCAACAAGAAGCGTGGTTTGATTCGTTAAGCCAAAGAGGTAAACTTGCAGTAACTTATGAACAAATGCGTGTTAGATAACAATCATATGCTGTTCCCATTCTCGGGGCACTTGCTGTTTAATCGTATGCATCTATTGATAAGTTACATTATGCATTTCTTTAGATACTCTTACATATAATGATAAGGTCAAGAGAGAACTGTGACAAAAAGAAGAAGAAACCCATTATGGCAAAACTAATAAGATTGGCCTTTCCAACCATCAAAATATTAAGATAACTAAGAAAAATATATAATAACAGCAATAATATTCAACTGATATCAATAAAGATCATGTATGACAGGTATCCTGTTTATGTTCTTTTATTACGGAGTATTTACTAAACGCGTTCATTCTATAACAAGATGGATAAGAGAGAGAAAACCGGTTAGTCAATGGCCGTCTTATAAATTAATAGTTTCGTAGGATGCCATGAAAAACTACATTTTGCTACAAT
This sequence comes from Glebionis coronaria, assembly GCA_025667525.1. NCBI lineage: Eukaryota > Viridiplantae > Streptophyta > Magnoliopsida > Asterales > Asteraceae > Glebionis > Glebionis coronaria. The sequence goes on along the minus strand of CM046875.1, from coordinate 463,002,788 downwards.
AAGCCGCTTTTGACCAACAAAAGGCACTACTCGAAATTTTCATCATTTATGCTTTCATAATCTATCGAAATACAGCAATTTATCATTCTCGTAACACTTAAGTTTCATTGGTACTTTCGAATTTGATAAGAACATTAGCTGTTTTAGTGTTTGACCATTGGAAAAGATAGAGGGGCACACCACAACCTTGAATAAATAATTGAAGATTCTTCTAAGCTTCTAAGAGTTGACTTTGTTGGTTTAAATTTCAAGACACCTTCCAATCTTGAACCATTCCTCTATCTATTCTTCATTTCTAGCAGATACTATAGTTGACTTTCCTTCTAAGCAACTGAATTGAAGAACAAGGACGACAAGATGAATGAGAAGATGAAGGCTTTGATGATCGGAGTTGTAGGTGCAGGAATCACACTTTCCGCATATCAGCAGACATACATGTCTCCAACTCAGGCTATCGGCACCGGCCTCGTTGTCCTAATTGTTGGACTTCTTGTGGGTGAAGGCTTCCTCCCTTTGTAATTAACTTTTTTCTTGTTCACCGGATATATGTGTTTAGACCGGATGTATAATATACAGTAATATACAGACGATCAACACTAGGTGGACCCACATCTCTTGACGGGGGTGTGGATCTATGTTTAATTATCCTTTTTCTTAAGTTGTAATATCCGCAGTGAGTCAAAAACCTTGAAATTTTATACTACGGCACTAAATATGTTGGTTGTATTTATTCGTGAGATAGATATAGTAAGTTATCTGTTTCGACTATCCACATAATGATTTGCATGTTATCATAGTATCTTCTGCAATTAGTATATAAACAATTCCATTCGAAGCGTCTATAAATCTAACAGTTCTGAGGCGGGATAATCGAGTTAGTTTTTTAGGATTATACATGTGTTTATGTTGAGCGTTATGCTCTAATTTGGTTACTGATAGATATGTTTCTAATCCTCAAAGGAAAGAAGTGTGTGAATGCAAATTTGGAGTTTACGCAGTACTCTGTTACCAATTCGTGAAATCGTGTTAGTTCAATTATCTGTAAGATGCAAGGTTACGGATTAATACGGTTTATGAGTTACTCCATGCGAGTTGAAATTCGTGCTAGTGTTTATGTCGAAAGCTTAGAATGATTGATAAATAACAGTGATGAGAAACTACAATCAGGTAGAAAATTGGTGAATAGTGACAGAGCTCTGAATCTGCCAAAAAAAAGCGAAGGCTGTGTTTGTTTTTTCCAATAAACCTCTGACCGCTCTGACATCTTACCGGTCAGACGCGGTCAGACAGGAAGGCTGTTTGTTTTTTCTTTGGCAATTAGAGGCGAATCCATCATTTGTGTCTGACTGAGTCAGACTCGGATTTTATGTCTGACTGTCTCTTAGCCAATCATCCAACACCTTTCAAACCCTCCATTCCTCTAAATCCTTCACCAATTCATACCCGTTCATGTCCGACGCAGTTCACATCTAGCCACTGTCATCAAGAAAGTTCTTGGTTGAATTTTTGCTACAAGTGCATTTGTATTTCTTGGCCTTTGTAAACAAGAGATGGTGGTTTAATTTCCATTCACAAAGAGATACCGAATATTAGTTTGGACAAGATGAAAAAGTCTAAGATCTGTGTTTAGGTTGAGAAAGATAGATGTAGGCGTATCATATGAGACAAGTTAGGGTTATGAGATGTTATATTTATTTAGGTTTATGGGTAGGTTAATTTGGTTGGGCCAAAGTTTGGAGTTTAACTGGAAATATTTGGCCCGAAATATGATGGTTTATATACTTCAAAGATTTTTTAGTCACTGGCTCAGTTTCTTTCAACAACAAAAATTATTCCGTTTATATACATTTTCGAAAAACGAATCATAAAAATTATTCAAACAATTATACAAAAACGATTCACACAATTATATAAAAACAAACAACATTATTTGATTCAGATTCAGACTTCATGACCGCCTCTTACCAGTAAGAGGCTGAGGCGGTAGTCAGATTCAGACCTCGAACATCTAAACGAAACAAACACCACCGAAAAAAAGCTAAACATCAAGAACAAACCATTAATCCAGTTTTTTTTTTTTTTAACATATACTGATCCTAATTCAATGATCTTTTAATTTACATGTTAACCTTTGTACTCTCTATTCGAATATCTTACAAAATTTCATATTTATTTACCTTTATTTCCTGGAATATTTATAGGCACTTTTATTACTTCTTGTAATTCCATCTTTTAAATGCAAGGCATTTAAAATGTAATAACCGAGTGAACATGAATGAAGCTTTGTTTATATTTGTTCTTTTAATTTTAGTCAAATAAATAAACGTACACAATCTTTTAAATGAACGAATTCTTTTGTTCATGTTAGTTTATTAAATAAAATTGTTGTTCATGTTTGTTTATATTCGTTCATTAAAACACTAAACGAACATAGACGAGGAAACACAAATGAATATAGAAAAATAAGATTAAAAAATAAAATTTGGTAAAGGGTTATCCTGGTAAATCTTTTTCTTTGTAAAGGAAAACACAAAGTAAACACTTTTTCAAATAAATATTACTCCGTACTACTTCAATAAGAAATATTTATTTGATTTATTATTTTTTATTATTAAAGTTTTTATTTAAAACACTCAATATTCTTAAATTTGGTAAAAAAATATTAAAAATTTGTTATGTATAACATAAGGATAGAAAAAAAATAAAAAAGCATAAGTGTAAAAAACGTAAAGAAAAAACTTCAAAAAAGCGGGCAAAAGTTTGTTAAAACAGAGGGGTCTATTAATAAAAGAAAGATATGTGGGTGCTGGTCGGAAAAAAAAAAGAATATGCATTTGGAACAAGTTGAATGAGCACCCTTGTTTTATTTTTGAGTATTTGAAGCCCGAAACTGTTATCTTGTTTTGTTGCAACAATGTGAGAGAACTTCCATCCAAATGGGGGTTACGGCCATCAGAAGATTAGGCCTAAGACATGAAGGGTAGTAGTTCATCGTAAGTGAATGTACATTAAATTTCTTTAAATAGTTTCCTTAGGCCTAATGAGTAAGTATTCAAAGTGTTGCTGCAAGAGATAACTTGAGTTTTTCTAAAACCCACGTCGATCAGTCACGAAGAAAACATACATAATAAGAGACGTCCATTAATTACGTAGTAATAATTCTAGAAAAAAACTCGTACGTGCACGGGTCTTATAACTAGTATATATTAATCACAAAACCAAATAAGTATAATAGAATGTGCCTGAATACCACATTAACAAGATAAAATTTACACAATATTATATTTTGTAAGTATTGTTTTGTTTTGAGTAAAACAATTTAAGAAAAGATGCGATAAACTGACACACACATATAAACAATAATAAACGAACAAATAATCAGACATTCACGAACATATATGAACGAATAAGACTTTTGTTTATACTCGTTCATTTACGTGAACTAAGGTAAAATGTTGTTCATGTTCGCTAATTGATAAATACACGAATACAAACGAACTTTTTAACAAACAATTTATGAATTCTTACTAAACGTTCATTCGTTGACTTGCATTACTTTTTCTTAAAATATGTACAACTATTAGTTAAATAATAACTAGACGTGTATTTACGAATAGTTGCAAAAACTGCATAGTGATAAATAGTTAACGATACGTTGATTGATTGGTGGTCAAACGGATAAACCCGTGACTTGATCAAATTGACTTGGTGGTCGTATCAGTGAACCAATAATTTGATCGGGTTGACCCAATAGTCGAATTCGTGATTCGATTACTCGACTGGGTTGACCTGGTGGTCAATTCCGTGACTCGATAACTTGACCGAAATGACCCGATGATCAAACCCATGATCCCATAACCGAATGCTCGTAACCCGATAAATCGATCGAATTAAATTGATGATAGATCTTATAAGTCGATAACTCGATCGAATTGATTCAATAATCAAACTCATAACCAAATAATATTGTATAAAAAATACGACTTTTTACGTTTATAATACAAATAATTGAAAATTTAATTCACTAATAACACATTTATTAACTCTACCATTTATGCTTCACAATCTCGTACGTACTACACATACAACGCATTTATTTTGTTTCATTTCTTATCGTGTGGGGAAATGCACCTGGTGTCGTAGCTAACCGAGTAGTTCTAGAAGTATGTGTACAAGCTCGTAATGACGGACGTGATCTTACTATCAAGGGTAATAAAAATATCCGCGAAACAACTAAATGGAGTCCTGAACTAGCTGATGCTTGTGAAGTATGGAAGGAGATCAATTTGAATTCCAAGCAATAGATAATTTAGAATCGTTGAAAATGAGTAGCCCAACTAAGATGTCATTGTTAAGAAGGTCAAAGTAAATTATAGATTTTTTTTCATCTAAACTACTGGTTCAATTACTTTCTTTTTTTTCTTTACATTTTTCATTCCTAATAAATCACAATTCTAATTCAAATCACAATCCTAATTAAATTATCGTATGGTATAACTAGGGGTGTTAAAAAACTAAAAAAATAACGAACCGAACCGAACTGTAAATCGAAAATACATGAAGTCGAAGAAATCGAAACCTAAAAAATCAGTTTATCACAGCTCAGTTTCGATTTTCATTTTTAAATATCCACGATTAACCGAAAAGAACCGCATATATTATACATGAATTTTTTTAACCAAACGCTCAAATAATAGTGCATGTATTAATTATATTAGTACATTCATTTTAGTGTATAACGACTTTTTTACTCTTAATTTTAACATTTATGTGTAAAACTTAGTTAATGTGATCGTAATTTATAAAAATCGAATAAATGTATTGTTCTTATGAGGTGAATTCATATAGAACAAGAACCAATAAAAGAATAGATGAATCAATCTCAACCATTCATTTTTTCCATCAAAAATAAAAAGTATCTTTCCCATTTTTCTTAAAAAGACCATATCTTTCAAGCGATAAATCGCCATATTACGAAAAATACACCATTGCGACGAAAAAATTCTTATCTTTTAGTAAACGGGCACTTTGATATATTTTTGACGATTTTTTATTATTGCGATTTTCGACTATAAAAATCAAATGTGATTCTGAAAAATTACTTGTGAATTTTTTATTAAAAAAATTATTTTTTCAGAATAAATAAATAACTTTTATTATTATTTATTAAAGTAATTATTTTCATATAGTTTCGATGATTTCTTTTGTTAAAATTTTTGTCAAAAAAATTACACATGATTTGTAAAATCACTTGTGATTTGTTTTTTTTAAAATGCTGTGATTTCACATACCGCATGTGATTTTATAAATTCAAATGTGATATTAAAGTCACAAATCACGTGTGATTTCAGAACTCCAAAAATTGCAAATAATTTTACAAATTCACGTGTGCTTTTTAAAGCAATAAATCACATGTAATTTTTCTGAATAACATGTGATCCGCATGTGCAGAAAAAAATCGTCGAAAGTATATAGAAGTACGTATCTATAAAAAGAAAATTTAATTCTCTTCGTGATGGTATAATTTTCGACTACAAAAATCACATGTGATTTCACAAAATTCACATATGATTTCACAAAAATCACATGTGATTCACAAAATCACATGTGATTCTAAAAAACCACATGTGATTTTAATGTAATGACGAGAATATTTTTTCGAATCACATAAAGATAAGAAAATTATACTATCACGAAGAGAATTAAACTATCTATTTATAAATATGTACTTCTATATACTTTCGACGAATTCTCTTCGCGATGGTATAATTTTCGACTACAAAAATCACATGTAATTTCACAAAAATCACATGAGATTTCAAAGTAACGAAGAGAATATTTTTGTTATTTAGTAGACGATCATTTTCATATATACTTTTGACGGTTTTACAATGTTGAAACTTTCGCCAAAAAATTAAAAAAGGTGATTGCAGTCACCTGTGATTTTTGTTTTAAAATTCATGCGTGATTTCATGAATCACATGTTATTTCATAAGTCCACATGCGATATTGAAAATTAACAAATCACATGTGATTTTACAAATTCAAGTGTGATTTTTCGAGAATCACATGTAATTTTTCTATGCGAAAATTTTAAAAAAAAATCGCCGAAAGTATATAGAAGTGCCTATCTACAGAAAGATAATTTAATTCTCGTCGCGATGGTATAATTCTTTTGCGTAACGATTAACGGTTCCAGAGATATTTAATTTTTAAATTATAGAATGAAAGTGCGTTTTTTAATTCAATTAAAAACAATTAATATAGGTTATTAGATGAAATTTGAATGAATGTTTGAGATGGAAGAAATTATACTTTTATTGAATAGTGTTTTTTATAAAACTTTTCTCAATGTTATTTATAAATATTTAAATATATTCTTTGTCACGAAATAACTTTTACAACTATTTGTACATGCGCTTTTTGAAAATACGTAAAACGTTTTGGCTGCTAAATTAACACAAAGGTACCAAAGGGGGCCGGTTTGGGCAAAAAGTTCTGACTAATTTTCATCATCGGTGACTATCGTAACTTTTTTTATTAAATACATTTATATTTATACAACCTTACAAACTCATCAATCTCACGTTTGTCATGTACAAGACTTTAAATTCGCAACTTACTGATAGGAGACAACTTTTTACCGATGTTTTAAAAGGCTCATAAAGATTTTGCAGACATGTAAAGTTTCACTTTCACGTTACGTAATACATTTAAACGTTTGCTTAAAGCTAGTGGCGGAGCCATATAGAGATTAAGGAGGGCCTTGGCTATCCCACAATTTCATATACCATGTATAAAATTTGACTTTTTTCATATACATACATTGAATTAATATCTAAAATTATTACTTTGGCCCTCCCAAAATAAAGTTATATACATCTGGCCCTCCTACAAAAGTATTTCTAGCTTCGCTACTGCTTAAGGCTTAACGTGATATAAAAAATAAAAATAAAAAAGCGATAAAACGCGATAAATCATTATGTAAAGAGGTTTTTTTTTTCATTTCAAATTAGATAAAATAGAATGTTTTTATATAAAATAGCAGGTAAATGTATTTTTTTGACTTTATTTTTTATTTATAACACTTTTGGTAAACTCGTTATATTTTAATATGCTATAAATATAATAATTTATAAATATTTTCATAGTTTGTGTCGCCTTATTTGATGTCTTAAAAACGTAAAGATTTCGTCTTAATTGCTAAGATTTGAGGTTTTGCTATACCGTTACGTCACACATCACGCTATCTATAACCTTCTTTCTTACTGATACCCAGGGACGGATCTACATAGTAACTATGGGGGTTCGTTGCCCCCCATGGCTAGCCCGATACGATGAAATTTTATTGTATTTTTCTTCGATTTTCACTGTTTTTCGAAAGCGCCCCCGCTAAAAATTAAAATTGCCCCCACCCACATATAAATCCCAACATTTAACGCTTTGAAACCTTATAAATCTGTGATTTGTAAGTAGAAATACTATATTTATCTTTTCGATACTACTTTTTTCCATATTTTGTTGTTATTCTAAGAAAAAAAATTTACCCCCACAACCAGGGACGGAGCTAGGGGGTTCCTGCGGGTGCCCGTGACCCCTATGGAATTTTTCTGTGTAGTGATAATTTGTGAAGAAAACATCGGTTTTTTCCTAAATTCATCTTAAATGCACCCAGTCAATCAGAACGTATTTTTTACCTTTCGTTTTAATTCATTTTTTACATGTGTTATATTACAGTTAAAACGAAAGGTAAAATGCCCTTTTGGTATAACTATCTTAATCATTCTCGGATGACTTGAACGAAAGGTAAACCGTATTTCCTAGTTCCATCACTGCTCATACCTGATACCGCTAGGCAAATGCCCTTTTGGTATAACTATCTTAACTTTGTAGATGATGAATGAGAATCCAAACTCTACAAATATATGTTGAATTTGGTTCCATTCGTTGTAACTCAGTGTGGTCAGATTCAACACTAAAACTACAAACGGAAAGATCCTAATACGATCGTTCTAGAAAATCCCAAACCGGTCGTCCAACTTACTAGTTTGGTTCGTTTTATCCGGTTTAGCCTGTTCGACATAACCTAGCACGTAGTTTATAAATTGCTACTCCGTACTTGTTTCAACACATTCTTCTATTTTGCCATCTCACATTTTACTTGGCGTTGTAACTTGTAAAGATGATAAATCTTATGCCAAGCTTCATACAAATACATGAATGAAGTGTTATTTTTCTCAAGTATAAACGACACTTTAATGGCAACAATAATTCAATTACCACATGAGCCAAAGCCTTAAGTTAGTTGGTGCATTCAAGTATTCAACATAAAACTCATAATACAAATTAAAACCTATAAGCACTATAAAGTACTGGTATAAGAACTATATGCAGTTGTGTCCATGCTATTGTGTATCGATACAAAGATAAAAAGAAAAAGTGATTTTTATCTTGAAGATACATCATTATAAGCTGCATACCACCTTTGATAAGGACTTCTTGGTGTGCATTACAAGTATCATAAAAAATCTAGCATGAGAAAACAAGGTAGTGGTTTAGCCGAAAAATAACTTGCCGGTCGACCTACCAATAATTTGAAATTGTAGGTCTCCGGCAAGTCATCCTTGGCTGTACCACACAAACCTCATTCCCACATGCAAGATTTAGATGAAAAAGCACTACCATAATCATTCTCGACTAGAACCCTCATCAAACCTCACAAAAAAAGCACATGAAAGGAAACCAAGTTTTTATAATTTAGTATTTCAAAAAAGCACATGACATTTTAGTAAGAACTACCCTAAATATAACTAAAATGTAAAATGAATAAAGAAATGTGGATTTTTAAGAATGATTATAAAATGATTTGAAGAAAAAAGGAGTTGCCAAAAGGAGAAAGAAACCAAGATTCTATGAAGAAATCAAGAGGGTTTCCATACTAATGAAAACAAGAAGAAACACAAGTGAAGTGATTGGACCAATGGGAGTATGTATGATTGTTGAAGGTCTTGTTTTATAAAGGGGAAATGATGATTTGTAGGAGTCATGGATTTGTGTAAAATCTGTAAGGTTCTTGCATAGTCACTTGGGTATTACCCACCTGTACAGCTTTAGTAGTATGCATTAAATATAAAGATCTCATGAATAGATGTGACCAAACAAGTACCTTTACCCCTAATCGAATAGGGTCTGCCCCTTGCTCTCTTTGCTTCAGAGATCTTGTAAGAGTAATAAAGGCACTATGTGTTATCAATGGAAAATAGAGAAATGTATACACTCTTATTACTATTGTTTCAACTTACGGGTGTTTGTTTAGGCTTACCAAATGTAAATTTATTTCGGCTTATATTTTATAAGATTAAATTTTGTATCTTATTTAAAGACTTGTAAGCTTATATAAGTTTATTATATCATGATAAATTTTTTATAAGTCTAAAAATAAACTAAAAATTAAAATTTAGAAAATATTACAAGAAAATAAAGCAGATTTTAGCTTATATTTCGTAAACCCTAATTTTTGTGACCTTGAGACTTATAGGCTATATAGGTTTATTTTGATATAATAGTTATATGGAGTATAAGCTTATAAGTCTCCGTATAAGTCATACACTTAAGGTTTATGAAATAAAAAAAAATTAAATTAAAACAAAACAACCCCTTATATTCCTATTCACATAATTTAGACGAATGTTAAAACTGAGAGTTTAAATGTAAAGGAATAATGAGTAAACAAAAAAACATATGAGCATTGCTATATTTTCTCGTTGTCTCGCCATTTTCAGTGGCTTTAGACAAAAGTAACATAGAGGCCTGTTACATTTGTAAACTAAAGAAAAGTTGCGTATAAAATCAAATTATGTAGCTCATATATCTTTATTATTATACGCAATTTTTTAAAAGCATTATTATTATATATGATACGTATATATATACAAAATTAATAAAAATGTAATCTCTTTTAAATAAAAGTCATATACAACTACACCCTTTGCACACTTCTTCGAATCCCCTCTAATTCTCCAACATGAATAAATGATATTAAGGCGGAGGGTGTCACGGCGTGGCTTCGCTCGCCGAGCCTAGCTGGCACCCTCGTCGTGCTTCGCCGGGCCACTACGCCACACCTACCCCCCACCCCACCACCATTTCGTCAAGCCCTCGTCGCTGCAGCGGTACGGCTACAACGAGAGGAGAGAAGGAAAACTAGCCGTTGGCAACGTTTTAAAATTTGAAATTTTATTTACTTATTTATTTTTAAATTTTTACCATTATTTATAGAAAAATGATTGTTGTGCCTACTAATCATGCCTACAGATGTACCTAATAATTTGATTGGTTGATTTTGAATAATGATTGGTGTAAATTTGGATAGAGAAAATGCATAATTCAAAGGTACAAGTTATTTATGTTTTAGACATACATTTAAGCATGTTATGTAGGTCTAAATAGCATTACTCTTATTTATATCCCCTATTTTAACACTTTTAACAAACATATTTATTCCTCAAACCGACAAATAATATTATGGCTTGTTCAGTTCCACACACTTTTGATCAAATCAAAACATTGCTTGATAAACTAATTAAAAAAGACAACGTTCGGCAGAAAGCGATTGTGGATTTAGCCCTCAAATTTGAAAGTGCATCCACTGCTAAATTTGAATTGCAGGAAGCATATGAAAAATGCAGTGATATTCCAAAAGAGTGGCGTGATTCGATGATCAAATTTTTTAAAAAAAGAGTCATACAAGGACGATGCATACAAGATGCCTTGTTTGAAGAAGCCGCTAAAATCGAAAGACAAATAGAATTTAAAAAGGAATGAGTGAGAAAATTTTAATTTCTGTGTTGTATTTTTATTTATAGTGTTATAACTTTATTTTCCGTAATGTATTTTTATTTTCAGTGTTGTCATTTGAGTTTTCCAACGGCTATGTATTAATTTGAATTTTTCAACGGCTATGTATTAATTTGAATTTTCCAACGGCTATGTTTTCTCTTTAAATACTACTTCAACTTGCTTTAATTTTCACATACAAAAAATGTAAATGCAAATATTACACTAAAACGATATTTACGTTTTAATCATACTTCACGTTTTATAAATGACAAAACATCAAACATATTTTTATGTTTAAACTATAAGCATCATATAAGTTATCTTAGTCCATGAACTTATACACTAAAGCTTTTTATTAAAAAGTATTCAATTTATTTAATCATAAATAAGGAAAATAAAAATGGATTCCATATGTTGACTTTGACTTCTAATGTCAGATATATTAAGTCAAACAAGGCATGATATATTTGTTTCTTGTGATCTTAGACAAACAATTAATAGGCAACAAAAGTCAGACCTGCCGGACCCCGATGGACCTAAAGGTGAAGGGTCTGACGGGTTCCGTGAGGTCTGGCAGCTTGCCTATAAATAGAAGCATTGCCCAAGCTTATCACTCACCCCTTTCCATCTAATCTTCTCTCTAATCTCAGTATATATCTAACCTTCTAATCTATCTTGTTTATTCTCTTCTTGCTTGTGATTTAGATCCTTGTTCATATAAAGATCGGTCACGAGAAAAATCAACTCTAAGCTTTGATCCTTCAAGGCTTCACATTGCGTGAAAGTGTTAAGTGTTACCTACATTATCACCATTTTTGTACCCATTCATCTATCTACTTTTATAAAGTGTGGTTGGTGTTATAAACTGCAAGTGTAGAAGTGTATAAGGCATTGTTGTGCCTTTGTACAGAATGATACATCTTAAGCTTAGGTGTCGTTAAAGATTGTAAGTTTACGTGTGAAGGTTTCTCCACCGTTGTAAAGGAGATTCATTTACTAGTGAATTAGAACTCTCGAGTGGATACTCAAGGAGTGGAAGTAGGGGCAAGATAAGTGAGATCTTGCTAGGCCGAACCACTAAAAATCATAGTGCATTGTGGTTTGTTTCTTTATTGCTTGAATCATTTACAATACCAATTCACAAGTCGTCTATATCCATTCACAATCATGAAAAAGTTTCTAAATAATTAAAACTAACCGGTAAAAACTATTCAACCCCCTTGTAGTTTTCTACAATTGGCATCAAGAGCTACGTACTCAACTCAAGATCTTTAAAGTATATTGTACTTTAAAACTTGAATCGATCTATGGATTCTGAAAATTACAAAGAAGGGCAATCTATGCAACGACCACCACTCTTTGAAACTGATGGTTTTATTTATTGGAAAAACCGTTTTGAAACTTACGTAAAATCTAAAGATATAGATCTTTGGTATATAATTATTGAAGGTGATTATGCACCAACGGTTAGAAATGTCACTACTAACCAATTTGAATTGGTTCCTCGCGAAAAACAAACCAATGATCAAAAGAAAATGTTGGGTAAAAATAATGAAGCCAAAATGATGCTTTACAATGCTCTACCTAAAAAGGAGTATGAAATAATATTTATGTGTCAAACCGCCAAAGAAATTTGGCACTCACTTATAGTCACGCATCAAGGAAATTCTCAAGTCAAGGATAATAAAATTGATCTACTTGTTCAACAATATGAACAGTTTTCTATCCTTGAAGAAGAGTCAATTTATGTGGGATTTGCTCGATTCAACACTATCATAACATCACTCAAAGCACTTGACGAATCTTTCTCCAACAAGAACTTTGTCAGGAAATTTCTAAGGGCTCTCCATCCAAAATGGCGAGCTAAAGTCACGGCAATTGAAGAATCTAAAGATCTATCAAGCTTGTCACTAGACGAACTCATCGGGAACCCAAAAGTACATGAAATGGTGATGGAAAAAGATTCTAAAATCATCAAAGGTAAGATAGAAAAACAAAGGTCACTAGCTTTGAAAGCTCGCGTCGAATCTAGTGATGATGAAGAAACCAATAGCGATGACGAAGAATATGTCATGACCGTACGTGACTTCACTAAAAATTTTGAAAGACGAGGAAGACTCGTAAGGCAAGCACTCGACAACAAGAAAGTGTCTCGAAAACCATTTGATATCGAGAAGCCTAAAGATGAAAGAAAATGATTCCAATGTGGTGATCCCAATCACTTTATTGGTAGTTGCCTAAAGGCAAAGCCAAAGACACAAAGAGCTTTCGTAAGTGGAGCATGGAGTGTTAGTGATGATTAATACAAGGTTTTCACCTAGTATAAAATTAGATTCGTAATTCCAGTCTTTTCGAATTGATTACTAGTTAAAAGTGCGACTCAGTCGTTCTTGGTGGAAAAATAAAGAGAGGTGGTTATCTATTTTAAACTAATAGTAAAATGAAAGTGTCGTTGAGTAAAAATAAAAGCTTTGAAAACTAAAGTGAATTTAAAACTTACAACTTTGTAAAAATAAACTAAGACAAAACTCGTTTAAAATAATACTAAGTAAAGATGCGGGAAAAGTTAAATTTGAAAACTAAGATAAATAAAACAAAAACTAGGGTTAGATCGCAATACGATCGTAACTCAGATCGCAAGATGGATCGTGGTCCCTGATCGCAGTGGTGGATCGCACTCAAGAAATGAGGGATCGCACTATTGGGTCGTGACTTGGATCGCACTCACTGATCTCAACCACGATCGCAACAAGTGGATCGTAGTCTTTGATCGTGACAATGAATCGCAACAAGGGATCGCACTCAACAATCCTAACCACGACCGCACTATGGGATCGCAGCCAATGATCGTAAACACAGATCGCAGCAATGGGTCGCAACAAGTGGATCGTAGCTATGATCGTGATGTGTGATCGTAGTATGATCGAAGTAAAGGATCGCAAGTAGAAACCCTAGGGGTTTATGCGATCACACTTACTTGATCGGAATGGGTAAACTCATAAGGCTGATACGATGGGATTCACAGAGCAACAAGCAAAAATGAATAAGCACAAATAAGCAAGATGAATAAGCACTTATTCAAATCTTAACCAAATGAAAACAAGCATGAATTTAAAAAACTTTTAAAACACGAAATAAGCAAACTTTATAAATCAAACTTTAAAAAGACTAAACTTTTGAGAAAACTTAAGAGTAAACAAGCTAAATACAAAATAAGCCAATAAGCATGATAAGCTCAAAGCTCAAATCGTATTTAAACTAAGATATGAATAAAAAGATAAACTTTTTAATCAATCAAACATCAAGATGAAACTAGAAGCATTAAAATATCGGATCAATAACAAATTAAAATCAAGAAAGGTAGAAGAAGATTAAAGATGAAAAGCTTAAACTTGAACTTGTAGATTAATGATTCCAAAATACAAGATTAAATCAAAGCTTACATGAAAGAAAAGATGAAGAAAAGATGAAAATTCTAGTGAGAGAAAGTTAAACACTTTCTCTCTCTAAAAACTACAAAGGAAAAACGAATGCTAACTAATAACTAACTAACACCCTCCTAATGACACATTAGGAGGGTATATATAGGAGGTGGGGAGGTGCATGTGTTGCTTCCTTTTTCTTTCTCTTTCTCGTCTTATAATTTCTCGTCTTTCTCGACTTTGTCTCGGGATTAGTCGATATAAATTGAACTTGTCTTATAATTTTTTTCTTCTATTATACTTGAGTTCTTCGACTTCATTAAACTTCCGTCTTTAGACTTTTTCTTCGATAAATCTTCAGAATAGGCCTTTGACTTCCGTTCGTCTTGCACTTTTGATCTTTTGACTCCGTCTTTTGTCTTTTTCTTCGATAAAAGCCCGTGATAGCCCGTGTTTTCTTCCTCTTTCATATTTTTATCCTGAAACACAATAAAAACACAAACCACGCATAATTCCGACTTTTACGACATAAAATACACGTTTTGGTCTTATTATTATTGGAAATAAGTGGTAAAAGGATAAGTGTTTTCACACTTATTAAATCCCCTACACTTGACCATTGCAATGTCCTCACGCAATGCATTAATTTCAAAGCACAGATTATATTTTTCATCATAATTAACCCACCTTGGCCTTTATTTAATACTAAACACTAAGGAAACAAAAAGATATAAATATATACAAATCAAGTAAAGAAATCAAAGACTTACATTGGGGTTTTGGTTTCCATGAATGTTTATCACCCTCAAGTTTCACGTTCCTCAAACCAAGCTTATAAACGAGATCATTGTTATTATAAGTTAGCAAACTATCACGAACTCATGTGGCCTAATTATTCACTTAGACTCCCTTATTCCTAGGTGTATCTCTTATATTTTATGATTGTCTCGAATGATCACGAGGATGCATTGTTTGACTTATTTCGATAGTTTATTTAGGCTGAAAATAAAGTGGGACGATTTAATCAGTAGTTAGCTAAAGGACAAAATCTTTTAAAACTGCTTCTCGGGACCTCATAAAGTTCATATCTTGGCATAACTCGCTCACGATTTGAGACCTTTATCGGTCCGTTATTTGGCAACGACTTCATACTTCGAATCTTGAGAGACGTTCTTGAAATTATGGTCTTCTCTTCATAATAGGAATTTCTTCACTTGAAGTTTTTGAGAGATTCTTCATATTTGGACCACGACTTCTTCATTTTTATCCAATATTTATTTGGGATTTTGATATACAACGATCCGCCTCCTTTTAAGACTTGGATCTATTTATCCTCATAACTTGCTAGGGTCTTTTCGGATAGACTTCTCCATGATCTTTTGGGGAGTATTTGCTTTTCGTCGTGTGTCTCGATCCTTCATATTGATTTTTGATAAATGATTCTTCACATCACTTGGGATCTTTAGCAACAAAATGTAGCCCTCATGCCTTGTTAGGGCCTTTTCGGACTCGCCAATTTTCGCATCCCGCTTCAATAAGTTATGCCTTGGCTATGAGCTTTAATTAATACCGAGCAACTTTTAAACGATATTGTGCTAGAAGCTAAGTAAGTTTTCAAATCGTACAACCTTATTTATTGCAAATATATTTTTTAACAAGCGATGGGAGAAAAAGCTTATAATCAACTCACATAAATTCACGAAAGAATACCAAACTTATAATTGACTCTATCATCTCTCATTCTCCACAATTTAAAATCGCAAGGAATGAGACTCGTGGATGCTTAGCCAATTAAATCAAAGTTTCGGGTTTTCAAGTCATCTATAGGATCTTGCAACTTCTTAGACTCTTTCAAGTTTAGAATTCGCATTTTAAAGTTCCCTTGATAAACGACTTTCTAGGATCAATTATAGGAACTTGCGAAAAGTTCTTGTTCTTAACCCGTAAGAGTTAAGACTTTCGCGTTTTAAAGTTCCCTATATAAAAGCCTAGCAAAACTTGACTTAAACACGTTAAGGATACTAGCTAGAGTAAACTTGGATAAGTAATCTCGGGTTGAGTCAAAAGATTCACAACGTTTGAAAATTAAAACCACTTTATTAAAAAATTATTCTAGCAAAGAAAGTAAATAACGATAACAAAGGAAAATACTACTAGACTACTAGGCCAAAATAGATTAAAAATTTTGAAAAATGTCGAAAAATCAAATTTTCCAGTTAAAATGAGGACAAATTCATAGAAAAGACCACGTACTTTGATAGAAATCCCCCTACACTTGATATAAACATTGTCCTCAATGTTTAAGCATGTGGGAGTAAACTCCCCTACACTTGGGACATTGTGCACGTTGTTTAAATCTTGCTAAGGAAAGGACGACTATAGTGATTTCAATGTGAACATATACGATATGAAATATTGAATCACGACAGTTTAAGATAGAACCGGGAAGACGGGTACACGGGATCACGGTCATCAAATGTCATCAAAAGTGGATCTTTGAAGCTTTAATCCATGCACATCAGAAGAAACAAGACAACAAACACCTACGGGGCTCCCCCTACACTTATTATGAAAACGGTAAAGGATAGATCAACGGGTTGCCTCCTGAGAAGCGCTTGTTTTTGTTAACCGAGTCACGAGCCTGACTCGACCTAGAACTAATTCAAGGGAAACGTGGTGAGGGATGGAATCATCTCATGAGAGATGTCCTCACCAAAGTACAGCTTCACACGCTGGCCATTCACTTTAAAATTAGGCCTATTTGGCAGAGAAAGCTCAATGGTGCCATAAGGGAAGACTTTGGCGACGGTGAATGGACCAGACCAACGGCTCTTCAGCTTGCCCGAGAAGATCTTCAATCGAGAGTTAAAGAGTAAAACCTGATCACCAACGTGAAACTCTCGGTTCTTAATCCTTGAATCATGAATGATCTTGGTCTTCTCCTTGTAGATCAATGAATTCTCATAAGCTTCATTCCTCAGTTCATTTAGCTCGTTGAGTTGAATCTTCCGAAGATCACCGGCTTTGTTGATATCAAAATTGGCCCACTTCAAGGCCCAGTACGCCTTATGCTCCAATTCAATAAGGAGGTGGCATGCCTTCCCGTACACAAGACGATATGGAGTGCAACCAATCGGTGTCTTATATGCGGTACGGAAAGCCCACAAAGCATCATCTAACTTATCAGCCCACGAGGCACGATGCTCTCCCACAGTTCTCTCTAAAATTCTCTTCGATCCACGGTTAGAAATCTCAGCTTGACCATTTGTTGGGGGATGATAAGCGGTGGAAAGACGGTGATTGACACCGTACTTAGCCATGACTCGAGCAAATTGATCATTGCAAAAATGAGTCCCGCGGTCACTGATGATAGCACGAGGAACACCGAATCGAGCAAAAAGCTGCTTCAAAAAGTTCACAACCACCCTCGCATCGTTCGTAGGGAGAGCCTTTGCTTCAAACCATTTAGATATGTAGTCAACGGCTACAAGGATGTACTTGTTCCCTTTGGATGATGGAAATGGCCCCATAAAGTTGATACCCCATACGTCAAAGATTTCACACTCTTGGATGAAATTTTGAGGCATCTCATCTTTATGTGTGATCTTACCTTGTCTTTGGAAAGCGTCATAATGTTTAACCATTTTATGAGCATCACGATAAATGGAGGGCCAATAGAATCCGGAGTCGAAAACTCTCTTCGCGGTGTAATTGGGACCAAAGTGACCACCGGTGGGTCCTTTATGGCAAGCTTCAAGGATTAATAAAGCTGCCGGCCCGTCAACACACCGACGAATAACAAGATCCGTACATTGTTTGAAAAGGTAAGGGTCGTCCCAAAAATAGTGTTCAACGTCTTTAAAAAACTTTTTTCTTTTGTTGGGACTTTAACCCTTCCTTGAGAATTCCACCCGCTAAGTAGTTTGCAATGTCCGCAAACTACGGGGTGTCATCAAGATTAGAATTGATAGACATTAAGGCCTCAAGGGGAAAAGATTTATTGATCTCTTGATTCGGATGATCCCCTTGATAAGGATCCCCAAGTCTACTTAGATGATCCACGGCTAGGTTTTCGGCTCCCTTCTTGTCACGAATTTCAATTTTAAATTCTTGAAGGAGCAAAACCCAACTAGAAGTCTTGGCTTAGAATCTTGCTTTGTTAACAAGTACTTCAACGCGGAATGATCGGTATACACAATGGTGGTGGAAAGAACAAGATAGGGGCGAAATTTTTCAAAAGCATACACTACAGCTAAATGCTCTTTTTCGGTAGTGGTATAATGCAATTGAGCCCCCGTCATTGTCTTGCTAGCATAATGGATTGGTTGGAAGTGTTTGTTCACTCTTTGTCCCAAAACCGCTCCAATTGCAAAGTCGCTAGCATCACACATCAATTCAAAAGGTAACTCCCAATTAGGGGTAACCAAGAAAGGTGCCTTAGTTAGTTTATCCTTAAGAAGATTGAAAGATTCTAGACACTCTTTAGAGAAGATAAAAGGAATATCTTTTTCTAAGAGGTGGGTCATCGGGCGAGCGATCTTAGAAAAATCTTGAATGAAATGACGATAGAAGCCCGCATGACCAAGGAAACTTCTCACACCCTTCACGGTTGAAGGTGGAGGTAATTTGGCAATAACATCGACTTTAGCACGATCGACTTCAAGACCGGATTTGGAGATTCTATGTCCAAGAACAATGCCTTCTTTTACCATGAAATGGCATTTTTCCCAATTAAGAACAAGACGAGTGTCTTCACACCGTTTGAGCATACGTTCTAAATTGGCAAGGCAAGTAGAGAAAGAATCACCATAGACCGAGAAATCATCCATGAAGACTTCCATAGTTTCTTCAACCATGTCATGGAAGATAGCCATCATACACCTTTGGAAAGTCCCAGGAGCATTGCATAAGCCGAAAGGCATTCTTTTATAAGCAAATGTTTAATAAGGACAAGTGAATGTGGTTTTCTCTTGGTCTTTAGGATCGATGGGAATTTGAAATACCCGTAAAATCGTCTAAGAAGCAATAATAGTCATTACCCGCTAAACGCTCGAGCATTTGGTCCATGAAAGGAAGAGGAAAATGATCCTTGCGAGTGGCATCATTGAGCTTGCGATAGTCTATTCAAACTCGCCAACCCATGACAAGTCGAGTAGGAATCAACTCGTTGTTTTCATTGGGAACAACGGTTATTCCGCCTTTCTTAGGCACACAATGGACGGGACTAACCCATGGGGAATCCGAAATAGGGTAAATCATTCCGGCATCTAGAAGTTTAATAACCTCTTTCTTGATGACGTCATGAATTCTAGAAACCCTTCTTTGGCTTTGGATTGCGGGTTTAAAGTCATCTTCCATGAGAATTTTATGAGTACAAAAGTTCGGATCAATTCCGCGGATATCGGAAATTTTCCAAGCAATTGCCTTCTTATGATTCTTCAGCACGTCGATAAGTCGAGATTTTTCTTCTTCTTTCGAGTCCTTAGCGATGATGACGGGTAACTTCTTATTGTCTTCAAGGAACACGTATTCGAGATGAGACGGTAAATCCTTAAGCTCTAAATCCGGAGGATTTTCGATGGAAGGCGTAGTCAAATTCGGATCATCGATAGAGATTTCCTTAGGAGATGGTGGAGAAATATGGTCCTCATTGAGAAGTTTCTCAATGGTACGAATGTCTTCATCCTAATTGGAGGGAGAATCGTCATATTGTAAGTCCACATTCCCCAAAGTTGCTTCAAATTCTTTCAAAAGGAAATCACTTTCTCCAAATGGAGTCAGTGATGAAGCAATAGAGGCAACGGTCTCAACAATGGGTAGAGAATTAGAACCACTTTTACAAGCGTCTTTGAAATGCTCTTCACAAGCCTCATCAAGAACGTGAATGAAATTAACGCTCTCGTGTTCATAAGGTTGCTTAGAAAGTTTACCCATGTTGAAGACGATTTTATCGTCACCAACTCTCATGATTAATTCGCCCGTGGCTACATCAATGAGAGTGCGACCGGTCCTCAAGAATGGACGTCCAACGATTAATGGAACACGGGGGTCCATCTCGTAGTCAACGATAACAAAATCCGCCAGAAAGGTGAATTTGTCGACACCGACGAAAACATCTTCGGCTATCCCCACCGGATAAGCAACCATACGGTTAGCTAATTCCAAGGTCATTCGTGTGGGGACTAGCTCGGGTAGAGATAATTGTTTCCAAACACTTAATGGCATTAAGTTTATACTAGCACCTAGATCGGCTAGGGCCATACAATTCTCTACCCCGGGGAAGTTGCAAGGAATGAGAAAACGACCCGGATCACCAAGTTTGGTGGGTAATTTCCATAAGAGCACTACGGAGCAATTCTCATTAAGTTGGGTCTGAGCGATATCGAGAAGCTTTTCTTTGTCACTGAGAAGATCTTTAAACATTTTATCATATTTCGGCATGTGGGCGAGAGCCTCAGCAAAGGAGATGTTGAAATTCAGTTGTTTAAACATTTTAAGAAAGTTAGAAACCTGAATATCATCCTTGTTCTTCAACTTCTCTTTCCTCAACCTTGAGGGAGAAGGTATATTGGGTTAAGATGAAGGATTTGGAATAGAATTCTCACTCACATCCCTGGGTGGTGGAGGGGTGGAAGTAGAAGGTGGAGGGATTGGAGAAGGGGACTCATTTTCCTTTGTCACAATCACCGGTGTAGGTGTAGGAATCTCGGGTTCCTTTAAACCTTTGCCACTTCGGGTGGTGATTGCTTTCATCTCCCCTCTTGGATTAGCAACGATGTTACTCGGAAGAGAACCCGAACCAGAGGCTTGATTACTTGGGAAGAAATTAGCCATCATATCCCTTAAGTCATTTGTTTGACTGCTCAAAGAGTTTCGCATATCGGCTCGAAGATCATTCCCTTGTTTCGCCATATCTCCTTTCAAGTTGATGATTTGTCGCTGAAGATTCTGCACCAGTTCGTCATTAGTCCTCATGTAAGTTTTAACCTCGTGATTAAATGCGGTGGGTTGGTTGGGAGGAAGAGCATGGTAGACAGGTGGTTGATAAGCTGGTTGTTGGTAAACTTGGTTATTTCCTTGAGGTGGATATGGGTTTCTTTAGGTTTGATATTGATTGGGAGCTCGAGTTTGGTTTTGATTGTTGCGATTGAGGTTGTTTTGGTTTTGAGGTGGAAAACCAGGTGGTGAAAGGAAGTTGTTTTGGTTTTGATTGTTACGATCGTATTGGTGGATCGCACTCAAGAAATGAGGGATCACACTATTGGGTCGTGACTTGGATCGCACTCACTGATCTCAACCACGATCGCAACAAGTGGATCGTAGTCTTTGATTGTGACAATGGATCGCAACAAGGGATCGCACTCAAAAATCCTAACCACGATCGCACAATGGGATCGCAGCCAGTAATCGTAACCACAGATCGCAGCAATGGATCGCAGATCGTAGTTGTGATCTTGATGTGTGATCGTAGTATGATCAAAGTAAAGGATCGCAAGTAGAAACCCTAGGGGTTTATGCGATCACACTTACTTGATCGGAATGGGTAAACTCATAAGGCTGATACGATGGGATTCACAGAGCAACAAGCAAAAATGAATAAGCACAAATAAGCAAGACGAATAAGCACTTATTAAAATCTTAACCAAATGAAAACAAGCATGAATTTAAAAAACTTTTAAAACACGAAATAAGCAAACTTTATAAATCAAACTTTAAAAAGACTAAACTTTTGAGAAAACTTAAGAGTAAACAAGCTAAATACAAAATAAGCCAATAAGCATGATAAGCTCAAAGCTCAAATCGTATTTAAACTAAGATATGAATAAAAAGATAAACTTTTTAATCAATCAAACATCAAGATGAAACTAGAAGCATTAAAATATCGGCTCAAGAACAAATTAAAATCAAGAAAGGTAGAAGAATATTAAAGATGAAAATCTTAAACTTGAACTTGTAGATTAACGATTCCAAAATACAAGATTAAAGCAAAGCTTAAACATGAAAGAAAATATGAAGAAAAGATGAAAATTCTAGTGAGAGAAAGTTAAACACTTTCTCTCTCTAAAACTACAAAGGAAAAATGAATGCTAACTAATAACTAACCAACACCCTCCTAATGACACATTAGGAGGGTATAATTAGGAGGTGGGGAGGTGCATGTGTTGCTTCCTTTTTCTTTCTCTTTCTCGTCTTATAATTTCTCGTCTTTCTCGACTTTGTCTCGGGATTAGTCGATATAAATTGAACTTGTCTTATAATTTTCTTCTTCTATTAGACTTGAGTTCTTTGACTTCATTAAACTTCCGTCTTTAGACTGTTTCTTCGATAAATCTTCAGAATAGGCCTTTGACTTCCGTTCGTCTTGCACTTTTGATCTTTTGACTCCGTCTTTTGTCTTTTTCTTCGATAAAAGCCCGTAATAGCCCGTGTTTTCTTCCTCTTTCATATTTTTATCCTGAAACACAATAAAAACACAAACCACGCATAATTCCGACTTTTACGACATAAAATACACGTTTTGGTCTTGTTATTATTGGAAATAAGTGGTAAAAGGATAAGTGTTTTCACACTTATTAATGATGAAGGTGATGAATCCAAAAAGGAAGAGCTAGCTCTTATGGCCACGAAACTAATGAGGTACATTCCGACTCCTCTTACTATTCTTCTTCACTAGATGATGACACATTACAAATAGAATACAAAAGAAATGTGTGAGTTAAGCCTTAAAATCATAAACAAAAATAAACTACTAAAAGCTAAAAAGGGAAATTTAGAAAATGAGGTTTATGAGTTAAAAGAAGAGCTACTAAGACTAGAAAAAGGTAAATCACTCAAAGACAAATGTGAAAAATGTCATGAGCTAAACATTGAAATTGAGAAGCTTAAAACTAGTCAAGAGGCGTTAACCAAACAAAGTCTAAAATTTGTAAAGTTTAGCAAAAACGCAAATTGCATTGATGAAATGCTCAACTATCAAAGGGATAGCAAGGATAGAACGGGGTTGGGGTTTGACAAACAAAATGTAGCTTCTAGCTCAAAGACGCCACCACAAAACAACATTCCAAAAATTACAGTCACAAAGGGCCACGGACCCCGTCGGACCCCTTTGCACAAGGGTTCAGCCTCTGTGCAAGGGTCTGTGGGTCTGACTAATGAGCAAAAGAAAAATCGCGCCGAATTTGTGGTTGTGTCTAGAAAACCCAAATCGTTTAATCTAGAGAGATATAATACAAGTCTTAGAAATGTTGAAGCAAATACAAGAACCAGAAACATACAAACTCGATTAAAATACTCTTATCCCAAACGCCTATTTCCAAAAAGTAACCAAAGTGTCCTAGGAAGGTATAATCAAGTTCCATATAATTATGACTACCACAACCAATTTTCTATGGGAAATTTGGTACCTCGGGATGTATTTGGAAACACTCCAATCGGGATTGCCATGAGGAGTATGTTTAACCCAAACGGACCCATGAGACGATGGGGACCAAACGCTTGTGTCTTTGAAATGTGTAGGTATGCTTGAAGGTTGGACTTGAACCGGATGAACGGATCAAGGACATCGGATGTTCAAGACACATGACAGGGAATATGAATCTCTTTAGCACCTACACATCAACGGACGGAGGTAATGTTATTTTTGGTGGCAATGTCAAAAGCAAAATCATAGCCAAAGGTATGATTTATAATGACCATATCACCATAGATAACTTCGCTCACGTTGGAAACTTAGGATTTAATCTACTTAGCATTAGTCAGCGTTGTAGTAACAAATACAAAGTTTTATTTGAAGAAAATGGTAGTAAAATACATAAAAGACAGAATAACAATAGCAAAAGGAATAAGAAAAAATAACATATAGGTGATGAAGTTTCATTCATCAAAAGACGACATTTGTTTGGCCACCATAGATGGCACCTCCACCCTTTGGCATAGGCGTCTTGGTCGTATAAACATGGGTCTTTTACAAAATTTGGCTAACAAAGATCTTGTGAGAAATTTACCAAAAGTAAAATATGACCAACATTTTTGTGATGCATGTAAAATTAGTAAACAACCACACGCAAGCCATAAGGCTAAAAATGTGGTCACCACAACCAAGTGTCTAGAACTCCTACACATGGACTTATTTGTTCCAACCGCCGTATAAAATTTCAGAGGAAATATTTATACCTTGGTTATCATGGATGACTACTCAAGATTTACTTGGACAAAGTTTTTGAAAACTAAAAATGAAGCTTTTGATCATTTTGAGATTTTAAGTAATAAAATTGAAAATCAATTAAATAGTCGAATTGTGTCAATTCAAACGGATCATGGTCGGGAGTTTGACAATGAAGTGCAATTTGGATCCTTTTGTGACAACAAGGGTATCACTCACAATTTCTCGGCTCCAAGAACACCTCAATCAAACGGTGTAGTTGAACGCAAAAATAGAACACTTCAAGAAATGAGTAGAACAATGTTAAATAAGTCAAACATGCCTTAAAAGTTTTGGTTTCATGAGGTTGATACCTCAACTTACATTTTAAATCGAGTTTTAATTAGACAACTTCTAAATAAAACTACATATGAAATATTTAAAAAAAAGGAAACCGAAAAGCGGTTATTATAGAGTGTTTGGAAG
Organism: Glebionis coronaria; assembly: GCA_025667525.1. Lineage (NCBI taxonomy): Eukaryota > Viridiplantae > Streptophyta > Magnoliopsida > Asterales > Asteraceae > Glebionis > Glebionis coronaria. Next base: position 462,977,900 of record CM046875.1, on the reverse strand, counting down.
TAAATGTATTATTCTTAACACTAAGGATTTTTACTAAATTCGACCCAAAGTAGTACGAAGGAGTATTTCTTGGATATTCTCAAAATAGCAAAGGTTATATTGTGTTAAACAAACAAAGCATGTGTGTCGATGAATCGTTGAACATAACCTTCGACGAAAGACCACCTCCCTCTAACCTTTGGTAGATGATGATTTAGTTGAAGGCTAAACCAATAAAAAACAAATTGATCTTGAAAAAGACAAGGGAAATGAACCATTAAATATTGAACCCGTAAACATCAAAGAATCAAAGGACATTCCTTGGAAAATGTCATCGGTAAGCTAAATGAACGAACCTTAAGATCACAAGCTCAAAATAAAAGTAATTTCTTTTGTTTCGTATCTCAAATAGAACCTAAAAATATAGATGAAGCTATAATCGATGAAAGTTGGGTTCTGGCTATGCAAGAAGAACTAAATCAATTTGTGATTAATGATGTTTGGTACTTGGTAACTAGACCTAAAAATCAAAAGGTAATTAGGACAAAATGGGTCTTTCAAAATAAACTAGACGAAAATGGTATCGTGTCGAGAAACAAGGCTAGGCTTGTTGCTCAAGGTTAAAACCAACAAGGATGTATTGACTATGATGAAACATATGTCCGGGTCGCTCGTCTTGAGTCCATAAGAATTTTACTTTCTTATGCTTGTGCTCATAATTTCAAACTTTATCAAATGGATGTTAAAAGTGCATTCCTAAATGGTTTCATAAACGAGGAATTATATGTTGCACACCCTCCCAGTTTTTAAGACTATGAAAAACCGAATCACGTTTACAAACTTAAAAAGGCTCTTTATGGTCTCAAGAAAGCACCCAACGCATGGTATGCCCGACCTAAGTCATTTCTAATTAAACATAACTACTCAATGGGTCTAGTGGACAGTACGTTGTTCATTAAGAAAATGAGTCACATATAATTATTGTTCAAATATACGTTGATGACATTATTTTCGGGTCAACATGTCAAGAACTTTGTGATGTTTTCTCTAAAATCATGCATGACGAATTTGAAATGAGCATGATGGGCAAACTTAACTTTTTCTTGGGTTTACAAATTAAGCAAATGGAAGACGATATCTTCTTCAACCAATCTAAATATATAAAAAAATGCTTAAGAAGTTTAGCCTAGAAGAATCTAATCCAACAAACACTCCAATGTCAACCGAAACTAAACTAACCAAAGACAATATAAATGACTATGTCGATAGCACTAAATATCGTGGTATGATTGGTAGTTTACTTTATCTAACGCCCAGTAGGCCAGATATAATGTTTAGTGTTTGTATGTGTGCACGTTTCCAAGATAATCCGAATGTGTCGCATCTTGAAGCAGTCAAAAGGATTTTTAGATACATCAAAGGAACAACTCACCTTAGATTATGGTATCCCAAGGGGTTCTTTCCTTACACCCTTTATCCTTACATTTCTTTTTCATTCTTCAACCCCTTCAATGATTAACAAGACATCATTACTAGCACCTTGTTGTGATTGTTCCAGTGTTAGCTTCAGTACTTAGTTGGCATTCAGCTACTTTCACATTCTACTCCATATTTCCTAAGGACTTCTAATAATCTATTAGATTGTCCCTGGGAAGATCCCTTCGGTTCTGGTTGGATCATAGGACTTAAACCTAGCCACCCTTTTGACACCAATAACGTCGTGAATTAAAGATGTTGAGGGTATGAGATTGTAACCATAAAACCATAAACTTTCAAGTACTTTCAAGAAATGCTCCCCCTTCACATGTGCATTGAAATGCGAAATTATTTAAGAAAACATTTTGCACATGTGGGTAAGAGTTAAAGTGCTTGAGTCTTGCAAAATAGATCACTTTTAATCACATTTTCTCCATATCTCTAATATATAATATCGTTTGATATTAGAGATACCAAATTTGATTAAAATATATCGGGAAAAACTAGTCTTGAAACTTTCGAGAGAAAAATGTGTCATACTTGCATGAATTACATGGAACATTTTATGTAGTGTCGAGCCCACAATTTTTGAAAGATTTTTAATAATCATTGAAAAACTCTTGAAAAAATTGTACTCGCACACTACATGTTCATGAACACATAAAAGATTGTCATCGAATAACGTGCTCACGAACATCAAAGCTTTTTATGTGAATAATACCAAGTGATACATACACAAAATGTGTTGGATATATAAAAAATTGTCTTGACTAAATATATCCAACAACATTAAAACTTTGATTTGGAAAGCTCCCCCTCAAAAATTGATCCAGTTGAATTGTCATTACGAACATATGATCCACATTAAACTTTTGAGGATAGGATTTGTTGAACACACAATTTTTGAAAGATTTTGAATAATCATTGAAAAACTCTTGAAAAAATCGTGTTCAACGCTTTTTGAAATCCATTTCTTTTTGGCGACATGGTATTTCTTAAAGCATAAACTTGAGTTCGTAGACTTTGAATGTCTTGACGAATCCACTCAAGTGTAAGAAGATTTCTCTTCTTTTGCTGAGGGTAAGAGCACGAAATCATATACTCCACCGTGAATATAGAATAGGGTTGCAATCTGAAAGTGATTACAGGCCATAGTGTTGAGTTCAAAACTTGGAATGTTTTGTGACAAGCTCAACCCGTGATAGATTGCTCTACCTGTTTTTAGGATAAGTTATATTTAAAGATACACTTTCCTTTATTTGAAGTTCGAGTTATAGTCTGACATTTAACTGTAAGTCGTTTACATGAGCTTAAAAACTTTGAATGTTTTTTAATGAAAGCTCATGACCGAGAATATTTAGTTTCCCATTGTTAAGGATAAGTTATCATCCATGATCAACTTTCCTTTCTTTAAGGCACGAGTCACAATATGAAGTAATTGTAAATCATCGAAATGACATGTTTTGAAAAATATTTACAACTTTCATTCGAGCTTTATGTACACACCCGTGTCGTTATTGAGAGACATTTCTAGGCACGTCCATATTATCGAAACTGAAAGATATGTCGAGAAGAATATTTTTTGTATTTTGAAATATTTTTTTTCCATTTTTATTTTGTTTTTCTATGGATATTTACGTTTTATTTTATTTTTGTATTTTTTCAAATTTTTCGAAAATAATCAAAAATAGACTTTTGTACAGCAGAAGAAGCTGATATCGAATGTATAGAATTGGAACCCTTTGAGGAAGAAGTGGGTTCAGAATCCGTTGAAGTACCTACAATGACAGAAGAAGAGTTTGCACAAATACTAGTGTTAGGAGTAACAAATTCCTTTTCTACATTCAAAACATTCGCATTCGCGCTAGCGCAGGTTTCATCCCTCTTCTCTATTGGAATCTACTTAAGACCAGCGTCCTTGAAGATCCTACTCGTTGGTTTCCACTGAAGACTAGATCTAGGAGTAGTTTTCTCTTGCACAACGGAAGACTTCTTTGGAGAGAAACTATGTCCTTTTTGAATCCACGTTTCAGATTTGTTGTTATTGCTTTTCTTTGTGACGGGTTTGTATCTCCTTGTTGTCATATGGGATTTTGCATTCTTTCTTTGTGCAAAGGCACGCGATTTGACTTCATAAAGGTATTGCAGAATGCAATGGTCATGATTTCCATTGTGAATGCCCTTTTTGGAAGTGGGGCATACGGGGAATTTGGGATTCACGAAAGTCCTTGTATTCCTAGGTTTTCCAAATCGTTCAGGCGTAGTGTTCGAAACATGACCATTCATGGATGGTATCCAATTCTTAGGTTACTGGTAAGGGATCCTAGGTTTTGGTTGACTACCATTAGGAGTGTGTTAAACTCTAGTGGGATTTGGTGTACTAGGTTTTTGATACACGGGTTTGTCTTTCTGAATCTTCCCTTTTTGCTTAGCATCCTCTAGTTTGTTGGTACGAACTAAGTCATTTGAACCTACAGATTCCTTTGTAGATGCGAATGTCACACATTTGGGAGGAGTCCTAGAAGTCCTAGGTGCATTCACATGGTTGAGCTTAGCAACAGTGTGCTTTCTAAATGGAGGAACATAGGGTGAAGCGGCTGGTTTTTAAACACTTCGTTGCACATCAGTCTTAGGAGGTAACCTAGATTTCACATGAGAAGAATTTGAGAAAGGAGTCGGTTTTCCTAAGATAGATGACTTTGGAACCTTGTACGCATTGGGTTGTCGAACAACAGGTTTCACAACTTTAGGCTCCATAATTTTCCCACCCTGCTTAACAACGAGTTTCTTCAACTCTTCTATCGCTATGTCCTATTCTTGCAACTGAGTTTTCAAGTCTGTAATTTCCATACTCTTTTCGTTCATTTCTCGACACGAGGCGGAAAGTTTTACTTGTAAGTTATTATCATTTGGACCTTTTCCGACTTTGTATTGCAAAGCAAGTTCAAGAGAATGACAATGTTTTTGAAGGAAATCAGATCGGTGTTGAAGTAACGTGAACGTCTTTTTATCAATATTTTCTTTGTGTTTCGACATCTCAATTTCAAGAAGCTCACACTCTTTGATCTTATCAAGATATTTGCATGCAACATCAGAATATTCATCGATATCAGCACAAGATTGAAGAGTAACACACAAAATATCTTTGGAGAGACATTCTTCTAAGAGGAGATCATATTCGTTCGAGAATTCTGATTTTTTCGTCTGAAGTTCATCAATTTCTTTTTCAAGAGACTCGACGTACTTAAAATCATCAAACATTTCAGATCGAATGAATGATTCAAATTCAAGAACAGTGGCTTTTATCGTTGACGTATTCGGTATCAGAAGTTCTTTCACAAGCAAGGTTATATCGTGAGGAATCTCTTTTTTCCACTTGTCATTTTTACGTTTTTGCCAATCTTTTTTCGACGATTGATTGAATATTATCAATGTGATGTTTACGAATACCAAGTGTCTTCCTACTTTTGCTTTTAGACGCATCAAGAGGCAAGTAGTTGATATATTTAAAAATGTTACATTTCTTAGTGGCAAAAACTTTCTTCAATTGAATTCTTCTTTGTTTGCTTTCAAAAAACAATTGCTCACGAGACTTCTGTTTTTGTGGAGTGAAAATATCATAAAGACTGTTTTCATAAGCATAATTATATGGTTTCACAAACTCTTTATTTACCTGTGATCTACTCTCCTCTTCCCAAAGGGATGTCTTCTCATTATCAAGCCTAATAAGAGGACAATCAGGATCGGTCCATTCGGACTCATCCGAATAAAGGCGCGGGTTCTCAGTTTGAGCTTGGTTGAGGTACTTAGGACTTTCAAAACTAGGTCTACCCTTAAAAAACGACCGAGGTTCTATCATTATGATGGTTTGAATAGAGTCATGTGTTTTATAAACAACTTTCTTCAAAAATTCAACTTGTTCTTCTAGTTCATTTACTTTTTCAGTATCTTTTTCATGTCGACTTTTGAAATCTTGTTTTATCGTTTCAACCTCTTGTTTCTTTTCATAAAGAATTTTAGCAGAATCAGTGTTATTCAAGGAAAGCCTTTGTTCAAGTTCGTTAACTTTAGTTGTTGCAAGGTACGTTTTTTGACGTTCATCCATTAAGATAACATTATATTGACGTTTCTCTTTGGCTAATAACTCAAGAGTTGAGTTATATTTATTTTCAAAATCGTCCTTTTGAGTTTTTAAAGCACTAACCTTGTACCCCTCAAGCTCTTTGGTCTTTTGAAGAAGCTCAGCTCCATAACTATCAATGGTCTCACTAGATTTAATTAGAGCAGTTTTGCATTCTTCAAAGAGCGTTGCGTTTGCTTTCTTTAATTGCTTTTGACACTTTCTAGTTTCATTGACATCTTTTTGTAAACTAGCAATTAAATTAGCAAGCGCGACACGCTCCTCATCATCATACTCATTTGCATGTTGATCATCCTCAAACTCATTAGTGCACATGGCTGATGAATCGGGTGTGGTATTGCTATCAACCTTTTCCGTCATACATGTGTCAATAAGGGTTGTTGTTTGATCACTATGCTCATGCGTATTGGCATTGCCAAACACATTGTATTCATCATTGTGTACCTCGTCTAATGGATCAGAATCAAAAACAGGACCATTTTCGTAGGAAGGTGTATTGTTGATGACATTCTCAAAGCCTGTGCCTTGTTTGCCAGAGATGTTGCTTTCTTTGCCAGAGCTGTTGTTATCATTCTCTGAACTATGTGTTGGAGTCTCATATTTGTAGCTTGTGTTCTCAATATCTAATGCTATTCCACAACATGCATTGAGCCTTTCATCAATCTTTTGTTGCGTCTTTATGGTGAGGTTCACATATGTTACAATGAAGTCTATGTTGCGGGTTATCATATCTTTATATGATAAAGCATCCATTCCATTATTTCTCTTGAAGTAGTCCTTTGTTCGCGAAGCCTTGATAAATTCAGAAGTAAAAGTCTTTTCAAGTGTCGTCTTGAGATCAGTGAAAGTGGACTTGCATTCACTAGCAATGATTCTTTCGTTGACAAGTTGTGCTTCAAGTTTATCCATGGCATTTCTGAATGTTTTTCTGAATGTGCCAGTGGATTCACCTAATTCAATCAAGACTTTTGAAAGGTCCTTAAAAGACTCTTGAAGTACTCTAAAACCGTCCATGGAGTTCTTTCTCAAGATACATATCCGCTGTTGTAGTCGTTCCATCTCTACATCAGTTACGTCTGAACATGCATTGCTCTTTTCCATGATGATGGTGTCTCAGTTGATGAAGTGACTTCGGATCTTAAGTAGATATGGTGTGATTGGGTTGTGGTTGAAATTCTGAAAATTGCGATTTTTCTTCAGTCAGACAATAAATTCCCCAGTCCGATATAACGGTAGACCGAAAAAAACTTGTAATCGCCACATTTTGAAATCGAGCTAGAAATAGCCTAAAACTAGTATGGAAAAAATTCGAATTTACTTGACGGGAGGTGTGTATATAAAATACAAATGAAAAACAACCTCCTAACATGCTAGGAGGTGTGTATATATAGTCCACCCACAAGCGGGCTTGTATGGGCTATATATTAATGGGTCGGGCTTTCCTTTTAGGCTTTAGCTACTTATGAATGAACTTTTAGCTTAAAGTTAAGCCCGTAAAACACGACTAACCTACTACCTATTACAACTTTCTAAAATACGATACATAATATACTTATGACCGAACATTCTTGTTTGACTCAATATTTTGAGGTTAACAATCAACGATCTAGTGGTCTACTACAACCATTAGACATTCCAGAGTGGTAGTGGGACAAGATCTCCATGGATTTTGTCACCGGACTTTCACAGACCAATAGGAAGCATGATGCCATTTGGGTTATCATTGACCGACTTACCAAGTTAGCTCATTTCTTACCGATCCGCAAGGATGAAGCAGTTAGCAAATTGGATGACACTTATCAGAAGGAGATCATGAGACTTCATGGTGCTCCATCCAGTATCATCTCGGACAGAGATCCTCGGTTTACTTCGCGATTTTGGAGGAGTCTATAGAAAGCTTGGGGCACCAGACTTAAGCTTAGTACGACTTTTCATCCTCAGACAGACGGACAATCAGAGCGTACCATTCAGACATTAGAGGACATGTTTCGAGCGTGTGCTTTAGAATGGACAGGAAGTTGGGACGACTATATCTGCTTGGTAGAATTTGCATACAACAACAGTTGGCATGCCAATATCAAGTGTGCACCGTTTGAGATGTTGTATGGCAGGAAGTGTCGCGCCCCAATCTGCTAGGATCAGGTTGGTGAGCGAACACTTGAAGGTCCGGAGATGATAGAATTAACCAACGAGAAAGTCGTTGTAGCTAAGGCGAAACTGCAAGAAGATCGTGCACGTCAAAAGAGTTATGCCGACAAGCATCGTAGGGATTTGAATTTCAACGTGCGAGATCATGTCTTTCTCAAGGTATCACCGGCGCGTGGAGTTAGGCGTTTCGGAATCAAAGGAAAACTCAGTCCTCAATTCATCGGACCGTTTGATATCATCGAACGAGTCGGTGAAGTATCGTATTGTTTAGCATTAGCTCCGCAGCTATCTCACGTTCATAACGTCTTTCATGTGTCCTTACTCAGAGGGGTACAAGTATCATCCCCTTCACATGGTTCAGTATCCACTCGAACAGATTCGTGAGGATCTTACTTTCATTGAGGAGCCCGAATGAGTTCTTGATCGTCAAGAGCGAGTCATGATGAAGAAGAAGAAGATTCCATTCGTCAAAATCCTTTGGAGGGACCATTCCGAGCGGGAAGCCACTTGGGAGACGGAGGAGTCTATCCAGACTTCTTACCCTCATTTCCAGTTTTGATTCGGGTATGTTCCTATTTCAGCTTACGTTATCTATAACTCGGGGACGAATTATTCTTTTTTGGGGGGAAGAGTTGTAAAATCCGCATATAAATGCCATGAACAGTACACTACGTAAACATACGAACCAATTAAAATTTTCCATTTATGTTATGTACACGTGTCACGAACATTAAATTCAGAAACTACGTATGTAATAATGCACGGTAATTATTAAGTACGTAATATTACACGATAATTATTAAGTATAATAATTATAATCACGAACATATGATCATGAACATTTATAAACATGATAATTATTACGTATAATAATTATAACACGAATATTAGAACACGATATATATACGAAGTATATGTAGCACGAACATTAAGCACGAACTAACACGAATAATTAAAACGAATGTACACGAGTAATAGCTTAAACATAAAAAGGTATGGGTTTGGCCTTCTGGGCCTTGGTGTCCGGGGCAATCAAAGAAAGGAGGGGCCCAAGCCCATTTTTGTACTTAAATGGTAAAGTTAAAACACAGGAAACCATTTACAAGAATTTTACAAAAAAGTTAAAACCCTAACTCTCCCTTTGGTCCCTATAGCCGCGACACACATCAAAGAACAAGGAGGATTTGTTTTTGATTTTTGATCTTTGGTTATTGGTATTCGGGTTCGTGTTCGTGTTCTTTTCAATCACGCATTGGGGTAAAACATTAAACCTTCATCTTTTTAATTCCTTTTTAATTTATATATGAACACATGATTAGATCTTTAAAAACAAATGATTTAACATGTTACTGATTTAATAAAACATGAAAAAGCGTTCGTTTGGTTTGTTGTTTGGTTCGCAGCCCCAAACCGAGAGTCATACGACTCTCGGTGCGCCATGGTACACAACCGAGACCCCCTTAGGGGCTCGGTGTGTGTTTTGATCGAGCAGCATGAACCTCCGGCTCAGCCGGTGGCTGTGTAGTTCGAGCAGGGGGAGCAGGCAGGGCACCAGGGGGAACCACCGACCTAAGCCGGTGGGAACCTTGTGTTGGCAGTGGCTAGCCACGGCACAGTAGCAGCAGCTATCGTCGTTGGCTGCGCAGCCACCAGCCGCGGCTGTAAGTGGTTGTTGGTGCTCGGGTTTTTGGTTTTGTCTCGGGATTCGGGCTCGGGATTGTTGCAATTTATTTTTTTTATAAGACTAATTAAATTAATTAACATTTCTTAATAATTAATTTAATTAAAACATGACTTAGGTTATATTATTTTTATAAATAATACATGATTTAGCCTAAGTATTTTTGTCATTTAATTTAGACTATAATTTATTAATTAATTATTTTATACATGAACTTATAATTAATTAATAATACATGACTTAGGTTTAGTTATTAAAATTAATAAAATATGTTAACGTAAGTATTTTACTAGACTTAATTTAATTAAACCATAACTTAATTAAATTATATAACCTATTGTATTTAAATAATAACTATATTATTAATTACATGACTTATAACTTTTAACCATTTAACACTAGCTTATATTATTAGCTTATTAATCTAGCTTATTTCTAATTATGGAAACTTTCTATTTTAGGAAACTTACTATTTTAGAAACTTTCAATTTTTGGAAACTTTCGATTTTGGAAACTTTCTATTTTTAGAAACTTTCTATTTTTGGAAACTTTCTATTTTTGGAAACCTGCTATTTTTAGAAAGTTACTTATTATTACACTACAAGTATAATAATATAAGAATAAAAGATAATACATAATCAGAAGACATGAAATACATGATTAATACAGTATATCATTTAAAACAGTAGAATAAGAAATGAACATATAAAACAAGCTAAGAACATACAAGAACCAGTAAAATACTCAGTATTCAGTAATCAGACAACTCATACATGTCTCTTATTTATGTAGCTTTAGTGAGGTCGGAGTAGGACTTTGCATCCTTTCATCTTTCCTCGTTCACTGACATAAGGTACGGATTTTTCGTCCTTCAGTATGGACATTCTTTTCCTTATTAGGATTCTCCGTTTGCAGCCAACTGTTTTCCCAAGTATTTGTTTTATATGTTTTGATCTGCTTATGTTAGTTTTAAATGCCTAAGCCATATACATGCATGACCATGTCACCTAGTTATGGAGGTACCATAACCATAACACTAGAGGCACCAGTGTTATGACTTCCCCACGGCGGAGTGATTGCTCGAGGCATCCCTTCAGTTTTGGTCATTTATTATTTATATTATCATGTGGGGTGTATGGGAGAATCCTAGTTACATGTTTTTACCGGATTTTCATGGTGAATGTGGTGTGTGCCTTGCATCCTTCACAAGGAGTTGATCCCTCTTACCCAGACTAATTAAATTAGAGGTATCCCCTCTAATTGCATGATGAGGTCTCCTCTCCAAGTATTCATGCACGGTGGAACCTCATGATCTATATGGGCTATTGGATAATTAATACAGTTTTCATATAAAAACATATGTCTTTTCAACTATAAAACCAGTTTTATGAACATGTTCTAGGTTATCTAGGACTTATACATTTCTGCTGCTATTTTTTTTATGTCATTTCATGTTATGCTTGTATATCCGTTCACTGGGCGTTATGCTCAGCCGTTTTCCTTTCATGTTCCCAAACGACAGGTACTCAGGGACACAACTAGGACTTGAGAGTATGTGCATACGGATGGAAGCTATCTAGCCTTCATTACTTTATGCATTTTTCCATACATTATGTTACTTCATTTCTTTGGACATTGTGTAGTCCTTTTCCATTTCAGTACTTATATTCATGTGTGTGAGCTGACACTTGGACTACTAATGTTTGTTTCCTGTATTTCCTTTCATTGTCATTTAATGTTTTGGATATTTACCTTGCATGCTTTGATGTCACGCCATAATTATCTTGTGATATTCCATTTATCAAAATGGGGTGTTACACCCAATTTTCTAAGTTCGGGGTAGTTTGATTCAAGGGGGAGTCATGGAAAAATCATTTGCTATCTATATTGCTTATATCATGATAACACAAAAATTCTCTCTCAAACCATTTTTCCACAACAAACCTTCCCTTTTTCTTTCGACAAAAAGGGAGAAAAGAGAAATATAAGTCCATATTTCTAAGTAACTTATATGTTGATGAAATTTCCAACTAAAAATAAGTTAATGTTTTGTCTTTCAACAAATGGGGAGATTGTAAATGCAAATATCGCACTAAAATGATATTTACATTTTAATTATACTTAAATTTTTGTTAACGACAAAACATCAAACATATTTTTTTGTTTGAACTATAAGCATCATATAAGTTATCTTAGTCCATGAACTTATACACAAAAGATTTTTATAAAAAGTATACAACTTATTTAAGCATAAATAAGAAAAATAAAAATGGACTCCATATGTTGACTTTGACTTATAAAGTCAGATATATTAAGTCAAACAAGGCATGATATAATTGTTTCTTGTGATCTTGGACAAACAATTAATAGGCAACAAAAGTCAGACCTGTCGGACCCCGACGGACCCAAAGGCGAAGGGTCTGATGGGTTTCGTGAGGTTTGGCAGCTTGCCTATAAATAGAAGCCTTGCCCAAGATTATCACTCACCCATTTCCATCTAATCTTCTCTCTAATCTCAGTATATATATATAACCTTCTAATCTATCTTGTCTATTCTCTTCTTGCTTGTGATTTAGATCCTTGTTCATATAAAGATCGGTCACGAGAAATCTCAACTCTAAGCTTTGATCTTGCAAGGCTTCACATTGCGTGAAATTGTTAAGTGTTACCTACACTATCACCATTGTTGTACCCATTCATCTATCTACTTGCATAAAGTGTGGTTGGTGTTATAAACCACAAGTGTAGAAGTGTATAAGGCGTTGTTGTGACTTTGTAAAGAACGAGACATCTTAAGTTTAGGTGTCGTTAAAGATTGTATGTGTGCGTGTGAAGGTTTCTCCACCAGTGTAAAGGAGATTCATTTACTAGTAAAGTAGAACTCTCGAGTGGATACTCGAGGAGTGGAAGTATGGACAAGATAAGTGAGATATGGCTAGGCCAAACCACTATATATCATAGTGCATTGTGGTTTGTTTCTTTATTTGTTGAAGTCATTTACATTACCATATCACAAGTCGTCTATATCCATTCACAATCACGAAAAAGTTTCTAAATAATTAAAACTAATCGGTAAAAACTATTCAACCTCCTTCTAGTTTTCTACAAAAAAAGCTACTCTCAAACATGCCTCAAGAAAACACTTCTGGAAACAAGAAACAAAACAAACGAAAAGCAACTTGAAGCAACCTATCGACACCGGAAAAAGTACATGACTCAATCCCCCCACAATCTTACCCAGTTCCTACTATTGATGGTCTACTTGATAAACCTGAGAGCCGTGTTGTAAAACCCGTATTTAAAATCTTAGAATATAATACGCAAAGTCTCAGCTTTAACGTTAATTAAACGTAAACAGTAAATACGTAGTCTCCAGTAAATACGCAGGCTCAGTTTTAGTTAAATATTACAAGATAATAATTATTTAGAAAATAATTATTGAGTTTGAGTAAACACTTTGTATGTATTATTTTAGTTACAGAAAAGAGTTTACGCTTTCAGAAAATTTAAAACACGAGAAACAAATACGAATGCACGATAAATTTAGGTGTCGAAAAATAAATGAAAACCCATATATATTAAAAGGGAAGGCGGATTATTTTAGTAAACAAAAGGAAGTGGGCTTTAAGCCCGGCCCATAGTAAAAACAAAACACAAGAACACCAAAGTATCCCCCTCCCATTTCATTCATATGTATCAAAACAAGAACAAAAACTAGGGTTTCACCCTATGTGTGTGGCCGCCTGGTAAAACAAAAAAAAGGGGGATTCGGTTTTGGTTGCTTAAAGAAACTAGTATATGATCTTAGTTCCCTAGCCAATATATATAACGGTATCATCTTTTCCCTTTTAATCCTATTTTAAATCATGAAATCAACATGTTTATAACCTAAACGAATGTATAATCACGAATTAAGAATCAGGGGTGTTGCGTTTTGGCTGTTTCACGAGAAAACCGAGACCATAAGGTCTCGGTGTGATGTTTAAAACCAACCGTGACCCAACCAGGGGTCGTGGTGGTGTTTCTTTGGCCTAGCCACGAGCAAAACACCCCAACAAGTGGGTATATATATAAACGGGGTGTCGGCTCTTGGTGTGATTCATGAAACCGAGACACCACCATGTCTCGGTGGTCCCTTCTCTGCCCAGCCGTGACCCACACAGGGGCGACATGGGTTGTGTTTCAGCCATCGCAACCAAACAAACCCCATCGGGGGTTAAAATTATTTAAAGAGGTGTTTGGCTGTGTTAAGTAACCAGTATAAAACAATGGGAATAATATAGGGAGCAGTGGGTACTTCTTAAACAGAAACTAATAAGATTTAATTCTGGAATTTGTGACAGTTTAGCGAAGACATTTTCTGTCGCAGTTTCCCTAACAGATTTGGGGACAGTTTTGGCCACAGCTTTTTAGCGACAAAAACTTCTGTCGCTAATCCAGTTAGTTAGCGACAAAAACTTCTGTCGCTAATCCAGTTTTGGATTTAGTAATTTTGTTGGCTTGTTTTAGTGCGACCGAGAAGGGGGTATCTTGGTAGGCTCTAGATTTATTTAAAAGAGTAAAACGATGATTTAATTATACCTTATATTTTTATCACTTTTATAAATAAATAAAAGCTAAAGATACATAACATATTGTTAAAAAAAGACTGGTCTCGTCAACATACTCTCTAAACGACTAAGCTCGTCAATAAACTTTTAAATTTTTTATCGATCTCGTCAAGATGACCTAGTCATTGCAAATGTGGCTTACACACACACAATAAATCATAACCACACTTCACACACAATAAATCATAACCACACTTCACATACATAAGAACCCTAATTTTATCTCACCCACACACACAATAAATCATAACCACACTTCACATACATAAGAACCCTAATTTTATCCCCAAATATAAACCCTAATTAATGTCTTCGTCTTGTTCTTCATTAGTTGTCCGTTCTCACAATCGATTACCTAGTCATTGCAAATGTGGCTTACAAATAGTGAGAAGGGTTTCTTGGACCGAGAGAAACCCAACACGTCGCTGCCTTGTTTGTCCAAAACCATCTGTAAGTCCAATTGTACACAATCTTGTTTTAATAGTCTTTTTTTTGTTTATATATAGTTATTTGTTAAAATTAACATTTACGTAGTTTGATTATACCAAATGTGATTCCTTCTATTGGATTGATGGTGAGTTGAACACTGACTGGTGTAAACAAAGAATGTATTCAATATATATTGTTATGAACAATGAAGAAAGGGAAGTGTATGATGATGATCTAGGTAGACAAGAGTTGGAGATTGAGTTTGGTGATTACAAGGCTGGAATGGAGGCTACTATTGCTTTGGAACATGCTAAGATGTGCAAGTGGAGGAAGATTTCAACTTTCCTTTTGGTTGTTTTGTCCATCTGTTTCACTGCATTGTTGGTTGTTATCTGAATGTTTCCTATGATGTTATGTAATATTTTGTTAGTTTGTCCTAGTTTATTTAAGTCAGAACTCAAGTATGTAATATATTCTGGTTAGTTTATGTAAGTATGAACTCAAGTATGTAATATATTTTGGTTATTTTATGTTGACATAGTTGTAACAAAGTTTCTAACATGGTTGTATGAGTAACTGCATCATTAACAATTGACTTGAATACAGGCACAATATATTTTTATAAAGAATAATACATAACTGAATACAGGCACAACATATTTAGAGTACTAACTGCATCATTAACCATTAACCATTAACCTGGGACTTACATACATTTCTGAATATAGGCATAGCACAAGTAGTTTACAAAAGAAGTGACAAATACTTCAAGAGTTCTAGTCAAGTAGACATGCACAACACTAGTACATGGGTCTTTCTAAGTACCTGCAGTTAAACATAATAAATACATAGGCACAACACTACATAGTGTTTGCAAAAGATGTGCCGATAGTTCTTATAGTTAAGATCTTATAATCATAAGTTCAAGACCTTACAGTTAAGACTATACAAAAGTAGTTGCATCAATGTACAACAGGCTTAAAGCTTTAAAGGAGTGTGTTTTGATTTGCCATCTCCTTCTTGGGAAAGATTCATTTTCCTTTTCTTTGCAATCCTTTCTGACTTGCTTCTTAGTCTGATTGGAATTTTTTTCTTGTTTTCCCAACATTTGTTTGACTCTCTGAAGTCTCAACATCAATTCTGGGTGGTTGTGTTGGTGCTGCCTGAGCCAGCTGCACAGATGGGCAACCCTCCAGGCTAACCAAATCTTGTGAATTTGTTGGAAGTTTTTCATTCAGAAGGATATGCGCTTCATCAGCTGCTGCAATTTCACTCATAGTTACTGGCATATCAAAATCCCCAGTCGTAATAGAATTTTTTGAGTAATTATCTGGGTCATACTCATAACCATCCCAACTCCCATATATCCTTCCATTTGTCAATCTCTCTTCTTCCGTCCTTCTCTCTTCAGCTAATAACTCTTGCAACGCCTCTTCGTCCCTCATCATCTCATATTCCTACAAATTAGTTATGCTAACTTTTAGAATCAACTACTTGATAATAATAATAATCAAAGTAAATAATAATCAATTTAATTACCCGTGTGCTCATTGAAGCATCCACTCTAGAACCACAAACACTTTTTCCACGACCTTCTTGAACTAAACTAAAACCACCAGCACCCAAACCAGAACCCCCGACACCTGTACCAGAACCACCAGCACCCAAACCAGAACCCCCGACACATTTTCTGTTAATCAAGTTAACGACAAAGGCCTCGTCCTTTTTCCTAACTTCAACAACTTGGTAACTACTATATAACACCACCCATTTTCTTTGATATCCTCTTAACCTAACTAAAAGCTTCTTAATTGTGGGTGTTATGGTGTCTTCTAAAGTAGATGCATGTTTACTCATAACCCACATTCTTTGCATTACGTAAATCCTAATATCTTCTAACACTGTGATAATAGGCTTACCTCTAGCTCCAAGAATCTTTCCATTGAAGCTCTCTGATATACCATTCTCAAATGAGGCACAAGACGTGTAAGTCTGAAAGAATGCCTTACACCATGTACTTGGATTCCTCTTCATGAGATATTTGTAGGCTGCTACGTCCAATTATCTGATCTCATTCATTCTGCTAAGGAAGTTTTGCTCAATAGTCGACGATGCAGCACCCCAAAATAGTGTTTTGTATTTCAATCCACTCCATTTTCTTTTAAAATTAGCATACAAGTGTCTTGTGCAGTTCATGTGCTCAGCTTGTGGTAGCAATGCCTTCACAACCTCAATCAAACCCATTAAACGTTAGATAAAGTATAATAGGTACCTTTTGAGCATCAGAGATGATTTTCAATGAAAGACCATTATCCAGATTCAAATCATGTGCCAAGTGAGTCAAAAACCAACACCAATTGTTTTTGTTCTCCACGTCCACCACTGCCCATGCTATTGGGTACATTTGGTTATTGGCATCACGTCCCATAGCCGTCAAAAGTTGACCTTGACAGAAATGAGTGATGAAACATCCATCTATCCCAATCAGCTTCCTACAAGCAGCAAGCCACCCATCTTTTACACCCTTGAAACAGACATAAAACCTAAGAAAGTGTATTCTACCATCGCCTTTATCCTTTCCTTCCAAATGACAACTAGAACCGGGATTTGATAAAAGGATTGTCTGTTTATATTCCCACAGCTTTCTGTAATGCTCAATTAGACCCGCATCATGTTCATATAGCGCACATTGCTTTGCTCTCTTGCATTTCCCTAGACTAACATCAATCATAAACTTGTCCCTTATATCTTGACGCATTAGATTATGGGTCAATCCTCTGTTCATGATAATCTCATTGGCATAATGTTTAGCTATCCACCTAAATGTAACTAGAGACCCCATGTATACTTTCACGTACACTTGTGGTCTGAATACAATGTCTTTATTTGGAAAGACCTTTCACTACTCATCCATGTAGTCCATAGTCTAAACGGACAATAGTGTCCCCTCTGTTCTAAAATTTTCATCCTAGTCCACTTTTGAGGTGAAACATCTGGCTTTTTAATGGGCGATTTGATAACAAATTCTCCATGATCAACTTTACCCTTACCTTTATTCCTTTCTTTAGCTTGAACTTTACCCTTACCTTTATTCCCTACTTCAGCTTGATTTTCATTTGTGTTCTTGCTTTTTTTTCTTTTTCCTACCGGCACACCTACCCTTACTCACATCCCTACCACAGTAACATAATATGCACTTATTGTCAGACCTTTCATACCATAACTGCTATCCGTGAGCAACCCCATAATCCGCCAACGCAAATTTCAACTGTTGTGGATTCTCGAATTTCATTCCTAGAATTGGCTGGAATTCCTTCCAAGGTGTATCTAGGTTGTACGAAGGATACTGCACGCCCTTTCTAACCTTATACTTAGCATCTATTTGGGCATCCTCCGGTCATCCTCTTCTTCTAGAATATAGGCACCACTTGGAGGTGGTATTAGGTCTACCCTTTTACCTATGTAGTTACCATTGACTACAATTTAAGTTAAGAAAGGATCGTCAATTGTTAACTTTTCGAATACAACTTGTTCTTCACCCTCTGTATGAAAGTCTAAAAAATCGGGGTCAGAATCATCCGACAAGTCATCCTCGCTATCCTCTTATTCACTAACCTCATTATACTCCCTAGGGATCTTTTGACTATGAACATTCCTCTCATCTATCATTTCTAACACTTCATAACCATGGATTTCAGTGTACAATTCTATACTAGAGCCATTATCAAAACCTTAAACAATGAACTCTTCCATATCATCTTGGGTTTTAAGCTCCCTAATTCCCTTACCCAAACTTAAACCTGGAATACAGTAGTATAATTTCTTAGGAGAGTGGACGACTAACCTTTTTACCACTTCAAACAGATTTCCAACTGACATTTCTTCAAATTGTATGTCTGATAGAACCTGGATATCACCATTAACGTACTTAAGTGGTTTCTGGATAAAGATCCCATCGTGATGAAGTTTAACTGTGAATCGACTCATTGCTTAACCTACAATGAAATTAAATCAGGATAATTAACATAATAATAGATGTAATTACACTAACCAGACATATTAACGAAATCAGGATAATTAACCTAATAAAAAGTTAAGGTTTCAAAATTTGGGGGTTTCATAAATAGGGGTCTCTAATTGAGCTGAATAACATATAATTACCCTCTAACTGGAAATAACAATTTGAATTGACCTTAATAAAAATTAGGGTTCCAAAATTTGGGGGTTTCATAAATAGTGATTGTTAAGCACTTTATTCTATCAGATATAATGTAAAAAACATTCACCCTAATTAGGGGGAAGACCAATAATTAGGGTTTATCAAAATTAGCTTATTTTTTAATTAGGGGAAGACCAATAATTAAGGAAAGACCAATAATCATAATTAATAATTACCTTGATGAACTGGATTCATATGAATTTTTGGGTAAATATAGGGATGTGTTCGTCACTTTGTGTTTGTTATTTGGTAAAGATATGTTTTTTTGAGTGAAGTGTGGTTATGATTTAGTATGTGTGTGGGTGAGATAATATAAACCAGTCAATGAGTCAATAGCGTCCACGTGTCTTTTTTATTTTTTTTAATAACAAACAATATTGTAACCGGTTAACCTGGAAAGAATAGGTCATCTTGTTAGAAGTATTTAGAGTGATGGTCATATAATATACCGTTGTGAATCTCGTGGAAAATGCTATTCAACGGTGTCGAGAGTTCTATGTTATTGTTATGTATGTAACGGGAATTAGTCCCGAACACACAAATGAGGAATGCCTTTTTCAAGTTTCCTTCTTAGTATAAAAGTAAACAACCTCCTCATTTATGTGTGTGCCTTTCCATTCATCTAGTATGTTAGAGAGAGAAACTCTCCTTAGTTTCTCTCACTAGGATTACACACTCTATGTATCTTTCTCTTTCTTCTTTCTTAATCTAATATTCTCTTCTTAGTTTTAATCTCGTTCTTCATCATCTTTATTTCTTCTTCTATAAGTCGTGTGTATAGTTCCTACAAGTGGTATCAGAGCTAATCGGGGGTGTTTTATGTTTGTTTGCTTATTTTAGTGGCTTATTTACTGCTTATTGATAAGCTATAATGTCACGAGGTGTTTTGTTTTTGATATTCAGTCCAAAAAAGTCTACTTTTTGTCTCAAACTGATAGTTGTCCTTTTCTCGTTGTTGGTGCTTCATCTCACATCCATTTTTATTTCTCATATTCTATGATTCATCTCAGATCTATATCTTTTTTCTTATGTTTTTAAGCCATAAAATGAGTCACGGCTTATACACAGCTTATTGGTTTTTATGCTGATTTTTATATTTCTGGGTTTTTGGGTTTATCAGGTTTTTCTGTGTATTTTTTTTGATGAAGATGAACATAATTATAAAAATAATAATAATAAAAAAAATATTTAGATCTGAAAACTGTTGGGTTCACTTCTTGAAGGATCTTTGAAGCCTTGATCACAATACAAAGAGTGTGCGAAAACCAATCTTTATATATAAGAAGAACAATAGAAATAATCAAACACCCAAGCCTCAATATATTAATACGATCACTCTAAATAGTGATAGGGTCTTACAACCTTGAAGTTATAACAAATAATGAGAGAAATGTGTAGAGAATATGTGTGTGTAGAAGTGTCATCATCTCTACACCCTAGAACCTCCTTTTATAGTGCAAGGGGTCCTAGGTGGTTACAATATAATTAATACTTGCCTAAGTATTATACATCAATATCCTTTAATAGTTTCCTAAACAAACTTGTAACCTTCTCATCATCCTTATCATGTTTTAATACTTTCCATAAGACTAGGAAGACTAAGTATTCGATCTTATCTTCTACAATCTTCCTTTATCATATCTTCTATAATCTTCTTTCAACTTTATAATACGACCAGGAGGAACAAAGTACTCCAGTTGGAACTGCTATATGACCAGGAGTAAATTCTAAATACATTATTCCCTACAATCCTCCCCTAAACTTGAATTTAACCTGGTTGAGTTTAAGTTTCCAAGTAGATGTGCCACCAATAAGCATGAGGATTGGAATATAAACCACAACAGCAACAATCTCAGTTGATAACACCAGAAGAAACACAAAAGTAGCTACTGATACACTAATTGCTGAACTATTTTAAAGCTTGAAAACATCTGCACATGCTGAATCTCGAGAGCAACAGAAGCAGATTTGATACGCCTTTACCAAGTATCTACTCACTCTTGGGCTAGCCAGCCTTTTGGTGGAATCATGACATCACCCAGGGAGACTAGTACCCAGTCCAACTCTTGGAACGTGAATCATCGGTGAGTTGGAGTACCCTGATGATTTTAGGCAAACCATCATAGCCTTCAACGGATTTGATTAAAGTCTTTATCAGAAGTCGTACCCTTCCGGACTAGCCAACTCTTAGCAATAAAGCATCGGTGAGCTGAAAACCCTATAGCTTTGAGCAAGCTACTACAGCTATCAACGGATTTGATAAAATCTTTACCAAGAGCCGTACCCCCTTGGATTAGCCACTTTTCAGTCTAGGACCATGGCAAGTGAAAACCATCCAGTTTTGGGTAACCTGGCAACCATCAACGGATTTGATAGTCGCACTAGAGCCTTACCCTCATGGTGAATCAACTCTTTCTTGTCTGTTAAACATGGTGAGTTGAACACCATTTGTTGTGTGTGGGGCAGCCAACACCTAAGTACCAAACAGAAACAGCCCGAAAAGTGAAATATATACAAAGTTATTTTGATTTGAAAGTTTCTATTTTTTTTCTTTTAACTTTTTTTTTATAAATATTTTTTTCTAATTTTTATAACCACTCAAAGACTGAGTCAAACAGCAGGAACGTAGAATGCATCAGGAAGAACAATGGTCCACCAGAAGCAGAATGAGTGCAACCAGGAGGAACCATTGGTCGACTAGGAGCAACCTAGTTCTACTAGGAGAAACCATATCCACCAGCACCAATGTCAATCTGCAAAAATAATTAGACAGAAAAACACAAGAATATACACAGTTATACATACAACAAGCCTCCCCTTAAGCTAAAACCTCCCCTCAAACGTAGCAAAGTATTCATCATCAAGGATTTTTTTTAAGACTTCTCTTTTCCTGCAAAAAGTTTGTTCACACAAATATAGAAAATACAAAACATAGTAATTTATAATCACACTTGCTGAAATAAACACAAACCAAACAAAGATTAGTGTTTATGGAAGTCCCAAGCTAAGACAGACTTGAATCTTCCAAAAACATCAACATAGTCATATCTTGTTAAGGTTTTTGATGTACTATTTGATTTGGAGACATGTTGTAAACCATCTTGTTTAGGTCTCCAAACCCACCGAGCTAAGGCCTTAATAATATTAAGCTTTGTTTTTTACCGTGCAGACTCAACCCTTGTAACCTTAAGATTATTAAAACATCTTGGTTGTGGAATTATGTTATTTTTAAGATTGGGGTGAGAAAATCTACCAAAGTTCTTGTGATTCACCTGTCTTGAGTTATTCCACACTGGTTTAACCTGTTGTTGATCATTAATCTTTCTTTTGTGTTTACAAGTATAGTGCAAGTGATCAAAACTACCATACACATAACAAGCCTTATTTTTGAACTCAAAGTTATCACCTAATTTCTGAGTCATCATGCCATTCCAACCTCTTTGATTACCTCTAGGACTCTTATTGTTTTTCCTAAGGTTATCTGCTTTCCTTTTACTATCATTCTTAGCCCAAACAGATTGAGGGTAGAACTTAGGTGATTTAGCATTTAAGGTAGACGTGCATGAGGTATATTTACTAGTCATGGGTTCAATTATAACAGGTTCAGGCACAGACTCAAGTGTTTTAATACTAGAGTCGGACTCACAAGAGTCAAGGTCACTAGTCTTAGGTTCTAAAGACTTGTCACTAAAGTTACAAGAGACAAAGTTATTAGACACATAAGTAGTTTCAATTGAGTAAGTGGACCTTGTACCATATGTCATTTGTGATTCATCAAAGTTAGAGTGGTTTGAGGTAGGCATGTATGTCCCTGTGAGAGGTGGAGGAACAGCATGCATCTCTACAGCTGGTTTATACCTATTGAAAACAGGCCTACCCTCCACATCTTCAGTGTTAGTATCAAACACACTAGAAAAAGAGGAGTCAAAAACATCATTTGGCCCTAGATAGTTTTCAAATCCTAAGCCCATTTTGGTTCTACCAGACATAGAGCTATCTACTAATTTGACTAAGTTTTTAGATGAATTTTTCCATTTATCAAACCTAGCCAAAGCATTATCTAGTTTAGTCTGTAGCTCCTGCTTCTCTTTATTTACCTCAGTATTAAGCTTTTCAGAATATGTCAATAGATTAGTTGTATTTTCTAAGTCAATACTTAATACCCTAATCTTATCTTCATACTCTAATTGAGTATTTTGAAACCACTTTTTCTGCTGTTCCAAAGTTATTAGAGCTCTTTTGTATGACTGAACTTCTAAGAAATATTTATCATTTTGAGCATCTAAATTAGAACATTGTTTTTGAAGATCAGCATATTTTTGTTCACTATTTTCAGAACAACTAATTACTACGTCATAGTTGTTATAAGCATGCATTTTATTTTTTAATTTAGCATTATATTCTCTAACTTTAGATTCTGTCATAAGAATTACCTCATTATCTGGAATTGAAGTTCTGCACGTCATGTCTTCTTCAGCAACACCTTAATTAGAAATTTCTGGCAAACCGTCGCTAATCTATCGCTAAACTGTCGCGAATTCTGAACAACAACTTCACTTCACAGCAACACGGATGTAGAAATCTTGTTCTTCTCAATCAAAGCTTCTCAACGAGGCTCTGATACCACTTGTTGGGTTCACTTCTTGAAGGATCTTTGAAGCCTTGATCACAATACAAAGAGTGTGCGAAAATCAATCTTTATATATAAGAAGAACAATAGAAATAATCAAACACCCAAGCCTCAATATATTAATACGATCACTCTAAATAGTGATAGGGTCTTACAACCTTGAATCTATAACAAATAATGAGAGAAATGTGTAGAGAATATGTGTGTGTAGAAGTGTCTTCATCTCTACACCCTAGGACCTCCTTTTATAGTGCAAGGGGTCCTAGGTGGTTACAATATAATTAATACTTGCCTAAGTATTATACATCAATATCCTTTAATAGTTTCCTAAACAAACTTGTAACCTTCTCATCATCCTTATCATGTTTTAATACTTTCCATAAGACTAGGAAGACTAAGTATTTGATCTTATCTTCTACAATCTTCCTTGATCATATCTTCTATAATCTTCTTTCAACTTTATAATACGACCAGGAGGAACGAAGTACTCCAGTAGGAACTGCTATATGACCAAGAGTAAATTCTAAATACATTATTCCCTACAAAAACCCAAATCCACGTTTTTCGGAGAAACCAAGAAAATGGGTCAAAACCCTTTTGCGATGCTTATTGCGACAATGTGCTTCTGAAAAACATTACGACAGGTGGGGTTTCAGCTTAGTATTTCGACAGACTTGTGTACATTGCGACAGATGGGTTTTTGAAAGACATTGCGATTGTGCATTATTTTTTTTCTCTGAAAACATTGCGATAAATGTCAAAATATTCCGAGACCCCGAAACCATAACAACATCAACCATGAACCATCAACACCGACACTAACCTAAACCCATCGTCACTAATCACCTCCACCTCAAAACAGCATCTAGACTCAAACTAATTAACTGAAAGATCTCAGATTCGTTTCGTTTTACACATGCAAGACTAGATCAATATAGACCAAACATGAAAAATCAGATTCATTATAGATCCGTGTAATTGATTGGTCCATTATTTGATATTCGAAAATTAAAGGTAAAAATCATGAACAAAAATGTTCTGATTCATCCTTGCTTCGATTCAAGACACACGAAATCATATAATTTAACATCACCTACCCGAGACCTTTGATTTACAAAAGATCCTGAAGCTTTGAAGTCATGGTTCTTGTAATAATTTGTAATTATAATGGTCTTTGGGTTTGTATTTAACTGGGAGATTTACGTTTCGTGTGTTATTTGATAATTAGTGGTAACTCAGATTTGATGTATACTGATTTGAGTCAGAGATATGTACGATATGATGATCTGATCGATGTGTAAGAAGGATTGGTAATATAAGAGTATTGTATGATGAATGGGTATAGCAGATTTGTATTGTGAGTCGTAAGATTGGGATTTGGACGGTTGTGTCAGAAAGGAGATGTGGTAGGCGGTTGAAAGAGATGGATTAGGTTAAGTTTATGAGTGAGATTAGGGTATACTTGGTTTTTATATCCTCATCCTTGGTCAATACTCGGTATTACATGTAAATGGCCCAAGAGTTTTGACTGATCTTGTTGGATTTGCTTATTAATTTTGGACTTTTAAAGCAAATTTCAAAGGGCTTGAGAATTTAATTTGATGGGCTGGTAAATGAATTTGCTTACTACTTGTTTTACTGTTGGGCCGGCTATTTCCATTCGTGAATTGGGAATTACGAGTACTATTTTTGGGATGTTGGCTTATTGAGTTGGTAAGCGAGTATATGGACATTAGCTATAAGGTTTATCCGGGTATGATGGATGTGCGGATAATGGGGACATGGCGCTTATGAATTTATCTCAATCAAAGAAAACTATAGTTTTAAAACCCTATTTTTCGAGGAAAAAAATCGACGTTGGGCATATGATTGACGTTGGGATTAAAAGACAAGTTATCTAGACAAATTATCCTTTAATGATATTTTATAATTTGTTCTAGTTAACGACATTCATAAACACAACACCAAAGCAAACAAAACACTTAACGCTAAAACGATCCGATATAAGATTCACTTTAAACGACAACGGCTAGTTTTGGTTCTACAAAGACAAGTGATCACGAAGTGGATTTGGTATTCTTTATTTGAAGTTGAAGTGGGATTTCACGAAGGCGTCTACTTATTTCATCATCGAGCCTTCCTTCTATTTTTCTACCCCTTTTCTTCAAACCCAGTCTATTGACTGATGACTTGCTTGGGCGATAAAATTTATGATTGAGACTTGAATTATCTAGTTTCCACTGTCAAGGGGTGGATGGTCGACGACATGGATTACTATCATTTTTGGGAGCTTTGTTGCAGTTCTCAGTGTCACACGCAGTTGCTCGTACGGATAACTTCAAGAGGTATAAGAGACTTGTTTCTGCACCTTTCTTCAATCGACATAAGTTCAAGCTGATGTAGACAAAAAAACAAAGTAACAAATAATTGAATCTGTTGATTCCTAGGGAATCCCAGAAACAATCAAAGATAGATAAATTGGATCTATTGATTTCAATGAATACTAGAAACAAGTTCTTCCCACTATCGTTGATTCAAAAGAATACCGATAATCAGGCAAACTCCAACAATCGTTGATTCAACGAATACCCGATTATTAAGAGAAATTTGAACAATAAACCCTAACCTGGATTCAAGTCAATCAACAAAGACTAAAATTCTGGTTTTTTATAATTCATAACTCTGTAATAATTCAATACAAATAAGTTCTAATTTTATAGGAAAACTAAATTTGGGAAAAAAGATAAAAATTATTCTTAAAAAACACAAAATAAGATTACTAAATAAAAGATACCACAAATTAAACAAAATAACCAGTTTATTTTTATGTTCCTCCATCATTGTTTATTTTGTTGTTCCTCCATCACAAGCTTAAGTAACAAATTTGGGGGATTGTACTTCAGTTTAAGTTTTAAATATCGGGTTTACTTCACATGTGGTCACAACAAATAGCCGAATTAATTCGAGGTTGGTAAGTTAGACAGAGAGAGATAGAATCAGCAATCAATTCTCACGGGATATTTTTTGAGCTTCATAACGACAATGGTACTTCATAGTCTAAGCAAAAAAAAATCAAAGTTTCTCAATGACTTTCAAAATTTTTCAAGACATTTGCTTTAGACTAAGAACTTCTTGAGGATATGGACGTCCACGATAATGATGCTTCCGAGAGTTAGAAATCATCATGGGGGAAGATCGTGTACTTTGAAGTAATCGGATCAACTTCCAGGGGGAAGTAGTGTACATGTAATGGTATCTACTTCACTTTGTATGATTTTTATGAAGTATTCTGCAGGCGTGAGAAGACTTGGTGCTGATTTCCTGCATGTTACCCCAAACGGATTATCACCAAAAACTAAACGACATGAAACAGTATAGAAGCAGTATTATCTGGTGTGGTTATTCTACAAATTTCCGTTGTGCACTTAAACCGATGAGCTAGAAGATTGTTCAAACTACATCAAAGTGTCAGAATCTGCTTAAGATACAAATATTGGTTTGGGGGAAGCTGATTCAGAAACTTCGTCAAAAAGAAGACTACGAATAAAGTTTTTTAATACAT
Organism: Glebionis coronaria; assembly: GCA_025667525.1. Classification (NCBI taxonomy): domain Eukaryota; kingdom Viridiplantae; phylum Streptophyta; class Magnoliopsida; order Asterales; family Asteraceae; genus Glebionis; species Glebionis coronaria. The sequence goes on along the minus strand of CM046875.1, from coordinate 462,951,025 downwards.
GCTGCATGAATTGGGGAGAAGTTAATCCAAATCATGCATATTACAATTGTTCCGCAACAAGCAAAGACAAAGAGGATTCAAGCTGAGGTACAAGTTATAAAGACAAAAAGAATTAAAAGACATCCTCAGCAATGGAAGTGCCTTGGAAGACTTTATTTTGTTGTATTTTTACTTATTAGGAACATTGTATGTAATTTTGTATGTCTTCACATTGGGGGAAGATTGTTAGCCCCAAAATGTGAGCACCAATTACGGAATTACATTAGATTCAGATAGGCAAAACACGGAGGGACTAATATTGATAAGTTGTTAAAGTCACTCCTTGTTGAGCCTATATATACCCCTCCATACTTCCATGGAGGGGTGAGGATTCCCATTTTGTGTATTTTGTTTCTCTCTCTAAAATACACACTCCTTCTTCCTTGTTATATTTCTCTTTATAAAATGTCTAACCATTTCTTTTATCCTCCCCGACCTCCGGATCACCTCTTGTTAGCTTGAATCTTATGGTGTTAACACATCTTGACGAGATCGATCAAAAAATTGAAAGTTTATTGACGAGCTTAGTCGTTTAGAGAGTACGTTGACGAGACCAGTCTTTTTTGAACAATATGTTATGTATCTTTAGCTTTTGTCCAATGATTTAATTAGTAAATTAAATTTATAATGTTAAATTAGTTTTATAAAAATAAAAGGTATAATATAATTGAATGAGTTAATTCATTTGTGGAAACTTTCTAAATTAGGAAACTTTCTATTTTTTAGCAGGTTACCAGATATAGAATTATTGTAACGTCAGAATACGTGTTATGCCGTAACTAATAGTAGAACAGGAATACGTTAATCAGAAATATTAGAACATTCAGATTTATCAGTTTATACACATACAGTAATACAAGAATAAATAAATTAACTAAGTACAGTTAAGATAAATAAAAATAAACAAATATCAGATAACTTATCCGCGTCCTTTATTCATGTAGCTCGCGTGAAGTCAGAGTAGGAGTTCTACTTGTTTTTCCTTGCAGTCAGTTACTGGACACAAGGTACGGATTTTCCGTCCTTCAGTAAGGACTTCCTTCTATGCATGATTAGGATTCCCCGTCTGCAGCCAAATATTTACCCCAGTATATGTTTTAAGCTTATCAGTAATCATTTTAATAACTAAATAAATTGCCTGAGCTTTATATATAAGCATGACCAGTTAATGTTTTAGGACATTTACTTTATGCTTTGATGACACGCAATAAATACACGTAACGGTCCACTTATCCAAGTGGGGTGTTACATTTATGGTATCAGAGCTATAGGTTCGACCTGTAAGCTCTAAAACTTGACCTGTGACTAGTGGGTAATCACCAGGAACTTCCCAGATTTTGGCGTCGTTGTCTTTCATGTTTCTCATGCATTTATCAGTCAGTTTTCTTCATTTATCAGTCAGTTTTCTTAAAGATTTTGACTAATTAAAAGGTTGGTACAGGTCTGGCCATATTTAGTCGCATGTGCTTTTCTACGAATATTCGTTTTGGTGAACCGACCCATAGGCGTTCACCCTTGCCCGTTCAGAGTTTGTATTGGTAAACCGACCCACGGGCGTTTACCGTTACTCATGATAGATTCATGTTTTCAGTTGAATGTTATTAGGTGAACTGACCCATATGCGTTCACCATTTCTCAAGTTAATTTTTATGCTTTTTAGTTGAATGTTGTTTTGTGAACCGATCCATAGTTGTTTGTTGATCCCAAAGTCAGATCTTAAACCTTAATAGCTTGTTTAAGGGTTGTGATAGAGAGAAAGAATTCAATCTAACACTAGAGAAACTTTGCAAAGCAAAGTAACTAAACAAGATGCGGAATATAATGTTTAGCACAAGAACAAATGTGATTGAAACGTTGAACTTTAATATATCAAAGATATACGAATACCCTAAAATGGTATTAGGGTTTACAAAACCTTAAAGTACTATAATGAAAGACTAATGAGAAAGACACCCTTTGCATGCTAACCTAGTGAGTCCTTTTATAGCCATAAGAACTCACGTACAAGATCACTACTAACAAACTTGGAAAGTATTAAGGAATAATAACTGAAACGCGTAAAAATCTATTCCATGTTTATCTTTGACAGCAGGGCCTTTGACTTCAGCAAGGGAACCAATCCCCCTGCCTTTGTTATTTAGCAGGGGGAACTTACTCTAGCAGGGGTACGAATAATCAACTAGCAGGGGAAACAACTAAGCATAGATTTATTCCCAACAATCCTCCCCTAAACTTGTGCTTTCCCCTAAAGACAAGTTTCTGAATAAATACTAGTTGATGAGGATGCTTACAAACTTTCTGGCCAAATCTGACTATGAACCATTCTTACCAGATCATAAGCAACAGGCTTTTTAGCATCTACTATTAGGTTAGCCTGTGCCAGTTTCTTCAAGGTGTCCTGAGAGAAGGGATAATACCTATGATTGAGCAAGTACACACTCACGCCTTCCATTACTACCTCATAGACCCCAGAATTGGTAAACCGCTTCCAATACAACAAATCTCCTTTATTCACTGCATCAAATATAGGATCAAATAACTCATGCTCATACATTCTATGCATGCACTCCCAGATTACCCAATCCTTCTCCACACCATCCATGGTAGGAGGTTTTGCAGCAAACGTTTTCTTTAATATTTTCCACAGATCTTCTAAGTCTTCACTATCCAAAATTTGAAACATGACATCTAGACTTAGAAATGTCTGTGCTGTATTGTCAGCCCTTGTAAGCTTCCACCAAGTCCTCCCTTTGTGTTCATAAACAGCATACTCTATGATAGCAAACTTCTTTCCAAGTTCACTAGGTGAGATGTCATCATTTTCCTACAGAATTAGCTGTTTATCAATTTCATCATTTGATGGCCTTTGAGACTCTTTAGTAACTGTGCCAACTTGCTCCATTCTCTTGAGTCTCTTTGCTGCTCTTTTTACATTAAGTACAGACTTCTCAAGTACTTCTGGAAAACTTCCACCTGCTTGATGTGATGCCCCTGCTTGTGATGATGCATCTGCTTGGGATGATGCACCTGCTTGTGTAGTTTCCAAAGTTGTCTCACCAGCTTTTCTTTTCTTAGATTCTCTAGCTTTCTGTAGCATTTCACTTTGTCTCCTAAGATACTCAGCTTCCTTAGGAGTGTTGATAGTCATCCAATCCTCCACATCATACAATTTTAGAACTGGTCTGACTGCTCTTTTTATGGCTTCAAAACTCATATCACTGAAGTCACCATCCTTCCACTTTCTATGTCTCTTAAGCAGAACTTTGTAGTGTTCAAGTTGCCCTTTCTCTGAAGTTAGATACTTCTCACTCTGAATTTGAATTGCCCTTCTTTCCAGATACTCAGTTTGATATTTGTAAACAAGGCAAGTCAACTCATACCTGTCTTCCAAAGGAGCATTTATCAACTCCTTCTCCCATTGATCAAGAAACTCTCCAACATGAGGTACCCTGTCATCTAGTTCTCTATGCATAATCTCAACCTGCTTGAGCATGTCTTTGGGCCTCATCTTTTGCATTCTTTGGTCCTGCATATCCATCTCCTCTTGTTGTAGCCTGAGAGCTACTTGTGCATCATGTGCTTCTTGAGCCCTTTGCTGTTCAGGAGTTAGATGCTTGTATTTTCTCTTGGGCTGTTCCACCATGATACCTTTTCCTTTGTCTGTTGGATCCACTTCTGGTGCTGATTTCGCTTTAGATGCAGGTTCTTTGATTGTAATCCCCTTCTGAGCTGGTTGCTTTTTGTTCTTTCTAACAAAAGTTTGAGTAATACTCTTAGCAGGGGATTGACTTACAGCAGTGGGATCAGCAATGGCAGGGGAAACTTTTGAAGCAGGGGCTTCTTCTGGATTGCCCATGGTGAGCAATGTTTGAGCAATATCTTTGGTTGCACTCCCCTTGTCACTTCCCTTATCAGCACTTCCTTTCTCCATCCCTTTCTGAGCACTTGTTATCTTTTCATGTACCCCACCAGGATATGAATAGTACTTAGTAGACCCCTCTGTATTTGGAACTTCCTCCCCTTTGGAAGCATCCTCATCTGTTGAAAGAATCAGTCTGGGCTTTCTCCTCCCCTCAAGAGTAGCAAGTCTGGTTTCCAAGTGAGTGATAACCAGGCCTTGCTTTTTGACATCTTGTACTAGTTGTGCATTTTGCCTTTTCAGACTCATACACATTTTCGTCAATTCCAAATTAGTCAAAGATTGCATACTGCTCTCAATCCTAGAAGGGAATTTCTCCATTTTTTGGATATCATGGAGTGAGGGATAGGACTTATTGATGGTGTCACTGTCCTGCTCACCCCTTGAGGATGAGACAGTAGTGGCAGCCAAACCCTCAGGTTGCTCCAAACTCTTGGAGACTCTCCTCTCTGCTGCTTGTGAAGATTCACCAGGCAAGGGAGACCTGGCAAACCTAGATTTTGAACGCCTTTCTTGTTGTGGATCAGCAGGTGGTAGGTTCTTGGCAGGGGAATTAGAAGGTTGGTGTTTGGCTGTTTGATTCTTGGCTTCTTCCTGTCTGATTTGGTCCATCATAATTGAAGTGAGTGGAATGTTTTTGCCAGAAAACAAGGGTGATGGTACAAGTAGTGTGGTGAAGAGTTTGGTGGTGTGTTGGGTTGCTGAAAAATAGTTTGTGTGTTTAATTGGACCATGATCACTCATATTCAGTAGAATTTCTATAAACCTTGGATACATACAAAACTTTGAGGTGCTTGAAACATTTTTAACCATTCCTTTAAAAATCATTTGAGAAAAACAATACAACCTCCCTGTTGCAAAGCAAATCAGGGCAGAAGCTATCTCACTACCAACTTCATTAAAAGCAGTGGTTTTTGGTGACAAACATTGCATAGTTGTATGAATCAAATATTTCCAATGAGGGGCAAACTGGCCTTTAGCAAACTTACATTTTTGATTTTTAGAAAGTTTGTACCCCAATTTAACAAGACCTGCAAAAATTTCAGCCTCAGAAAAGTTGGTTATCCCATCCTCATCATCAAGGAGAAGATTCTCCCTGATGGAGGCAAGTGTAATCACCTTGGAATGACCATCAACAGTGCTTTGAATTATAACCTCTCCATTCACTGTTTTGGTCATGGCTTTAGACCAGAACTGTTGAATGTGTGAGGTATAGATTCGAGGATTGATGAGAAGGGCCACTCTAAAGTACGAAGACTTTAGAAAGGCCACAGCATCAGCAAACTCTGCTGGTTCATCATGAAGTAAAGCGATTTGGTTGTGATTAGGAGCAGTTTTAAGAGTCATGATAAATAGTTTGAAGGTTTATAAAGATGAGAGGTAAGTGGGATTAAGTCGAGAGAGAAAGATGGATGTAAAACCCGTATTTAAAAATCAGAATATTTAAATACGCGGTTTAATTTTTAATAAACTATATAAGTATTTATTTATTAGACAGAGATATAAACGCAGAAATTAAATACGCAATCCCAGTTTATTTAAATACTATAAATATTACAGTTTATTCAGATAGTAAGTATTAAGTTTCAGATAATATTACGTACGTATTATTTATTATACAAAGATAATTAAACGTTAACAATAATTATGCAGCCTCAGTTTTATTTAAAACGTACGTAATTAATTATTTCAAAAAAAAATATATATATAGAAATTAGTCAAGTATTATATAAATAATAATAATTATTCAGTATTACGTAGGTAATTCGTTCATAAAATAGAGACTACATTTCAGAAAATTAAAACACGATCACGAGCTTTACGTAGATAATTTAAACGCAAAAAAAAGAAAGAAAGAAAGAGTGTTTTGCTCTTTTGGGCCGGGTTAGTATAAAAAAAAATAAAACAAAAAGAAACTTGGGCTTTTGGCCCAGCCCGGTTTAAAATAAAACACAGGAAACATAAAATGCCCCCTCCCATTTCACTTGCACGAAACAAAAAAAAAGAGAGAAACTAGGGTTTAGACCCCTAAGTGGCCGCCGGTTAAAAAAAAAAAAAAAAAAAGATTTTCGGGATTGAATTTCTCCTTCGATTCACGAACGTGTTCAGCCTTACTATAGCAACCTCTTTAAGGTAATCTTTTGATTTTTTTTATATATGTATTATCTGTTTTAATCTTGGAAAACAAGGGAATGGAGCAGAATAAATTAATAAGGGATCGGGGGTGTTGTTTCTCATAGAAACCGAGACACATAAGTGCCTCGGTGTGTTACTGCTGCCCAACCGTGACCACCAGGTGGCTCGGTGGTGGCTCCTGGTTACCAGCCTGGGACAAGACAACCCACGCAGGGGGTTATACGATTTAGGGTGTCGGTTTGTTTTGGTGTAGGGAACCGAGACCCTAATGAGTCTCGGTGATTCCTTTTTGGTCAGCCTGAACCCAAAAAGAAAACGCAGCAGGGTGTGTTTGGGTTTAAGTTCCAGCAGGGTGTGTTTAGGTTTAAATTTCAGTAAGGGCGTGTTTGGTTTAAGCAGTGGGGACAGTAAACACTGGCGGCGGAAACTTATATAAAACAGTGGGAACCTAGACAGCAGGGGGAACTAGGTAACTAACGGGGGGAACTCGACCAGCAGGGGGAACTAACAGTGAAAACAGTGGGAACTTTATAACCAGGGCAGTGGGAACTTTATTTCAAAAAGCAGTGGGAATATATAGTAAAAGCAGTGGGAATTATTTTAGTTGGTAAAAGCACTTTGTAAATAAGTTTTCGGAAATAAAATAAAACCTATTCGTTATTCTAATTATTTAATTAGTAAATTAAATTGATTTTAACATTTTCCTTCTACTATTAAAAGTCGGATTTAACTTATAATTAAATTAATGATTTATTTCAAGAAGACTAAATTGGAAATCCTTCTATTTTAGGAAACTTTCTGTGCACAACAAGGTAATAATTATAGTAATATCAGAGTTATTAGGACCCAGTATAATACACAATAACCATAGATAGGTATATACGAATCAGTAGACATTTAAAGATCAGTCGGGTTATTAGAAATACACCAGATACGCAGATTAATCAGATTATACATTACAAGAATAAAATAAATTAAACTAAGAGTAGATGGAAATCGATAATGGTAAACAGTAATCGGTTAACTTAATTTCCGTCCATTATTTATGTAGTATCCGTGAAGTCAGATTCGATCCGTCAGCTTTCAGTCTTATTTCAATACTGGACACGAGGTACGGATTTTCCGTCCTTTCAGTAAGGACTTCCTTTCCTATGCATGATTAGGATTTCCCGTCTGCAGCCAAATGTTTTCCCCAGTATATGTTTAAGTTTATCAGTAATCATGTTAATAACTAAATAAATTGCCTGAGCCTTATATACAAGCACGACCAGTTTATGTACTAGTTACGGAGGTACCGTAACCACGGCACTAGAGGCACCGGTGTCGTGACTCACATGCAGGAGAGTGATATCCTGCATCGTCCCACTCAGCTCAGCTTGGCCATTTTATCAGTATATTTTTAGTGGGGCGTATGGATGCATCCTAGGCTTATAAGTGTTTCATGTTTATCAGGGTGAATGTGGTGTGTGCTCTACATCCTTCACATTGGAGCTGATCCCTCCACCCAGCACAGTTATTTAGAGGTCACCCCTCTAAAGCATGACGAGGTCACCCCTCCAGTTATTCATGCACGGTTGTTACAGCACGTGACCTATATAAGCTCTGGCAAATAAAATACAGTAAATGCATGTTTTCAGAATTTATAGTTATATTTCAGTATCAGTATATATGAACCAGGTTTCTCAGATTTTATGCAGAGTTCTACCACATGTTACATATCAGTCTTACAGCTCCAGTATTCTATCGCTTGTTTCATTCTATATATTCTTGTCATGTTTTATATCCGTTCACTGAGCGTTATGCTCAGCCGTAGTTCCTTTCATGTTCTAACGGCAGGTACACCAGGATGCTTTTAGGATTCTAAGAGCACGTGCATTTGGGATGGAAGCTATCCAGACTTCTTATTTTATGCACTTACATTATTTTGTTTATTTGGACATTGTTTAGTCCTTTATTTCAGTATTTTATTCTTCATGTTTTGAGCTTAGGTTGGATTACCGATGTTGGATTCCGGTATTTCCGTTATGGTCATTTAATGTTTTAGTACATTTACCTTATGCTTTGATGACACGCCATAAATATACGTAACGGTCCACTTATCCAAGTGGGGTGTTACAATTATGGTATCAGAGCCAGGTTCGACCTGTAGGCTCTAAATTTGACCTGTGACTAGTGGGTAGTCACCAGGAACTTCTCAGATTTTGGCGTCGTTGTCTTTCATATTTCTCATGGATTATTCAGTCAGTTTTCTTCGTTTATCAGTCAGTTTTTCTTAACGTTTTGACTAAGTAAAAGGTTGGTACAGAACTGGCCATATTTAGTCGCATGTGCTTTTAGCGAGCTTTCGTTTTGGTGAACTGACCATAGGCGTTCACCCTTGCCCGTTCAGATTTTGTATTGGTAAACTGACCATAGGCGTTTACCCTTATTCATGACAGATTCATGTTTTCAGTCAAATATCACTTGGTGAACCAGCCATAAACGTTCACCAATGTGCAGATCAAATTTCATGCTTTTCAGTCGAATGTTGTTTTGTGAACCGATCCACAGTTGTTCACCCTTGTCATATCATGACATTCTATAAATTTTGACAAGTATGGATTGGACTTCAGCCATCCATATTTAATACCAGATTATAAATTTCTATACATGACAGTTCTCAGGAAATTTTGACCAGTATGGATCGAACCAGAATAGCCATACTTAGTCTCATGTTTTTTTCCTTGAAGTACGTGGATTGAACCATAGCCATCCACATCAGTTAATATTACACCTCAGTTGATTTAATTTTTTGTGTTCCTTATAACAGTCAAATTTTCATACCCTCACGTTGATGTCATCTACATGATGATTCAGTTTCCTGTCTCCTTACGAGGATTATGTTTTCAGCAAGGTGATGATGCCTTCAGGCTAAAATATAGAAGGATTACAGTAAAATCCTATTTCATGATAAATCATGTTCTGGTCTTTATCAATCATGTCTTCTGTCTTCATACTGAACGTTGATGAAACTCTGTTTAATCATACTTTCAGCCTCTATACAACCAGCATTAAGTCCATGCAGGAATTTTCAACCCATCATATTAACTGTTTCAGTTCAGTTGCTGAACAGTTAAATCAAATTATTTTCCGTTGATAATGTCAGACAAACGACACCAGTATCGATCATCCCATAAAATTTCCACCAGCTCCATGTACAGTAATTCACGTGTACTTTACGTATAGTGTCTCAGATATGCTCCATGTGCAGTATTCATGTTGGTACTTCATGTACAGTAGTCCAGGTGTACTCCAGGTACCCTACTCCATGGATATTGCTAATTGATCCTCTATCATCTCAGGCGTTGCCACTTGTCGATATTCTACCAGGTGCTGATGCTGCTCGTGAGTTGAAGATTTTACCAGATGCTGATGCTGCTAACCTTTGAAGACCTCACAAATGCGGATGCTGCTGAACTTTGGAGATTTCTCAAGATGCTGATGCCGTTTATACTATGAAGACTGCGGAACGAGGACGAAAACTATAAATTTGAAAATTCTGACAAGAATAAATTCAACTATCAGACACTACCATTCTATTTTATGTTTTTACTTCCTCAGTTAGGTGTCACACATCACTCAGCTAATCTTTCTGTCAGAAGAGTGGGAACCGGTAACCAGCCGACCACTCAGCAGAAATAATTACATTAATCATGGTCATGATAACGACCGTCAGGAAACTGACAGACAAAGTAGCAGTGACAACCACCGTGCTCATAATTAATCAGTCAGTAACCATCGGAACTCCGGCACGGACGTGACCAGAAATACAAGAGGTCAGTAGTCTAACCGGTCCGCAAATCCTAGCAGTTACCAAATATTTTCAGGCTTGTCCAGGATCATCCTTTAAAATACATGTCCAGACAACAGCCAAGACACAGTTCTCAAGTATCGGTTCAGAAGATACTAGGACACCAGTCATTATACACGTCATACGAATATCTTCTCAGAGTACGAGTCAGAACTCTTAACTCTAGTATGTTTCCAAGCGAGACCCTTAGTAATTCAGGGTACCTTTCAGAAAGGGGTATACCCGTTCTATTACGCCACGCATGATTCAGATCATTAAAATTCAGTCACCACCAATAGATTATTATTCAGGTTAAACACACGGTAATCACTCTGTGAGATTACAGACGAACCCATTCAGTGAAAGGTCGCCATGATCACTTTAAGTACTCCTATGTCAGCTCTACCTTAGATCAGGTGGTCACCTGCCTCTCAGCCAGAAAGGACTCAACAGTATCACCATATTTATTAAAGCCTTATTTCAGTTAATGACGAGATCCGTTTCTACTAAATCCCAAATATATTCATTATACTTTCTGTCAGAAAAATCAGTACAAATTACGTCTACATTGCAAGCACGTAGTTTGTCAGTCCATAGCTACGAAGACTTTTACATACCTGTTATACATTCACTTCTGAAATCCCTTAAATTCAGGATCAGCAGATTATTCCCGAGTTCCGGATATAAATTCAGAAAGTTTTCAAGAAATTCCTTTCTAACCACGAGACAGAAATTTGAACATCGAGCTAGTCTCAAGAACAGAACCTGTTTTCAAAATTCTTGATCACAGGGCTTCAGCTAAGTTAAAAGAGTTGCAGCAATTGCTGCAAGAATTACCGGAACGAGGCTTTATTCGCCCTAACGCACCACCAGAGGTGTATCGTTTCTGTCTATCAGAAAGAAGGCCGGTACCATTCATAAAACGATACTCATAGGAGGTTACCTGACCTGCTACGATGTCTTAAATATTTTCCAGAACAATTCGAGATCGTGCCACCAACAGTGGTGAGAGAAGAACATGATGTTTTCCAGATTGCTGTTGAACATGTTATAGTCCCTCTAAAAAAAAATTTTGATTTTATACTTCTGAGCTCCCTAACGCTCCAGTTAGATTATGAAATTATGAATAAATTTTTTTTTATGACTCCCATGCAATATCATCAGTATATTCATTGATCACATTCTGATATGCCTAATACTAGAGAAGAACACGAGACTCATATTCTCGCAATTGTACCGAATCTTAAATAGGAGTTATTTTTATACCCAACTTTCCAGATATGAATTCCAATTGAACAAAGTGGCATTTCTGAAGCCATTCTACCTTAGCAGAAAGAAATTGCAGACAATCCTGCGAAGGTGAAGGCCATCACCTGATGGTCCCGACTGACGCCTGTGAACGATATAAAATTTTCTAGAACTCAATTGACTACTACCGCAGAAATTGCCGACAATTCTCACTAAAAATGTTTTATGACTATTCAACCAGATTTCCACCAGAATGTTCTATAATCCCAGACAAAACTTTGATAGAATCCGCATCACACATTAATGCAGCTATGTTCATATCTAGATGCCTGACCTACTGCAGGTTCAAGATAGAACGCCATCATGTTAGTGAGTTACTACAACCCTTAGAAATTTCTGAACAGAAATGAGACGAAATTCCATGAAATTGTTATCAGCTACCACAGGCTCAGAGAAAGTATGATACTATCTAAGTATTCACCAACCATTTAATCAGCCTGCGCGTTTCTTTCATCCGAAAGGATCACGCAGTAGCAGATCTGTAGAAAAATTCTGAAATTCAGTTGTGAATCGTACGAATTCAAGGCTTTCCATCGACCATCATATCAGACAGAATTCATGTTCACGATCAAGTGTATGTTTACGCCCACTTTAAATTCAGGTTTATTCTCACTTTCACGTTTGCGTCTCATTCGCGGTATGATGCTGTTTCAGTTCATCTTTTATGCTATCTCATAACTTAAGCTCACGTTTATGTTCGTAACATTGTTCACGTTCAAGTTCGTGTGTCATGCCACGATACACGTTTCTCAGTTTATTACCGAATACGGTTACAGAAAGTTTGGGAAATCAGACTCAAGTTTAGCACAACTATTCCATAACCAGTCAGACGTTTTACATCTCAGGCCGTATCGTTTGGCATTTATTCCTCAGTCAGCATACGTTCATGATATGTTCTAGTATCACTTTCACAGTATGATTCACTTATCATATTCTAATTCTATGCCAGTGCCCTCATATAATTACGAACCACGTTCACAATTGCTCACTTAACATGTTCACAATTGTTCACGTAGTTCGTCCCTATATATATTTTCAGCAGCTTTCTCAGAGATATAAATATTATCTTTTCAGAATATTCACACGTATCGTTTCATGTATCCTACATGCTATGGCTTTTCATTCTATTAGATTCAGAAAATCCATCTTAAGTATGGAACCAGAAACTATTCAGCATCGTCAGGACAGGGTCATCAGGACCAAGATTTTTTTATGTTTAGATCTTGAAGAAATTGTTTCGAGCGGGAGGCCACTCGAAACAGAGGAGTCCATCCGGACCTCTCATCCTTTTCTTCAATAAATCCAGTTAAGTTCTTTCAGTCATGTCACGTTTCATGTTCTCTTCAGCTATGTCACACTTCATCATCATTTCAGTCATGTCAGGTTTATACCTATCAGCAGCATTATGTCTTAATTTGAAGACAATTTATCCTTCAGCTTAATTGTCTTTTCAGTCTACGTGTTCCTTCAGTTCTTATAACTTCATCAGCTTATTATCTTTAATTCGAGGACGAATTTCTCCTTTTTAGAGGGGAAGAATTGTAAAACCCAGTATGGTCATATCTTTAATTCGAGGACGAATTATTGTTTTTAGAGGGGAAGAATTGTAAAACCCGTATTTAAAAATCAGAATATTTAAATACGCGGTTTAATTTTTAATAAACTATATAAGTATTTATTTATTAGACAGAGATATAAACGCAGAAATTAAATACGCAATCCCAGTTTATTTAAATACTATAAATATTACAGTTTATTCAGATAGTAAGTATTAAGTTTCAGATAATATTACGTACGTATTATTTATTATACAAAGATAATTAAACGTTAACAATAATTATGCAGCCTCAGTTTTATTTAAAACGTACGTAATTAATTATTTCAAAAAAAATATATATATAGAAATTAGTCAAGTATTATATAAATAATAATAATTATTCAGTATTACGTAGGTAATTCGTTCATAAAATAGAGACTACATTTCAGAAAATTAAAACACGATCACGAGCTTTACGTAGATAATTTAAACGCAAAAAAAAAGAAAGAAAGAAAGAGTGTTTTGCTCTTTTGGGCCGGGTTAGTATAAAAAAAATAAAACAAAAAGAAACTTGGGCTTTTGGCCCAGCCCGGTTTAAAATAAAACACAGGAAACATAAAATGCCCCCTCCCATTTCACTTGCACGAAACAAAAAAAAAGAGAGAAACTATGGTTTAGACCCCTAAGTGGCCGCCGGTTAAAAAAAAAAAAAAAGATTTTCGGGATTGAATTTCTCCTTCGATTCATGAACGTGTTCAGCCTTACTATAGCAACCTCTTTAAGGTAATCTTTTGATTTTTTTTATATATGTATTATCCGTTTTAATCTTGGAAAACAAGGGAATGAAGCAGAATAAATTAATAAGGGATCGGGGGTGTTGTTTCTCACAGAAACCGAGACACATAAGTGCCTCGGTGTGTTACTGCTGCCCAACCGTGACCACCAGGTGGCTCGGTGGTGGCTCCTGGTTACCAGACTGGGACAAGACAACCCACGCAGGGGGTTATACGATTTAGGGTGTCGGTTTGTTTTGGTGTAGGGAACCGAGACCCTAATGAGTCTCGGTGATTCCTTTTTGGTCAGCCTGAACCCAAAAAGAAAACGCAGCAGGGTGTGTTTGGGTTTAAGTTCCAGCAGGGTGTGTTTGGGTTTAAATTTCAGTAAGGGCGTGTTTGGTTTAAGCAGTGGGGACAGTAAACACTGGCGGCGGAAACTTATATAAAACAGTGGGAACCTAGACAGCAGGGGGAACTAGGTAACTAACGGGGGGAACTCGACCAGCAGGGGGAACTAACAGTGAAAACAGTGGGAACTTTATAACCAGGGCAGTGGGAACTTTATTTCAAAAAGCAGTGGGAATATATAGTAAAAGCAGTGGGAATTATTTTAGTTGGTAAAAGCACTTTGTAAATAAGTTTTCGGAAATAAAATAAAACCTATTCGTTATTCTAGTTATTTAATTAGTAAATTAAATTGATTTTAACATTTTCCTTCTACTATTAAAAGTCGGATTTAACTTATAATTAAATTAATGATTTATTTCAAGAAGACTAAATTGGAAATCCTTCTATTTTAGGAAACTTTATGTGCACAACAAGGTAATAATTATAGTAATATCAGAGTTATTAGGACCCAGTATAATACACAATAACCATAGATAGGTATATACGAATCAGTAGACATTTAAAGATCAGTCGGGTTATTAGAAATACACCAGATACGCAGATTAATCAGATTATACATTACAAGAATAAAATAAATTAAACTAAGAGTAGATGGAAATCGATAATGGTAAACAGTAATCGGTTAACTTAATTTCCGTCCATTATTTATGTAGTATCCGTGAAGTCAGATTCGATCCGTCAGCTTTCAGTCTTATTTCAATATTGGACACGAGGTACGGATTTTCCGTCCTTTCAGTAAGGACTTCCTTTCCTATGCATGATTAGGATTTCCCGTCTGCAGCCAAATGTTTTCCCCAGTATATGTTTAAGTTTATCAGTAATCATGTTAATAACTAAATAAATTGCCTGAGCCTTATATACAAGCACGACCAGTTTATGTACTAGTTACGGAGGTACCGTAACCACGGCACTAGAGGCACCGGTGTCGTGACTCACATGCAGGAGAGTGATATCCTGCATCGTCCCACTCAGCTCAGCTTGGCCATTTTATCAGTATATTTTTAGTGGGGCGTATGGATGCATCCTAGGCTTATAAGTGTTTCATGTTTATCAGGCTGAATGTGGTGTGTGCTCTACATCTTTCACATTGGAGCTGATCCCTCCACCCAGCACAGTTATTTAGAGGTCACCCCTCTACAGCATGACGAGGTCACCCCTCCAGTTATTCATGCACGGTTGTTACAGCACGTGACCTATATAAGCTCTGGCAAATAAAATACAGTAAATGCATGTTTTCAGAATTTATAGTTATATTTCAGTATCAGTATATATGAACCAGGTTTCTCAGATTTTATGCAGAGTTCTACCACATGTTACATATCAGTCTTACAGCTCCAGTATTCTATCGCTTGTTTCATTCTATATATTCTTGTCATGTTTTATATCCGTTCACTGAGCGTTATGCTCAGCCGTAGTTCCTTTCATGTTCTAACGGCAGGTACACCAGGATGCTTTTAGGATTCTAAGAGCACGTGCATTTGGGATGGAAGCTATCCAGACTTCTTATTTTATGCACTTACATTATTTTGTTTATTTGGACATTGTTTAGTCCTTTATTTCAGTATTTTATTCTTCATGTTTTGAGCTTAGGTTGGATTACCGATGTTGGATTCCGGTATTTCCGTTATGGTCATTTAATGTTTTAGTACATTTACCTTATGCTTTGATGACACGCCATAAATATACGTAACGGTCCACTTATCCAAGTGGGGTGTTACAATGGACCTGCTGGTGAAGGGAATTAAGTTTTTATAGGCGAATTGAAGAGCTGTGATTGGACCGAAATTTTCAAATTGCAAAAATATCAAAGATAAATCTTGATAAAGAAGTAATTTATTTGAAATAATAAAGAAAAGATAACCAATCAGCGAAGAAAGCGCCTTAAATATCTTTTAAAAACAATAAAATATTCCCTAACCAAAATTTGTGCAAGCAGGCCCAACGGCTATGAACAGGGTAACGGTATTGTCGGTCAACAGTCAAACAGGTGACATCATGTTTGCAGTCTGCTTATGTGCAAGATACCAGGTGTCACCAACAGAGTGTCACTTATTTGCTGTGAAAAGGATTTTTAGGTATCTAAAATGTCATCCCACCTTAGGACTCTGGTATCCAAAGGAGTCACCATTTAAGCTGATAGCCTATTCAAATAGTGATTATGCTAATGACAACAATGATAGGAAGTCTACAACAGGGGGATGCCAATTTTTGGGAAGCAGGCTTATATCTTGGCAATGTAAGAAGCAGACCATCATGGCAACATCCACAATTGAAGCTGAGTATGTAGCAGCTGCTGCATGCTGTGGTCAAGTTCTTTGGGTGCAAAATCAACTGCTTGATTATGGGTATAACTTTCTTAAAACCAAGATATTCATTGACAACAACATCACCATTTGCATTATAAAGAACCCTGTTTTTCATAGCAAGACTAAACACATTGAAATTAGACATCACTTTATAAGAGATTGTTTTGAAAAAGGACTAATTGTCCCTGAGAAAATTGATACAGAACTTAATGTTTCTGATCTTTTAACAAAAGCCTTTGAAGTAGGGAGGTTTCAGTATCTGGTTGCAGGTATTGGAATGGTTACTCCTTAAAATCTGATGTCTATTTTGTCATGTATGATCAGGGTTGTTTCACTGCTGTTGTTGTATAACTGTTAGTCCATTTTTCCATCACTTTTATTCCACTACTTTTTAACACAGATTCCCCTGTTGGGGTTTATTCCCCTGCTAAAGAGAATTTTTCTCTTAAGTTGGGTGTGTTCTTTTTACAAAAGTGGTTCTATATGGTTTTTAGACTAACAATGCAGAGGTTCATATGGTGCATACTACTCTCATTGGTGGATCAGGTATATATTCTATGTTTCAGGGGAGGTTAGGTCACACCTTTAGGACTCAGGGTATCCTTAGGATACTCATATATGATCTTAGATCATATCCATTGGTGAGTGAGGGTTCAGGGTAATGAGGACCTGCTGCAAAGCTTGTCAAAACCTTGAAACCTTGAGGCACTGTAATGTGTGCTTACATTTCTCTATTAAAATAGCTTGTTGTGTAAATACAGATGTGTGGCACACATTGCCAAGACTAACTGACCATAGGTAAGGGACAAGGTAGGGATGGTGACTGGGGTATGCATATTTTCTTGGGTTAACCTGGTGTAGGGGGACTTATGTATTGACTTTTTGTATTGGAACCACTGCTGAATAGAGGACTCTTGAGTCTCTATGTATCTATCTTGTGTATACAAGTGTGTGCATTAGAGCAGAGCTAGTTAGCATTGGTCTCTCCATGACTAGTACAATACCCTTAGGAAAGTTTCCCCTGCTGGAGTCTTTTCATACCCCTGCTTTCATCTATAGGCTTTCCAGGACCATCCTTACCCCATGGATGATCCTTGTCCATTGGAGTGGACACCTTCTTTCCATCAGACATGCCAAACTTCTTCACAATCTCAGCCACATATTTGTCTTGTGAGATAACTATCCCATCTTTCCACTGCTGAACTTGTAACCCCAAAAAGAAGTTTAGTTCTCCCATGGCACTCATTTGAAATTTATCCTGCATCAATTTGGCGAACTCTTTGCTAAGCATAGAGTTAGTGGATCCAAAAATAATGTCATCAACATAGACTTGTACTAGCAGAAGGTCACCCTTTTGTTTCTTAGTAAACAGAGTCTGATCAATCTTCCCCCTGCTGAATCCATTGTCTAAGAGATATTTAGAGAGAGTACCATACCAGGCCTCTGGGAGCTTGGTGAAGTCCATACATAGCCTTTTTCACCTTGTATACTTTGTCAAGATGTTCTGGATCTTCAAACCCTGGAGGTTGCATAACATAGACTTCTTCATCAATGGTTCCATATAGAAAGGCACTTTTCACATCCATTTGAAAAACAGTGAAGTCCATGAATGAAGCATAAGCAAGGAATAATCTAATGGCCTCAATCCTGGCAACTGGAGCAAATACCTCTTCATAATCAATTCCCTCTTCCTGAGTATACCCTTGTGCCACTAGTCTTGCTTTGTTCCTGACAACTATTCCCCTTTCATCCTTTTTGTTCCTGAGGACCCACTTTGTCCCAATAGGCCTTGCCCATTTGGGACAATCTACCAGAATCCAAACCTCTTGTATGTCAAATTGTAAGAGCTCCTCTTGCATGGCTTCAACCCAGCTTGGGTCATTTAAAGCCTAAAAAATCTTCTTTGGCTCTTCTTGTGACAAAAATGCAGTAAACAGACAACATTGCATGTTGTCATGATTGAACTTCATGGTGATGTTAGCAATGAAGTTGTGCTCCTTTGCTGTATACCTTGTATGCCTAGGAGCTTCAGGATTACCAATGATTTGAGAGATAGGGTGATCCTTATTGATTCTGTAGGTAGGCTGCATGATGACTTCTGTTTCATCTTCTTCCAAATCAGAATTGATAGGGCTATTTTGATTAGGAAAGAAGTCCTCAAAGGAGCTTCCAAATGAGACAGCATGACCTAGAGATGGGTGTTGGTGAGCAGAATGAAGCTCTGAGTAACTAGGACCTCCACTCTTGATGATTCTGCTTCCACTACTAGATATAGTAGGACCATCAGTTATGGGTGTAGATGATGAAATGAGTGGGGATTCTCTTTCTGCATCATTAGCCTCATTAGCAATAGGATCCTTTGTGGAAGAGGAAGCAACTGGTCTAGCAGGGGAATCCTGGATTCCACTGCTTTCAGCCATTCCACTTCCTTCAGTCATGGCAGGGGATGAGATTGGCTGTTCTTTTCCTAGAGAAGAATTATCTTCTTGAACATCAGCTTCAATAGGAAACAATGAGGGTACATTCATGTACCTCAGGGGTGACTTCTCTGCACCAGTTGTTTCTTGAGTACCTGAAATGTTAGTGTTCTGCAAGGCAACAGGTACATAATTCATAGACTTTGAAAGTACTTCTATATCAAAGAACCAGTCAGGACCTGTTTGAACATCTTCAGGTTTGTCTTCAACAAAGTTCACATGAAGATTTTCTGTGATTTTGCTTGTCTTCTTGTTGAAGACCCTATATCCCTTGCTGTTTAATGAATAACCCACAAAGTATCCATCATCACCCTTTTCACTAAACTTACCTAGATTGTCAATGGTGTTCAAGATGATCACATGACACCCAAAAGGTCTGAAAAAGTTAATTAAGGGAGGTCTTCCATTAAACAGCTGATAAGGGGTCTTGTTGTGTACCTTAACAACCAAGGCCCTGTTTTGTACATAACAAGCAGTGGATACAGCTTCAGCCCAAAAGATAACTGGAAGTTTGGAATCAGACAGCATAGTTCTTGCAGCTTCAATGAGTGTCCTATTCCTTCTTTCTGCCACTCCATTCTGTTGAGGTGTTCTAGCAATGCTGAATTGCCTTTTGATGCCTTTGTTTATGCAGAAAGAGTCCAGTTTCTGATTTCTGAACTCACCACCATTGTCTGATCTTATGGTAACTACCTTCATGCTTTTTGATAGTTCAATTTGATTGATGAACCCAATTAGTACATCAGCTGTGTCACTCTTCTCAAATAAAAAGAATGTCCATGTGAACCTTGAAAAATCATCAGTAATCACTAGACAGTACCATTTCTTCATTATGCTTGCCAAGAAGTAGGACCAAAGAGATCCATATTCAGTAGTTCCAATGGCTTGGTGGTGGACATACTTGTTTTTGATTTGCAAGATGCTCTGTGTTGCTTCCCTTTCAGACATGCAGCACAAGTATGTTAATTGGCAAAGGATTTGGAAGGAAGACCATGAACCAGATTATACTTGACTAGTTTGTTCATGTTCTTGAAATTGAGATGACCAAGTCTTCTATGCCATTTCTTACATTCATCTACTGAAGCTTTGGCAATGAAACATGTTTCATTGTCTTGGAGAGATATGTCCTTGAGATCAATTGTGTACATCTTTATAGATTGGTTATTCTCCTTAGCATCTCTTTCTAGAATTACAATGTGATCCCTATAATCACTTTCTCTTTGCTTATACTCTCTTATGGTGGACTCTAACTGTTCTAAAGCACGTTTATAATTATCAAGATCATTATCACAATTGATATAGTCAGATTTTATCTTTCTGATTTGATCTTTCAAAGATTCAGTATTTTTCCTACAAGCTTTAGTACAATATGAGTCATCATATACCTCATTGTCAGAGCTGGAACTTGACATGGCCATAAGTGCAAAGTCTTCTTCCTTTTCCTCAGCAATCAAAGCTTGATTTCTTTCCACATTCTCTGTCATAGCACTCCAGTCCCATCCACTTGCTCCATTTATCCCCTGCATGGCTACTGATGAGACGGCTTTTATACATGGTCTCATCGTTCTTTTTGGACTTAAAATGCATTAAATATCATCAAAATACCCAAATATATGCTTGTGTTTGTTGCTTGTGTATTTTAGGTACGGATATTGAGACAATGACAAAAGATCACAAGAATCATGCAAAAACGAACACGGGAAACGAAGCCGCACAATGAACCAAGCCCTAGTGAAGACTTTCCCAAGATCAACCCTTGAAGATTTGAAGAATTATGAAGAAGGGTCCTCCAATTATGAAGAATTGACACTTTATACCCTTGTATCCTCATAATTACAAGTTTGGTCCCTAAAGTTTGTCAAAATTACCAAAAGGGCCCTTAACTTTGAAGAATTGACAAGTTTAGCCCCTCAACAAAGCTAAATTGTCAACCAATATCATCCACAAAGTCAAATATATCATGAAGTCCTTCAAAGAACAAGAAATGACAAGTTTGGTCCTTTGAAAAATCCAAAATTACAAAAAGGACCCTCAACTTTCAACAATTGGCAAAAATGGTCCCTCATATATCAAGACTTGGCAAATTCAGTCCTCCAAAATGACAATTATACAAGTCTAGACCATTACCTTTGAAGAAAATACCAAACCAGCCCTTGAAGAATTCAATTATGGCAAGAAATACCCCTGAATTCATGTTACAAAAGTTTATGGGCCAAAAATGTAAAAAGTCCAAAGTTGATACGGCTTAAATGGGCGCTGATAGAGTTTTGTTTGCAAATGACAAGAAGAAAAGAAGTAAGGGGTTAAACCTGGGCGACACAATAGATACCTTAACCAGTGAGGGGGTGACACGTGCCCCACTCACTCAAATCCACCAATCCCCTTCCACCCTTTGTCCACCTCAGATATCCACCCACAACTGAATTAACAAACCCTTAATTAAATATTTAATTAAGGGCGCTAAACACCCAATTTAAAAACCAAACGGATTAAAACCTTGTTCTTGGTGTTCTTCACATAATTTGGGGATTTTTGACTAAACAAAAATTAAGCAGCCATCCCTTCCAGATTTAAGATTAAGTGGATACTAAACACAACCCAACCTTAAACATGGACACCTCATCACCCCATTTGTCTCCTAGTGTCTCCCCTGCTCCACACCCATGCATACTGCCAAAAAGATGGCAGCAATCCAACGTCCCACATTCATGCTTACTTTCTAAGCATCTTATGAGCCATTAGATCACAACTTCATGCCAGCTATCTTCACAAGGGTCCAAATTCAGTCACATGATTCAAGATGAAGACAAAGACCTCAAGGGCATTTTTGGGACTTTAGCATTAGGGTTTACACGTTTTGCAGCTTGCTAGGACCTTGTACACCCTCTATATAAAGGGTCTAGTTCATTTCATTTGTTCCTGCTTTTGGTTTTTCCTTTGTTCAAACACTTGTAAATCCTTTTTCAGTTTTATGAATTTGAGTTAAGTGATTTGAAGAAAGACCAAGTGCCACCTTTATTCTGTTGTTTATGTTCTTAGTTTACTGCTTTTGAATTTAAAAACCTGTTTTCAAAAGAGGAGTGTGCACAAGTTTGCATATTTTCCTCATTTTCTTGATATTTTGCTAAGTCTTGTTCCAATCTTGGAATTCTTGGGCTATAGGGCTGATCATAGCATCCTAACTGAGTTGGTTAAGGTGTGGTGAGGCTTATAACTTGGGGATAATCAAGTGTGGGGTAACAAGTTTGCATCAATCAAGATTTTTCCAAGTTTCTGATTTTTCATGTTATTGTGCTTAACCCTTGTTGAATCTTAGCAGGCTTTTGTGGAAGCTTGTGCTTGTTCTTGCTAGCACATAAGCTCAAAATTCGTGGGTGTGGATGTACATCCATGAGGTTTGCTTACTTAATCTCCAAATCTGCATAAATTGTGATTTTTGGTGATATTTGTATGAAACTGTTGTTCTTGTGAATTTTGTGGCTTGTTCTTGCTTGAATCTGTTATTTAGACTTGTTAGAGTGTTAATTGATGCTTGGTTGGCCTGAGATCTTGTTTTGCTTTTGAAAATCTTGATTTGAAAAAGTTAAAGGGGTGTTTGGGTCTACTGATTTATGCTTGTAATCTGATTTTGTGTTAAGGTAAAGTGTTGTTTATGCTTTGTATCTGATATACCTTTGTTTGAGAGTGTTTTGCTGCAAGTTATTGGGTTTGAACACTTGAATTGATCAATCTGCTATTAAGACCTTGTTTCTGCTTGTTTAGACCTAGGATTTTGGGAACACTTAGTGTGTATGCATGCTTAGGGATAAAAGTGGTTTAAACAAAGTTAACTTAACCTGTTTGAAAGATTTGAGGTGTTGAAATTGGCTTGTGTGTCAAATACATCAGCAAAAGTATAAATCTGCTTGTGTAGTGTTCATCAGTAACTTTCATAGCTTGGATCTTGCTTAATTCTTTGAACCAGTGCATGAAACCTGTTTAGACTTGCTTATTGGAGTTTATTATAGCTTGTGTGTGCATTTGGTTGAATTTGGTTGGCTGAATTGCTCTTAAACTGCTCTTGAATGCTAAACTGCTCATTGTTCATGTCTGTGCTATATCTGGTGATAAATTGATTAAACTGTATCAATTGGCTGTTTGTGATTGTGTTATTTTGCTTGTTATTGACTCCTTTTGATCCAAAGATCAATTGGGTGCCTTTGTGAAAACTGAATCCAAGAAAAAGTCACTAAAGACAACAAGTCAAAATAGTCAAGCAGTGGGAAAAGTTCCCACTGCTCAACATCCAAAACTAGCCCCTGCTAGTGCAATTTTATC
Source organism: Glebionis coronaria (assembly GCA_025667525.1). Classification (NCBI taxonomy): domain Eukaryota; kingdom Viridiplantae; phylum Streptophyta; class Magnoliopsida; order Asterales; family Asteraceae; genus Glebionis; species Glebionis coronaria. The sequence continues at coordinate 462,927,973 of CM046875.1, read as the reverse complement.
ATCAGCTTATCAATAAGCTATTCTAGCTTATTCTGACTTGCAACAACTTAATTTTTGTAATAGATCTTCATTATTTGACCCATTTAAGTGAACTGGAGCTTATCAGACTTTGACTTTGACTTTTCACTAGAAAACCAACTTGTTTGACTTTTAAGATAAGTGCTTATTTGATTTTCCAGCTTATTGAGTGTGCTTATTTGAAAGTTCTTTGGTTTTTAAGCTTAGTTTTGTCAAAAGAAACATTTTGCAACTTGAATCAGCTTCTGAGGTGGTCTAGATCATAAAAACGACTATTTTGTCGTTTTGTGAATAAGTTGTTGACTTGTTTCTGGCTTATTGAGTGGTCTTATTTGAAATTTCTTTTTACAGAAGTCTTTGTTAGGTCAAAAGAAGGTTGTGTGTTAAATTTTAGCTTATGGCATCAGCTTATAGCTTAATGGGCCAAAAAGCCCATTAAGAATAAGCTGCTTATTATAAGTTAGCTTATTTCACATTTTCAGCTTTTGGGTCTTTGGAAAAAGTTGTTTAAAATCAAATTTTGAGTCAACCTGTGCTTTTTGAGCACTTTTTCTTATTGGGCCTTAATTAAGCCCAATAAGGGACTGTTTAGGGTTTGGCCCATTTTCTAGGCCTAATAGGGGTATTTAGGTAATTTCACTTTCATTTCTGAGTTATTTAGGTTAAATTAAGCTAGTTTGCAAGTTTTTAGAATTTTTTATAATTTTTGGATTTTTAATATTATTTTAATATTATTTTATTATTAAAAATTAAAAGTCTGATTTTCTAGGTTTTTATATTTTTCCTAGGTTCTAAATACTTAATTAGGATTTTTGCAACTTTCCAAATATTTTTTAGGTCTTTTAATTATTTGTTATAATTAATTTAAGATTTAATTGATTTTAGGAGTTTTTAATTATTTAAAAATAGTTTAAATTGGTTTTAAAATTTTGAAAAATAGTTTTTAGCTTAATTAGAGTATTTTTGAGGTTTACAAACTTGAAAATCTTGTTTAGGGCTTTTTAATAATTAATTTTGATTTTTAGGGCTTTAATTAGCATTAAAAAGTCATTATCTAATTAATTAAAAGGTTTTTGCAAGTTTTGATTTTTTGTAAACTCTTAGATTATTATTAAGGATTTTTGGTGATTTTTAGGAATTTTTAGGGTTAAATTTTAATTTTGGTGGTTTTTACGACTTTACGTGTACGCCTTTTTAGACTTAGTTTAATCCGTCTTCATAACCGTCATTCTTTTCTAATCCCTTTTCTATTTTTCTTTTCTCAAATATAATCACAAATTAATCCAAGTCATTACACACATAACACACTAGCCTCCTTGAGAACGAACTTAATTGGGTCATTCACACACGGTTTTCCTAAATCGTCGTGCTCACTTGCCCTTTTTATTGCACTCTTTTCCTAAAGGGTTGCAAAACTTCAACATCAATTTTGGCGCCGCTGCCGGGGAGGCGTGTTGTGTTTTGATTTGGCATTGTTGTTTTTATACTAACCATAATTAGTATTTGTATTAGTAGCACTCTACTAATACGTATTATCGTTTTTCGGTTTTTGTGTGAATATTATTACTATATTGTATACGTAGAACAATAAATACACAAGTACTCCAAATACGTGAGCAATCACAACCTTGACTTGGGAGGTCATTACCCAATCATTGTATTCGAATCTCAAACCAAAGAAAAAGGCAAAAATAGATAATTACTTTCGTGAAGCTTAATCTTGAAAATACAAACTATAAGGTGGGTATAAGGCGGATATTATAAAATATATCCTAAGGAAAAAGGCTCTTAAGTGCTTCGCGCCGCCTCGTTTCCCCGCTTGCTTGTGAGTATTTGATTGTGAGAGTGAATCGAGGGTTTTGCCGCCCAAAGTATTACTAAGTATCATATATATTTTCTTGGTTTCAATTTGATTAAACCCTCTTGAACGATTTGGTGTTCCACCATCGTTCTAAAGTCATCGAAGGCGTTCACTCCACGTGTTCGTTTTCATTCCTTGAGGCTTCGTTAATCAAGAGATTTGATTAGTGAGGAGATTTGTGGACTCATTGTCTACTTAATACATTTCACCAAGTTCCAAAAAAAGGTTAATACAATCAAAAACCACAAAAAAATTAAAAAAATACAAAACACCAAAAAGAATCTTCTTTGCTCATCCCCTCGTTGTACGTGACGTTTATGCTAACTCGAAATCAAGCAAGACGTGCTCGTAAACGAAAAAACAAATCTATCACTCCAAACAATTCTAGTGAGGAGTCTCCTATTGACGAACCCATTGTAAGAGAAGCACCAACCATGGCGAATCGAACTATGATGGAGTTACTTCAAGCACCCACCGAGGGTTATGGAGAGGCTATTGTGATTCCCGCTATCCTTGCGGAGAATTTTGAGGTTAAGACGGGTTTGTTGTCCATGATTCAAAACAACAAATTCCGTGGTGATGAGAAGGACAATCCTCACAACCATATCCGCCAATTCAATCGTCTTACCGCTACTTGCAAGTTTAAGGATGTGTCTAACGACTCGATTAAGATGATGCTTTTTCCGTATTCCTTAGCGGGGCCCGCAAAAATTTGGTTAGAGAAAGAGCCACCCAATTCTATATTGACGTGGAAGGATCTCGTGTCTAAGTTTGTGAACAAATTTTTTCCGCCCTCTAAGACTACACACTTGAAAAACGAGATTTCAAAGTTTTCACAAGAATTTAATGAAAGTTTTTCAACGGCTTGGAATAGGTTTAAGGAAATGTTACATGAATGTCCTCATCACGGTTTTTCCGATTTGCATCAAATTGACACGTTTTACAATGGACTTAATGATCATGAAAGGGATTATTTGAATGCCGCCGCGGGTGGTAATTTTTTGTGTAAAACGGTTGAGGAAGCTTTGGTGATTATTGAAAATAGATCTAAGGTGTATAGTCCTCGTAGCACGTCTAGTGTTCGTAAGGCTTCGTCTTCGGCTTCACCTTCTTTGTCTAATACTATCGATGCTTGCCAAATTGAGGCGAACTTGGAAAACAAGATTTTTGATAAGTTGAAAGGACTTTTGATTGAGTTTAAAGTTGGTGAACCAAGTGCTCCCGCTACGGTTAAAGCGGTTGAGGTTTCTTGCATGTATTGTGGTGGAGGTCATGATTTCTCCGAGTGCATTACCAACGGTGGTAACACTTCGAGTGCCTTTGCGGCCACGGGAAATTATAACCAAAACGGTCAAGTTTCCCGCTCTAATCAAATGACTCCACCGGGTTTTGGATCAAATCAAAATGCTAACAACTATCGCAACAATCAAGTTGGTTTTAAGAACAATTACAACAAGGGAAATTATGGGAATCAAGGGGCTAATAATCAAGTTTCAAACAAAAATGATTTTCAAAATAACAACAAGAGTTTGCAAACATTGAAAGATCTTCCAAGTGAGTTTGTTGAATATGCTAGTGGTAATGATGCTAGGTTTGACAACATTCAAAGAGAAATAATTAGCCTAAGATCCGAGTTCAAAAACGACTTGAAGAAAGAGTTGAAAAATGAGTTAGCTAATGAACTTAAAATCCACACCAACAAGATGGAAGGAAATGTCACTAGGTTGCAACAAAACCAACAAAAGATGGAACAAGGGCAACATGAGATTAAACAAGAGATGCTTAAGGCCGAGAAAAGGCAAACCGAAGCCGTATTGAGGCAATCTAATTTTGAAGATAAAATCTCGTCTATGTTTGAGGCAATAATGTGTAAACCGTCGTCAAGTGGTCTTCCTAGTAACACCATATCCAACCCTAATGGTGAGATGAAAGTGATTACCACACGTAGTGGTAAGACACTAAAGGAGCCGATTCCTCAACCAATTGCTCCTACGGAGGAAGCAATTGAGGAAGAACCCGAGGTGGTGGTCGAAAAGGAGCATATTTCAAGCCCACAAAGTACCGCTCATGCCACACCTACGGTTGACCCATTACCATCATTGGAACCCGAGATTCCAAAGGCTATGCCTATGCCTCAACCCACACCACCCTTGCCTTACCCATCGAGACTTAGGAAGGAGAAACGACAAGAGCGCGACAACTATCAATTTGAGCTTTTTATGAAAATGTTTCGTGATTTGCACTTTAATGTGAGTTTCGCCGACGCCTTGGTCATGATGCCTCGATTTGCCGCTAACTTTAAGAGTATGTTGAACAACAAGGAAAAATTACACCAAAAGTCTAGTTGTTCGTCGGTTTATCTTAATCGCATACCTCAAAAAGTCGGTGATCCCGGTAAATTTTTGATCCCTTGTGCAATCCAAGACATGGAAGAATGCTTCGCATTGGCCGATCTTGGTGCTAGCATTAACTTGATGCCACTTGCAATCTACAAGTCGCTCAATCTTCCTAATCTTACTCCTTCACGAATGTCTATTGAGTTGGCCGATCATTCCACGATTCTTGCATGTGGTTTGGCGGAAGACGTTTTTGTGAAAGTGGGGAAGTTCTACTATCCCGTAGACTTCATTGTTGTTGACATCCCCACGGATCCTCAAGTTCCTCTCATTTTAGGTCGTTCGTTTTTAGATACGTCTATGGCTTTGATCGATGTGCATGCTAGAAAGATCACCTTACGTTTCAACGACGAGGAACTTGTTATAAACGCAACTCAAAACTCTCAAATTTCTCATGTTTATTCCGTTGCAACCATAAACCTCGTTGATATGATCGACGTGGTTTGCGAGGAATTTTCACAAGAAGTTCTAGGTTTTGGTGATGAAGAAACTAGTGGCAATCCCACTATGTTAGATCCAATTCTTGATAATTCGACACCAACCTTCACTCCTTTCGAAGGTGGTGGTTTTACGTTGGAAGAATTCGATGTTCCACGAACTTGTGACGAAGACCTCGACAATTATGAGGACTTCTCGATTATCAAGGATTTTCTCAACGATTTCCCATTTCCTCCACCCGAGGAGGTTATGAGTATCGAGCCCAAATCTTCACTTGAGGAACCACCTATCCTCGAGTTGAAAGATTTACCTCCTCACCTCGAGTATGTCTATTTGGAGGAGGACGACAAGTTGCCGGTTATTATTGCGAAGGAACTTTCGAATGATGAAAAAAACGCACTTGTCGATGTTCTTAAGGACCACAAAGGGGCGATTGCGTGGAAGTTATCCGACATTAAGGGGATTGATCCCAAATTTTGTACCCACAAAATCTTAATGGAGGAAGATTTCAAGCCAACAATCCAAAGTCAAAGAAGGGTGAACCCCAAAATTCACGATGTCATCAAAAAGGAGGTCCTTAAACTCCTTGACGCGGGAATGATTTACCCTATTTCCGATAGCCCTTGGGTGAGTCCTATTCATTGTGTCCCTAAAAAGGGAGGGATGACCGTTGTGCCAAACGATGCCAACGAGTTAATTCCCACGAGACTCGTGACCGGATGGAGAGTGTGCATTGACTATCGAAAGTTGAATGAAGCCACTCGAAAAGACCATTTTCCCTTGCCCTGCATGGACCAAATGTTGGAGCGTCTTGCGGGAAACGATTTCTATTGCTTTTTAGATGGTTTTTCCGGTTACTTCCAAATTCCCATCGATCCTCGTGATCAAGAAAAAACTACGTTTACGTGTCCATATGGAACGTTTGCCTATCGTAGAATGCCATTCGGACTTTGCAATGCACCGGGAACTTTTCAACGATGCATGATGGCTATTTTTCATGATATGATCGAGAAGACGATGGAAGTCTTCATGGATGACTTTTCCGTGTTTGGTGATTCCTTTACTTCGTGTTTGTCGAACCTTGAGAGAATGTTAAAACGTTGTGAGGAAACCAACCTTGTGCTCAATTGGGAAAAGTGTCATTTTATGGTTAAGAGTGGAATCGTCTTAGGGCACAAGGTCTCGAAAGCGGGGATTGAGGTAGATCAAGCTAAGGTAGACGTCATCGCCAAATTACCTCATCCCAAAACCGTTAAGGGAGTTAGGAGTTTCCTAGGCCACGCGGGCTTTTATCGACGATTCATCAAGGATTTCTCGAAGATTTCTCGACCCATTACACATCTTCTTGAAAAAGAGGCACGTTTTGTCTTTGACGAAGATTGTGTACGAGCCTTTGAGATCCTTAAGAGGAAACTTACCGAAGCTCCCATTCTTGTTGCTCCAAATTGGAACCTCCCCTTTGAACTTATGTGTGATGCAAGTGATTACGCTATTGGGGCCGTTTTGGGGCAACGTCATGATAAGCATTTCTTGCCTATTCACTATGCTAGCAAGACGATGACCGAGGCTCAACTTAAATACACTACAACGGAAAAGGAGTTCCTTGCCGTGGTGTATGCATTTGAGAAATTCCGACCTTACCTCGTCTTGACGAAATGCATAGTGTATACGGACCATTCGGCTATCAAGTATCTCATGGCTAAACAAGATGCAAAGCCGAGATTACTTCGTTGGATTCTCCTCCTTCAAGAATTTGATCACACCATTGTTGACAAAAAAGGAGCCGAGAATCTAGCGGCCGATCATCTCTCTCGTTTGGAAGATCCTCACCAAAGTTTTTACGAGCCCAAGGAAATCACCGAAACATTTCCGCTCGAGACACTTGGTTTAGTGAATTCCAAACTTGATTCTTCTACCCCATGGTTTGCGGATTTTGCAAATTACCATGCGGGTAACTTCATCGTTAAGGGTATGACAACTCAAGAAAAACGAAAATTCTTTCGTGATGTCAAGTTCTACTTTTGGAACGACCCTTACTTGTTTCGAACTTGTGCGGATCAAATCATCCGTCGTTGTGTATTTGGCACCGAAGCTTCTAATATCCTTAGAGCTTGCCATGAGGGACCCACGGGTGGTCACCACGGTGCTAATCTCACGGCTAAAAAGGTGTTTGATGCCGGCTTCTTTTGGCCTACTATTTACCGAGATGCACAAAATCTTGTGAAGTCTTGTGATTCATGCCAACGACAAGGAAAAGCCTCACAAAAAGATGAAATGCCACAAAATATCATTCAAGTATGTGAGATCTTTGACGTTTGGGGCATAGACTTTATGGGGCCGTTCCCATCATCTCGTGGTAATAAGTACATTCTCGTTGCGGTTGACTACCTTTCTAAGTGGGTGGAGGCGAAGGCCTTGCCCACTAATGATGCTCGTGTGGTAGTCAAGTTCTTGAAAAGTTTGTTTGCTAGGTTTGGAACCCCTCGTGCTATCATAAGCGATCGTGGAACCCATTTTTGTAATGACCAATTTGAAAGGGTTCTAAGGAAATATGGGGTTACACATCGTCTTTCTACGGCTTATCACCCACAAACGAGTGGGCAAGTCGAGGTTTCAAACCGAGCATTGAAGAGGATTTTGGAAAGATCCGTGGGGGAAAACCGACAATCTTGGTCGGATAAGTTAGACGATGCTTTATGGGCCTTTAGGATCGCTCATAAGACACCCATTGGGTGCACTCCCTATAAGCTTGTGTATGGAAAGAATTGTCATTTGCCTATCGAGTTAGAACACAAGGCTTATTGGGCCCTAAAGCATTGTAATGATGACATGGAGACCGCGGGGAAACACCGGAAAATGCAATTAAATGAATTGGATGAATTAAGGGACATTGCTTATGAAAATTCATTGATTTATAAAGAGAAAACTAAAAAGTTGCATGATTCAAAAATTAAAAACCGGGTTTTTAACATTGGGGATCAAGTTTTACTTTTTAATTCAAGATTGAAAATATTTTCCGGTAAATTGAAATCCCGTTGGTCCGGTCCATTCACCGTGACTCAAGTATTTCCTTATGGGACCATCGAGCTAGCTCAAGATGATGGTCCTAACTTCAAGGTGAATGGACATAGGTTGAAGCACTACTTCGGTGGGGAAGTTCCATCCTTGAACTACCTCGACCAAGTCACCTTCCCCAATGATAATTAGTGTTGAGGGGATCGAGTCGAGCTCATGACTCGGTAATCAAAAACGAGGAGCCTCGTGGGGGAGTCCCATGCTTATCCTATGTACATATTATCGCTTTCTTAGTCTAATGTAGCTTACGTGTGGGGATTTGTGCCCTTCCAACCTTTGTTCCATGGTTGTTTGTGATATGTGGTTTTTAGATCATGATCTTCACGATTGGAGCCTCTCGTTTTCGTTTTATGGGAGCACTCGATCGTTTGCTTTGGAGACATTTCTCAATACCCATGATGTATCCTTTGATGTTCTAACCTTAGGTTTTTAGCACACTTCATAAACGGCTATTACTTAATGGTTACACCCTTTCCATGCTAGATTAGGCATTCGACTACGTCTTTAGTATGGGGGTGTTTGCACCCGTAGACTCGAAACATTGAGGACAATGTTTAACTTTAGTATGGGGGGTGAATAGATACTTGCCTTGCCAAACCTTCACGCTTTCCAAAGTTTATCGTTTTGTTTATCATTTTGTTGCAAAATAAGGCTAAAAATGGCCAAATTTAAAATTTTTCTCATGTTTTATAAGTGTTTGAAGACACGAATGTAGGTTTTCCGATGGCGAGAATAAGAGTAATTTTTGACTCGACCGTGCGTGTTGAGCACTTAGCTTTGATTCCTTAACTACACATTAGGCTAAGTCTCTTAAATGAGGACGAGAAATGATAGGGTTAATTATAAGTTACTATGCTAAACGTAGAGTACTCGTATTCTTTCAAAAACTCATGTGTTCTCGTTGTTTGCTTATTCTCCCTTCGCATGTAAATATTTTTTGCTTAATAAATATTGACTTAGCGGTTTAGTTGGGATTGTTGGGTTGCTAGTCTTTTCTAGTAGCTTCCGTGTAATTAAATTGGGAAGACATTAAGATATCGCCAGCGTCACGGTTTTGAAGTATTGGCACCCTAATAATCGAAAGCTTCACCCAATAATAAGATTTCAAGTGCTCACCTAAATCAAGCAAATAATTTGAAGCCCCACAAGGCCGAAAAATATATGCAAAATTGAAAGTGAATCAAGCCTTAATCTTCGAAGCTTTAAAGATCCAAAATTCGCCTTAGCGTGAGGATATACGTCTTTGGCTAATAAAACCACCGATGAGGCGGATAATAAAAGGCAAGGCAAGACCGAAGTCATAATAAAAGCTTCATGGCGAAGTTGAATAAAAGATGGAGGTAAACCATAGATAATAAGGCCCTTCCGTTAGGGGGCGTATAAAAGTCTTGGTAATAAGTCTCATGTTCAAAACCGTTATAAAACCGTGTTTATCGATTCTTCTTGTCAACTTAATTTTTTAACATCGTCGTCTATTAGGAGGGGTTATTGATTTGATGGTCTTAGTTACACCGTTAGGACTCTATTTTTAGACCTAAATCTCTATTATCGCATAAGTCAAACAATGTATCCTCGTGAAACATTCAAGACATCATAAAATATAAGAGATACAACTTAGGAATAATGGGAGGATAAGTACGTGATTAGGGCATATGAGTAGTGTTAGCATTACTAACTTATAATGACAATGATCTCGTTGCACGCTTAGCATGGAATTAGAGTGAAAATCGAGGACGATGAAATTATTTCTAACGAAGCATTCACGTGTTCTTATTCTATGAACCTAAACGTCCCATTTTGCGATGAAAATCATACATTATGTCTATAACACAAGTAGTAGTAATAGTAGTAGTGTAGCTAGTTTATCATTCAATAAAGTGAATAAAATTAAATTTTGGAGATGCTTTGATACTTTATTCTAGCATTGCGTGAGGGCACGGCAATGGTTTAGTATGGGGGAGTGATGAGACGGCTTTTATACATGGTCTCATCGTTCTTTTTGGACTTAAAATGCATTAAATATCATCAAAATACCCAAATATATGCTTGTGTTTGTTGCTTGTGTATTTTAGGTACGGATATTGAGACAATGACAAAAGATCACAAGAATCATGCAAAAACGAACACGGGAAACGAAGCCGCACAATGAACCAAGCCCTAGTGAAGACTTTCCCAAGATCAACCCTTGAAGATTTGAAGAATTATGAAGAAGGGTCCTCCAATTATGAAGAATTGACACTTTATACCCTTGTATCCTCATAATTACAAGTTTGGTCCCTAAAGTTTGAAAAATTACCATGGCTTTAGCACCAGAATCATCATCTCTTGTTTCCTTTCTGTAGCTATTTCCAGTCTTGGGTCCTCTGCATTCCCTGGCAAAATGACCCTTCTTGCCATAATTGTAGCATTCAACTTTTGTTTTATCAAACCCAGCCACATCAGAGGGATTAATTGAGATCTTCTTCCCATACTTCTTGTAGAACCTGTTGGCTCTCATGCTGAGCAGAGCCATATTCCACTTGATATCCATCTCTTCTAGCCCTTGCTTACTGATTTGACTTAGATCTTCATGTAACACAGTCGATCCTTGTGGCCCTTGAGATGCTATAAAAGCACAAGCAGTATCAAGGCTGAATGTAGCTGGTCTTTCTTCATCATAGGAAGGTCCAGACCTGGTAGCAGGGGAATAAGTAGCAGGGGCTACTTCAATTCCACTGTTCTTGGAGATTCCACTGCTTTGTGATATGAATGCCATGTTAGCAGTGGAATCAATGAATCCACTTGAGTTGGTGGGAATTGTTCCTTTTGACTTCATCTCATTGACAACAGGTTCAAAAACTTTTAAGTTATTATATATGTCATCAATGTCTTTTTCGTCCAAGTCATCCTTATTCTGCCAAATTGCCTTATAGACAAACCATTCTTTCTGGAGGCTGTTAAGAAACTTGGTATTCACCTGCTCTTTTGATACCTCAATATCAAAGAATTCCAACTGGGCCACCATATCTTGAAGCCTATTGTAAATAGCTCCAATTGATTCATCACCAATTGCTTTGAAGGAAGCAAAATCATTCAGCATTTGATTTTTCTTCTTCTTCTTTGTGGCTTCCTTTCCTCCAAATGTTTTGCCTATGGCTTCCCATAGATCCTTAGCTGTTTTGTATTTCCTGAATCTGAGTTGATGTCTATCAGGTAGAGCCAACAGCAATGAGCTGTGAGCCCTGACATCATGCCTTCTAGCTAGTATCTCCTTATCACACAGAGCAGCAGATTTCTTCTTGTCCTTACCTTTGGAACTTTCACCTTTTTATTCTTCCTTACCATCATCAACCACCATTGTTTTGGTGAATTGATCACCAAACTCTATAATCTCCCAAAGAACATAGTGTTCCATTTTCAGATATTGTTGGATTCTGAATTCCCATAATTCAAAGTTTTCAGGATCCAACATGGGTAACTTGAGGTTATTATGGTTGTTGCTGTTTGAGGATGAATCTGAAGACATGTTTGCTATGAGGACATGTTGAATCCAAGATCGTTAGACTCAAACAGTCGAAACCATTTTATCTAGGTTGCTCATCATTCATATGATAACATAGCGGAATTAGAACAATGATCATGAATAAGATGTTTAACAAAGATGAATAATTCCCAAAAGGATTTGTATTAATCATTAACACAAATCACTCTAGGTGTGTATACATTGAATCCCACACCTAGAGATCATAATAGCAGTAGGTTACATTTTGTGTGTTGGAACTGATAAATAAAACCTACGTCTGGTGGTTCCTTTTATAACATAAGGAAACCAGATATACATGGAAACTAAATAAGATAATAATGACTAAATCAAAACAGAAATATTCATTCCTATCCTATATTTGACCAAATCTTTCATTCGTATCATATATGGCAGGGGGAACTCCAGCAGTGGAAACTCCAGCAGGGGAATCTTCAAGCAGTGGGATGTTTCACTAGCAGGGGAAACTTTCTTGTATTTTGTCCACCAGCTTGAAGTTTCTCCTAATGCCATATTTGGTCCTTCTTGTTTCCATAGTGATTTGACTCATTAACTTTTGACCCAACAATCTTCCCCTAGTTGATGATGTCAAAACACTTCCCCTTAAGCATACACACCAAAGATCAACAGGCTGAACATTCTCTGTAGACAACTTCCCCTTTTTGACATGATCAAATAGGGGTCTTCTATGTGAACAACCTTGATTTTCAACTACTACTAACCAATATCATACATCAAACCCAACTATTCTACTTTTCAAAATACCCTTCATGAAGCACATAGGGGTGTTCCTAATAAAAAATGATTTTGAGCAGTAGATACTTACACTAGTTGTAGTAATACTAATGAGAAGTAGCAAAAATCTTCACCTTGACGTCGTATGTGAATGACTAACACTTTATCAAATGAGCTTCCCCTTAAAGTTGTGCTAGTCATTGATGAATCTTCAATTCTTTAGGCTTTATGTAATGATTACATATGAAGAAACCTGATTATAACTTACTTGATGATGAAGAAGAATAACCCGAACCTGCATTCTATATCTTGTACCAACCATGTGACAAAGAGGCTTTGCATACTAAATCCTCATTTTTAATGAGACACTGAGCACGATAATGTAACTCCTTCAAGTGATAGAAAATATGTGCATAGAGTACCATAAGAAAAATCACATATTCCTAGATCTTGTATCACTTTGTCACTAGGTGTTTAAGAATAAAACACATACCCGCGAAAATCTAATTCGTCCTCAAATAAATGATAAAAACTTTTCTTCATAATCAATAAAATTAAATCAAGCCTTTACACCTTTAAACCAGTTGCTGTGAATATGCCAAACTCCAAAATACTGCTGTCCCAAAATTCATATCTGACAGCAGGGGGAACTTTCAAAAACAGTGGGAATCTATTAATGAAAGCAGTGGGATCTATTGAAGGCAGGGGAATGGTAGCAGGGGGAACTTTTAATGAAAGCAGTGTAAACTTTTTCAAAAGCAGGGGGAACTTTTAATGCCCCTGTTTTTGTTATTAACTATGCCAAACCCACATAAAGTGGGAATGAATTTATAACAGTGTAATAAATAACACAAACAAAGGCAATTAAAAATTACCTACTGTGAATAGTTTATACCTGCTCCAATCATTATCCCCCGTTGTGTACGCTGTAGACCAATGTCATATACGTCCCTCTGAGTAGCACATAAAACCCCAACAGTATGTTGTAGAAAAGAAGTACTCGTTTGTACAAGCCACCACTTCCACCAATAGCAACATGTACACAAAAAAAATCAGTTGTAGCTTAGAGTCACAAACTGACAAGCCACGTGATCTATTCTGAACCTCTCGAACATCAGTCTTTATACTTTTGATGTGTTTAGTGTTGGACCCCTCAATACAATAGTCAACCTCTTTTCCTTATAATACTCGGCATACTTCTCACCAATATAGAATTAATGCTCCCCACGTGAGACTCTTGGAAATATCAGGGACCACACATTCATTGGACCATCATGTGATATACATAGTACTTGGTTATGATATAAATGTTTAACCACTGTCATAATCGACTATGTATTTTTGTTAAAAAAAATGTGGACCAAAGATCCTATATGAATAAAACTTGACAGTGGGGTATACATACACAGTACCGTCGTGTATAGGGTCACCATTCTTGTCTTTATTCAACAACAAATAACAATTAATTATCTAGGGTTTCAACATAAACCCTAGATCTTCACAGCAACTAAACGAACATGAAAACATCTTGATTCTCCTAGATATCGAGAGCCACCCGCTCTGATACCACTTGTTGATCCCAAAGTCAGATCTTAAACCTTAATAGCTTGTTTAAGGGTTGTGATAGAGAGAAAGAATTCAATCTAACACTAGAGAAACTTTGCAAAGCAAAGTAACTAAACAAGATGCGGAATATAATGTTTAGCACAAGAACAAATGTGATTGAAACGTTGAACTTTAATATATCAAAGATATACGAATACCCTAAAATGGTATTAGGGTTTACAAAACCTTAAAGTACTATAATGAAAGACTAATGAGAAAGACACCCTTTGCATGCTAACCTAGTGAGTCCTTTTATAGCCATAAGAACTCACGTACAAGATCACTACTAACAAACTTGGAAAGTATTAAGGAATAATAACTGAAACGCGTAAAAATCTATTCCATGTTTATCTTTGACATCAGGGCCTTTGACTTCAGCAGGGGAACCAATCTCCCTGCCTTTGTTATTTAGCAGGGGGAACTTACTCTAGCAGGGGTACGAATAATCAACTAGCAGGGGAAACAACTAAGCATAGATTTATTCCCAACATTGTTCACCTTTGTCATATCATGACATTTTATAAAATTCTGACAAGTACGGACTGGACTACAGCCAACCATATATAGTTCTAGATTGTAAATTTCTATACACGACAGTTCTCATGAAATTTTGACAAGTATGGATCGAACCAGAATCGCCCATACTTAGTCACATGTTTTCTCCTTTGAATTTTGTGGATTGAACCATAGCCATCCACATTAGTTGATGTTAAACTTCAGTTGATTATACTTTTATGTTCTTTATAACAATCAAGTTTTCATACCCTCACGTGGATGTCGTTTTCATGCTGATTAAGTTCATGTCCCCTTATGAGGATTACATTTTTAGCAAGGTGATGATGCTTTCATGCTAAGATACAAAAGGGTTACAGTAAAATCCTGTTTTCATAATAAATCACGTTTGGTCTTCATCAGTCATGTCTTCATACTGACCATTGTTGAAATTCCGTTTAATCATATTCTTGAATCTCTATAAAACCAGCATTAAGTCTACGCAGGAATTACCAGGCTATCATGTTACTCATTTCTGTTCAGTTTACTACCGTTTAAATCAATTTATTTCTTTTATCATGTCAGACATTTGACACCAGTATCAAGCATGCCATAAAATTCCCACCAGTGTTATGTATAGTATTCCATATGTACCCTATGTACAGTGTCTCGGATATGCTCCATGTGCAGTATTCATTTTGTACTTCATGTACAGTAGTCCAGGTGTACTCCATGGATATTGTTAATCGATCCTCAATCATCTCAGGCGTTTCCACTTGTCAATATTCTACCAGATGCTGATGCTGCTCGTGAGTTGAAGATTTTACCAGATATTGATGCTGCTAACACTTTGAAGACCTCACGAATGTTGATGCTGCTGATACGTTGGAGATTCCACAAGATGCTGATGTTGTTTATACAATGAAGACTCTTCAGAACAAGGACGAAAACTATAAATTTGAAATTTCTGACAAGAATAAACTTCAACCATCAGACACTACCATTCTATTCCATGCTTTTACTTTCTCAGCTAGATGTCACACTTCACTCAGCTAATCTTTATTCAGAAGAGTGGGAACCGGTACCCAGCCGGCCACTCAAAAGAATAGTTACAGAAATCACAGTCGTAATAATGACCGTCATGAAATTGATAGACAAAGCAGTAATGACAACCACCATGCTTATATTAACCAGTCAGTAGCCATTGGAACTCCAGAACGGACGTGACCAGAGATACAGAGGTCAGCAGTCTAACCGGTCTGCCAATCCTAGTAGTTACCAGAAACTCTTAACCTTATTCAGACTCACCTACTAAAACACGTGTCAAGACATCAATCAAGACAAAGGTATCAAGTATCATTTCAGAAGACACGTGTCAGGATACCAGTCATGATACATGTCATACGAATACCTTCTCAAGGCACGAGTCAAGACTCATAATTCTAGTATGCCTTCTAAACCAGGTCAGTAATCCAGGGTACCCTCCAAGGGGGTATACCATTTTGTCATGACACGCATAGGTCAGACCATTAAAGATCCAGTTACCACCACCGGTGTATTATCCAGATTAGACACACAGTGTTCCTTCTGTGAGGTTACAAACGAACACATTCAGCGAGCTCTGCCACTTTTACTTCACGTGGTATTCCTATGTCAGCTTTATTTAAATTAGGTATTTACCTACCTCCCAGCCGAAAGGACTCCACAATATCACCCATATTTTTAAAAAAATTCCTTTCAGTTCACGACGAGATCCGTCCTACTAAATCCCAAATATATTCATTATATTTTCTGCCAGAAAAATCAGTACAAATTATTTCTGCCTTACAAGCGCGTGACTTATCAGTCCATAGCTACGAAGACTTTTTAGCCACGAGTTATAAATTCAATTCTGAGATTCTTTCAATTCATGATCAGCAGATTATCCCAAAGTTTCCAAAGGTCATTCCAAAAGGTTTTCCAGAAATTCCTTCCTAGCCACGAGACATAGTTTAACATAGAGTTTGTCTCAAGGACAGAACCTGTTTTCAGAACTCTTTATCGCTGGATTTCAGCTGAGTTAAAAGAGTTGCATCCCTAGCTGAAAGAGTTCCTGGGACGAGGCTTTATTCGCCCTAGCGCACCACCAGGAGGTGTACTGTTTTCTGTCTATCAGGAAGAAGGCCGGTATCATGAGATCATGTATCGACCACCAAAATGTTTTACAAGATCACCACTCTTAATCGATGTTCATTCCACGAATAGAAGGTTTATATGAGTTGCTACGACGTCTTATATATTTTCCAGAACAATTCACGATCATGCCACCATCAGTGGTGAGAGAAAGAAACATGATGTTTTCCAGACTGCTGTTGCACATGTTACAGTCTCTCTAAAACTTTGATTTATACTTTTGAGCTCCCAAATGCTCCAGCTATAGTATGAAATTTATGAATAAAATTTTCCCATGAATTCTCAGACAAAATCGTCAATATGTTCATTGATAACATTCTGATCTGCTAAATTCTGGAGAAGAACACGAGAATCATCTTCTCATAGTTGTACAGAATCTCCGATAGGAGAAAATTTTATACACAGTCTTCCAGATATAAATTCCAATTGAACAAAGTGGCATTTTTGAGCCACATTATTTTCAGTAGAAAGAAATTTCAGAAATCCTGCGAATGTGAAGACTATCACCAGATGGTCAAGATCGACGTCTGTAACTAAAGTACGAAAATTTTCTAGAACTAAGTTGACTGCTACTTGCAGAAATTGCTGACTGTTCCCACGATTAGCTCTTCAACGGCTAAGCTTACGCATGAAGGAGAGGATCTACACTAAAATTTTGTATCACATAAGATCCTACTATAGGAGAGATCTATTTTACCCAGACTCATATTCTTTCATGACTATTCACCCAGATTCCGCCAGAATGTACCATAATCCCAGGCAGAATTTTGATAGAAGCAGTAGAACACAATTGATGCAGTTATGTTCATATCTAGAGGCTTGACATACCGCAGGTTCAAGATAGGAAACCGACATGCTAATGAGTTATTACAACCATTAGAAATTTCTGAACAGAAATGAGATAAGATTCCATGGAGGTTATTGTCAGTTACCACAAACTCAGACAAAGCATGATGCTATCAAAGTCGTTGTTAACCAATTAACCCAGCCTACATGTTTTCTTTTATCCGAAATGATTACGCAGTAACAAATCTGCAGGAAAATTCAACAATAGATCGTATGATTCCAAGGTATTCCATCAACAATCTTGTTAGATAAAAAATTAGCGTTCGCGAATCGTGCTCACGTTCATGTTCACGATCACGTGTACGCTCGCATTCATGTTCACATTTATTTTCACTTTCACGTTTACGACTCATTCACAGTATGATGTTGTTTCAGTTCATGTTTTGTGCTATCTCATGATTTAAGCTCACGTTAGCGTTCATAACATTGCTCACGTTCAAGTTCATGTGCCATTTCGCGATACACGTTTCACAGTTTATTACCGAATACAGTTATAGAAAGCTTGAGAAACCAGACTCAAGTTTAGCACAGCTATTCCATAACCAGGCAGACGTTTCACATCTCAGGCCGTATTGTTGGCATTCCTTCCTCAGTCAGCATACGTTCATGATATGTTCTTGTATCACGTCCATAGTATGTTTCACGTATCACGTTCATGATATAATTCATGCACAGCGTTCCTTTTAGAATCGCGAACCACGTTCACAATTTCTCACGTAGCACGTTCACAATTGTTCACGTAGTTCGTTCCTATATGTTTTCAACAGCTTGCTCAGAAATATAAATGTTATTTGTTCAGGATAAATTGTACGTACCGCTTCATGTATCTTGCATACTATGGCTTTTCATTCTATCAGATTCAGAAAATCCATCTTAAGTATGGAACCAGAAACTATTCAACATCATCAGGACAAGGTCATCAGGACCAAGATTTTCATTATGTTTAGATCTTTGAAGGAGCCGTTTCGGGCGGAAAGCCACTCGGAACGGAGGAGTCCATCCGTACCTCTCATCCCTTTTCCTTCTATAAATCCAGTTAAGTTCTTTTAGACATGTTATGTACCATGTTCTCTTCAGCCATGTCACGTTCCATGGTCACTTCAGTCATGTCACGTTATACCCTTTCAGCAGCGGTATGTTCTAAATCAAGGACGAATGGTCTTTCAGCTAATATGTCTTTCAGCTTTCATTTCCTTTCAGTCTATGTGTCTTTCAGCTTATATAAACCTCATCACCTTAAATTACCTTTAATTCGAGGACGAATTTTCTTTTTAGAGAGGGAGAATTATAAAACACCAGCATAATCGAATCCTTAATTTGAGGACGAATTATTTTTTTAGAGGGAAAGAATTGTAAAACCCGTATTTTAAATCTTACAATATTAAATACGCAGAGTCCCCAGCTTTAACGTTAATTAAACGTAAACAGTAAATACGCAGTCTCCAGTAAATACACAGTCTCCAGTAAATACGCACACTCAGTTTCAGTTAAATATTACAAGATAATAATTATTCAGAAAATAATTATTGAGTTTCAGTAAACACTTTGTATGTATTATTTTAGTTACAGAAAAGAGTTTACGATTTCAGAAAATTTAAAACACGAGAAACAAATACGAATGCACGATAAATTTAGGTGTCGAAAAATAAATTAAAACCCATATATATTAAAAGGGGTGGCGGATTGTTTTAGTAAACAAAGGGAAGTGGGCTTTGAGCGCGGCCCATAGTAAAAACAAAACACAGGAACACCAAAGTATCCCCCTCCCATTTCATTCATACGTATCAAAACAAGAACAAAAATAAGGGTTTCACCCTATGTGTGTGGCCACCGGGTAAGACAAAAATAGGGGGATTCGGTTTTGGTTGCTTCAAGAAACTAGTATATGATCTTCGTTCCCTAGCCAATATATATAACGGTATCATCTCTTCCCTTTTAATTGTGTTTTAAATCACGAAATCAACACGTGTATAACCTAAAGGAATGTATAATCATGAATTAAGAATCATTGGTGTTGCGTTTTGGCTGTTTCACGAGAAAACCGAAACCATAAGGTCTCGGTGTGATGTTTAAAACCAACCGTGACCCAACCAGGGGTCTTGGTGGTGTTTCTTTGGCCCAACCGCGAGCAAAACACCCTAACAGGGGCGTATATATATAAACGGGGTGTCGGGTCTAGGTGTGATTCACGAAACCGAGACACCACCATGTCTCGGTGGTCCCTTCTCTGCCCAGTCGTGACCCACACAGGGGCGGCATGGGCTGTGTTTCAGCCATCGCAGCCAAACAAACCCCATCGGGGGTTAAAATTATTTAAGGGGGCGTTTGGCTGTGTTAAGCAGTGGGAACCAATATAGAACAGTGGGAATAATATAAGGAGCAGTGGGTACTTCTTAAACAGAAACTAATAAGATTTAATTCTAGCATTTGTGACAGTTTAGCGACGACATTTTCTGTCGCAGTTTCCCTAACAGATTTTGGGACAGTTTTGGCCACAGCTTTTTAGCGACAGTTAGTACTAGTTAGCGACATAAATTTCTGTCGCTAATCCATTTTTGGATTTAGTAATTTTGTTGGCTTGTTTTAGTGCGACCGAAAAGGGGGTATCTCGGTAGGCCCGGGATTTATTTAAAAGAGTAAAACGATGATTTAATTATACCTTATATTTGTATCACTTTTATAAATAAAAATTTTAAATGATTTAATTAGTAAATTAAATTTATAATGTTAAATTAGTTTTATAAAATTAAAAGGTATAATATAATTGAATGAGTTAATTCATTTTTGGAAACTTTCTAAAGGAAACTTTCTATTTTTTTAGCAGCTTACCAAATATAGAATTATTGTAACGTCAAAATACGTGTTATGCCGTAACTAATAGTAGAACAGGAATACGTTAATCAGAAATATTAGAATACTCAGATTTATCAGTTTATACACATACAGTAATATAAGAATAAATAAATTAACTAAATACAAGAATAAATAAATTAACTAAGTACAGTTAAGATAAATAAAAATAAACGAATATCAGATAACTTATTCGTCCTTTATTCATGTAGCTCGCGTGAAGTCAGGGTAGGAGTTCTACTTGTTTTTCCTTGCAGTCAGTTACTGGACACAAGGTAAGGATTTCCCGTCCTTCAGTAAGGACTTCCTTCTATACATGATTAGGATTCCCCATCTGCAGCCAAATATTTACCCTAATATATATTTTAAGCTTATCAATAATCATTTTAATAACTAAATAAATTGTCTGAGCTTTATATACAAGCATGACCAGTTTATGTACTAGTTACGGAGGTACCGTAACCATGACACTAGAGGCATCGGTGTCATGACTCCTCAGTGAGGGAGTGATTTCAGCTTGGCCATGTTATCAGTATTATCAGAGGGGTGTATGGGTGCATCCTAGGCTATCAATTTACATTTTGTCAGGTGAATGTGGTGTGTGCTCTACATCCTTCACATTGGAGTTGATCCCCCCACCCAGCATATTATTTAGAGGTCACCCCTCTACGGCATGACGAGGTCACCCCTCTATTTTATTCATGCAGCAGTTGTTACAACACATGACCTATATAAGCTCTTGGCAATTAAAAACTGTAAATGCATGTTTTCATAATAAATCACGTTTAGTCTTCATCAGTCATGTCTTCATACTGACCATTGTTGAAATTCCGTTTAATCATATTCTTGAATCTATATAAAACCAGCATTAAGTCTACGCAGGAATTACCAGGCTATCATGTTACTCATTTATGTTCAGTTTACTACCGTTTAAATCAATTTATTTCTTTTATCATGTCAGACATTTGACACCAGTATCGAGCATGCCATAAAATTCCCACCAGTGCTATGTACAGTATTCCATATGTACCCTATGTACAGTGTCTCAGATATGCTCCATGTGTGCAGTATTCATTTTGTACTTCATGTACAGTAGTCCAGGTGTACTCCATGTACCCTACTCCATGGATATTGCTAATCGATCCTTAATCATCTCAGGCGTTTCCACTTGTCAGTATTCTACCAGATGCTGATGTTGCTCGTGAGTTGAAGATTTTACCAGATATTGATGCTGCTAACACTTCGAAGACCTCACGAATGTTGATGCTGCTGATACGTTGGAGATTCCACAAGATGCTGATGTTGTTTATACTATGAAGACTCTTCAGAACAAGGACGAAAACTATAAATTTGAAATTTCTGACAAGAATAAACTTCAACCATCAGACACTACCATTCTATTCCATGCTTTTACTTTCTCAGCTAGATGTCACACTTCACTCAGCTAATCTTTATTCAGAAGAGTGGGAACCGGTACCCAGCCGGCCACTCAAAAGAATAGTTACAGAAATCACAGTCGTAATAATGACCGTCATGAAACTGATAGACAAAGCAGTAATGACAACCACCATGCTTATATTAACCATTCAGTAGCCATTGGAACTCCGGAACGGACGTGACCAGAGATACAGAGGTCAGCAGTCTAATCGATCTGCCAATCCTAGTAGTTACCAGAAACTCTTAACCTTATTCAGACTCACCTACTAAAACACGTGTCAAGACATCAGTCAAGACAAAGGTCTCAAGTATCATTTCAGAAGACACGTGTCAGGATACCAGTCATGATACATGTCATACGAATACCTTCTCAAGGCACGAGTCAAGACTCATAATTCCAGTATGCCTTCTAAACCAGGTCAGTAATTCAGGGTACCCTCCAAGGGGGTATACCGTTTTGTCATGACACGCATAGGTCAGACCATTAAAGATCCAGTTACCACCACCGATGTATTATCCAGATTAGACACACAGTCTTCCTTCTGTGAGGTTACAGACGAACACATTCAGCGAGCTCTGCCACTTTTACTTCACGTGGTATTCCTATGTCAGCTTTATTTAAATCAGGTATTTACCTACCTCCCAGCCGGAAGGACTCCACAATATCACCCATATTTGTTAAATTTTTCTTTCAGTTCACGACGAGATCCGTCCTACTAAATCCCAAATATATTCATTATATTTTCTGCCAGAAAAATCAGTACAAATTATTTCTGCCTTACAAGCGCGTGACTTATCAGTCCATAGCTACGAAGACTTTTTAGCCACCAGTTATAAATTCAATTCTGAGATTCTTTCAATTCATGATCAGCAAATTATCCCAATGTTTCCAAAGGTCATTCCAAAAGGTTTTCCAGAAATTCCTTCCTAACCACGAGACATAGTTTAACATAGAGTTTGTCTCAAGGACAGAACCTGTTTTCAGAACTCTTTATCGCAGGATTTCAGCTGAGTTAAAAGAGTTGCATCCCTAGCTGAAAGAGTTCCTGGGACGAGGCTTTATTCGCCCTAGCGCACCACCAGGAGGTGTACTGTTTTCTGTCTATCATGAAGAAGGCCGGTATCATGAGATCATGTATCGACCACCAAAATGTTTTACAAGATCACCACTCTTAATCGATGTTCATTCCACGAATAGAAGGTTTATATGAGTTGCTACGACGTCTTATATATTTTCTAGAACAATTCACGATCATGCCACCATCAGTGGTGAGAGAAAGAAACATGATGTTTTCCAGACTGCTGTTGCACATGTTAAAGTCTCTCTAAAACTTTGATTTATACTTTTGAGCTCCCAAATGCTCCAGCTATAGTATGAAATTTATGAATAAAATTTTCCCATGATTTCTTAGACAAAATCGTCAATATGTTCATTGATAACATTCTGATCTGCTAAATTCTGGAGAAGAACACGAGAATCATATTCTCACTGTTGTACAGAATCTCCGATAGGAGAAAATTTTATACACAGTTTTCCAGATATAAATTCCAATTGAACAAAGTGGCATTTCTGAGCCACATTATTTTCAGTAGAAAGAAATTTCAGAAATCCTGCGAAGGTGAAGACTATCACCAGATGGTCAAGATCGACGTCTGTAACTAAAGTACAAAAATTTTCTAGAACTAAGTTGACTGCTACTTGCAGAAATTGCTGACAGTTCCCACGATTAGCTCTTCCACGGCTAAGCTTACGCATGAAGGAGAGGATCTACACTAAAATTTTGTATCACATAAGATCTTACGCTAGGAGAGATCTATTTTACCCAGACTCATATTCTTTCATGACTATTCACCCAGATTCCGCCAGAATGTACCATAATCCCAGGCAGAATTTTGATAGAAGCAGTATAACACAATTGATGCAGCTATGTTCATATCTAGAGGCTTGACATACCGCAGGTTCAAGATAGGACACCGACATGCTAATGAGTTAATACAACCATTAGAAATTTCTGAACAGAAATGAGATAAGATTCCATGGAGGTTATTGTCAGTTACCACAAACTCAGACAAAGCATGATGCTATCCAAGTCGTTGTTAACCAGTTAACCCAGCCTACACATTTTCTTTTATCCGAAATGATTACGCAGTAACAAATCTGCAGGAAAATTCAGCAATAGATCGTATGATTCCAAGGTATTCCATCAACAATCTTGTCAGATAAAAAATTAGCGTTCGCGAATCGTACTCACGTTCATGTTCACGATCACGTGTACGCTCGCATTCATGTTCACATTTATTTTCACTTTCACGTTTACGACTCATTCACAGTATGATGTTGTTTCAGTTCATGTTTTGTGCTATCTCATGATTTAAGCTCACGTTAGCGTTCATAACATTGCTCACGTTCAAGTTCGTGTGCCATTTCGCGATACACGTTTCACAGTTTATTACCAAATACAGTTATAGAAAGCTTGAGAAACCAGACTCAAGTTTAGCACAGCTATTCCATAACCAGGCAGACGTTTCACATCTCAGGCCGTATCGTTGGCATTCCTTCCTCAGTATGTTTCACGTATCACGTCCACAGTATGTTTCACGTATCCCATTCATGATATAATTCATGCACAGCGTTCCTTTTAGAATCGCGAACCACGTTCACAATTTCTCACGTAGCACGTTCACAATTGTTCACGTAGTCGTTCCTGTATGTTTTCAGCAGCTTGCTCAGAAATATAAATGTTATCTGTTCAGGATAAATTGTACGTACCGCTTCATGTATCTTACATATTATGGCTTTTCATTATATCAGATTCAGAAAATCCATCTTATGTATGGAACCAGAAACTATTCAGCATCATCAGGACAAGGTCATTAGGACCAAGATTTTCATTATGTTTAGATCTTTGAAGGAGCCGTTTCGAGCGGGAAGCCACTCGGAACGGAGGAGTCCATCCGTACCTCTCATCCCTTTTCATTCTATAAATCCAGTTAAGTTCTTTCAGACATGTTACGTACCATGTTCTCTTCAGCCATGTCACGTTCCATGTTCACTTCAGTCATGTCACGTTATACCCTTTCAGCAGCGGTATGTTCTAAATCAAGGACGAATGGTCTTTCAGCTAATATGTCTTTCAGCTTTCATTTCCTTTCAGTCTATGTGTCTTTCAGCTTATATAAACCTCATCATCTAAAATTACCTTTAATTCGAGGACGGATTTTCTTTTTAGAGAGGGAGAATTGTAAAACACCAACATAATCGAATCCTTAATTCGAGGACGAATTATTTTTTTTAGAGGGAAAGAATTGTAAAACCCGTATTTTAAATCTTACAATATTAAATACGCAGAGTCCCAGCTTTAACGTTAATTAAACGTAAACAGTAAATACGCAGTCTCCAGTAAATACGCAGTCTCCAGTAAATACGCAGGCTCAGTTTCAGTTAAATATTACAAGATAATAATTATTCAGAAAATAATTATTGAGTTTCAGTAAACACTTTGTATGTATTATTTTAGTTACAGAAAAGAGTTTACGATTTCAGAAAATTTAAAACACGAGAAACAAATACGAATGCACGATAAATTTAGGT
The DNA here is from genome assembly GCA_025667525.1 of Glebionis coronaria. Lineage (NCBI taxonomy): Eukaryota > Viridiplantae > Streptophyta > Magnoliopsida > Asterales > Asteraceae > Glebionis > Glebionis coronaria. The sequence goes on along the minus strand of CM046875.1, from coordinate 462,902,936 downwards.
GTCGAAAAATAAACGAAAACCCATATATATTAAAAGGGGTGGCGGATTGTTTTAGTAAACAAAGGGAAGTGGGCTTTGAGCCCGGCCCATAGTAAAAACAAAACACAGGAACACCAAAGTATCCCCCTTCCATTTCATTCATATGTATCAAAACAAGAACAAAAATAAGGGTTTCACCCTATGTGTGTGGCCACCGGGTAAGACAAAAAAAGGGGGATTCGGTTTTGGTTGCTTCAAGAAACTAGTATATGATCTTCGTTCCCTAGCCAATATATATAACGGTATCATCTCTTCCCTTTAATTGTGTTTTAAATCACGAAATCAACATGTGTATAACCTAAACGAATGTATAATCACGAATTAAGAATCAGGGGTGTTGCGTTTTGGCTGTTTCACGAGAAAACCAAGACCATAAGGTCTCGGTGTGATTTTTAAAACCAACCGTGACCCAACCAGGGGTCTTGGTGGTGTTTCTTTGGCCCAGCCGCGAGCAAAACACCCTAACAGGGGCGTACATATATAAACGGGGTGTCGGGTCTTAGTGTGATTCACGAAACCGAGACACCACCATGTCTCGGTGGTCCCTTCTCTGCCCATCCGTGACCCACACAGGGGCGGCATGGGCTGTGTTTCAGCCATCGCAGCCAAACAAACCCCATCGGGGGTTAAAATTATTTAAGGGGGCATTTGGTTGTGTTAAGCAGTGGGAACCAATATAAAAAAGTGGGAATAATATAGGGAGCAGTGGGTACTTCTTAAACAGAAACTAATAAGATTTAATTCTAGCATTTGTGACAGTTTAGCGACGACATTTTCTGTCGCAGTTTCCCTAACAGATTTTGTGACAGTTTTGGCCACAGCTTTTTAGCGACAGTTAGTACTAGTTAGCGACATAAATTTCTGTCGCTAATCCATTTTTGGATTTAGTAATTTTGTTGGCTTGTTTTAGTGTGACCGAAAATAGGGTATCTCGGTAGGCCCGGGATTTATTTAAAAGAGTTAAACGATGATTTAATTATACCTTATATTTGTATCACTTTTATAAATAAAAATTTTAAATGATTTAATTAGTAAATTAAATTTATAATGTTAAATTAGTTTTATAAAATTAAAAGGTGTAATATAATTGAATGAGTTAATTCATTTTTGGAAACTTTCTAAAGGAAACTTTCTATTTTTTTAGCAGCTTACCAAATGTAGAATTATTGTAACGTCGGATACGTGTTATGCCGTAACTAATAGTAGAACAGGAATACGTTAATTAGAAGTATTAGAACACTCAGATTTATCAGTTTATACACATACAGTAATATAAGAATAAATAAATTAACTAAATACAAGAATAAATAAATTAACTAAGTACAGTTAAGATAAATAAAAATAAACGAATATCAGATAACTTATTCGTCCTTTATTCATGTAGCTTGCGTGAAGTCAGGGTAGGAGTTCTATTTGTTTTTCCTTGCAGTCAGTTACTGGTCACAAGGTAAGGATTTCCCGTCCTTTAGTAAGGACTTCCTTCTATGCATGATTAGGATTCTCCATCTGCAGCCAAATATTTACCCCAATATATGTTTTAAGCTTATCAATAATCATTTTAATAACTAAATAAATTGTCTGAGCTTTATATACAAGCATGACCAGTTTATGTACTAGTTACGGAGGTACCGTAACCATGACACTAGAGGCACCGGTGTCATGACTCCTTAGTGAAGGAGTGATTTCTCGCAGTGTCCCATTTATTTCAGCTTGGCCATGTTATCAGTATTATCAGCGGGGCGTATGGGTGCATCCTAGGCTATCAATTTACAGTTTATCAGGTGAATGTGGTGTGTGCTCTACATCCTTCACATTGGAGTTGATCCCTCCAGCCAGCATATTATTTAGAGGTCACCCCTCTACGACATGACGAGGTCACCCCTCTATTTTATTCATGCAGCAGTTGTTACAACACATGACCTATATAAGCTCTTGGCAATTAAAAACAGTAAATGCATGTTTTTAGATTTAACAGTTAATAATTCAGCTTTATTATTTATAAACCAGACTTCTCAGATTATACACAATTTTCCACTACTTTTTACATATCAGTCTTATAACTTCAGTATTTGTTATCTGTTCCATTCTGGTACATTCTTATCATGTTTTATATTCGTTCACTGGGCGTTATGCTCAGTCGTAATTCCTTTCATGTTCTAACGACATGTACACCGGGACGCTCTTAGGTTTCTGAGAGCATGTGCATTGGATGGAAGATATCCAGACTTTTTACTTTATGCACTTCTTACATTACTTTGCTTATTTGGACATTGTTTAGTCCTTTCCTCCAGCATTTACTTTTCATGTTTTGAACTTATGTCTGGATTACCGATGTTTGATTCTGGTATTTCCTTTAGGGTCAGTTAATGTTTTAGGACATTTACCTTATGCTTTGATGACACGCCATAAATACACGTAACGGTCCACTTATCCAAGTGGGGTGTTACACCTGTTGAAGAATATGAGGTATCTGCTGAGTTTCGTATTACTGAACTAGAACGTCAAATGCTTTTTGATAAAGAAGCATTACGAGAAACATTAGCAAAAGAAGCAAGGGCCCAAAAAGAGTTGGAGAAGCAAATCAAGAAAGAAAAGGTCGTCAAATGCTTCTTGAGGTATTTGAATATTTCATCGGACTCATCTGATTCGGATCCCGGAACCGATTAAATTTATCGTATTTTTAATTTTCGTATTTGTAATTTTTATTTAATTATTTGTAATTTTATTTTGAATGAAATGAATTTTAATTTGTGTGAAAATAAAAAAATAAAAAAAAAAGATAGTGGTGGGTCAAAGTGGAAAGAGGTTGGCTCTCCATGAATAAAAGAGTATTTTGGTTAATTAATTCGCGTTGATATGACGCTGATGAGCAGCTGTGAGGACAAACTGAAGAAGCAAAAATGTGCCGTAATACCGCTGGCTCTTAACCCATAGCTACGAAAAACAGTAGCATGTGATTTTGTTCAAATTATTAACGTGTGGTTTTAGAAGTCAAATGTATGACTTGTTACTTTTTTGTGGTAGCCAATCACATGTGAAACTACAACAAATATTACATTTTTTAACTTATAAGTAAACACTTTAAAATGTTTTAATACATGTTTTCTTAGTATTTATAAAAATATTGCGTGCATAAAATTTACACACTTACAGATATATACAAAATATTTAAATTTTTACAAGTGTAAATGTAGAAATATAATATATAGATGTTCATATTTACAAATGTGTGTACACTTGAAAAAAACATGTAAAAAATTTAAACAAACATTAATAAAATTATACGCCACTCCTGTTTTGTCTAGTGATTATTCATTCACCAATATCATCATATACGGACACGTGGTTCATAAAATTGTGTCATTGTCACCAGGGACGAACCTATAGCTTAAGGACTGGGTAGCGGTGCCCCCATAGCTAAACCAAAACGATGATATTACTAATTTTTCCTCAATTTTGAGTATTTTTTTAAATGCCCCTACTCAAAATTGAAATTGCCCCCCACTCACACACACATTGAAGTCTAACATTTAACACTATAAAACCTAAAAATGCTTCATTTTTAAGTTTAAATATTTTATTTTTTATTCAGATTTTAGTTTTTTCACCTTACGATCATAAAAAAAAACATTTGTCCCACATTTTTCAATTTTCTGCGTCCACCACTGATTGTCACAATATATATTTCTCATTTGAACACATCCTTATAACTTGGATCATTTATGACAAGAGTAATGTTATATCCTCATACAATATCCTCTTACATATCCTTTTACACACACAATAATATTTTATATTCTATCTCCATTCATTATCTTTTCGTATCTAAGTGTCAAAATCCTGTGAGTAAACATATAAGTAGAAAGAAATTGTAGAAGGATAAATCATTTCTCTTATCACAATGTATGCAAAAGCTAAAATGTGTTGATACATTTATTATTAACTTGCAAGTAAAAGAGTTACTTGAAGAAAGACTTGGTAAAAAGCTTATGTGTTAATACATTTATTACTAACTGGCTGATGCTAAGTCTTTCTTTCAAATAGTTTAAAAAGTCGTTCTCAATTTAATAAAAAGCTTAAGAAAAATAGTAAAAAAACTTTTCCTCAAACATATCATTGAAGATGCTTTAAGATTGACCGAATGCGCTGGTTGGTGACCACATCCCTGCCCTACCTCGACCATACCACTATACCAGACGCGTCCTCCCTCCAAAAGATTGAGCGGTTCGGTCGTCTAGCCGACCGAACGAATTGATTGTGACCGTTCATGAAGCTGTATTTATACTTATTTTTGTTGATTACTTTTTTTGTTGTTTGATCAAGCTAACATGACAAGGGTGTCGCAGTAACGATTATATCAGTCTAATACGAAGTTATTATAGCTTGACTTGTCCTGTGTGAGTTAGTTGGGTAAATTTACTTCATCTATGAATAAATTCTACAAGGACTTGCATTCTGCTTAGGAAAGTGACCCATGACAACTACACTTCTGTACTTTTTTTCTTTTGTTTTTAATACGGAATCTCTTGTTTTCATATATGAAAATAAATTTACTTATTTATGTGAGTGAACTTTATACCTCTCGTACTTGAAAATTCCTTGCGAAACATTATTGTTCAAAGTTAAAAGACACCAAAATTTGTATGGACCAGTCTTAGCTATAATATTGGTCTAACTTATGGTGTGACCATTGTACGAATCGGTTGGTTTTGGCAAAACCAGCCTGAAAACTGAATTTTCAGTCTTACACATCATCTGGCTAAAACCAAACTCGAAACTGAATTTTCAGGTTGACAAATCGAGATGCCGAAACTGAGTGAGCAAGTTACACTGGTACCAGAGACGCTTTTCAAGATGTTTATGTTGTTTAGTTAGTTTTAACCTTCTTAATCTTCACATTCTGAAAATTGGACCAGCTACGCTTTACCTATTTGTATTCCTAAAGCGATATCAATTACCACGTATCACAAGGATCCACCATAAAGTGCCCTTGTGTGATTATATAGGCCGTATAACGATTCATCAGGGGACCACTAATACAATGCATTAGATTCATCAAGATCGAAGCCTGCTTATTCTCAGTATAAGACATTCACCCAGTTAGTTATACGCAATGCCAAAACTGTATCGTAAAACGTTAGTGAATGTAAACAGCACAAATAAGAAGACACTAAAACTAAGGAGTCAAAAGTTCCTTCAGATCAACCTGCGCCAATCATGCAAAGTAATGCTCCTTGTGTCGGTACCATCTGAACAAAGCTTGAATCAACCTCTGTTACCTTCAGATTGTCATGCCCCATCTTCCACTCGCCCAAAGTTATTTAACAAGGAAATAACCCATATTGAACTCACCCAGAAAACAAATATTAGAAATGAAGTATAGAACAAACATAATATGCAATTAAGTTAGCTTTCCGCCACCACCTTCATGAGCACACGCAGAAACAAACAATTTTATGCAGAACAGTTATAATATTTACACAAAGACTAGACTACTACCTAGTTAGTGTGAGACCGAAAAGGTCATGACCCATGAAAATTGCCAGCATCTATGCCTACATGCTTATGAGTGAAGCAGGACCAAGTAAATCTAGTAAGCCACAAACCATAAAACAGACATACTACTGGCAGGAAAATTGCCAGCATCTATGCTTACATCTACAAGTTACATGTTGTCAACCTCAGCAAAAAAACAAGTACAGCTGTAATGTGGTAAAGAGGTGGATAGAGGATTAAACAGGAGGGTAAGCATGGGTAACCTCGAGGTGAACTATCGGGAGGATAAGCATAGGGTAGCCTATATGTAAAATTATAGGCAAGTGGGGGGCCAAATTACCTGATCACATGGTCAAGTTTCGGGAAATATTTGCACAGTCAATTTCAAAGACTAAACACAGCATGACTTTGATTATAGCAATTATGACAACAGTCTTTACCAAAAAGTCGTCTTTGTCTCTTATGGGGAAAGGTTCAGGGACAATTCAATAAATAACTGAACATTACAAGGTTTGGAATTTGGAAATATTGAACAAGACACAGGGTCTTTGGAAATCAAACTCAAAGTATGGTACAGTAGTGTCTGGACATGGATAATAGTAGAAATAAATAAGATCTCCAAATAGTGGTCCTCCTAAAGAAAGCATGAAAGTTGGGCCACAAGTTTTCCAACACTGGTTCAACTGGTCTTCTGGTTAGGGCGGTGGCTTCGTGATTATAGGTTGGAGGCTGGCTTCAGGTGTCTCAGCTGTGGCTGTTTTATAGGGAATGGAAAGGAAACAAGGTTAACACGGATGAGGCTAGGTTTACTGAACAGACCGTCATATACTTGGTCTACATTTAGCTACTGAAGAAATATCAGTAAATTAAGACCTCAAGAAAATAATATCATCACTTACCTGCAGACACAGTTCAATAATTATAATCCCTTCGCCTTGAAGTGGAGTTATGCCTTGATCCCCTGGCAACAGAAGACATCAGTGAATATGCAAATGTAATAACTAGACATCTACTGATCTACGCTATTTAAAAGAACTTGTAAAAGATGAAAATGCTGAGCTTTGTGTGACAAATAGCAGAGCGGTGATTGAAATTTAGTATGAAAAAAAAAGGAATTCTATGGTAACACAGGGTGCATGCATCTGCTTTCAACAGAAGTTCACAACTCGTTCTACTGTCTCAAAAAAGATTTATAGGTAGTTAAACAAAGTCTCGCTTTCTTAAAGTTCGTAATGATAAGATAAGGACCTAAGGCACTGCTTGTTGGGAGCCCTTCACAAAATTCCACTATACAGACGGTAAAAATGTCAACTAATCATGACTCATGAGGTCTTTCCTAAACCTACTTTAACCTGTTGCTCAAATAAGTTTCCATTCTATTAGGAACCAAAAAGCAGCTTAAAGCAACCACAGATAAACAACTCTATCCACAGCAAAATATACTAACGCCATATCACTGGGAGATAAAACTGCAATTAGCCAATGTGACATTTACAGCGGTGGACCTGTCAACTTGATCAACCTCCAAAAGGGAGGTTAGCTAGCTTTCTGAGACCGGGTCACTAATGTCAAGTGAAATCTAATTTCCTAGTACTGCATCTATAGGCACTAAACATGCAGAGACATGATCTCCTCAAGATCATTGAAACTAATACCAAAAACCAAATAAGAGAGTAACAAAAAAGATACTAAGCAAAGACTCACCCAGAACCACCACTTCGTCCTGAGGAATAACTACTGTAAGCACCATAAGGGTCTCCACTGCTATGTCCCTGTGAAAAGTGAGCCTGTTACAAATAGAAAAGTAGCTGGTCAGGAAACGTTATGCTTGCATCTCCCAGTTACAAAAAAAACTTGTGCCACCAAAACTAGTTTTAAGATGTTGTGATGCATCACCTAATATGTAGATGAAACCATCCGATAAATGATATAAAAAAATATCACTTCTATGTAAAGAAATTTGACTAGAGCACATAAAGCTGTAGATAATTAAATCCGGAAACCAATCAACAAAACATCGTTAAGTTTTGAGCAAGGCCATAAGCACACAAATATAAAAAGTTTTTTTAACTGGAAAATTATATAATATGAAAATTTCAGCAATGCGTGACATGTACTCTTATTTGATAATTTTATGAGTCGAGAACATGCACACTTGCCTGTACAGCGCCACCATAGCTTCCGTATCCATCATTAAGTGGCAAGTCCCTAGGTGGAGTATATGCACCAGAATAAGAATGTACTCTACCATGACTTCTAGAATCTCTACTGTCATACTTGGGAACATCATGCATATCAGGTGCCACTGGAAGATACGGAAGAACTGGAAGAAAAGTAGACATTGCTGCGCCTTCTCTTTCAAAAAGATTTGCCCTCAGTCGTGAGGTTACTTGTAAGAGTGCATCCTTAGCAAGGTCAAGTTCTCCGGTAATCTAAAAAAAGGATAAACCAAATGGTTATTGTGATAATTACACACACCTAACCGGTTATCTCAAATAAAGTGCATTTCGTATGCTTACCTGTACCATCTCATCATCATCCTCAGCAACTTTTGGAAGGTCATCCTTTGAAATAATACGAATATTAGCTTTGCTAATTTTCCTCATTTCTGAGATTATCGATCCTCCCTTCCCGATAAGGCATCCAATCCGAGAAGCTGGTACAAGCAGTCGAGTAGTATATGAAACTTGATTTGAATCAAGTTCAACTCTCTCACTGGACCTGGGTTGCAAGCGCAACGCAGCCTCAATAGCTGGAGAAAATGTGTCTTCAAATACCTATACATAAATAAAATTACAATCACATAACATCTATCTTGAATCTTCATATTTCATGAAATAGTTCAACTCGAGACTACTCAGTCTCAAACATACCTCCTTTGATGAAATAGATATTATGCAATCGTCTGCCCCCTCAGCCACTGAACTATTAACTTTGATATCTGCTCTCGTTTCTTGCCTAACTTGATTAATTGCAGCACCACCCTTCCCAATTACACCACCAATGTTTTCAGTAGGACATATCAACCGAAGAGAAAATTCTCTCTGAACAGACTCATCCCTTTGTCCAGGGTAGAAACCACGGGGCCAATCTCCGCCTTCAGGCTTGTATCCACCATAAGCACCAACCAATGAACTTAGACCCATAATTGGTGCACCGGGAGTTGTACCCATAAGAGCACCAGCACCAGGATAGGCATTCGGTGTAGACGAATTAAGCAAGTGCTGTGTCCGTGATGGGTTATCATGAAGACGAGCTGCTACTTGATAGAGCGCTTTTCTCACACTAGAGGCTTCGCCCGACACCTGTATCAATACAGTAATGGCAATTAAGCTTAAAATGACAATTAGAACTGATAAGCCAGAAATGAACATGCATAATTACACTCTCCATTGGCGACAAATCCAAACATTCGATTACACAAGCTTTTTACAATCAATCTAAAGACGTAAAATTTACTTTTGAAAGGGTTGGTTTTCTGCATAAGATAGGAACGAATTATAAGCTAGTTTCTATTCTAGTAACACACTACTAAATTGATCGGAACTAGTAAGCATATTCCTATATTGTGTGATAATAATAATTTTTGTAAAATCATCCAATTACATGTTGACACGTACCCACATGCCATCAAATGATTTCACAAAAGTTTCTATTATTGGAGAAAATACTAAATTTGATTACTATTTCTGATAATTAAGTAGCCGTTAGTAAAAACAGAAATTGGCTTATAGTTCGTTACTATTCTATGCAGAAAAAATCCATTATTGATACATTAAACTCCAATGTTTATTGTGTTCCGTTCAAATTCAGACAAGTATGACAAAAAAGGCAGATGATATACCTGCACAAGTTCATCAGTCGCTAACGCACAAGTCGGCATATGATTATCCTTCAAAATCCGAATCTGCGCGCCAGTATCAGTCCGTATACCTGCCACTACGGATCCACCTTTCCCGATAACACACCCAATCTGATCCGCCGCCACAAGCAACCTAACACTAATCTGCTTCGTTTCGTCTGGATCCTCATCCGCACTTAGATCATCGTTAATAACTCTATCATGCACCTTAAAAAGCGCATCCATAGCCGGACAAATCCTCACACCATCACCATCATCACACTCATTCGTTTCATCGCTCGTACTATGAATCATCACCACACGCTCATCACTTCCATTCACCGTCTCACCAATCCTGATCTTCGCCTTCGTCTCCGTCCTCAACTGCTTAACAATCTCCCCACCTCTCCCCATAATACTCCCTATTTTCTTAATCGGACATAAGTATCGGTACACCGTATCGTCTGAACCTACAGCGTTACGTCCTCTATCGTCACCATTACTACGTCGCTTATTTCGTCCCTGATCGTTACGGTCGCTCTGCGAATGTGAACGCTTTCCGTGACTGTTTCTTGGTCCAGCCATTAGTTACAAAAATTGTTCCTATAGCCACGATAAGTCGACGTCAGCATAACAAACATATAAGAATTAAAAATGCACTAATTAGCTAATATATACGGAATACAACATTTTATGTCCGTTTAGTTAAGTGAAGGAACATGAACAAAAGTCTGGATGGTAAATTTGGTTATGAGAGCATATAGTATAATTCTTATTATATAATATAAAAATCAAGTTAGTTAAACATTTGACCAAACGAAAAAACACAGAAAACACAGATTCATTAATCATCATTCATAAACGTTAATCAAACATCAATTAAACAAGTTATTTTAATTTAATATAAAAAAACAATAAACAGCTCTTAGCTGCATACGAAAAAGTGCAATCACAAACACCTCCTATTAAATTGGAATAAAATTGGAATTAAAGAGATAGTGTGAAAATAATACCTTTCTAATGAATCGAATCGAATCGAATCGAATCGTAAAGATGATTTGATGAAATTGACAGATGATTGAGATATTTGTGATTTGGGGATTTATTTAGTTAGGGTTCGTTTCTGATCCAACCACAAGATATTTTATAAAAATAAAATATTTCTTTTTCTATATGGAGGACTTTGTTGCAACTTGCTAAACTACTACACTATTCACTTTATAGTTTTGCTTTTGTTTACGAGTAAGGTAATTCCCCCTACTTGTCATTACTTCAAGCAAAGTGATTGGGTTAGACGCAGAACACTTAGGCTGTGTTTAGTTGGAAAATATTTTTATCATTTTTTCTTTTTCAATTTTATAAAAAAAGAAAAGAATTTTTTTTTCACAAAACATTTAAAAATTTAAAAAACGCGTTTAGTTGAAGAAATTTGTGTTTTCTATTTTCTAAAATTATAAAGGAAACAAAGGGGGAAATAAATTTTCTATGTATAAAGGAAAACATAGAAAAAAAAAAATTGTTTTGTGTGTAAAAGGGTAAAACAGGAATTTTGTATTTTCTAGAAAATATTTCTAAAAAACTATAATTTAAGTGTTTTCCTTTTTTCTAGAAAATATTTTGTAAAAAATAAAGTGTTTTTCATCCAACTAAACGCAGCCTTAGTATCCAAAAATTCGTTTTTATTGACTAACTTGTAAGATGTGAGGTAATTATCTACACTTAAATTTACATATACCTCTAAAACAAACCATTCGTACCTCCCTTGATTTTCATGTTTTTTTTTTAATTTTGTGTTTGTAATAAAACTATAAAACTAAAAATTTTGGAATAAAAAAAATAAAGTTTCGCTAGTCAAAACTCTTAAAGTGACAAAAAAACGCGAAATGGAAACGGATAAAAAAACCAGGATGGTATAAAAAGAATTTTTAGTACTTTTTGGTGGGAAAATGGGGTATTTATAGTAGCACCATTTGTTATATCGGCTAGAATAGGTTGATTTTGTTAGAAAAGAAAGTCGGTTTCGGAGAACCCTGATTAGTACATCCTCAGTGCTGCTTGTAAGGTCGGGACAGTGGTTGTACGTTTTTGGTTTGTTGACCTATCTTCTTTCTGAAATTGACCAGCCAGTTAGGCGGTCACAACTATAAAACTAAATGAAGTAGTTTATCACTCACGATGAGTTTATCATTATAATCTATATAATTGTTAACTTTTATTAGATTTTCTTGGAACATAAAAACTTGAAGAAAAAAAAATTGATTACATAGTCGATCTATTTACATAGCTATAAAAGGCAAGCGAGCAACAAGGTACGCAACAAATTCTTTTTGGGTTGTAAAGCTAATTTTATGAAAAATCACATTTTTGTATTAAGTTGTCATAATGTTGTTATTCATAACCCGCTGAATTCTTTTCAGAAGGTCCACCGCCTCAAGTGCAAGGAAACCGAAGGGTATCAAATGCAAAAAAAATAAACACGTGTTGATTTTTAATGCATGTTTTTTGCGTTTTGTCACTTTGCATGAGGCAGCTTTCAATGCAGCCTGACCTGCTGTAAAAATCCAGCTAATCAACCCCATAAAAGCGTCACTCCAGTCTATATAATTAACTGGTATATATACTAATTTAATCACCGTTGCAATTTTTGGGAATTTTGACGTCTCACAAAAACTCCACTCCACGCGCCTCTCTCGCATAAGAAATCTATAAAAATAAATTGATGTATTTTCACACCATTTTTCCCGCTCATTGACTCGCTTGATTAGTGAATACATGTTAGCCATGTGTATTCCACTCCTAACTAGTACTTTTGAAAGTGAAAAATGTAAGGGTAAAAGCCATAAATACATCGCGTACTATCAGAATGTGTCCATTATACACACTGAACTTTTTTATGTAAAAAATACATAGTTGAGTGGATAAATTACCTTTGACTTAACTAAAGAACCGGTTATCGTTAGTACTTTCGTTAACTTGGAATTTAGAATTACATTTTTAGTCCTTTAGTCCTTATCATCATCATCAACAACTCAACTACAAAATGCAATAAGAACAACAATGGTGATTACTAAGATCAAAAATTCCAGATCTAAATTCCCGGTATCCAAGCAAAATCAATATAACAATAGTCAAATAGTTAAACTACAACCGGAATCCAATCCAATCCAAATTCCTAGATATATCATTAACCCGAAATGCTATATACACAAACTAATACGTCTTCTTTAGCAAAAGATATGATAACATAACACATGTACATTATAAACTTTGTTAATGCAAGTGATGCCTAAAAGCATTATTAGTGCTAACTAATCTTTCTTAGTTTTGATCACAACAAACTATACAAGACATTTATAATCAAATAGAATCGTAAAATGAATTATCTAACAAACACTATCATCAAGGTAATAATCATTACACTAACATATCTTAATCATGTTTAGTGATCATAAAAGTGATTAGCCTTAAAACTCATTTTTGTCAAATGTGACAAAAGATTTTTAATAAACTTTCTTTTTAAGAAAATGTTTTATTAAAATGGAAAATAAAAATTTGAATATGGCATATTCCAAATGCCATAAGAATATCCTTTGAAGGTTTAAACAACCTCAGATATTTCAAACACTAAAAGACAAAAAGGAGCGGAGTCTACCTCCGCGGTTCCTTAGGTGCCTACGCGGTTCTTTATTGATAAGGAACCGCCTAGTGCAATAAAGTACCGCGCTCAGCTAGCCGTTGGGTTTTGTCTTCTATAAATAGTGGATCAAATCTTCATTCTCCACAACCCTTTTTGGACATTTCTTTCAGCCTTCTTTCTCCTTTCTAATCCTAATCATTTGTAAATGATCACTTAATGTGTTAAGTATATTTACTTATGATTATCCTCTTGATCTCCTTCTTTACCTTTTCCGAAGAGAAGATCACTCACACACTTGTGATGTGATTAAAGATGAAGTTGTTAATCATAAGATTCAAAGCTATTTAGGGGTCATCCGGAGGTCGGGGGATAAAAGAAATGGTTAGACATTTTAGAGAGAGAAAGTGAGAGACTATTAAATGTGTGTGTTTTATTGAGAGAGAAAGTTAGAAAATAATAATAGGAATCCTCACCCCTCCATGGAAGTATGGAGGGGTATATATAGCCTAGACACACATGAACTATTCTAACTTAACAAAACTAGTCCCTGCGTGTGTGACTATATTAAACTAATGTAATTCTGTAAATGGCGCTCACATTTTAGGGATAACAATCTTCCCCCAATGTGGAGACATACGGAATTACTTACAATGTTCCTAACAAGTACAAATACAACAAAATAAAGTCTTTCAAGGCACTTCAAATGTTGAGGATGTCTTCTAAGTCTTCTTGTCTTCATAACTTGTACCTCAGCTTGAGTCCTCTTTGTCTTTGCTTGTTGTGGAACAATTGTAATATGTATGATTTGGATTAACTTCCCCCCAATTCATGCAACATGTATTAAAAAACTTTCTTCATAGACTTTTTTTTGACGAGGTTTCTGAATCAGCTTCCCCCAAACTAATATATGTATCTTAAGCAGATTCTGACACTATGATGTAGTTTAAACAATCTTCTAGCTCATCGGTTTAAGTGCACAGCGGAAATTTGTAGAAGAACCACACCAGATAATACTGCTTCTATACTGTCTCATGTCGTTTGGTTTTTGGTGATAATCCGTTTGGGGTAACATGCAGGAAATCATCAACAATTCTTCTCACGCTTATAAAATACTTCATAAAAATCATACAAAGTGAAGTAGATACCATTCCATGTGTGAGACCCCCAAAATCAGGTATGGAACAACTAGGCAGCAAGGGGGCGCCACGTCATGGTACAAGAAACAATGAAATATTATTGACATAAAGTTGGCGTAATAAAAATTTATACAATAAATCATAAAGAATCAGAGTTTTTAAACAAAGGTCCCAGATTTTTTTATAAGCGGTAATCTATAATTTAATTATGGTTTTGTAACTTATAGTTACAAAAATACATGATAAACTTCTGACAGTTTTTAAATAAACCAAAGTTTAAGTACACACAGAAATCTCCAAGCTGCGATAATATCCTACGGGCTCCCATCCAAGCAAAGCTAAGTATTAATACCTGAGATTAAACATGTAAAATCGTCAACATAAAGTTGAGTGATATTCATAGGTTTAGCAGTAAAGATGTGGAACACAAGCATTCATTTGTAAAACAAGTAAATAGAGAAAATGGTTATGATCATTAACCATAGTCCGAAACCAATATTATTGCTGTTTAGTTCATGAACCGAAGCTTAACTCAAAGCAAGTTCCTCTAAGGAGTATTCAGCCTAAATACTCAAGTATAAAAAAATGTAAGTGCGTCAAGGTAATCGGGACGGGGATTGTCAATCCCGATGGATCCACCCACAACATTCGCGTTTAGCGCAAAGCATACGGGACAATTAACGGTTCATGATCAAGAGAGGAAACTTAAGGCTATTAACTATAAGCAATAATATCAATGAAAACTGTTGGAAAGCATACAAGTCTGAATAACATACAAGTTCTGGATAGCATATAGTTTTTAAATGGATGTGTTCCACCATGTAAAATTTCACCCCACGTTTAGAAACAATGTACAAGTAGTAAAAGGGGCTATGAACTCACCTTAGCTACGAGGTGAATCAATATGGAACTTGAGAGCTGAGTAGTAACAACAAGCAATCAAGAAACTTTAATTCATCCAAGACCTACGATGACGGGGCGCGAAAACTTATAAGATATAAAAATAACGTTTAGAAAACGCTTTGGTTACTATTAGTACATAAACCATCTTATAACTCGCAAGGCATTGCAACCTATTGACTCGAATCAATTTTGACTTAAAAACACTACTTACCCACTGTATGATCATGTTTATAAACATTAACAATGCTCATCAAACTCATAAGTAGCAAACACTTGTACACTTTGAGTCAAAAATTAACGTTAACAAATTGGCTGCACTAAATTTTCAGAAACATGTTGTAAAGATTGTATCATATCTAGAGTTCTGTATTAGCTATAAACTCAAACTTTATGGACCGGGAAATATAAAATTATTACCTTTTAAAATGTTTAAGAAACACTATCAAAGCTATTACTAATCAACAGTAAATGCAGTTTTAGTGCAGACTACTCAGATTTGACTTTTTTTTGACAAAAATTTGCATAAAACCATTTTGACCATCATTTACATTCCGTAAAAGATTTTAACTTGAAACCAATTGGAAATGTTCACATTTGACCTATGTTACTATAATAAGTCATAAAAATAACCATTTTGGCTTTTTATGTTTTAACCCCAAACACAAATTTGGCGCACATGTCGGTATTGACTAGTTTTGATAAAAAGACCATATTTTACTCATCCGGAAACTTCCAAAAACCACTCAACTCACCAATTGTACTACACAACCAAGGCTATCCAAAAATCAAGAAATTTGTAGGTCTTATTTGCAGAAAAATTTTGTGAATGGCTGTAACAATCTGCTATCATTCTTAACCTCATTTTGACACTAAAATTTACTTCTAACATCACCCAGACACTTGCACACCCTAAGCAATGCCTCTACAAGTACACAAGACATATCATGATCATAATACCACCTTGACATCAGTAGAATATGGTCTAATTACAAAAACTCCAATTTCATAATCAAGGTATTTAATTAAATAGAAATCAAAGCAATACAATAGTGGCAAGAGTACCTTAGTACAAGTGTGACGAATATGAGAACCGTACTGTAGATGGTAATGGGAAATACTCCAAGGGCTACCCGCGACCTACAAGAGTGATCACGACCCTTAAGTATGCGTTTTATAAAAATATAAAACAATTGTATCAAAATATTTTGTAAAAATGTAATATGTATATAACTTGCACAACCAACCGAGTTTAAGTGTGATCATGACCTTCATGACACACAACCTGTATAAAAATGCATAACATGATAGCCCAAGGTCTCAAATCAAGTAACTCAAGTGATTTGCACCTAAAAACGCCAACAATTTATTTAACCGTAGACGTAAAGTCACATTTTCTGGTATAGCTGTTTTATAAATGGCGTAGCTCCCAATCCATAAGTCCAACAACTATGGGATTTGAACCACTTGAACGGGTCTCTCATGAGGTCTCCATAATGTCCAACCATTCGATCTAAGAGTTTACAGAAGTTTCTAAAAGTCCAAAACACTAACAGCCACCCCGTAAGCACTTAATGGTCAAACTACACTAGTCAAACTTGGGACAAAATAACCCGTTAACCTATAAGGTTTAAAAGCCTGAGATTTCCACCATTGGAAAGCCTCAAGACTCTACTTTCGGCCCATACCAACCACGAGTAAATAGCTACTACCAATTAACGAGAAAATTATGTTCTTTGAAGGTTACAAAATCAGAATTTAGGTTTTCAAACTCGGGTTAACCGTTTTAGCCATAAAAACCATTTGGTGATAGCTATCGACGCGAGTTCAGCGGCGTTCGTTAGATTATAATGTATAATAACTCAACACGTCTTAAAAAGTCAAATATATGATCCATGACCTGGAGAAAAAAGCTATACAAGTCTGTTGGGTCAGATTGGGTTCACAACCGTAAATCGACCATAACTCACTCATCCAGTGGAGTTGATCGCCCATCCAACTCGCTAATAACATGTAAAAGGGTCAATGAATCCATCTAAGCTATAAAATCACAGCCTACAGTGGGAAAATATGTGACTTTTGTGCTCACAAACCTGTTGTCCGAATTTTGCTTATAAAATCTTAATTTAATCATAACTTCCTCATCCGGAGGAGTTGTGTGCCTATCCAACTCGTCACTAATAGGTAAAAGGCCTAAAGAATCTATTTAAGCTATAAAAAGTGCAGGTAACAATGAAAAATATGGGAGTTTTGGACCGGCTAACATGCTGTCCGAATTTAGGCACTAATTTAGCTCATCATAACAACTAAAATTCTACTCAAATCTACCCAAAATCATCATAAGATGATCAATACTAAATCAAGGATTACTCAAAATACTAAATGCATGGTATAATTCAATTTGACTAATAGCCAAGATTACAACTAGGGTTCTAAACACATAATTATGAATACCTAAACCCTAATTAACACAATACAACCTTAATTCCATGATCAAACACTAAAAACACCAAGTATGATGTTTCTTGATTTCACTAAACTCCATTGCATGAAGGGTTTTGAAGATGGGTTTTGATGAGGAATGATATATGAATGATTTGGTGTAGTTTAATTACGTAACTGATCAAGAAAAAGTGATGGATTGGCTGTTTTTGTTAATGGTTCGTTGCACAAAAGAAAGAACATGAGAGTTTTGATTTTTTTTTGGTAAGTAACAAAATACTGGTAATGTGATTTTGTTTGTTTTGGGTCGGTCAAAAACAAAGGGAGGAAGGATTGGGCTTTAGCCCACTACTAATCTCCTTATTACTAACTAGCTAAGCCCAAATGCTATTTAGTTCTAGCCCGAATTAATATCTTAAAAAAAACTAATCGTTTTGACTCGGTAAAAGTTATAATACGAAAACAAAATATTTTATAGAACATAGTATTTAGCCATCGGTTCTCGTTCCGTCAATTCGGATAAACTTTTTGTAAAACGCGCGCGGGTGCTTTTAAATCAAAAATTTTGATTTAAATAAATACGGAAAAATAAAATAAAATTTTTATAATTCCAAATAGTGTATTATCAATGATCAGAAAAATAATTAAAATATAATTTATTTAAAATTAGTAAGATCTCAGGATTTACATATGAAGAATACAAGAATAACATGTTGGAAAATTCAAAAAGCATGAATAAAATAATAAAATAATACGGGGAAAATACGAGTTCTCACAGTCGACCCCCCTAAGGGAACTCTGGTCCCTCAGAGTTCAAGTAGAGACGAAAAAAAGATGCGAACAAATGGGGATACCAAGTTTAGAACTGATTCTTCGCTTTCCCAGGTGATTTTTGCACCACGGCGAACCTTAACAATTGGAATCGAACTACGCTTCAGTTCCTGAACTTCTTTTCGAAATTATCTCAAACTCAGATTGAAATAATAACCATTTAGTATAAAGAATATAAAGAGTTAGAATGAACACGGGAATTGCTTAAACGGACAAGTTGCGCTAAAACAAGTTAAGATTGATAATCGACTAGGAATCGCAAATCGTGCAAACTGTAAAACATGACAATCTTAAAACGTAACAATCTATTTACTAGTGAAATAGAGGGGAAATATGAATTACATATAGCCATTTGAAATACAAGTTGTCACCATTATCTGTCTAGGATTTGGTATTACTTTCAAACGCATCATAAGTATTTTATTGATAAGGATTTCAAAGTAAAAGTAACTCAGTTCAAATAATTATTTAGATCAGCTAAGAGCTTTTGAATGACTGTATGAAATTATTGTTAAAAACTCATGTTTATCGTTAGCATTAGAGAAAATCAAGTTTCCGAATTATTTAGAATCATTGCTAAAAATTATAAATTAAATTGATAATTTCATTAGGTTGAAAGTAAAGCATGATACAATCAAATACTTTAAAAGATAAAGCTTGACATCCTTTTAAACACTAGTTATAAATCTACCAAAGAGGATGTATAGATCCGATATTAAACATGAAACGGGTATTTTGGTAATTTAAGCATTCGATAAAATATGTAAAACATTCTTAAAAATTATAATAATTTTTTAAAAATCCAAGAAGGTGTTTACTGCACCAAATGGTAAACATGTGACATATTCTGGTTTTCAAAAGGTGACAAGATAGCAAACGAGTACGAAACGAATAATAATCAATAATTAGTATGCGAGTAATAGCACGAGGGGATAAAACGTAATTTGTACCAATTTCTTAACGAACATGATAGAATAGATGCATCGATGATAAGGATAATGAGAAACAAATGATTTAGCAAGGGATTAAATCATAAGAGCGGTTGGTGTCACCAACAACGGTTTATTAAGTTCTCGGTGGTCGATACATGATCAAAAGAGAAAAGCCACACAACAGTTTTTGAATCAAAGAAAACTCTTAAGAAGTCACTTGAGGGTAATTCTAGCAAAATGAACAACATTAGCAATGAGAGAGCGAAGTCAACACATGGTTCACACGAACGAATTTCGAGTTGATAGAGTCTAACACACATCATGACAAATACACGAAATCATCGTTCACTTCCAGTCATAAATCACTATTTGTGTTCAGAGACGTTTCGAATGTCTACCAAAATAGATAGAGAAGGTTGGTCGATGTAGAAGCATAACAACGTTATAACTTTCAAGTCTGGTATCAATGGTAAGAAAATTAGATGAGTGGTAATGAGAATTATATCACATGGGAAGATGAGGTAACAAGTAGAACAAAGATCGTTGAGTAAAGAAATATGTGCTTGTAGGCATGTAATTCGTTCAAGAAGAGATAAAGAAACATATGCATATATCATGAACGGGTGCTACTCGTAAAATATATAAAAAAATTCAAAACTTCGTTTTATCTAGCTTTTTAAGAAACATAAGTAAAAAGTTGGTTCTTAGAATTTTTTTTAAGGTGACTACTATTCGACCTCGCATGGCTCCTTCTAAATTCCGCATAGGTGATCAAGCCATGCATAATTTAGGACTAGCAATGCGATGCACAGTTTCGTCAAACCAGTATTACATGTCATATATTTAAAAAAAAAAATATATATATATATATATATATATATATATATATATATATATATATATGATACCAAAAACAGAAATCGGAATAATTTATGAAACTTTTCGCAAGTAAGTAATTCGCTTGATACTTAAGTCAACACCTTTAATGTTACATGAATTCTTTTATAAGATCAAGGTAAAATAATTTGTGAAAATACCTCGTAAAACAATATTACTTAACGTTATAAAGTAACACTCAAGTATTTTAAAAAGTCAAAGTAGAAAGATTTGTAAAATGATTTGCAAACAATACGAGTTTGAGTTTATATTGTGACATTATGATATCTTATAAAATAGCGAGTATTAACACGAGAGTAACAAAGAGTAATTGATAAGAAAATCTGCAAAATAGTTACAAGATGATAAGGTTTCAAAAGGTTTAATCGGTATCGTCAGGAGACACGTGTCAAAAATGATAACGAAAGATATGAAAATGAGAACTTCAAATCTTGACCCAAATCAATGGTGCGATAAGAAGAAAAGAAAGATAAAATAAAATGACAATGAGTCATGTATAAAAGAAAGTATAAAGAATCCATATGCGTGCACATAGTAAAATATACGACATAAATATGCTTATAAGAATGTAGAATATAAGTTTTCGAATAATACAACTAACCCGAAAAGTTTATATATTTGGAAAGTTTCTATATAAGGAAAGTTTTCGATCAAAAGTTTAGGAATTTAACAGGTTAATAGTGACGCGTAAAAATGCACAACATTTTCAACAAAACTCTTTCATTAAATGTGTTATCCAAACACTCCATATCAAAGTTCACGATATATATATGTATAACTCGTACCCAAAGTTACTATTTTAAATGTCTTCAAACGTAACTAATGTTTGTTAGTTGTAAAATATCATTTGTTAAAGTTTTATAAGCTCAAACGAACTCAAAAACGCCTAAAAACCATATTTCAAAATTCTATCAGCTTTGACTTTTTTTAGTCAACTTAGACTTTTAGGTCTAACCCGATCAATTAACCCGTTTATACTAGTTTTCTTACTTGGTTACCTACGCGGTAAAGGTAAAACAGCATTTTAAACAACTTTTTAGTTTTACTCGAGACTTGAAACGGATCATAAATAGGCGAAAACGCCTTCGCATCAGATCTGTCAACAAAATGATATTTTTAGAAAACGCATATTTTATTAGATAAAAAAACCCATAAATATTCAGCTTCGACACTAATTCCTTCGCAGTAGACGTAAAACGACATTTCAGACAACTTTCGTGTTTCGGCCGAAGGCCGAAACAGACCAGAAATGACGATTCTACCCCCTGCAGTTCTGTATTAGCAATAATTTCCATATACACAGAAAATAACTTGCTCGTTTTTAAGAGTTACGGGTCGAATTTTATGTCTAAACGAATGTCTCAACAAGTATAAACATATTTTTAAGTCTGAACTTTATAAAAATATTTCACCGTTAAATTACCTGTAGATTTTCTGCAGAAAGTATATTTTTCGACACCTTGAAATTTAATCAAACTTCATAACGACCCGGAATTTATGTACACACGTGACTTGTGGATTCCATAAAGACGAAAGAGAATAGATTATATAGTTAAGCATATAAAGAAAAACATAGTATAAAATTGGTTTATGAATACCAACAATAATCTAAGAAATCAAAACGGCGCATAACATCCATGTCTTCGATTTCAAGATGCAAGGTAGGAAGGTCTCTTGGCGGCGCGATTTTCCATAAACACAAAGCATACCAAGAAAGAAATAGAACATTAAGGAGTCGCACTCCCGGGCAAGGAGGTTAAATAAAAGGGAAGGATACAAGTTTATAGTAGTAAAATCGTATTCCAAACAAGCACCACGTTATATCATAGGATACAAATTACAAGATGACAATGGCGTTTCTAAGGTACAAACGAACGTTGTAAATCAAAGTCGAAACGTAGAATGGTCAACGATATAATATTTAATCGATATACGAGTGTCGTGTAAGATGGTGACGTAAAAGTCACTCAAGGTTACGAAAAATCATGATATTATTCAGCACGGATTTTAAAGAATGCTTTGAGATGTGCGACTCACACGATGTCCTTTAGTATTTTTCTGAGACACGTTGAGCTACACAATGGCATACAGACTAATTTTCAAGGCATCCAATCACAGATGGTTGGAAAACAATTTGGATATCTAAATAGATATCTTAAAGTGGTTTAACGGTGGAACTAACGCACAGGGTAGTAAAATGAAAAATCGGAAGTTTCATTGAAAGGAACACTTCTTAATCCCAAACAATGGCATTACAAGAATACGCACAACTTGTAACAGTGAGTCGAGAAAAACAGACGGTTCAAAACGAACGAGTATGTGATGTCAGTCGTATCACGCATAGACGAAATAACAATAGTACTCAGAAAAGTGAGTATGAAAAGTCGGCAGCATACGCGCTCTGAATACAAGTATGTAACGTCATAACAATATAAAATTATTGTAACAAGATCAAGTTTACATGAACAAGAATTTAAGAAATACAGTAAGAGTAGATGTAATCACAGTAATATCCAATGATAATTCATTGAGCACAAAGGCTTTGAAAGGAGATAGTAATTATCTTCATGAGGGTAATGTAATATTTCAAATTGTAATCAAGAGTTGAAATACTACAACGATAATTAAAAATAAATAATAAGGATTAGAGAGTTACCCGCGCAGATATCGAACAACAATGGCAGATTCTGTGTTTGACACTTCGAAACATGAAATATTTGAACTTTTCGGTTATAGACTAAGTTTTGAAAAAAAAAAAACTCAGTTCCCTATAACCATCGCTCTAATACCAATCTGTGAGACCCCCAAAATCAGGTATGGAACAACTAGGCAGCAAGGGGGCGCCACGTCATGGTACAAGAAACAATGAAATATTATTGACATAAAGTTGGCGTAATAAAATTTTATACAATAAATCATAAAGAATCAGAGTTTTTAAACAAAGGTCCCAGATTTTTTTTATAAGCGAAAATCTATAATTTAATTATTGTTTTGTAACTTATAGTTACAAGAATACATGATAAACTTCTGACAGTTTTTAGATAAACCAAAGTTTAAGTACACACATAAATCTCCAAGCTGAGATAATATCCTGCGGGCTCCCATCCAAGCAAAGCTAAGTATTAATACCTGAGATTAAACATGTAAAATCGTCAACATAAAGTTGAGTGATATTCATAGGTTTAGTAGTAAAGATGTGGAACACAAGCATTCATTTGTAAAACAAGTAAATAGAGAAAATGGTTATGATCATTAACCATAGTCCGAAACCAATATTATTGTTGTTTAGTTCATGAACCGAAGCTTAACTCAAAGTAAGTTCCTTTAAGGAGTATTCAGCCTAAATACTCAAGTATAAACTGTAGAAACTAGAAGGGGGAGTTGAATAGTTTCTCTTCGATTGGTGACCAAATTAAAATTGCTTTCAATTTGGTTTGTATCAAAACTATCTTTTACTTAAAGCTAAGTTGCATAATGATTAGGTTCAATTGAAATGCACTAGCAAGAATAATAAGCAAGTATAATGATAATGAAATAAGTAAAGAGCAAGGAAGGAGACAACCTAGTGGGAAGACACCAAGATTTATAGTGGTTCGACAACGAGGCTCTATCCTCGTTTCTACTCCACTCCTCGAGTACACCTACTCGAGATTTCCACTATATCCACAAGCTCCCTTCTCGGCGGAGAAAACCTTACATCGTTGCTTACATTATTTTCCAACACTAAGCTAAATGTCGAGACCTAATCTTTAGCTAGGACCAATCTACACGACGTTGCCTACTTCACAATTTAACGACACAAGGCTAGATGTCGAGTTCTAATCTTAAGGTAGAACCAATCTTCACGACGTTGCCTACTTCACCATTTTACGACACAAGGCTAGATGTCGAGTTCTAATCGAAAGCTAGAACCAATCTTCACGACTCTTCACTTTGAAGCTAAGTGAGAACTTCACACAACACAACTACTAATCACTTTAAAGTTTAGTGAGAACTCACAAGATACAACCACATCACTTTATAGTTTAGTGAGAACTCCTAATCAAATCTATTACAACTCAACTAGACTTATCCAAGTACACACATGTAGCTTGGATTTACACAACACAAATCCAAGCAAACACATATGCAATGGATGTACACAACAAATCCAAGTATTCACAAATAACTTGGATGAACACAACTAGTCCAAGTATTCATAAATACATTGGATTGACCTAAAACAAAAGGGTATCATGATGAATATGACTAGCTCATAAATTCATCTTTATCACTACACTAGTGAGTGAGTGATCTTCTCATTGGACATGGTAAAGGAGGGGATCAAGAGGATAATCATATGTAAACATCCTTAACAAATTAAGTGATCATTTACTAATGATTATGCTATAGAAAATAGAAAAAGGGCTGAGAAAAACGTCCAAGAGGCTTGCTGGAAAATGAGATTTGACCCACTATTTAAAGGAGACAAAGTTACAACGGATCTATAACGGCTACTGTGCGTGGTACCTTATCTTACCCCGCGGTACCATATCGCTAAGGTACCGCGTAGGTACTTAAGGTACCGCCACTAGACTCCGCTCCGTTTTTTGTCTTTTAGTAGGGTGGGAATATTTGAGGTATTTGAACCCTTCAAAGGATATTCTAACCGCATTTGGAATATGCCATTTTCAAATTTTCATTTTCCATTTTAATAAAACATTTTCTAAAAAAGAAAGTTTATTAAAAAGTCTTTTGTCTTATTAACAAAAGTGAGTTTTAAGGATAATCATTTTGATGATCACTAAGTATGATTAAGAAAGGTTAGTGATATGATTATTACCTTGATGATAGTGTTAGTTAAATAATTCATTTTGTGTTTCTACACTAAATGTGTTGTATGGTTTGTTGTGATCAAAACTAAGAAAGATTAGTTAACACTAATAATGTTTTTAGGCATTACTTGCATTAACATAAACAAATGTAAGTGCGTCAAGGTAATTAAAATTTCATTTTTTTAGTGTAGTTGTCTCTCGGTCTAATCAAATTGATATAACAATTTTAAGCTCGACTTTGTTGTTTTTGGTTAAGATCTTGATTTGGAATTATTAACTACTTGGCAAATAAAGCACGTAAAAAGTAAAAATATTATTTATTACGTAATACGTACTAATCTAAAAGAACATTTAGCAAAAATCGACATTTATTCTACAAAAATACAAAAAATGTAAAATACGAATTTGACTACAAATTGAAAATGCGAAATACAAAATTTGTAAAAATGCAATCTTGTTAAAAGTAAAAAAAATATAAACTCTTATATCTAAATTTGTTCAAGACTAACTTTTATCAAAATTGAAATTTACCTACTTAAAACAAGTAACCTTCGAGAATTCAATTGGACCTAAATTTAAACAGAAGCCCAATTACCCTAACTGACCCAATAGTCCAGCTAGCAACTAACTTTGAATCTCACTACACGGGACTAAAGGTGAAATAGAATTACCTATCAAGATCCTAAAGTTACACTCTAAGGACTGTGATTGAAACGAAAAGTAACATATTCAGGGTCCTAACTTGTACTCTGACTAAACTAGTGCAAAAACAAACAGAGAACTTATATAAGGAAGCATTCTACTCCTTACCAATTTACCATTTAGTCTTTACTTAACCGTTTATTATTATATATCATAAACCCGAAACATATTGAGCCTAGCTACGTTTAAACAGATCTCCAACGACTTCGCTAATTGAAAGGCCCTAAATCCTACGCTTTTGATCTGTCATTCTTGCTAGTACATGTTATAATAAAAACTCAGAACGCCCTATAGTTTTTTACATATACAAATGTTCAAATCTGATTTACAGTCGGCTAATTAATCACGTTCTATTTCTACCAAATAAAACTAACAACACGACTTAACCACGAACCTAACAATTCAATATCAAGATTAAAACACTAGTGCCAAACACTAGTTGAGGACTAAAATCAGATACTACACTTGCTGATTATATGAAGAATCTCCTGAATACTACTCCTAATCGACAACTTATTCAAAGCTTTTTATCCAGTTATAAGACAGTGCTCATAAGCTCCAAACCTAATAGGCCTACAAGAGATCTAAAACTACTAGCTCATGTCTACAAATCAATCAAGTATAAATGGAAAACTAAAAGCTCAAGGTGCAAACAGATCAACAAGTAATTCAGAGAAGTAATTCAAGCAAGATTAAACTACAAATACACTACGGCTACAACTACTTAAGATATCACTAAAGATTGAAAAACATAAATTGAGCTTAACCTATTCATCCGTCGTATAGTCCACTGAGTCGAAGCTGAGCGCTGAGCTCGCTTGAAACTAACTTTACTTGAACCACTAGTTACGAAACCAATCTTACTGCTGAACAGAACTACAATCATTTAATCTATGAATCTGCTAACCATGTCAGCAATGAATCCAAACACCTGCAAAACGAACGAACTAAACCGAAACTTGAAATTACTCAAAAGCTTTGAGCTTATGAGCTTATTAATCAGGATTAATGAAAGGAAATCAACACTCGAGTAAATCAGTTCTATCTAATTATTTACTGTATCAAATGCAGCTTATTACATCAGCATCAAATCCAACACGCCTACAAAATCAAATCAAAACAAGAATACGTCCTATCCTGCTGAAACTGTATCAACCTTTCGAACACTGAAATTTGCAACTATGAATCGATCTTGAAACGAACTCCAAAATCAACTTTTCTGAACAGAAACTTGCAGAATTTTTAACTACTGGACCAATTTGTATGAAAACTAATATTAATACTACTTATACTCAAAACAATCTGATTATTCAAAAAGTTCAAAGAAAAGCTTTTCATAAGCTCCTAATGAGCTTATGAACATGATTATTATAAAATCTTGAAGGTAAAGTGAAAAAGAAATCAAAGTCTTGAATGATTTAAAAATTTCACTACTAAACTCGGTGAACAGTAACAGAATCATCAAATACTCTCAAATACTCTCGGTTACACTACGATCAGGTAAACAAAAGAATGAACAATAGTCTCACATGAACAGTACAGTATAAGAAGATCAGAAATCAAAAGATTATTAAGAAAACTTTGAAGAATTTAAAGTGAATTCATTAATGGTGAAAAGAATATCACACGGTTACAACTACTTCAACTGAAAATAGATTTCGTTACAAGATTCAACAAGAAAGTTAAAAAGCTTAACTACTCCTAATCTACTCCTAACAACTATGTGTTTCTACTCCTAGTGCTAACCGTCTTCAATGAGGTAGATCATCTTGTATTTATAGACGTCGAGGGAGGAGGTGGTGACGTGTCTTGTCCAATCACTTCATGCCACGTGTAAATACGAGGTTGAGCTCGTTCTTCATTCTTCGTCCAATTTGGGCATTTCTTCATTCTTCCTTTTTGATCTAATTAATTAGTATCTTCGTAGAGGGGAAATGAAGCTGATCATTTTTGTAGTTGGAAGCTTTGGCTGATTCTTCTTGGATTGTTCTTGATTTGATCTTGTAGGTTTGTGGTGGGAAGAGATGAAGTCGTCTGTTTTATTCTTTCTCTCTCTTCTTTGGAGAAGAAAAGATGAAACGTTTTTGGGTTTGTTGTGAGTTATGACCGTGAGTTGGTCAACTGACCAAGTAAATAAACTTATCACCTATTTTGCCTTTTAGTCCTTCATTTTTATCTCTTTTATCAAAAGTATAATATAAGTCTAAGCAAATCTCATTTTCATCCTTCATCTTTGTAGAAATTCCAACTTAAGTCCTTGATCTTGGTAAATGATGGCAAGTAAGGTCCTTGAAAGCTCTTTCGTCCTTTTCTTCGTCTTTTATCATAAAAATCCCTTGAAAACGCGTCTTTGCTTCAAAATGTATCTTGTTTACCTGAAAACACATGAAACACAAATACCAACGTAATTCTGATATTTTCAGTTAAATATAATGTATTTGACTGTGTTTTGAGTGGTTTTTAGGTCATTATTGATGAGTGTTTTCACACTTATCAACTCCCCTCCACTTGGCCATTGCCATGGCCTCATGCAATGCAGCATTTCAAGCTCTAGAGTGCACTTTTCTCATAATTAACCCACCTTGGCCATTTTATGATTTAATAAACTAAACTATACTACATGATAAATGATTTTGAATATTTACTATGCGACGCAAAGAAAACAATTCTATTTATATATTTTTGAACTTTTCATAAATGGGTTTGATGGAAATAACTCATAAAGAAATCAATGACTTAGATTAGGGCTTTGGTACCATGGACACTTATCACCCTCAAGTTTCACTTTCCCCATACCAAGCTTAAAAATGGGATCATTGCATTCACAAGTAAAAAGGTGCATCAACTTATTCATGACAATTAAATGTGGAACCGGTTACTAATTGAGCAAATTGCTTTTGGGCAAATTTGTCATTATTTAAAGCGTGAAATATAAGAAATGTAAAATCCAAAAATAAGGAAGCACGGTTTTAATCCTAAGTAATCCTCTCATCCATTACTCGAAAAACCGCTCACAATTAATATAAGTCCATTTCAAGAACAATAAGTCATTCGTTTTATGTGTAAAATCCTCATGTCATGCTTTAATAAGTAGCTACACACTCGCTAAGGAAAGAAGAATAAAACTCACGCAATAATTTACATCCGCCGCCTTTTTAAGACCTTGGATCTTCAACCCCGCAACCCGTCAAGGTAATATTGGATTGGAGCAATCTATTGAATCCTCGCAACCCGTCAAGGTAATATTGGAACTCAATAGTCACTATAATTAACACCACACTGCCCCTCTTGGAAGTCTTGTATATATTTTTTTCTTTTCTTTTTTTTTCTTTTTTTTTTCTAGCCACTCATTATTTTGTAAGCCGCTCTTATTTTTCTTTATTCCTCACAAAGAAAGTAGAAAAGAATAAAAGGAAAAACACCCGCTAAATATTGAGCATGACATAAGTCTAGTACACATAAAACGTTCTAAAAATAAAAGGAAAAACACCCGCTAAATATTGAGCATGACATAAGTCTAGTACACATAAAACGTTCTAACTTAGAATCTTAAGACGTACTTATATCAACCATGAATGATTAGTCAAAAATGCATAAGATATTACAAACCAATTAAAACCGTTCTTGATTATTTATTAACATATATACATGCGAAGAAAATAGGGGTAAAGAAGAGAAGGGTTTAGCCACAAGTAATTATCATGAAGTTTATCTAGCCCTTTTATACTTGCTTCAACTCTATCATTTCCCATTCTCCAAAAATTTAAAATCTCAAATAATGAGATTGGTGGATGCTTAGCCTAATAGACCAATGAAGGACTACATGGTTAAGGATACTAGCTAGAGAATGCTTGGATAAGCAAACTCGGGTTGAGTCAAAATATCCATGGCGGGCCTAATATGTCAAAGAAGTCTAAATTTGTTAAACCATGTTCTTATTATATTTTTTTTTCTTTTTTATATATTTTTTGATGAAAAACAAAAGAAGAAATATATACAATGCAAATGTGTTATGCAAATGAAAAATGATTGATGCAAAAATTATGAATGCATATTTTTTTTGGCCAAAGTAGATCAAAAATTTGAAAAATGTTTGAAAAATTAATTTCCAAGTTATCATGAAGTCAAAGGCAATGGTCTAGGTAAGGTCACTTCGATAGAAGTCTCCCCTACACTTAAGATAAACATTGTCCTCAATGTTTAAGAGTATAGAGTAAAGTCCCCTACACTTAGGACATTGATTACTTTGCTTAACCCAAGTTAAGGAAGAGACAACTAAAGGGTATTCATTTTAAGCACAAGTGTTGAATATCACAATAGCAAAAACTAATCGAAGTGAACCGGATACACGAGCCTCCTCCATAAGCGCCAAGCATGAAATGTGAGAGAGCAACCCTTGAAACAAACACCAAAAGACGAAGAAAGGCCACCCCTCCACTTCAATCTACTATAACATCCTCTTAATTAAACCTAACCTATTTAAAACCTACTCTACGTTTTCTAACCTAGTTATTCAATGCTTGAGTTTTTTTTTTAACCCTAAGTCGCTAGCTCGGCTCGGCGCCGAATTAGGTTGTCCTTGGGGAAACCATCATGGAGAATAAAGGATATCCATTTTGAAGCACATCTCACATGATACACTCAAACTTAGCACGTTGCCATTTACTATAAGATTTACAATATCCGGCTTGATAAATGGAACGGTCCAACGTGTCTCAAGTTTGTCCAACATACGAAATCTCTCAAATAGGAAGCACTCCAGGATCAAATACATAGTTTCCATCTCGACAAGTGAACAACTCCAAAGTAGGTAGTATCACCAAAGTAAGCTCATACAAAAATTCCATCTCAATAGAAGTCACACTCTTAAGTGGAGTAGATGAAAACCAATTTTTCCCTAACATACGTATCCCAGGATCAAAAACCTTTCCCTTCATGGGAAAATAAAGAGATGAAATCATATCAACCATATAAGATTCCCCCTTAGTGATCAAAGCATCATGAGACAATGAAGGTGTAGGTATCAAAACATTCATAACTATTATGTCCATGTTGGGCTCTTCATCATCATCAAAAGGTGGGTAATCTTCCATAGAAGGCGTAGAAAAAGGAGGATCAAGATGAATAGTGTCTTGTGGTGGAGGTGTAGGCTCTATGGTCCCAAAAAGCATGTTCTCAATAAGACGAATCTCCTCTTCCAATTAGAATCACTATCATCAACCTCAATATCAATATTAGCAAGATAAGCCTCTATGGTGGCATCAATATCCATATGAGAATCCATATCAAAGGTTTTTGGTTCTAAAGTTGCGTTAGGTGAAAAGGGATCAATCTCTAAGAGTATAGGATCTTCATCAATAACCAACTTCAAGGGTGGAAGGGTGGGAATAGAAGGCTCAAAAGAAGGTGTATTAATTAGAGAATCACTCAAAGGGATGATATCATCATAAAAATCAATAGGAGCAACCTCAAAAACCGGTGAAGAAATATTAATGAAAGGTTCTTCTTCTATGGAATCATCATTATGGTTTTCATTCAAAGCTTCAATCGAGGAGATAAGATGATAAACGTTTGATAAAACCTCACGAATATGAACATCTTCCACTTCTTCTATATGATCAACATCATCATCCAAATTAGGAATGTCATCTTGACATGAAAAGTCCTCGGATAATATATCATAAGATGCCTCACTAGAATCACAATCATCATCCTCTATTTGTGGCAAATCTTGCATAAACTCTTCCTCAATCTCATTATCCCTTTCTTTAAACAATTCATCAAGATCAAAGTCACCAAAATCACTAGTAGTAGCATGAAGGTCAACGTGTGATAAAATCTCAATGTGATCATGAGGAGAAGAGGTATCAATACAAAGCTCGTCACATGGTTCATTGGAAACACACTCAAGCTCTCTTTGGATTGGGATAAGGTTCTCAACACTAGAAGAGGTTAATTCATCCAAATTGGTGTTTGTATTAGTGCTAAGAGGCTCGTCCCCCATGGTTAAAGAGTCGGTGGGTTCCACGTGAGGTAAAGATGATGAAGGTGTGTCATCATTAAGTGTCATACAAATCGGAGGATCGTCATCATCGTCATATAAGCATCGATTAAGCAAACGAGCACGAGTAGCAATGTATTCTTCTTCACATGATTTACGATATCCATCACTAATAGGATCATCCTCATTATCAACTCTCAAAGACGGCTCAATATCACATGGTAAATCTCCTTGAGTTAGATAAGATTGTACAAAGAGAATTTGTCTTTGACTAGTTTCCTCGTAACATTCAAGTATTCTCCTTTCCATATCTTGAAGGCTCCTCTCAACGAATTCAAGAAATTTAGAGTCATTTTGCATATCCTCTTGGTTAAATCCTTGATTATGAAAACCGTCATGATGTAAAAATTCTTGGTTTTAAAAGGTGTCTTGATTATAGCATGGAAAATTTGCATCATTTTGAAAGCCTTCATTGTTTGAAAATCCTTGATTAGGAAAGGTTTCTTGATTATAGCCTTGAAAATTATCATTGTTTTGAAAACCTTCATAATTGGAAAATCCTTGGTTTTGGTATGGCTCATTAAAGGTTTGATCATGAAATGATGGTGGATTTTGTGATGAAAAACCGGAATATCCCATATAGTCATTACAAGTATAGTCCATTTGAATGTTAGGTTGAAAATTAGGGTTCTCGGTTCCATTGTAAGCATATCCCTCCCCATAATAGCCATTATTTTGATCACATAAATAAGTATCGTGTGGACCTCCACAAGTCGAACAAGTCGGATAATTAGCGTTGGCGGATCGTTGTTGCAAAATATCCAACATGGAACGAGTATCCATGTGTAACAAGGTGGCCGAATGTATATACAAGTATAATGACGTTTAAAAGCTTCCTCGGGGAAGGAAGTAATACACCAAAGGTGGTATGTTTACACGTGTGCGAGTACACGTGTAAGTAAACTCGAGGAGTGAGAGATAAGCTCTCGGTCGACTTTTGAAGGAGAAGAGATTATCTCCCTCGAGGTTCGATATGAAATATCCACAAGAAAGTATAATATATATAATTACTACTTGGGTGCAAGACCCCCAATAAAGCCTTCCTTCTTAGAATACGCACTAGTGAACGGGAGGGTTAGGTGGTGCGAAGCACTTAAGTACCTATTAACCCTTAGATGGCATTTTATAGCACATCGCCTTTCTATTCACTTTGTAGTTTGTATTATTCGAATTATTGCCTATTGAAAGTATTTATCTATTCTTGCTTAATTAAATTTTATCGATACACGTGTCAAGGACCGGAACGCTCCCTAACACGGTGTATTGCCTCGGCAATACTTATGGAAGTATGTGGATTAAGTGTTCGTATCTACGTATATGTATTTACATATAATAATATATCAAAAATATTTTTGTATTTATTTGGTTTTTTTAAGAAAATACTATATGTACGTAAAAACGATTAAAATCGATATAATATATATTTTGGGTGTAATCTTTTAGGAAAAAGATTACTTTTTGGATTTTTTATTTTTTTGTTTCAATTCTTTAGGAAAAGAATTGATTTTTGTGACTTTTTATTTTTTTTTGTATTTTTATCTTTTTGATTTTTTTTATCTTTTTTATTTATACGTAAAAATAACGTTCACAAAGTGAACGGATCTCAAAATCCGATCGTCTCACTCAAAACCGTTAATCTTCGCGAAAAGAACCGGCAGCGGCGCCATTTAAAATTTCGTTTTTTAGTGTAGTTGTCTCTCGGTCTAATCAAATTGATATAACAATTTTAAGCTCGACTTTGTTGTTTTTGGTTAAGATCTTGATTTGGAATTATTAACTACTTGGCAAATAAAGCACGTAAAAAGTAAAAATATTATTTATTACGTAATACGTACTAATCTAAAAGAACATTTAGCAAAAATCGACATTTATTCTACAAAAATACAAAAAATGTAAAATACGAATTTGACTACAAATTGAAAATGCGAAATACAAAATTTGTAAAAATGTAATCTTGTTAAAAGTAAAAAAAATATAAACTCTTATATCTAAATTTGTTCAAGACTAACTTTTATCAAAATTGAAATTTACCTACTTAAAACTAGTAACCTTCGAGAATTCAATTGGACCTAAATTTAAACAGAAGCCCAATTACCCTAACTGACCCAATAGTCCAGCTAGCAACTAACTTTGAATCTCACTACGAGGGACTAAAGGTGAAATAGAATTACCTATCAAGATCCTAAAGTTACACTCTAAGGACTGTGATTGAAACGAAAAGTAACATATTCAGGGTCCTAACTTGTACTCTGACTAAACTAGTGCAAAAACAAACAGAGAACTTATATAAGGAAGCATTCTACTCCTTACCAATTTACCATTTAGTCTTTACTTAACCGTTTATTATTATATATCATAAACCCGAAACATATTGAGCCTAGCTACGTTTAAACAGATCTCCAACGACTTCGCTAATTGAAAGGCCCTAAATCCTACGCTTTTGATCTGCCATTCTTGCTAGTACATGTTATGATAAAAACTCAGAATGCCCTATAGTTTTTTACTTATACAAATGTTCAAATCTGATTTACAGTCGGCTAATTAATCACGTTCTATTTCTACCAAATAAAACTAACAACACGACTTAACCACGGACCTAACAATTCAAGATCAAGATTAAAACACTAGTGCCAAACACTAGTTGAGGACTAAAATCAGATACTACACTTACTGATTATAAGAAGAATCTCCTGAATACTACTCCTAATCGACAACTTATTCAAAGCTTTTTATCTAGTTATAAGACAGTGCTCATAAGCTCCAAACCTAATAGACCTACAAGAGATCTAAAACTACTAGCTCATGTCTACAAATCAATCAAGTATAAATGGAAAACTAAAAGCTCAAGGTGCAAACAGATCAACAAGTAATTCAGAGAAGTAATTCAAGCAAGATTAAACTACAAATACACTACGGCTACAACTACTTAAGATATCACTAAAGATTGAAAAACATAAATTGAGCTTAACCTATTCATCCGTCGTATAGTCCACTAAGTCGAAGCTGAGCGCTGAGCTCGCTTGAAACTAACTTTACTTGAACCACCAGTTACGAAACCAATCTTACTGCTGAACAGAACTACAATCATTTAATCTATGAATCTGCTAACCATGTCATCAACGAATCCAAACACCTGCAAAACGAACGAACTAAACCGAAACTTGAAATTACTCAAAAGCTTTGAGCTTATGAGCTTATTAATCAGGATTAATGAAAGGAAATTAACACTCGAGTAAATCAGTTCTATCTAATTATTTACTGTATCAAATGCAGCTTATTACATCAGCATCAAATCCAACACGCCCTGCAAAATCAAATAAAAACAAGAATACATCCTATCCTGCTGAAACTGTATTAACCTTTCGAACACTAAAATTTGCAACTATGAATCGATCTTGAAACGAACTCCAAAATCAACTTTTCTGAACAGAAACTTGGAGAATTTTGAACTAATGGACCAATTTGTATGAAAACTAATATTAATACTACTTATACTCAAAACAATCTGATTAATCAAAAAGTTCAAAGAAAAGCTTTTCATAAGCTCCTAATGAGCTTATGAACAGGATTATTATAAAATCTTGAAGGTAAAGTGAAAAAGAAATCAAAGTCTTGAATGATTTACAAATTTCACTACTAAACTCGGTGAACAGTAACAGAATCATCAAATACTCTCAAATACTCTCGGTTACACTACGATCAGGTAAACAAAAGAATGAACAATAGTCTCACGTGATCAGTACAGTATAAGAAGAGCAGAAATCAAAAGATTATTAAGAAAACTTTGAAGAATTTAAAGTGAATTCATTAATGGTGAAAAGAATATCACACGGTTACAACTACTTCAACTGAAAATAGATTTCGTTACAAGATTCAACAAGAAAGTTAAAAAGCTTAACTACTCCTAATCTACTCCTAACAACTATGTGTTTCTACTCCTAGTGCTAACCGTCTTAAATGAGGTAGATCATCTTGTATTTATAGACATCGAGGGAGGAGGTGGTGACGTGTCTTGTCCAATCACTTCATGCCACGTGTAAATACGAGGTTGAGCTCGTTCTTCATTCTTCGTCCAATTTGGGCATTTCTTCATTCTTCCTTTTTGATCTAATTAATTAGTATCTTCGTATAGGGGAAATGAAGCTGATCATTTTTGTAGTTGGAAGCTTTGGTTGATTCTTCTTGGATTGTTCTTGATTTGATCTTGTAGGTTTGTGGTGGGAAGAGATGAAGTCGTATGTTTTATTTCTCTCTCTCTCTTCTTTAGAGAAGAAAAGATGAAACGTGTTTGGGTTTGTTGTGAGTTATGACCGTGAGTTGGTCAACTGACCAAGTAAATAAACTTATCACCTATTTTGCCTTTTAGTCCTTCATTTTTATCTCTTTTATCAAAAGTATAATATAAGTCTAAGCAAATCTCATTTTCATCCTTCATCTTTGAAGAAATTCCAACTTAAGTCCTTGATCTTGGTAAATGATGGCAAGTAAGGTCCTTGAAAGCTCTTTCGTCCTTTTCTTCGTCTTTTATCATAAAAATCCCTTGAAAACGCGTATTTGCTTCAAAATGTATCTTGTTTACCTGAAAACATATGAAACACAAATACCAACGTAATTCTGATATTTTCAGTTAAATATAATGTATTTGACTGTGTTTTGAGTGGTTTTTAGGTCATTATTGATGAGTGTTTTCACACTTATCAGTAATCGGGACGGGGATTGTCAATCCCGATGGATCCACCCACAACATTCGCGCTTAGCGCAAAGCATACGGGACAATTAACGGTTCATGATCAAGAGAGGAAACTTAAGGCTATTAACTATAAGCAATAATATCAATGAAAACTGTTGGAAAGCATACAAGTCTGAATAGCATACAAGTTCTGGATAGCATATAGTTTTTAAATGGATGTGTTCCACCATGTAAAATCTCACCCCACGTTTAGAAACAATGTACAAGTAGTAAAAGGGGCTATGAACTCACCTTAGCTACGAGGTGAATCAATATGGAACTTGAGGGCTGAGTAGTAACAACAAGCAATAAAGAAACTTTAAGTCATCCAAGACCTACGATGACGGGGCGCGAAAACTTATAAGATACAAAAATAACGTTTAGAAAACGCTTTGGTTACTATTAGTACATAAACCATCTTATAACTCGCAAGGCATTACAACCTATTGACTCGAATCAATTTTGACTTAAAAACACTACTTACCCACTGTATGATCATGTTTATAAACATTAACAATGCTCATCAAACCCATAAGTAGCAAACACTTGTACACTTTGAGTCAAAAATTAACGTTAACAAATTGGCTGTACTAAATTTTCAGAAACATGCTGTAAAGATTGTATCATATCTAGAGTTCTATATTAGCTATAAACTCAAACTTTATGGCCCGGGAAAGATAAAATTATTACCTTTTCAAATGTTTAAGAAACACTATCAAAGTTATTACCAATCAACGGGAAATGCATTTTTAGTGCAGACTACTCAGATTTGACTTTTTTTTGACAAAAATTTGCATAAAACCATTTTGACCATCATTTACATTCCGTAAAAGATTTTAACTTGAAACCAATTGGAAATATTCACATTTGACCTATGTTACTATAATAAGTCATAAAAATAACCATTTTGGCTTTTTATGCTTTGACCCCAAACACAAATTTGGCGCACATGTCGGTATTGACTAGTTTTGATAAAAAGACCATATTTTACTCATCCGGAAACTTCCAAAAACCACCCAACTCACCAATTGTACTACACAACCAAGGCTATCCAAAAATAAAGAAATTTGTAGGTTATATTTGCAGAAAAATTTCGTGAATGGCTGTAACAATCTTCTATCATTCTTAACCTCATTTTGACACTAAAATTTACTTCTAACATCACCTAGACACTTGCACACCCTAAGCAATGCCTCTACAAGTACACAAGAAATATCATGATCATAATACCACCTTGACATCAGTAGAATATGGTCTAAATATAAAAACTCCAATTTCATAATCAAGGTATTTAACTAAATAGAAATCAAAGCAATACAATAGTGGCAAGAGTACCTTAGTACAAGTGTGACGAATATGAGAACCGTGCTATAGATGGCAATGGGAAATACTCCAAGGGCTACCCGCGACCTACAAGAGTGATCACGACCCTTAAGTATGCGTTTTATAAAAATATAAAACAATTGTATCAAAATATTTTGTAAAAATGTAATATGTATATAACTTGCACAACCAACCGAGTTTAAGTGTGATCATGACCTTCATGACACACAACCTGTATAAAAATGCATAACATGATAGCCCAAGGTCTCAAATCAAGTAAATCAAGTGATTTGCACCTAAAAACGCCAACAATTTATTTAACCGTAGGCGTAAAGTCACATTTTCTGGTATAGCTGTTTTATAAAGGACGTAGCTCCTAATCCATAAGTCCAACAACTATAGGATTTGAACCACTTGAACGGGTCTCTCATGAGGTATCCAGAATGTCCAACCATTCGATCTAAGAGTTTACAGAAGTTTCTATAAGTCCAAAACACTAACAGCCACCCCGTAAGCACTTAATGGTCAAACTACACTAGTCAAACTTGGGACAAAATAACCCGTTAACCTATAAGGTTTAAGGGCCTGAGATTTCTACCATTGGAAAGCCTCAAGACTTTACTTTAGGCCCATACCAACCACGAGTAAATATCTACTACCAATTAACGAGAAAATTATGTTCTTTGAAGGTTACAAAATCAAAATTTAGGTTTTCAAACTCGGGTTAACCGTTTTAGCCATAAAAACCATTTGGTGATAGCTATCGACGCGAGTTCAGCGGCGTTCGTTAGATTATAATGTATAATAACTCAACACGTCTTAGAAAGTCAAATATATGATCCATGACCTGGAGAAAAAAGCTATACAAGTCTGTTGGGTCAGATTGGGTTCACAACCGTAAATCGACCATAACTCACTCATTCAGTGGAGTTGATCGCCCATCCAACTCGCTAATAACATGTAAAAGGGTCAATGAATCTATCTAAGCTATAAAATCACAGCCTATAGTGGAAAAATATGTGACTTTTGTGCTCACAAACCTGTTGTCCGAATTTTGCTTATAAAATCTTAATTTAATCATAACTTCCTCATCCGGAGGAGTTGTGTGCCTATCCAACTCGCCACTAATAGGTAAAAGGCCTAAAGAATCTATTTAAGCTATAAAAAGTGCAGGTAACAATGAAAAATATGGGAGTTTTGGACCGGCTAACATGTTGTCCGAATTTAGGCACTAATTTAGCTCATCATAACAACTAAAATTCTACTCAAATCTACCCAAAATCATCATAACATGATCAATACTAAATCAAGGCTTACTCAAAATACTAAATGCATGGTATAATTCAATTTGACTAATAGCCAAGATTACAACTAGGGTTCTAAACACATAATTATGAATACCTAAACCCTAATTAACACAATACAACCTTAATTCCATGATCAAACACTAAAAACACCAAGTATGATGTTTCTTGATTTCACTAAACTCCATTGCATGAAGGGTTTTGAAGATGTGTTTTGATGAAGAATGATATATGAATGATTTGGTGTAGTTTAATTACGTAATTGATCAAGAAAAAGTGATGGATTGGCTGTTTTTTTTAATGGTTCGTTGCACAAAAGAATGAACAAGAGAGTTTTGATTTTTTTTTGGTAAGTAACAAAATACTGGTAATGTGATTTTGTTTGTTTTGGGTCGGTAAAAAACAAAGGGAGGAAGGATTGGGCTTTAGCCCACTACTAATCTCCTTATTATTAACTAGCTAAGCCCAAATGCTATTTAGTTCTAGCCCGAATTAATATCTTAAAAAAAAACTAATCGTTTTGACTCGGTAAAAGTTATAATACGAAAACAAAATATTTTATAGAACATAGTATTTAGCCATCGGTTCTCGTTCCGTCAATTCGGGTAAACCTTTTGTAAAACGCGCGCGGGTGCTTTTAAATCAAATATTTTGATTTAAATAAATACGGAAAAATAAAATAAAATTTTTATAATTCCAAATAATGTATTATCAATGATCAGAAAAATAATTAAAATATAATTTATTTAAAGTTAGTAAGATCTCAGGATTTACATATGAAGAATACAAGAAAATGTAACATGTTGGAAAATTCAAAAAGCATGAATAAAATAATAAAATAATACGGGGAAAATACGAGTTCTCACACCATGTACACTACTTCCCCCTGGAAGTTGGTCCGATTAATTCAAAGTACACGATCTTCCCCCATGATGATTTCGAACTCTCGGAAGCATCATTATCGTGGACGTCCATATACTCGAGAAGTTCTTAGTCTTAAGCAAATGTCTTGAAAAGTTTTGAAAGTCATTGAGAAACTTTGAAAATATTGCTTAGACTCTGACGTACCATTGTCGTTATGTAGCTCAAAAATATCCCGTGAGATTGATTGCTGATTCCATCTCTCTCTGTCTAACTTACCAACCTCGAATTCTTTTGACTATTTGTTGTGACCATATGTGAAGTAAACCCGATATTCCAAACTTGAAACTGAAGTACAATCCCCAAATTTGTTACTTAAGCTTGCACTTATGTCGATTGAAGAACGGTACAGAAACAAGTCTCTTGATGAAATAAGTAGACGCCTTCATGAAATCCCACTTCAACTTCAAATAAATATTACCAAATCCACTCCGTGATCACTTGTCTTTGAAGAATCAAAACTAGCCGTTGTCGTTAAAGTGAATCTTATATCGGATCATTTTAGCGTTAAGTGTTTTGTTTGCTTTGGTGTTGTGTGTTGTGAATGTCGTTAAATGATGAAATTAATTGTCGTTGAAGGACAAAATTTGTCTAGATAACTTGTCATTTAAGCCCAACGTCAGTCATGGCCAACTGATGCGTGGATCGACCTCACAGCGGTTAGGTCGTCGAAAATTTTTCGAAAATATTAGGTTTCAAACCTATAATTTTCTTTGTCGTTGAAGCACTTCTCGATCAAAATATAGCGAATGTCCGACATTGAAAATAAAGTAAGCATAGCCTAAATAATACTATATCCCGTCCTTATATCCTTTAGAAAAATATATCACCCAATTCCATGTTGTATATATATACTATCCATTCGAGCTCATAGCAAAAGAAATGTCCAATATGTCAAATCATATCTTCGTGTGAACTAGCCCAAGAGGACAACAAATCCAAATCTTAGTGCACATCCGTCAATGAAGCCCCAATAGAAAAATTGTGAACAACCCATCACAAATAGTATTATACGTGAAACAACAAATTGAGGCATGTCACACCCCACCATGGCGGAATATGGGGCACGATGTATGGATATCATCACAACAATAACGTGTCTATAGAGATAACTAAATGAAATGGAAATATCATAAATGATGACACAATGTCATGAAGATATCACAAACAATGCAGGCGTCTAGGTAAGTAGGTAACACGTCTACCTCTTACCAAAGATATACGATTAACAAATAACAAACATATAAGTATCTACAAAGTATCACTTATTCAAACATAAGTAAAGACTAAGAGGAAAGGGGGTTCCTCCAAATGTAATCCTAAGCCTCCCAGCTAGCCACTCCTATTCTCACGCTTAACCATATTCTCACCTGAAACAGACACTAAAACACGTCAACATAAAGTTGGTGAGAGTCATAGGGTTAGACTCCAACTCCAAATCAATTATAAGTTGTGAATAACAACCATTAACAAAAGAACATATGGACAATGTGCTACAGTTATGTATTAACAACTAGCATTCAAGATTAACCAATCACCTCAAATCCAAGGCTCCAAGCCTTAGCAATAACCACAATTCCAAGGCACCAAGCCTTACCGATAACCATGGTCCCATAGGCGCCCATACACCTATGAACCAGTCCCAAGTCCCCGCCTTGTCAATATCCCCTTGGTACCAAGTCAAACCACAATAACAATCAAGAATCACATAGCGGTTAATCACATAAATGTACATACAAGTCCATCACAAACCATAAAAACATTCACAACACTAGTTATAAAACCACACAATGTCTCTTCCATCCCATCTGGAAATCAATACATCAAAATATATGGGACTATGAAACTCACCTGAACAAGCTTCTCCAAGTATCCGCGCTCTAGCAAAAATCTAAACACACAAACGTATACAATCAAGACATGAACCACATACCAAAATGGCTCATCAATCTATGATGGATATATAACCTTATCCTACCACTAAACCCCATTTATATGCCATATGCATCTCATTACATCCCTCTATAAAGCCCTTAACTTAGTTTAGTTCATAACTCGCCCCGTTAACATTTAACCCAAAACAATCTCGTTTTTCATACTTCAAACTATGGATCGAACACCCCTTAACCAAAATAACATGACCTGTAAAAGAAATTCTATTCCCTTACATGTGTTATCTAACTCTCTTATTTGGCCTAAACCTTAAAGCTACTGTTGATGCCTCCATATATATATATACATATATATATATACATATATATATATATATATATATATATATATATATATATATATATATATATATATATATATATATATATATATATATATATATATATATATACTTTTACCTATTCAGAATTTACTGATTTTGAATATATGAAAAGTTTGTTATGATCAGAGGGTCTTACCCTAACTCATTTGTTTATTCCTCCTCCAGATATTTTATTTAATATATAATCTAAGTCTCATACTCGTTTGAAGGTCCAATTATACTCCTAAGTACCATAACCATCTTAAAACATTAATTTAAACCCGACTGATTCCAAAACTGCTTTGACCTCCGACTGTTGTAACTTGTTTTTGACCCACTTTCCTACCTCCAATTTAGTTCTCGTTTCTTGCATTTTAAAGCCAACTCAATTACCTTTCCGAGGGTACTTGGATCGCAAAATAAGGGTTTGTAGAACTCTAGATATGATCAAAACAAGTGACCTAAAATTATGCCCAGTTTTTAAAAACGAATTTAACACAATTAGCTTAATTAATTACCATCACCATGTATAATTATTATCTCTAATTAATCTAATCATGTTTATAAAATTATAATTAAGAATTCATAATTAACCTAACCCTAGATCCATCATGTATTGATTAAGAACGAGTTAAAAATAATTTATTCGAAAAAAGAAACATAGGTTTTACCTTAGAATTTTTAGAAGACAAGAAAATTATGAAGAACCCTAAAAATCTCCATTGATGCCGACTAAAACTTGATCTCCAGGGATTTTATGAGTGTTTTGATTAATAAAAATACTTTATATACTTTCCTAACAAGTCCTTGGCCCATGTACATAAGTCCGGTTCCCTTTTTTCCTTTTTTCCCCTTTTCTTTTCTTCCTGCTTTTACAAACCGACTATACCCCTATATTTTTATTTTTATTTTCTTTTTATTACTTATTAATATATTATTAATAATAACTTAAGTTACCTTAATTTATTTCAGCTCCTAAAACCTCCAAAATTTCAAAACCGTAAAACTAGTCAAATTTACGCGTATACCGTAAAAGACGTAAAAATATATAGTTTTATAAAAACTCTTGAAATATGAAATAAAATATATAACTAAGTCCCAAATGACTTAAAACCATCCCGAAAAATATTCCCGTAACTAATTACCTCATCCGAGACCTCTAAATGCTAAACCTTAAATCGTAAAAATACGATTTACTATAATACTTATACGTATACGTAAAACACCAAAATAACACCATCTCATTTCATAGTCACTACCTTGTGAGCTCATGAACATGAAATAACCGTTCCTCGATTTACTTATGAGTACCATATACCCATAAACGATATCCAAACCTCACTCCAAACACACAAAATAAACACATAAGCACATAAAAGCACATATTTGCACAAAACACCCTAAACTATAGTCTAAGTGACGAACCCCAAAACCATGGTTGTCACATCACTCCCTCCTAATAGAAATCTCGTCCCGAGATTTACTCCTTAGGATCAAACACATAAACAACAAATCACATGAGGATACTTGTTCTAAATGAACTCTCTCATTTCCATGTGTACTTTAGTTCAAGTCTCAAATTACGACATATATTAACCAACATTATTTAAACTCATTCCCAAACTATTGACCTCACAGCCCATAAATCTCACAAATGACTATTTTTATCACAAATCCCTAATAACCGCTCATGCAAATATGCATTCTCAAACCACATTTCCTAAATCTCAATACATGAAATATATGTACACCACTCAATTCCCCAGGTAATTCTATACCCATAAATTACTGGTCCAATATTTCAAAAGATCATAAATGGACCTATAAAGCTCGACATCAACTTTTCCTTTTTACCAAAATATACCACCCGTTACTATGGGTGAAACTTCCTACATAACTTTGTCACTAAACTCTAGTGGTTTCCTCGTTTTCAACATATCATCTCTTGTTGCTCTCATCCTTTCCACAAACACCATTACTACATTAGTAGTCTCTTTCACCAATTTTAGTCCACCATAAGGACAACTCACCCTATCCTTCCATATAGTGCCTCAAATGGCATTCATCGACTTCTAGTATGATAACTATCATTATATGAAAACTCAGACATCGCTAACGAGTTTCCCACATCCCTCTAAATCAGTCACCCAAGCTCTCAACACGACTCTTATACTTGTAGAAATTTCTCACTTCATCCATCCATTTCCAGTTAGCCGTATATACTCATGTCCAATCATGTTTATCAATCCCTTTAGTCCGTACCCCAAACCACTTAAAAATTCTAATTTCCTTACAAAAGTGACCTATGACGGTCTTTCACATATTCATTAGTTAGTTTTATCAACTGACATCCAAACCCATGTTACAACTACTTCCATCAAATTTGGATAGCTCATTAG
Source organism: Glebionis coronaria (assembly GCA_025667525.1). Classification (NCBI taxonomy): domain Eukaryota; kingdom Viridiplantae; phylum Streptophyta; class Magnoliopsida; order Asterales; family Asteraceae; genus Glebionis; species Glebionis coronaria. The sequence continues at coordinate 462,858,278 of CM046875.1, read as the reverse complement.
TAGCACCCATACACTTATTTTCTCACTTTCCTCAATGAAAGATTTTTTTAATATTTTTTTTATACCCAACACTTCCTTTATACCTACACAATATCTTACCTTCGAGGTCATAGTGCTCCTCATCTTGTCTCAATTAGACCAAGCCCTTCGTCTCTCATGACACATCATATCTATAACTCCTCAACCATTCGATCATCGATACTAAGCCTTCCAATCAAACACTATAGGTCAGTACCATTTCCTTTCTAGACTAGAACAATATTAGCATGCTTAGTGTCTTAGTCTACTTATTAGGCTATACCAAAGTTTTACCTTCGGTTCCTATCTCGACCTATTTCATTCATGATTCGCATCTATCCACACTTCCTTCTTCTTCCTCAGCTAATGGCATACATCACGAGGTTATGCTTCCCGTCTTTCAAGTCATCTATACGTAAAAAATTTCCACGTAGCTTCACTTGTTTTCCTCACATATTCTAAATTCTTACTCAGGTCTCATACTTCTATTATGACCTTGCACCTAACATGAGGTACTTTAGATCATCATCTTCTAAGAATACTTGGTTCTCTCCTTCGATGGTTCTCCCTAATTCATTCACTATCATGTCCATCCAAAATTTCTCACTCAATTCATCAACTCTATGGAAATCTTTATTTCATTGGACAATGCATAACTGTCTCTTCCAAAGATCCTTCATAAACACCTTCACTAAACCGACACTATAATCACTTCTCCACGAACTTATTCCGCTCATCTTTACTACTCATCCCACGATATTGATTGCCATGAAATTCTATCTTTGTGTAGTCACTCGACTCCCCTTGTTGCTTCCATTAGTTCTTAATCTCCCATTTTATGTAGTCACTCCATCACGATCCATTGGTTCAGCTCTTTGTAGCTCCACTCCGGTACTCGATCCGTCCTTCTTCGTCACGAACCATACGGAGATTCCCATCATAGTGCTTGTCACCTTTCTGGTCCTTGCAACTTCTGTGACTCCTCCAAAATCTCTTGCATCCTTCTAGCAGCCGACACGTAGTCCTTTCGGCTCCTTGCTTCACGATGTAGCTCTTCACGCACTCCTTCTCGTCTCCATGATGTTACCTAGGAACTTCACACTAGGCATTAGCTTATAACTTCAACTCCTCTACCACAATATTTCTAAAGGTACTTCAACCCCTCAGTGGCTCACTCTTCCTTACTTGTTGTACTTCACCATTAATCAGCCTCCTACCAATCATTCTTTCACATCCATGTTTTCCTTCACGTGTCTACTACTACCTTGACTCCATAACTATACCAATTCCCTTGCATGTTATTTTCCCAATCTTTCCATTAGTAAAGACTTTCTACTCTACCCTCACATCCGCTAGTACTTTCATCAATCTCCTAATGGTACTTAAACCAACTTCTCATAGCATGACATCTTGTTCCCATGACCAGTCAACTAACTTTACTTACTCCCTTATTCTTGTAACCAATCTAAGTTTCAAAACTCCACAAATCTTAATCATTCCTTCAACACAACCTTTAAACCAAAACACATCTCTGCATTATAATATCTAACCATAAGTAATACTACCCAGCTCTATCCTCTCATCCTAACGTTTCCCCAACCGCATAACTAAATCAACCATGACGTGTACCAAAAGAATTCCAAACGATCGCGTCCCAAAATAAATATAGGGTAAACCAAAAGATCAACCATAATGAACCCTAGCCAAAACAACTGAAAACGAAACAATGTAATCCAAAAGATTCAATGGAGTGTGCCAACAACGAAAAATTAGACTCGTCACGGTTAGTATTACCAAATTTCGATACCTCAGAAAATTTTAAACTTTCGCCCCATTTAGTTACTCCTCATAAGCACCAAACTTCAATACTACTAAAATCAATCATACTCGTTTTGAACAATAAACTCATCTTTTATCTTCATTATTTTATCAAAGATATCAACTAGTTAGTATACTACAATCTTATTCTAACCATTATCTTGTTTACCCATATTAGACTTATTTTACTTGTTATTATGAAACCAATACATGTTTATAAAATACAATATTTTTTTCCATTTTATTCTATATTATTATTATTATTATTATTTTATAAAATTCATTTAGGATGGTTATAACTAAACTACTACACGTTTACAAGGTATGGTGTTATTATTATCATTACTATAATAAAATCTACCTTTTTACTCTTTCCGTCTAGTTAAATACTTCTAAAATTTTAACTCCACTTAAGTTAATTTTTGTAAACTTTCTTTATCCCTTTAAAATATATTATCACATGTTACATATAAAACTAATCCAATTATTTTCAAGACAAATTTTTTATAGCTTACTACCACAAACTTAAAAAAAATATGTAAGTCACAATATCATACCATACACTTACAAACTATTTTCAAAACCGTTTTCCTATAATTAGCCACACTTATTTGTAAGAAAATTTAGTAGTTCTCATTAATTAAAATACATACCCGAATGTAGACACACATCAAAAGACTCAAAACGTTGTTGGAACTCCACCAAACTCCAGCACCATAAAACACGAGCAAACATAAGGTACGTTCAAGTTATAATAACTACTAAACGACCATATATCATAACTTAACACATACTAGTATATATACATCCGCATATATATACCTATTAAATCACCCAAAACATACTCGTTACCATACATGTCAGATCAATCAATCGCGTCATACACTCGTTTTTCCATACGAGTAATCACCATCTTACCACAAGGCATAAAACCCATCACCAAAACCAGTCCATATCGTGTGACCCCATAATCACACAACATGAGTATAACCCAAAACATATAACACACTCAAAAATAGCCATATGGTATACAGCCGTTACATAAACCCATATATTATACATATACCCAAAAATCCACATCTCATCATATACAAGCATGTACTAACCCTCTTTCATGCAATCATACTAAACCCATTGAAGTTGTGGTACTTGTATAACTATGTTGGCCACCATACTTATACAATTACCCTTTCCTCAATGCATTCCCTCCTATGACGACACTTATAAGAATCAATACAACATATAACACATAAATCCATCTACTCACATAAGCTCATAACCAATAAGGTCCAAAACTCCATCTATTAAAATAACATAGTCAAACTCTGGATACACATAAATCCGTAGTCTAGCTAAAACACAATAGACAAACTCCAAAACAACATCATAATCAGTTATAAGTCATGTCGCCCATAAGAGTGGAAACAACTTAAAATCCTTCCTATCCACCTACTCCTAGTAACTCGAATCACCACATGATTCTTAGGGAACATGACTTAAACACCAAAAGAAAAATACTATACATTAGGTACACCAAATAACTTACTATGGTGAAAGTAATTTATATATATCAAAAGCAAAACAGAAATTAACAGGTGAATAAGTATGAACCACTATAGTTCAATCCATACTAGTCAAAACTCACAGAAAACAAATCAACAATACTCATATTATACAATCAAAACCATACACACATATTCCTATGACGCATATATGCAGGGATTCTTAAGCTATAAACTAGGCTACTAGACTAGGCAACCCAATTCTCTATAACCAGTGTCTCTGATACCATTCTGTCACACCCCATCATGGAGGAATATGGGACACGACGTATAGATATCATCACAACAATAGTGTGTCTATAGACATAACTAAATAAAATGGAAATATCATAAATGGTGACACAATGTCATAAAGATATCACAAAAAATGCAGGCGTCTAGGTAAGTAGGTAACAGGTCTACCTCTTACCAAAGACATACGATTAACAAATAACAAACATATAAGTGTCTACAAAGTATCACTTATTCAAACATAAGTAAAGACTAATAGGAAAGGGGTTCCTCTAAATGCAATCCTAAGCCTCCCAGCTAGCCACTCCTATTCTCACGCTTAACCACATTCTCACCTGAAAGAGACACTAAAACACGTCAACATAAAGTTGGTAAGAGTCATAAGTTTAGACTCCAACTCCAAATCAATTATAAGCTGTGAATAACAACCATTAACAAAAGAACATATGGACAATGTGCTACAATTATGTATTAACAACTAGCATTCAAGATTAACCAATCATCACAAATCCAAGGCTCCAAGCCTTACCGATAACCACAATTCCAAGGCTCCAAGCCTTACCAATAACCATGGTCCCATAGGCGCCCATACACCTATGAACCAGTCCTAAGGCCCCGCCTTGTCAACATCCCCTTGGTACTAAGTCAAACCACAATAACAATCAAGAATCACATATCGGTTAATCACATAAATGTACACACAAGTCCATCACAAACCACAAAAACATTCACAACACTAGTTACAAAACCACACAATGTCTCTTCCATCCCATCTGGAAATCAGTACTTCAAAAGATTTGGGACTATGAAACTCACCTGAACAAGCTTCTCCAAGTATCCGCGCTCTAGCAAAAATCTAAACACACAAACGTATACAATCAAGACATGAACCACATACCAAAATGGCTCATCAATATATGATGGATATATAACCTTATCCTACCGATTAACCCCATTTATATGCCATATGCATCTCATTACATCCCTCTATAAAGCCCTTAACTTAGTTTAGTTCATAACTCGCCCCGTTAACATTTAACCCAAAACAGTCCCGTTTTTCATACTTCAAACTATGGATCGAACACCCTCTTAACCAAAATAACAAGACCTGTAAAAGAAACCCTATTCCCTCACCTAGCTAACTCTCTTATTTGGACTCAACCTTAAAGCTACTTTTAAGGCCTCCATATATATATATATATATATATATATATATATATATATATATATATATATATATATATATATATATATATATATATATATATATATATATATATATATATATATATATATATATATATATATATATATATATATATATATATATATATATATATATATGTATATATATATATGTATATATATATATATGTATATATATATATATATATATATATATATATATATATATATGTATATATATATATATATATATATATATATATATATATATATATATATATATATATATATATATATATATATATATATATATATATATATATATATATATCTTTACATTATATATAAGAGGAGGGGTATGACACATCATATCCACGTCATCACTTGGGCTTTTCCTCCCAAGGGCTTACGTTATGGGCTTAAACTACTATCCATTGTTAACAAATTCCGATAAATTACAAATTATAATACTAACAAGAAAAACAAAAACATGCGCTAAAAGGATTAATCGGCCCCTAAAGGATCCACACATAGAAACCATCGAATCTTTATGATGGAAAGAAATCATGATCTTGAGTGTATTACGTCAGCTGACGATTTAATAATCAACAATCAAGGTAAATTGGATTACTCAATTTTAGGTTTTTAATCATTAATACATAGGTTTGTTATTAGAATCATGTAGTTCGATTATGTGACGAACACAACATCTTTTTTTACCTCTTTTTCTAACATGTTTTTATACAATAATGTGTTTTTGATGTTTTTAGACTTATGAAGCTTGATCATGATCAACAACACATAAATCAAATTTATACAATAACGAGACACATCAAAACGACCAATGATATTGACTAGCAACAGTAAGAGTTTATTAAAGATTTTCTACTGTACTACTTTAGATCTGATTACCGTGTTGTTTTTCATTGGTTAGACGGTGATTACGAAAGACATTGTTATTTTACTCCTCCCAATAAAATTGCTGTTATATCTAATTGGATGACTAAAATACATAATTCTTTGCAGATTGACCAAACACTCCTTAAGCTGTTGTTGCAGCAGCTTAACTGCGACTTGCGATATTTTCTTAGTTTTGGTGTTGGTATCCCCTCATCTATTTCATCAACTTAGCTTTATAACGGAATACATGGAAGATTTCATCGTCAGTTTAGTTTTAGTATTGGTATACCCTCATCTATTTCAAGGTAACAATCAACTTTGAAGTCAAATTTGACATAATCAACTATTTGTTTTATGCCATTTAATTTTGACCAATAAAGTTATGATAACAATATTTGTGTCTTCAAATGCTTCAGTTACATAAATTAGCAACAAAAGTTGGAAAAATTAGGCCTACAAGGTAATCAGTTACTGCATTGAGTGGTTGTCATGCTTAATTTATCGTGACAATCGCTTTATAATTAATATATGCGGACGTGCAACTTTTCCATCACAAATGCGCGAGAACATTGTTTATTAGACTGCAGGTTTTAATGCTGATATAATCGTATATGACGTGAATAGAGACTCTAAGTTTTAGTTACTGCATAAAGATATCTCAGTAACAAAAGGCTTTCGATTAATTATTGTTGGTCTTTAGTAAAAGATTTGCATCATAGACCACATATGAATTTGGTTTTGACACGAAAGCTATAGCCATAAATGCCCTGTAGATTCTGAAGTGAATCACATTTGGAATATAGACATCTATCAACATATTCTAGCACTTAATAATAAAAAAATCCCCGTCTTTTCTTATGTTGGTACAGGTTGAAGACTAGACATTAGATTGTCTATACTGGCCTCAAGCTCGTCAACCATTCAGTGTTGAAACTATCAACTATATAAACTCTTTATATGTTGAAGGACACATCGGGCTACCTCTTTTTTGGCTGGAATTTACCTTTGTAAACTGTTCGTACTCTCCAAATATCCACCATGCTCCTTAAGAAAGGTGTTGAGAAAGGACTCACACCTTTTTCCATCATAAACATCATGTGTAGGCAAAACCTGAATAAGCAATTTGTGTTCGAGAAGATTGTCGATGAAGCGGATGATTATGTTCTTCCTGGTTCCGGTGAAGCTGCATTCATGGAGACTTTTAGCGGATTATTGTGTAGCAGTGTATGCATATGGTATGGTACATATGCGTGTACCAGGGTGGATGTGTTCCTAATCTGTCTAAACAGCTGGTGATGTGTTATGTTTAAGTTATTAATTTCAATTCTCAATTCAAAATCTCTATTTCAGCTATCAAACATTTTCATTATATGGGTATTAGCTGTATGGCATAAAATATGAAGATTTGGTGTAGGAAAAAACCAATGATTGCCTTGATGTTCATACCTTATTATTGCAAAATACAATTAGAAAGTAATTGAATGTGGGATGTCAAATATTATGTTACAAAGTATCACCGTTAGTTGCTCTTATATATGTGCAACTTCCTTTCCCATGCAATTAACAGTTGCTGCTTCCCCATGCCTCAGCCCTAGAATCATCAACTCAGTTAGACAATTCAAACCAAATATCATCCATTCCTTTTATAGGTTCAACAGGTATACCACCAAAAGGTAAAGTGATACCTGAAGGTTAAGAAATAATGCAGCAGCAAGAACACGAAATGCATTACTGTCATCATGTTTAGGGTGATTCCGGTAAAGGTATTCCAAAGCTATAGCAATCGCCTCTCTGCCAACATTGTGCAAGGTCAAAATCGATGATGTGGTACACATAACATGTTCCTAAACAACACACATTCTTATATCGAAGTAGAATTACTTTTGTACAGGTTGGCTTACTATTTTTGTTTTTGTATGAAAATTTTCTATGATTGTCTATATACATAATAAGTTGTTTTAACTATACATAGAAGATGCAAAGTTTTGATTTTTTAATCATATATTATCTTTCCTACCTCTTTGCCTTTGTAGATAGGCATATAATTGACCGCGATTGTAGATTCCTCAGACTTGATTTGTATGACGGACTATCTAAGGTAGTTGCACCTGATGTAACTAATATATTTTTAACTTCATAGGTCCATTGGATACTAGAATAAATCAATGTTCCTTTTCTTTAAGTTATTCCAGTGGATAACAATGGACAACTTAAAGAAGCAATTAACATCAGGTAAATGTTGGGAGATTACTGTCGAGGTAGCCATGTAGTAATCATCGATTTACTAAGCTGATTAATTCATTAATTCGAAATTAATGTATCCCTTTTTTGTGAAAACATTCAGATTTTTTTTAAAAGAATAATTTTAAGGACGTTTATGATCATTAATCTATTTTACATTTGTGTACAGGATGGCTTCGTACCACTCATATATCAACGACAGCGAATTTAAGAAAGACAATACGGCTATTCCTCACATTGGTCTTGGAAAGGTACCATTCGTCAAGTCTTTTTTCGTGTTTAAGTTTATGTTGTATTTGATTCATTGCGTCTTATATTTTGTTCAACTATTTGAAACATGTTAGTCAAAACTGATAAGTCAAAACTGATTATATTGAATAATTAGCCATCAGATGCAGAAACTGTTTATCCGAATGGTTTAAGTTACCAAATGCAAATCCATACATCCCGTTATATTATTAGAGTGATTTGACTCGTGTGGTACTCAGTTATAATTGTAGGCACAATTGGTCCAAGGAGTTAAATTTTGCAATGAGGCATGAGATTCTTTTAACTTAACAAATTTTTTGATAATGGATCATGCAAACACTAATATCTTTAACTGATTTCATTTAACATGGTAATTTTCCTAACTGATAATCAAGGTTCTTATTTGAGGTATTGTCCTTGTCATCTTTTATAGGAAAATCCATCATTGAAACAACTAAAAACAAACTCTATTTAGTCGAGTTCCACCCACAATGACCACAAAATCCTAGGACATAAGAATGTGTCTGTACCTTTCATTGATCACACCAATCTATCTCCTAACCGTTACTCCCATTATCTCCACTTAACCGTGAGCTTTTTCCACCTCTAGCATCTCCAAGAAATTCACACCACTCTGCATCAAACCTTCCAAAAGTTCATCAATTTAAGTACTAGAAATCAGTAATTGAATTCCCAAATAAACGTTAGGCCTATGACGTAGACATGTATTATAACTTTAGCTAGGATTACGTTGATGACATTAGGTTCAAGCTCATAGATGGTGGGTAATAAAAGTGATTGTGCTATCTCACACAATGATTTAAGACGAGGAGCCACTTGATGGAGTATGTGCTTAAAACTTCTTATCTGATTCATTAACTTATTTTGCTTGACTTCATCTAAAAGCCTTTACCTGAATCGAGCAACTTTTAACCACTTGAGTTCAATTTTACTTTTGTCATTTGGTCTATCAAACTGAACTATATTGTTTAATCAGAATATGAAGCTTTAGCGCTATCAGTGTGTTATACAGTAACATTGGATAGCTTTTGTTAAATAAATATTCTGTTATGCACCTGTATTCTCATTATTAATTCTTTACTAATGTATAGATGTTCGATGACGCTTTATTAATCTATAGAATGTAACAAGCGTTTATGATCTATGGAGTTTGAATCTGTTCGACATCGTGGGAAAAAAATCATCATCTGCAATCTAAGGCTTAATGATGAAGGGAGAATAGAGCTTGATTTTGAGTCATATACTGAGGTTTTGATTTATTTATTTTTTGTGTTTCTCCTGTAGCTCCAAAGAAAATTTATACCACAATTAAAATATTTTTTGAACAGGTCCGCAGTAGCTAAATATAGGGAGATTTGTAGTACATACTGCAAAATAGTGACTGTGGAAGTCTTTTTAAGCATATATATAATACTTTACCTTTTTTATATGTAATTAGACCAGTAGATACTATCACTGAAGTTGGCAATTGCCTTGAAGCTGTGGAGCTGAAAATGCACGTAGTAAATTGGTACCATGTCTGAATCATCTTCTGACACGATACATCTCAAGAACGCACTGTTGAAACAGAGGAGAACAAAAGGATAAAAGAATTAATCGCTGAAGAAGGGAGACGGAATGAAATAGAATAGTTATGGAAAGAGCAATCCTGAATGAAACTTGGGAACAAGCATTCGTAGAAGCTCAGAAAGAGTTGAAAGGGTTGTTGTAGAAAGATTCAATGGAAGTTCGACAAAGAGTTATGGTTGGTGCCCAAGAAAAATTTTCTAAAGCTTCTTATGATAAAACACTTGCCCAATCCAAACTTAAAGTTGAACATGTTGCACTCGAAAGAGATACAGTAGAAGCGCGAAGACGAGCTTTAGCTAGGGAAATTTCTCAGATGAAACTATCTCAGCCACGTATACAAGTTACAGGAATTTAGCAAACCTCTACACGTGTAAGTCATGTAAAATTTTTAGTGATTTTCGCACTAAATATCAACACACTTCATTTATGATTAGAATGTAATTCCTTGAAGGATTTACACATTTTCAAAGGAACAAGTACCAAGTTGGTCGTGAGAAGTAAAGCAAAATTAGAAAAGCATAACATGATCATATAGAGCATTGTTTGTGTCTTGGTAAATAAATATCCATATGGGTATAATGACACTTATAACTTTTGGCCAAGAATTAGTGACGTAGGATAATGGACATGTTTACAGAACCTTAAAAGTTAATTCGATGGTGTTACAAAAGAAGTTTGAAGTGTTTAACTTCTCAAATTAAATTCTTACCAGCTGATACACATATGATAGAAGCGCATGTTCAGAACTAGAAAAGTTGATTCAAATTGGCATTCTGACTTGCAACTAGGGGTGAGCATATGGACCGAGAACCGATTTGGAACCGAGAACCGAACCGAAACCGACCTAAACCGAACCGTATTTTAGAACCGCGGTTCGGTTCTTGGTTCCAAAATTTATAGAATTGCGGTTCTCGGTTCGGTTCGGTTCGGTTCCGCGGTTCTCGGTTCTGTACCCGAAGAACCGTTCAAATTTCAAGTATACTAGGAATTTTTCGTTTTTTACGTAATAAACATATCGAAAATCCTAATATATAAGTTCATCGTTATAGCAACTTGATGTTTATATTTATACATAATAAATTTTATAATATTTTGTAATCTATAAACAACAAAAAAAAGTCGTTGAATACATACATTTGAATTAGAATTGAATTTTTTTAAGTAGTTTTATATTAAAACTCTTACTTTTTTATCTTCTTATAGTATAGTTGCTACATTTTTTGTTCAAGCTGTGCACCTATTGAAATAGATTAGAAGAGGACTTTGATGCACCATGTTAAGTAAGCAATATGTGTACGTTTTTTTAATTTGGCGTGATGTAAGAACCCGATGATTTTACTACACACTTTTTCATGTAGATGTACGTGTGAAAAAACTATGTTTGGATTTTAACTATTGTTGCAATGTTCAAAGTGTGTAACTCATTTCAGAAAAATGATTGACAACCTGCATATAAGCTCTAAATAAATAAGTAGTAAAAATACGTAACACACAATGAGACACATTTTTTAATCAAGATGTCACTAATAAAATAAAAGAATATGTTGTGATTGAGGTAAACGGTTTGATTCAATTTTATTGTGTATATTTTATTTGTAGATGTAAGTTGTTGACTCTTTTTTTTTGCCTTTGGAGTAAAATAATTATGAATTTTGTTTTAATAATCTATCTTTTTCAAGTAGTATTAGTAGATTATATTATATTAGCATGTTACTCACGTAATGCGGTAACAGATAATCGGTGACGATTTTATGAATTTTGTTTTAGAATCATATCTATTAGATGACAAAGAAAATTTTATTTGTGTTATATAATATTTGATGAAAAATATATGTATGATTGAGATTTAATTGCATTTTCATTAAATATATTTTTTGTCTGGCATTATATAACATAAATGAAAATATTTATGTTTAAAATTGAATAAAAAAGACAAAAAAAAGTTAAAGTAAAAACTTATTATAAGACGGATGTAGTATATGAATTGAAATTTTCGTCTACGATATTTAGGTCTTTATATGTTTGTATGAAGGAAGTATTGGTAGGAGGAATACTTTAAAAAACGTTGGTACAATGCTTAAATAAAACTTTATGTAATACATAACTTTTAAAACAAATAAACTTAAAATAATAATTACAAGTCTTGCAGGCCCATAAAACTAATTTATTAATTCACTAATTTCAAGATTTTTAAACTTATTTTTAGACATCTCATAATAGATACTTTTATAAGTTCAGATTGAAAAAACATATTTGAATTCATGTCGACTAATCATACATTAAAAAAGCTATACTAGAGAAATTATTTAATAACCAACGCTATGCATAAAAAAATACAAACATATACTTACCCAAATAAAAAACTTACCAACAATTATTTCCGTAAATGAAAAACTTAAACAAAAAATACAAGTCTTACCGACCGATAATGCATTAAAGACAAATATACTACTTAATAGATAAATTTCAAAATAAATATTTACCTGAGAAAAAGTTAATCGATAATCAGAAGTCTTACCCGTCCATCGGACGGGTTTTGCAACTAGTATATATATATATATATATATATATATATATATATATATATATATATATATATATATATATATATATATATATATATATATATATATATATATATACTTTTACCTATCCAGAATTTACTGATTTTGAACATATGAAAAGTTTGTTATGATCAGAGGGTCTTACCCTAACCCATTTGTTTAGCCCTACTCCAGAACTTTTTATTTAATATATAATCTAAGTCTCGTGTTCGTTTGAAGGTCCAATTATACTCCTAAGTACACTAACCATCTTAAAACATTAATTTAAACTCGACTGATTCCAAAACTGCTTTGACCTCCGACTGTTGTAACCTGTTTTTGACCCACTTTCTCACCTCCAGTTTAGTTCTCATTTCTTGCATTTGAAATCCAACTCAATTACCTTTCCAGGGGTACTTGGATCGCAAAATAAGAGTTTGTAGAACTCTAGATATAATCAAAACAAGTGACCTAAAATTCTGCCCAGTTTTTAAAAACTAATTTAACACAATTAGCTTAATTAATTACCATCACCATGTTTGATTATTATCTCTAATTAATCTAATCATGTTTATAACATTATAATAAAGAATTCATAATTAACCTAACCCTAGATCCATCATGTACTGATTAAGAACGAGTTAAAAATAATTTAATCGAAAAGAGAAACATAGGTTTTACCTTAGAATTCTTAGAAGACAAGAAAATTATGAAGAACCCTAAAAATCTCAATTGATTCCGACTAAACCTTGATCTCCAGGGATTTTATGAGTGTTTTGATTAATAAAAAGACTTTATATACTTTCCTAACAAGTCCTTGGCCCATGTACAAAAGCCCGGTTCCCTTTTTTCTTTTTTTCCCCTTTTCTTTTCTTCCTGCGTTTACAAACCGACTATACCCTATATTTTTATTTTTATTTTTCTTTTTATTACTTATTAATATATTATTAATAATACCTTAAGTTACCTTAATTTATTTCAGCTCCTAAAACCTCCAAAACTTCAAAACCGTAAAACTAGTCAAATTTACGCGTATACCGTAAAAGACGTAAAAATATACAGTTTTATAAAAACTCTTGAAATATGAAATAAACTATATAACTAAGTCCCAAATGACTTAAAACCATCCCAAAAAATATTCCCGTAACTAATTACCTCATCCGAGACGTCTAAATGCTAAACCTTAAATCGTAAAAATACGATTTACTATAATACTTATACGTATATGTAAAACACCAAAATAACACCATATCATTTCATAGTCACTACCTTGTGAGCTCATGAACATGAAATAACCGTTCCTCTATTTACTTATGAGTACCATATACCCATAAACGATATCCAAACCTCACTCCAAACACATAAAATAAACACATAAGCACATAACATCACATATTTGCACAAAACACCCTAAACTATAGTCTAAGTGACGAACCCCAAAACCATGGTTGTCACAAGGCCCAAATATCAAGTGAGTCCCGATCCAAATGATTTAGGGATGGGTATAATATTCAGTTTTACCCTAACAAATCTCACACTTACCCTAACCCTACTCACAACTCAACCGCCTCCATCTATCTTGAAACATATCTGCTTTCACTTTACCATCTATTCTCAACCCACCTAACTTATCTCAGACCATCAAACATATCTGATTTCACTTTGATCATTAGCACATACTCAAACCCACTTGAATGAAGAACCAAGAACGATTTTGGCTTTAACATATTAAATAAGATCGAAGGTAGGTTTGATTTGTATGATTCGTTGTGTGAAAAATGAAACCAAGATCGAATCATACAGATTTGTAAAGATTCTTTCTTAATTTTCATAACTCAAACAAGGGTTTGTCCCTTCACAAAGATCTGTTAGGTCTCGGATAGGTTAAGTTGTATTGGGTTGTATTAGATTGAACTGATTTTGTGTTAAATGAAACAAAGAGACGGGCTTAACAAACATGTTCCGACCTTAATCTTTTAATTTCTAAAATCAAAAGAAGGGGTTAACCCACATAGATCGATGATGAGATGATTTTTAATTCGTGTTAGATCTATATAGATCTCGACATGCATGTCACTAAACACGAGTGAGAGATTCTGAGATCTTTAATGATGATTTTTTAATGCATTCGAGTCTTGTTGTGATCGGTTTTAGGTGTCGATGGGATAATATAGTCGGGGTTGATTGTGATATATGGTATGAGGTGAGTAGTGATAGAGTCGGTTAGTCATGGTCTCGGTAGTTTTTTGGTTTGACCAGGTCTTGCAATGTTTTCTAAAAAAATGAGTCATCGCAATGTTTTTATAAAAAAATATGCACCATCGCAATGTTTATAACACTCTCCATCGCAATATTCAGATTTCTATCGCAAAGATACCACTTCCCATCACAATGTATCAAACACCCTATCGGAATAACCATCGGAATAACTAATAAGTGTGAAAATATTTATCCTTTTACCACTTAACTATAATAAAAACAAGACCAAAACGTGTATTTAATGTCGTAAAAGTCATAATTATGCGTGGTTTGTGTTTTTATTGTGTTTTAGGACCAATATATGAAAAAGGAAGAAAACACGGGCTTTCACGGGCTTTTATCAAAGAAAAAGACAAAAGACGAAGTCAAAAGATCAAAAGTGCAAAAAGAACGGAAGTCAAAGGCCTATTTTTATTTATCGAAGAAAAAGACCAAAGACGGAAGTTTAACAAAGTCGAAGAACCAAGTCTAATAAAAGAAGAAAATTAGAAGACGAGTTCATTTTATCTATCGACAAATCCCGAGACAAAGTCGAGAAAGACGAAGTAATTAAAAAGACAAGAAGACAAAGTGAAAGATGGTAGCAACAACACCAACTTCCATTCCTCCTATAAATAGTCTCCTAATCCTTCATTTGTAACAAGTAGATTTTAGTTTTATTTTTGTAAGGTAATTAGGAGTAGGTGTTAATTACTTTCTCTCTCTAGCTTTCTTTCATGTTCTTAATCTTTTAATCTTTAATCTCGTATTGTTGGATCTTTAATCTTCATCTTTAATTCAAGCTTCTTATATAAATCTCATTCTTCCTTTCTTGTTTTAATTTTGTGTTGATTTGGTTAATCATCATGTAGCTTATTTAATCTTATTGCTTATTTGATTGAAGTGCTTATTTCATAGTTTTTATTATTTTTATGTGGTTGATTTTTATAGCTTATTGTGCTTAATACTTGTTTTGTGATTTGCTTATTTTGATTAAGTGGGCTTTATAGTTTAAATTTTTAAATTAGATCTTGTTGATTTGGTGTTTGTTAGATTTTAATTTGTGTTTAGTTTGGCTTATTTTCTAGATTAATTAATACAAGGATTTTTCACCAAGTATAAAAGTTTATTATCCGATCTCTTCGAATTGATTTCCAGTCTAAAGTGCGACTCAATTGTCTTTTGGTGAACAAGAGAATGTTTTGGTTTGATTTTCTAATTTAAACTAAAAGCAAGTATGAAAATGTCGTTGAGCGAAATTGAAGCGTTTAAATATTAAACTAAAAGCTATTTAGAAAAACTTTATGTAAAACTTTAAAACTTAAAAACATGTTCTATCGGAATATTGCAAATCATTTCTATCGGAATGCACCAAGTCATAACCATCGGAATACAACTAAAACAAGCCATCGGAATAATCCATGTGCAGGTCCATCGGAATGCTAAGCTGAATACCCATCGGAATGTCAAATACAATTCTGTCGGAATATGGTCTATCGCAATGATCACAATCAGAATGTCCTAGATCGCAATGTCAGATCGGAATAATCCAATTACCTTTGTCGCAATGTCCAGATCGGAAAGTTGTAAACTAAAATTGGGCAGAGTTTCGTCTTAAAAAAAGACCTTAGTCCCGTCGGAATATGCGATCGCAATGAGCGATCGCAATCCCAGATCGGAATAAAGGGGAAATGACCAACTATCGCAAAGTAAAACCACAATGGGTTATTGCGATAAGCACAAGCAGCCATCGGAATGTCTGAATCCCTTGTATTGCGATGGAATGCAATATTAATCCGAAATTGGTGGTAAACTTAAAACTCAATAAGCACGTATAATAAGCTATCTTATCCGAATGTTAAACAACTCAAAAAACTTAAATTTGACAACTTCTTAAACATAAAAGATCATAAACTTTATGAAAGGAACTTTAACGTGACTAAAGCCTTTGAGAAATCCGAAAATCAATAAGCTAAAACTTGAAATAAGCCCATAAAAATAGAGAGCTTATAGCTTATACGTGTAAGAGCTTATGTGTAAACAAAGAAGATTAACCTTTAATCACGAAAACATCAAATCATACGAATGAAGTATGCAATTCGGATCAAAAGATAAAGTAAACCAAGAATTGTAGAAGGAGATTAAAGAACACAAAGCTTAAACTTAAACTTTTGATTAAAGAAACTCAATTACAAAGATTAATGAAAGCTTAAAATAAAGGAAAGATGAAAAACTTAGTGAGAGAAAGTTTAGAACTTTCTCTCTCTAAAAACTAGAAAGGAAAAAAATTAAAAGTGCAACTAGCTAACCACCCTCCTAATGTGATTAGGAGGGTATTTATAGGGAAAATGGGAAGTGCATGTGTGGTGTGCTTCCTTCTTTCTTTACTTCTCGACTCGATTTAATTCTTTGTCTTTTCTCGATGTCGTCTCGGGATTTGAACTTGTCTTAATAATTTTCTTCTTTAATTTAGATTTGAGTTCTTCGACTTCATTAAACTTCCTTCTTTAGACTTTTTCTTCGATAAATCTTCAGAATAGGTCTTGGACATCCGTTCTTTAAGCACTCTTGATCTCTTGACTTCGTCTTTTCTCGTTTTTCTTCGATAAAAGCCCGTGAAAGCCCGTGTTTTCTTCCTTTTTCATCTTTTGGTCCTAAAACACAATAAAAACACAAACCACGCATAATTCCGACTTTTACGACATAAATTACACGTTTTGGTCTTGTTATTATTGGAAATAAGCGGTAAAAGGATAAGTGTTTTCACACTTATTAAATCCCCTACACTTGACCATTGCAATGCCCTCATGCAATGCATTAATTTAAAGCACGATTTACATTTTCCATCATAAATAACCCACCGTGGCCTTTATTAAATACTAAACATCAGAAGATAGAAACAAGTAAAGAAATCAAAGACTTATATTGAGTTTTGGCTGTCATGAATGTTTATCATTCTCAAGTTTCACGTTCCCCATATCAAGCTTAAAAACGAGATCATTGCTATTATAAGTTAGCAAACTAACACGAATTCATGTGGGCCAATTATTTACTTAGACTCCCTTATTCCTAGGTGTATCTCTTATATTTTATTTTTGTCTTGAATGATCACGAGGATTCATTGTTTGACTTATTTCGATAGTTATTTAGGCTGAAAATAAAGTGGGACGATTTAATCAATATTTAGCTAAAGGACAAAATCTTTTACAACTGCTTCTCGGGACCTCAAAAAGTTCATATCTTGGCATAACTCGCTTCGCGATTTGAGACCTTTCTCGGACCGATATTTGGCAGCGACTTCATACTTCAAACCTTGAGAGACGTTCATGAAATAATGGTCTTCTCTTCATAATAGGAATTTCTTCACTTGAAATTTTGAGAGATTCTTCATATTTGGACCACAACTTCTTTATTTTTCTCCAATCTTTATCTTGGACTTTGATATACAACGATCCGCCTCCTTTTTGGACTTGGATCTATTTATCCTCATACCTTGTTAGGGCCTTTTTGGATAGACTTCTCCATGATCTTTACAGGAGTATTTGCTTTTCGTCGTGTGTCTCGATCCTTCATATTGATTTTCGATAAATGATTCTTCACATCACTTTTGGATCTTTAGCAACAAAATGTAGCCCTCATGCCTTGTTAGGGCCTTTTCGGACTCGTCAATCTTCGCATCCCGCTTCAATAAGTTATGCCTTGGCTATGAACTCTAATTAATACCGAGCAACTTTTAAACGATCTTGGGCTAGAAGCTAAGTAACTTTTCAAATCGTACAACCTTATTTATTGTAGATAAATTTATTAGCAGGCGATGGGAGAATAGGCTTATAATTAACTCACATAAATTCACGAAAGAATACGAAACTTATAATTGACTCTATCATCTCTCGTTCTCCACAGTTTAAAATCTCAAGGAATGAGACTCGTGGATGCTTAGCCTATTAAATCAAAGTTTTAGGTTTTCGAGTCGCCTATAGGATCTTGCAACTTCTTAGACTCTTTCATGTTTAGAATTTGCGTTTTAAAGTTCCCTTGATAAACGACTCTCTAGGATCAATTATAGGAACTTGCGAAAAGTTCTTGTTCTTAACCCGTGAGAGTTAAGACTTTCGCGTTTTAAAGCTCCCTATATAAAAGCCTAGTAAAACTTGACTTAAACACGTTAATGATACTAGCTAGAGTAAACTTAGATAAGTAAACTCGGGTTGAGTCAAAATATTCACGACTTTGTAAAATTTTAAAACCACTTTATTGAAAATTTATTTCTAGCAAGGAAAGAAAATAAACATAACAAAGGAAAATACAACTATACAACTAGGCCAAAATAGATTAAATTTTTTGGAAAATGTCGAAAAATTAGATTTTCCCGGTTAAAATGAGGACAATTTCATGGAAAAGACCACTTACTTCGATAGAAGTCCCCCTACACTTGAGATAAACATTGTCCTCAATGTTTAAGCATGTGGGAGTAAACTCCCCTACACTTATGACATTGTGCACTTTGTTTAAATCTTGCTAAGGAAAGGACAACTATAGTGATTTCAATGTGAACATATAAGATATGAAATATTGAATCACGAGAGTTTAGGATAGAACCGGGAAGATGGGAACACGGGATCACGGTTCGTCAAAAGTTATCGAGGTGCTCTTTGAACTTTAATCCCTGCACAGCACAAGAAACAAGACAACCAACACATACGGGGCTCCCCCCACACTTATTATGAAAGCAGTAAAGGATAGATCACGGGTTGCCTCCCGAGAAACGCTTGTTTTTGATAACCGAGTCACGAGCCTGACTCGACCCAAATTTAGTTCATGGGAAACGTGGTGAGGGATGGAATCATCTCATGAGAGATGTCCTCACCAAAGTACAGCTTCAAATGCTGGCCATTCACCTTGAAATTGGGCCCATTTGGCTGAGAAAGCTCAATTGTCCCATATGGAAAGACTTTGGCGACGGTGAATGGACCAGACCAGCGGCTCTTCAACTTGCCAGAGAAGATCTTTAACCGAGAGTTAAAGAGTAAAACTTGATCACCAACGTGGAACTCTCGGTTCTTAATCCTTGAGTCATGAATGGTCTTGGTCTTCTTCTTGTAGATCAGTGAGTTCTCGTAAGCTTCATTCCTCAGTTCATTAAGCTCATTGAGTTGAATCTTGCGAAGATCACCAGCTTTGTTGATGTCTAAGTTAGCCCACTTCAAGGCCTAGTATGCCTTATGTTCCAGCTCGATGGGGAGGTGGCATGCTTTCCCGTACACAAGACGATAAGGAGTATAACCGATCGACGTCTTATAGACGGTACGGAAAGCCCACAGAGCATCATCTAACTTATCGGGCCACGCGACACGATGCTCTCCCACAGTACGTTCCAAAATTCGCTACAATCCACGGTTGGAGATCTCGGCTTGCCCATTGGTTTGGGGATGATAGGCGGCGGAAAGACGATGATTGACACCATACTTAGCCATGACTCTTGCAAATTGATCATTGCAAAAATGAGTCCCGCGGTCACTGATTATAGCACGAGGAACACGGATCGAGCAAACAGCTGCTTCAAAAAGTTCACAACCACCCTCGCATCGTTCGTTGGGAGAGCTTTAGCTTCAACCCATTTAGAAACATAGTCAACGGCTACGAGGATGTACTTGTTCCCTTTGGATGATGGAAATGGCCCTATAAAGTCGATGCCCCATACGTCAAAGATTTCACATTCTTGTATGAAATTTTGAGGCATCTCATCTTTATGTGTGATCTTTCCTTGGCGTTGGCAAGCATCACAATACTTAACCATTTCATGAGCGTCACGATAAATGGTGGGCCAATAGAATCCTGAGTCAAACACTTTCTTAGCGGTGTAGTTGGGACCAAAGTGACCACCGGTGGGTCCTTTATGGCAAGCATCAAGGATTTGCAAAGCTGCCGGTCCATCAACACATCGACGAATGATCAAATCAGCGCATTGTTTGAATAGATAAGGGTCATCCCAGAAGTAAGTCTGAACATCTTTAAAGAACTTCTTCTTTTCTTGGGATGTTAACCCGTTGATGAGAATACCACCCGCTAAGTAGTTTGCAATGTCCGCAAACCACAGGGTGTCATCAAGATTGGACTGAATAGATATCAAGGTCTCAAGGGGAAAATAGTCATTGATCTCTTGGTTCGGATGATCCCCTTGATATGGATCCTCAAGTCTACTCAGATAATCCGCTGCTAGGTTTTCGGCTCCCTTTTTGTCACGAATTTCATTGTTGAATTATTGAAGGAGCAAAACCCAACGAAGAAGTCTTGGCTTAGAATCTTGCTTAGTCAACAAGTACTTCAACGCGGAATGGTCGGTATACATGATGGTGGTGGAAAGGACAAGATAGGGGCGAAATTTTTCAAAAGCATACACTACAGCTAAAAGCTCTTTTTCGGTAGTGGTATAATGCAATTGAGCCCCCGTCATTGTCTTGCTAGCATAATGGATTGGTTGGAAGTGTTTGTTCACTCTTTGGCCCAAAACCGCTCCAATATCAAAGTCGCTAGCATCGCACATCAATTCAAAAGGTAGCTCCCAATTAGGGGTGACCAAGACCGGTGCCTTAGTTAGCTTATCCTTGAGAAGATTGAAGGCTTCAATACACTCTTTGGAAAAGATAAAAGGAGTATCTTTTTCCAAGAGGTGGGTCATCGGGCGAGTGATTTTAGAAAAATCCTGAATGAATCGACGATAGAAGCCCGCATGACCCAGAAAACTTCTCACACCCTTCACGGTTGAAGGTGGAGGTAATTTGGCTATGACATCCACTTTAGCACGGTCCACTTCAAGACCGGCTTTAGAGATTTTATGTCCAAGCACAATGCCTTCTTTTACCATGAAATGGCATTTTTCCCAATTTAGAACAAGGCGAGTGTCTTCACACCGCTTAAGCATACGTTCTAAATTGGCAAGGCAGGCAGAGAATGAATCACCATAAACCGAGAAATCATCCATGAAGACTTCCATAGTTTCTTCAACCATGTCATGGAAGATAGCCATCATACACCTTTGGAATGTCCCAGGAGCATTGCACAAGCCGAAAGGCATTCTTTTGTAAGCAAATGTTCCATAAGGACAAGTGAATGTGGTTTTCTCTTGGTCGTGGGGATCGATGGGTATTTGAAAATAACCCGAGAAACCGTATAAAAAGCAGTAATAGTCATTACCCGCTAGACGTTCAAGCATTTGGTCCATGAAAGGAAGGGGAAAATGATCCTTTCTCGTATCATCATTGAGTTTGCGATAGTCTATACAAACTCTCCACCCTGTAACGAGACGAGTA
This sequence comes from Glebionis coronaria, assembly GCA_025667525.1. Lineage (NCBI taxonomy): Eukaryota > Viridiplantae > Streptophyta > Magnoliopsida > Asterales > Asteraceae > Glebionis > Glebionis coronaria. The sequence goes on along the minus strand of CM046875.1, from coordinate 462,836,393 downwards.
TGAATCAACTCGTTGTTTTCGTTGGGAACAACGGTAATTCCGCCTTTCTTAGGCACACAATGGACTGGACTAACCCACGGTGAATCCGAGATAGGATAGATTATGCCCGCATCAAGAAGTTTGATAACCTATTTTTTGATAATGTCATGGATCTTAGGATTCACCATTCGTTGGCTTTGAATAGTGGGTTTAAAGTCGTCCTCCATGAGAATTTTATGTGTGCAAAAGTGAGGATCAATTCCACGAATATCAGAGATCTTCCACACAATCGATTTCTTATGATTCTTCAACACGGCGATAAGTCGGGATTTTTCTTCTTCTTTCAGGTCCTTTGCGATGATGACCGGTAACTTCTTGTTGTCTTCAAGGAAAACGTACTTGAGATGAGGAGGTAGGTCCTTAAGCTCAAGAGTAGGAGGATCCTCAATAGATGGTGTAACTAACGATGGATCATCATTAGTCACCTCTTTAGGAGAAGGAGGAGAAAACGGGTCTTCATTGAGAAGTTTCTCAATTGTACGAATGTCTTCATCCCAATCGGTGGGAGAATCATCATACTTAAGATCGAGAGGACCCAAGCTAGCTTCAAAATCATCCAAGTCACTTTCTCCAAAAGGAGTTAATGACGGAGCAATTGAGGCAACGGTCTCAACATTGGGTAGAGAAGAGAGATTACTTTTGCAAGCATCATGAAAGTGTTCTTCACAAGCCTCATCGAGAACATCAATAGCATTAACACTCTCATATGAATAAGGTTGCTTAGAAATCTTACCCATGTTGAAGACAATTTTATCGTCACCAACTCTCATGATTATTTCGCCTGCGGCTACATCAATGAGAGTGCGACCGGTCCTCAAGAAGGGACGTCCAACGATTAATGGAACACGGGGATCCATCTCGTAGTCAACGACAACAAAATCCGCCGGGAAGGTGAATTTGTCAACGCCAACGAAGACGTCTTCGGCTATCCCTACTGGATAAGCAACCGTACGGTTAGCTAATTACAAAGTCATTTTGGTTCGGACTAGCTCGGGGAGAGATATTTGCTTCCAAACACTTAAAGGCATTAAGTTTATACTAGCACCTAGATCGGCTAGGGCCATGCAATTCTCTACTCCCGGGAAGTTGCAAGGAATCAAGAAGCGACCCGGATCACCAAGTTTGGTGGGCAGTTTCCTTAAGAGAACGGCGGAGCAATTCTCATTAAGTTGGGTCTGAACAATGTCAAGAAGCTTCTCCTTGTCACTAAAAAGATCTTCAAACATCTTCGCGTATTTAGGCATGTGAGCGAGAGCCTCGGCAAATGAGATGTTAAAATTCAATTGTTTAAACATTTTGAGAAAGTTTGAAACTTGAATATCATCCTTGCTCTTTTGCTTCTCTTTCCTCAACCTTGAAGGATAAGGTATATCGGATGAAGAGGAAGGCTTTAGGGGGGTAGGATCACTCACAACCGCGGGTGGTTGGGGAATGGGGGTAGAAGGCAAAGGAGGTGAGGAAAGTTGCTCTTTTTCCTTGTTCACAATCATGGGTGGAGGTGTAGGAAGCTCGGGTTCCGTATAACCTTTTCCACTACGAGTGGTGATTGCTTTCATCTCCCCTCTTGGATTCGCAACGGTGTTACTCGGAAGAGTACCCGAAGAAGAGGGTTGATTACCTTGGAAGAGCGAACCTAACATATCACGTAAATTATCCGCTTGGGTGCTGAAAGAGTCTCTCATGTCGGCACGAATATCATTGCTTTGTTTCACCATGTCATTCCTTAGCTCGACTCGAATATCGCTCCCTTGTTTCGCCATTTCTCCCTTCAAGTTGATGAATTAACTCTAAAGATTCGTCACCATCTCTCTATTAGTCCTCATGAACGTCTCGACGTCTTGATTCAATGTCATCGGTTGATTGAGAGGTGGAGCTTGGTAAGCTTGAGAATTTCCTTGAGGTGGGTATGGGTTTCTTTGGGATTGATATTGATTGTTAGCACGAGGTTGGGATTGGTTATTTCGGTTGTAGCTTTGTTGGTTTTGGTTTGGAGGAGTAAAACCGGGTGGAGCAAGATAGTTGTTTGAACGATAACTTAGCAAGTTACGGTCTCCTTGAGGACGAGCTTGATAGCCTCCCGTGGGATAAGTACCGTATGCCGCATTAACGTTTTTGGAAAAATTGCCTTGAGTAGAAGGACAATCATTGTAATAATGAGGACCACCACATGTGTCACAAGAAATAGCAACGGCTTTAGCTTGTTGAGTTTGGTTAGAAGCCAAAATTTGCATACTTTTGCTAATTTCAAGAATAGCACGTTCCATGGCGGACATGTCGGTGGTGGAAGAAGTAGATGAAACATTGACTCTCGGATTAGATCTTGAGGATGCATATGAATCCCAATTCTTGTGGTGAGTAGTCATGTTTTCAATCAACTCTCTACACTCCTCTGGTCTCCTTTTCATAAAGGTACCACCGGCGGCGGCGTTGATCGTGTCACGATCACGAAAAGTGAGACCATTGTAGAAAGTATCAATGAGAGTGACGGGGAGCATGTTATGGTTCGGACAACGGTCGATCAAATCATTGTATCGTTCCCAAGCATCAAAGAGCGATTCATCATTGTCTTGCATGAATCCACTAATTTGGTTACGAAGGCTTGTGACCATGGATGGTGGGAAGTAGCGCGACAAAAAGCGTTGAGTCATGTCATTCCAAGTATGAATAGAATTCTTTGGGAGACGGTCAAACCATTTTTCGGCATGGTGAGAAAGCGAGTGGGGAAATAGTTGAAGGCGAAGTTCATCCATTGAAACACCGGGCGACTTCATGCTTTGGGTGATGGTAATGAATTTGTCGAGGTGTGTGTTGGCATCATCATCCGGAATTCCGCGAAATGGATTAGTTTGCACTTGTTGGATCATGTGATGCTTCAATGAAAACTCCTGAGCCGTGATGTGCATCGACGCAATCGGGCCTCCGCGTCTGTTCATGGTGGGTTGACACAATTCCTCCATTGTTCGTAAATCAGGTAGGGGAACATTATTGTTGTTATTGTTATTCAAATTGGGTAGAGGTGGGTTATTATTGTTATGCACACCAGCCATATCTAATCTTCACGAGTCTCGGGCTCAGAATAATTTGAAGATCTAGTATGCATACACCTGCAGAAGAAAAATACACAGAGAGAATATCTATATAATCTTTTTGGTGCAAAACCTTTGGAAAAGAATTGCTTTTTGGTGCATAATTCCGACTTTTACGACATAAATTACACGTTTTGGTTTTGTTATTATTGGAAATAAGCGGTAAAAGAATAAGTGTTTTCACACTTATTATTATTTTTTGCTTATTTTGGCTTATTTTTGTTCCCTGTTTTTAGGATCTAAGATTTAAATTCGTACTGTTTGGTTGCGTTATGTCATTTTCGGAATATGGTTTATTTATCCAAATATTGCATTTATCCGAATCTTGTGTTCATAATTTTATCCAAAAATAGCAAAAAACATTTTTATCCGAAAACCATTGTTCATCCATTTATTCCGAAATTAGTGTTTATTCCGAAGAAGTCATTTATTCCGAAATTAGTGTTTATTCCGGAAAAGCATTTATTCCGAAATTAGTGTTTATTCCGAAAAAAAGCATTTATTCCGAAATTAGTGTTTATTCCAAAAAAGCCATTTATTCCGAAATTAGTGTTTATTCTGAAAAAAGCATTTTATCTGAAATTTAGCATTATTCCGAAAATATTGTTTTTTCCGAAAAAGACATTCTATCCGAAAAATGTTTTTATCCGAAGATTGGTTTTATTCCGAAAGTCAGTTATTTTTAGTTTTATTTTTCCGCAAGTTTTTTTTTTAGTTTTTATCCAAAAGTTTTATTTTAATCTTTATTAAGTACCCGTTTTAATATTTGTCTCGTTTCTTTATTGCTTGTCATTTATCTTTAGTTTATTTTTAATATTTTTCGCATTTATCCTTTTAAGTAGAAATAGATAACCATTTTCTTTTTACTCACCAAGAACAACCGAGTCACACGTTAAACCTATAGTCAATTCGATTAGACCAAATTCAAAGAACTAAAATTCAGTTATTAATGACCATCAGAATAACCATCGCAAAAGGGTTTTGACCCTTTTCTTGGTTTCTCCGAAAAAGGTGGATTTGGGTTTTCAGATCTGATTTTTTTTTTATGATTTTTATTCATAAATCTTATCTTATCTTCAAGCCACAAAAAAACCAGATGCATTCGAAAAATCAAACATGGCCAGATATACTGCATCTTTAGATCTGATAAAGAAGCTGATAAAAATGAACATAACCCCAGAAAAACTGTGACCAGGTGACCATTTTACAGTTTTTTTTACAGCCCAAAGCAGATCAAAAGTACCACACAAAAGAAATAATGAAAAGATAACCATCTAAGAGAACGAAAGACAAAGTGAAAGATGGTAGCAACAACACCAACTTCCATTCCTCCTATAAATAGTCTCCTAATCCTTCATTTGTAACAAGTAGATTTTAGTTTTATTTTTGTAAGGTAATTAGGAGTAGGTGTTAATTACTTTCTCTCTCTAGCTTTCTTTCATGTTCTTAATCTTTTAATCTTTAATCTTGTATTGTTGGATCTTTAATCTTCATCTTTAATTCAAGCTTTTTATATAAATCTCATTCTTCCTTTCTTGTTTTAATTTTGTGTTGATTTGGTTAATCATCATGTAGCTTATTTAATCTTATTGCTTATTTGATTGAAGTGCTTATTTCATAGTTTTTATTATTTTTATGTGGTTGATTTTTATAGCTTATTGTGCTTAATACTTGTTTTGTGATTTGCTTATTTTGATTAAGTGGGCTTTATAATTTAAAATTTTAAACTAGATCTTGTTGATTTGGTGTTTGTTAGATTTTAATTTGTGTTTAGTTTGGCTTATTTTCTAGATTAATTTTTGCTTATTTTGGCTTATTTTTGTTCCCTGTTTTTAGGATCTAAGATTTAAATTCGTACTGTTTGGTTGCGTTATGTCATTTTCGGAATAGGGTTTATTTATCCGAATATTGCATTTATCCGAATCTTGTGTTCATAATTTTATCCGAAAATAGCAAAAAACTTTTTTATCCGAAAACCATTGTTCATCCATTTATTCCGAAATTAGTGTTTATTCCGAAGAAGTCATTTATTCCGAAATTAGTGTTTATTCCGAAAAAGCATTTATTCCGAAATTAGTGTTTATTCCGAAAAAAGCATTTATTCCGAAATTAGTGTTTATTCCAAAAAAAAGCATTTATTCCGAAATTAGTGTTTATTCTGAAAAAAGCATTTTATCTGAAATTTAGCATTATTCCGAAAATATTGTTTTTTCCGAAAAAGACATTCTATCCGAAAAATGTTTTTATCCAAAGATTGGTTTTATTCCGAAAGTCAGTTATTTTTAGTTTTATTTTTCCGCAAGTTTTTGTTTTAGTTTTTATCCAAAAGTTTTATTTTAATCTTTATTAAGTACCCGTTTTAATATTTGTCTCGTTTCTTTATTGCTTGTCATTTATCTTTAGTTTATTTTTAATATTTTTCGCATTTATCCTTTTAAGTAGAAATAGATAACCATTTTTTTACTCACCAAGAACAACCGAGTCACACGTTAAACCCATAGTCAATTCGATTAAACCAAATTCAAAGAACTAAAATTCAGTTATTAATGACCATCAGAATAACCATCGGAAAAACCATCGGAATAACCATCGCAAAAGGGTTTTGACCCTTTTCTTGGTTTCTCCGAAAAAGGTGGATTTGGGTTTTCAGATCTGATTTTTTTATGATTTTTATTCATAAATCTTATCTTATCTTCAAGCCACAAAAAAAAAAAAACAGATGCATTCGAAAAATCAAACATGGCCATATATACTGCATCTTTAGATCTGATAAAGAAGCTGATAAAAAATGAACATAACCCCAGAAAAACTGTGACCAGGTGACCATTTTACAGTTTTTTTTACAGCCCAAAGCAGATCAAAAGTACCACACAAAAGAAATAATGAAAAGATAACCATCTAAGAGAACGAAAGAGACGGGATTGATATTATGACTGACAAACAAGACCAAAAGCCACGTGACCAAACAACTTAAAAAAAGCATAAATGAGCTGCTAAAAGCCACGAAAACCAACCATAAGCAAACACAAACACAAAACACCCCCGGTTAGCTTTGATACCAATTGTTAATCATAAGATTCAAAGCTATTTAGGGGTGATCCGGAGGTTGGGGAGGATAAAAGAAATGGTTATACATTTTAGAGAGAGAAAGTGAGAGACTATTAAATGTGTGTGTTTCATTGAGAGATACAGTAGAAAAAGAATAATGGGAATCCTCACCGCTCCATGGAAGTATGGAGGGGTATATATAGCCTAGACACACATGAACTAATCTAACTTAACAAAACTAGTCCCTGCGTGTGTGGCTATATTAAACTAATGTAATTTTGTAAATGGCGCTCATCCTCTCCTAAAGATCTAGTCATGTTCATCATTTGTTTATTTGTGTCTTGTGTAGATCCAATGTATTTGTGAATACTTGGACTAGTTGTGTTCATCCAAGCTATTTGTTAATACTTGGATTAGAGTTGTGTAAGTCCATTGCATATGTGTGTGCTTGGATTTGTGTTGTGTAGATCTAAGTTACATGTGTGTACTTGGATATGTTTAGTTGAGTTGTTATGTGTTGTGTGAGTTCTCACTAAACTATAAAGTGATGTGGTTGTGTCTTGTGAGTTCTCACTAAACTATAAAGTGATGTAGTTGTGTCTTGTGAGTTCTCACTAAACTATGAAGTGATGTGTAGTTGTGTTGTAACACCCCCATTTTGGTAAATGGAATGTCACGCGTGATTACGGCGTGTCATCAAAGCATACAAGGATAAATGTATAAACATCACATGGCCATAAAGGAAATACCGGAAACAAACATCGGTACCCCAAAAGTAGAACTCATCACACACAAACATAAGTACTGTAAATGATAAGGACTAAACAATGTCCATAGAAACGAGTATCCAAAGTGTAAAGAAATGCATAAATTAATGAAGGCTAGGAAGCTTCCAATCCATATGCACATACGCTTAAAGTCTACGAGCATCCTTGAGTATCTGCCGTTTTGTGAACATGAAAGGAAAAAACGGCTGAGCATAATGCTCAGTGCACGGATATACAAGTATAACATGAATAATATAAGCATATAAGCATAAAGCAACGGAAAAGACTAAGTCCTGGATAACCTGGTATGTCTTAGTAAAACTGGTTTTATAGTTTGAAAAGCCTTATGTTTATCTTATAAAACTGTTTACCATGTTTACCATTAGCCAATAGAGGTCATGAAATATCAACGTGCATGAATACTTGGAGGGGTGACCTCGTCATGCAAATTAGAGGGGCTGCCTCTAATTTAAATATAAGTTTTTGGGTAGGAGGGATCAGCTCCTTGTGAAGGATGCAAGGCACACACCACATTCACCTGAATAATCTGCTGAAAACATGTAACCTAGGATGCACCCATACGCCCCACATGATAATAATAATAATAATAATAATATGGCCAAAAGCTGAATGGACGCCACGAGCTATCACTCCGCCGTGGTGAAGTCATAACAGTGGTGCCTCCAGTGTTATGGTTATGGTACCTCCATAACTAGGTGAAACTGGTCATGCATGTATATGACTTTATATATCTAATTAAACATAAGCAAATAAAAAACATATAAAACATATATTGGGAAAACAGTTGGCTGCATACGGGGAATTCTAATACGGAAGAATGTCCATACTGAAAGGACGGAGAATCCGTACCTTGTGTCCTGTGAACGAAGAAGACGAACGGAAGAGAGTCCTACTTCGACATCACTGATGCTACATAAATAATATACGTGTATAAGTATCTTATTACTGAGTACGTACTGGTTTTATATCATGTCTTAGCTTGTTTTATATGTCCATGTCTTGTTTTACTGATTCTAACATTATGTTGTGTTTATCATGTATTTTGTCTATTCTGATTAAGTATTACTTGTATTTCTTGTATTATTATACTTGCTGTGTAATAATAAGTAACTTTCTAAAAATAGCAGGTTTCCTAAAATAGAAAGTTTACAAAATAGAAAGTTTCCAAAAATAAATAGTTTCCAAAAATAGAAAGTTTCCATAAATAGATTAGTTGCCTTAAATAAATAAGTTTCTAAAAATAGAAAGTTTCCATAAATAGATATAAGCTGGATTATTAAGCTAATAATATATAAGCATAAGTTTTACTGATTAATATTCTAAGTCATGTGATATATAGTATAGTTTATTAATTATTACATGTAAATTAAATAAACTATAGGTTATAAGATTTAATTAAATATAACATGATTTAATTAAATAAAAGGTAACAATACTTAGTTTAAAACATGTATTAATATTTATTATTAATATAACCTAAGTCATGAAAATTAATTAATTATAAGTCATGTTTTAATAATTAATTAATTTCTTAGTCTAAATTAACTAATAAAATACTTAGGTTAAAATCATGTATTATTAATAATAATAATATAACCTAAGTCATGTCCAAATTAAATTAATTACATAGCATGTTAAATTAATTTAATTAATCTTGTAATTATTTAACTTGTAGAATAAATAATTAATCTTGCAAAGTAAACCGTGAACCGAACCCGTGTTTTAAAACTAAACATGTCATGAACCGGACCGGTTTAACCCTTGAACCGGCCTACAACCCTTAACCATGGCAAACCACCACCGGCTTACACCGGTGGTGCGTTTGGTGTTCCAGCCGAGACCCCCTAAACCACCAAGGATAACCCCGACATGAGTCGGGGTCCCTTGGTCCTCTCGGCCGAGCCTCACAAACCAAACCGAGACCTTGTGGTCTCGGTTGGTGGTGATTACACAACCACCGAGAGCCTTGCTCTCGGTTTACACACTAGCCGAACCAAACACCCCCTTAAACCATGTGTTTTTATTACCCACTTGATTAGATCTACATGTTTATTAACTTGTTTTAATAACCCCATGTTTTCATATTTTTAGATCTAATAAATAATTAAAAAGAAAAGGTTTAAGAAGATTACCTATTCGTGGATCAAAAGGAAAACTAACACGAACGATCTTACAATAAATTGGATTAACCAAGATCAACAAACACCTCCCTTGTGGTGGTTATGGGCGGCGACTACAAGGAAGAAGGAGGAGGAGCATGGTTTTGATTTTTTAATCTTTCTGTATTATGAAATCTCACTTCCTTCTTTATTCCTTTTTAGTTGGGCTGGGCCCACTCTTTGTCTATGCCGCGTGTAAAGGGGACCCACATGGGGAACCCGTTGATTTTCCCGTGTTCTATTATTTACGTGTTAACGTGTCGTGTTTACGTGATATAATTATTGTTCGTTCGTGTCGTAATTTATATTTATACGTACTCGTAACAAATATACGTAAATACATAATATTAAGCTCGTGATTATTTACGTTCATGATTTCATGTTCGTATGTTCGTGATTATAATTATTGTTGAAATAATTATCGTGCATTAATACGTATTAAATACTTATCGTGTAATAACACGTACGTAATACTTGTAATTCATATTCGTGAAACGTAAACGTGTTAAATAAGGAAAGTTCTAATCATGTACGTACGATCATAAGGGTATTATTCATGGTAAAAGCATGTGGGTTTTACATGTGTCGTGTGAAGTTCTCACTTAGCTTCAAAGTGAAGACTTGTGAAGATTGGTTCTATCTTTCGATTAGAACTCGACATCTAGCCTTGTGTCAGAAAATGGTGAAGTAGGCAACGTTGTGAAGATTGGTTCTATCTTTAGATTAGAACTCGAAATCTAGCATTGTGTCGTAAAATGGTGAAGTGGGCGACGTTGTGTTGATTGGTCATATCTAAGATTAGGTGTCGACATTTAGCTTAGTGTCGAAAAATAATGTATGCGACGTTGTAAGGTTTTCTCCGCCAATAAGGGAGCTTGTGGATATAGTGGAAATCTCGAGTAGGTGTACTCGAGGAGTGGAGTAGGAACGAGGATAGATCTTCGTTGTCGAACCACTATAAATCTTGTGTCTTCCTATTAGGTTGTTTCATTCCTTACTCTTTACTTATCTTCACTTACTATTTGCCATTGTTAACGCATTAGAATTGAACCTAATCATTATGCAACTAGCTTTCATGTAAAAGATGGTTTTAGCACTCACCTAATTGAAAGGAATTTTAATTAGGAGATAAACCGAAGAGAAACTATCCACCCCCCCCCCCCCTTCTAGTTTCTACAATTGGTATCAGAGCGATGGTGACACAAGATCTATGAAGTATATTGTACTTTAAAACTTGGATCGATCCATTGTCTCCTGAAATTAGAAGGTTAAGTTGTACTAAAGTTTCTCTTTGGTAAAAACTATTTTTTCTTTGAAAATAGGCCTTTTAATTGGTAATATATCATCTCTTTTTAATTAGTAGTATTTATGCATTTTAGATTTACTCTTGAAATATATCTACTAGTTTGAATCTTGTTTTGTGTATGTACTCATGAAGATTAATCATTCAATTGATTGTGGATTGAGTTACTTACACTTGTAGAAGACTCATCTTTTTTTATTTCCAACATCATTGAATGATGACATCAAGATGGATGGGAGTGATACTAGTCCTTGAAGACTTAGTATTCACCTTAGTCATGGTTGGGCTTTGCATTGATTCCTTGATTGCTTGGAATGCACTTTGTGGCCAAGGTACGTTTTCGTTCTTCCAAACGCCCTTTTGATCACTCTTTTGATCATTACTTGACTATGTGCTTGTTCTTGGAATCCTTGCCTTGACATTTGGTTGTGGTTTGTGATTCTCTTCTTTTACCCTCTAAAACCTTTATTGCTTGGATACTTGACTCACTATGGGGATGTAGAGTGATTTAGTAGAAGCTTAAAGTATCAAGCATGATTTCTATGGTTTGCACCCTCACGGTTAGTTGGCCCTATATCATGTGTAACTTGTGCAATTGAGCTCGTCTCTAGGATGATTGATTAATCCCTTGAGATACCAAACTACTTCATAAGTTGTAGGATTTTACACATTTGGAATTGAAATATTCCAAGGATATTGTTATTGTTAATCCTAGCAATAATTGTCCGATCATGTGGGAGAGAAAGTGAATTTATACTTTGCTCACATTTTGATGTAGAGTAAGACTAATCTTGAAAGTGATATTATTCTATGTATCAAAATTGCTTGCTATAAGTCATTACCAAAGCCGTTTAGACTTTCGCCAGAAAGACACGTCTTAAACCACTATATATGACACAAGCTCTTCGTCTCCTCGATTTGAAGATTGTCATTTGTCTCTTGAGAATTGTTCTTGATCTTGATTCACTCCTCTTGACTTCTCTCCTCGTCTTTGCTACGAGTAGTCGTTTGTCCGTTTCGGTCTTTTCCTATCTCGATTCAACTCGTAATCCTTCATTAAGGCATTATTACCTGGTGTTGTGGTGGTCCAATGATTTCCAAAAGGCTTAAGCTATATTTTAAGGATTTTAGAAAAATTTGGTTTTGAAAAATTCTTTGATTTTCTTTGATAAAAACTCGCCACTGTAGGCGGTTCTTTATCTGTCGCGACTCAAACGCGCGGTTCCTTATCGATAAAGAACCGCGGTCAGAGATTTCGATTAAAGCGCCAAGTTTTTAATAAAAATCATTTTTCAAATAAACATTCTCTCTCTTCTCCAATAGAGTCGGCGATTTCACCATTTTTCCACCATTGTTGATCTTTCAAAACCTTCAATCACTCAATATAATTTGATTCCAATTTGTGGGTTTCACTCATCCTTCATCCAAGAAAATTATCTGTAAGTCATTTCATTCAATTTCATCTAATTTGTTCTAGGGTTCATACATTCATAATTGGGGCTTTTTAAAATTGATATTGAATTAGAACCTTACTAGGAATATGAGTTGACATAGTGATTATATTATGATTCCTTAGGTTCATATTCATTGAGAGTTCACTAAAACCCACTTGTAGAACAATCCGAATTTTGGCTAAATAATTTTGGTTAATTGATGGAATTTATATGAACCCATGAACAAGTTGGTAATGGCATTGTTAATGGTTACCTAAAAACTTTGTTTTTGAAAAACCAATGTTCAAGTTCATTGTTGATTTTACATGGTCGATATGTTATTATCAATGATGAACTAGGTATATTGTGAGCATGAGAATGATAAGGAATAATCCTTTGCTTGTCAAGAAATTGATGAAACACATTCTCATTTCTTTTTTATTTTGGTTTATATGTAACACATGAGTGATTGGGGTAATATGTTTGTATGTTATTTTGAGGTACTATCATGTCTTCGGGATATCAAAATGACCACCAACGTACTAGAGAATACATGCCTAAGCTTTCTTCTTTACGTCAAACTCGTTTTATTCAAAACACTTTTCGTTGTCGTGAATCTCGTTGTTTTCATGAAGGACGCATTGTTCCTTCTAACTTTCTTGGACTTGACTGCATTCGATTCATGTTCAATTCCATTGGCTTTGATTGTTTGCTTGATATTAACGAGCCAATCTTTCCTTACTTTACATTAATTTGCATAATAATGGTTTATCTATAAGATTTTCCATCAAGGGGAAAACCTTTGTATATCCTCTTGAAGAATTTGGTGAAATTCTCAATGTTCCATACGAAGGCCAATGTAGGTTTACCGATGCTTGGAGTTTAAACTCTTTATATAATCGACCCCTATTGATGTGAATTATGTGACTGAGATACCCTCGGCTTCGGCCATCTCTTGTGCTATTGCTAAACCTTGTGAACACCCTTTTCTTGGTAATTTTGAGGGAGAAGTTCGTACTCTCACTCCTTGGGAATTACTAACTAGCGATCTTAATGATTTTATGATCCCTTGGGCCGAAATCATTAGGGAAAATGCAATGTGTTTGGATGGTGATCGCAACCGTGTACCCGCTTGTCTTGCACATATGTTGTGTTGTGTTGCTACCTCCACTCTATACAACCTTGCATTTTTTAAAGCTAGAAGAATAAGATTTGTTCTCAGCGGGTCTCGCTCTAGTCTTCTTTTTGCCATGATTCTCTCACGGCTTCTTATAAAACTTCTTCTTGACTTTGCACCCTTAAATGCTTCATCATTTAACTCCGTGGATCGAGTCATGCTTCCCATTGAAGGAAACATCTCTCTTGAAACCACGCATTATTCAAATAAAGATGGAAATGTCTCTCAAGACGTCTCTCTCAACCCTTGCTATGATTTGTCATCCTCTATCTCTCAATTGTCTTTTCTAGACATTGATTCCGACTATCAATATTGTCTCAATCTTCATCTTCAAGAACACATAAGAAGTTAATCAAGGCAATGAGGAAATGCTCATGGATGAATGATACATTCCACTCTTGAATGGTTAACATGTGTGTAAACATGTTTGGATTGTTGAACATTTTTTTCTTTTTTTGGATGTTATGTGTATTAACTAATACTTTGTGTTTGGATTATTTAGTATTTTAATCCTAATTGTCTATGCGATCGATCTTTCGATTTGCATAGCTTTGTGCATCTTATGTGTTAGTTAGCTTCCTAGTTTTTTATTAATAGTTCACTTTGGCTTGATAAACCTTTGTGTAAAATCTGGGCTAGCAAAAGTTTATGGAAGTGTAATTTTTCGAACCCTCTGGGGGCGGTTCTTTATCTATGTCGCGGTTCCTTAGCGATAACGAACCCGTCTGTCTATAAGGAACCGCCGTCGTCTGTTCTGAGATAATCTTTGCTTTACATTGTTTTCCCTTAATCTGTGTAAACATTGATAAATTTTTTGCAAAAACCTGCACTTTCCTAAACTAGGCTACCTAAGTTCATTATTCACCTAAAATGATTTTAACCCATTACTAGTTTGGATCATCCCTTCCTCTTCTTAAACCCCTCCTTGTTGATCTTGTTCTTCATCCCTTAAACTTCTTTCTAAACCTCTTCATAACCATGGTGTCCACTAGAACATCCAATTCTTCCAAAACTTCATCTTCCAAAAGAAACCTTAAGATCAAGATTAAGTTACCTAAACTTGGTTCTTCATCTTTCCTCACTCCAAAAAATGAGATTTTTCCTTCTCGTTTCTTCATCACCTTCACCACCCCTTGCTCCATGCAAGACCAACTCAACTCATGGTACTAACCGTTCCCATGGTTCTACCTCTTCTTCATTCCAATCAAGAATGAATGATTTGTCATCACCCTTCACTCCTAGTCCGCCCTTGGATGTGAATACTCAACCTCAACCTCTACAAAGCATACCCTTTCTTCTTGAGCCTTTGGTTACCCCTCCTTTCACTCCACCAAATTCACCCATCTCACCCATATCACTCTTGGACACTATGCCTCCACCACCTCCTCCTCCCTCAAACACTATGCCTCCTCTCTTGGGCATTTCCATTTCTCACTCCATGGGTGATCCTTACTTCTTTGGTTTTTTAGAGGCTCATTGAGTCAATTGTCCATGTTGTCTCTATAACAACTATATCATTAAAAACCTAAGGCTGGAGATGCTTGGTATCCATAGGAGGTTGCATGATTTCTTGCTTGCCTTGTTCTCCATGCCTCCTCCTCCTAGGATATGAATGATGACTTTCAAAATTAAATGTTTTTAAAAGAAAGTCAAGCCAACAAAGACTATGTTATCAAGAACTAGTTTAAGCTAACTTTGTATTAGTTAGTTGTTATTTCTTTTCTTGTATTTCCTTTCCTTAATGAGTTTTTCATGAAGATGTTCTATGGATTTAGTTTTTATGTGCTTCAACCTATGTGGTAACATTAATCAACTTCAATTTATTTAAAATTGAACCTAAATCTATCACAACCTCTAAAATTTGACTAAAAATTGGTTCAAAATGTTATCTAAATATATTGTCACCCTTTGTCAAGACATTCTTTGTGAGTGTGTTGTTTTTATGCAACCCTAACATATTCTAGTGCTAAAAGAGGTAAAAATCCAAGATTTGCAAATTTTTGAAAGAGTTATTTTTCTCCAAAACTTTGAAAAATCATGGTTTCATGTCCACTGTATGCGGCTCCATATCGATATGGAACCACCAGTCCCTATAAGGAACCGCGGACAGCAAGCCCGTTTTTGGCTTATTTTTTGTCTTTCTTCTTTGACCACTGTCTTTGTCAAGATTGTTTGTTTACCCAATTTGGCTAAACATTCCTTAAAACCTTTTGTTTCATTTCAAATTTTTGCCTTGTCTATTTTCTTTAAATTCTTCTCTTTTTGGAGTTCTCCTCTTCATCCCTCACAATGTCTAATTCTTCCATTCCTAACCTTGACATATCCTTGTCACAATCTTCTCAACCTAAAGCATCTTTTTCTAAGCTTTCAAAGAAACCAAAAATCTCGATTCGACCCGTTTGGATCAAGAAGAACAAGAATCCTCATGATTCATCTTCTCCCAAACCTTCTAAGAATTCTTCTTTCTCTCCAATCAAATATTGGAATGAGACTTACTCTATAAATCTAATTACCAGAGAAAGGGAAATTCTTCCACCACCACCTAAACCTTTCAACACTCCTCAATTCAATGACTTATCTTCTTTCCCAGACCTCACTAGGCATTGTGAGAACATTTCTTATCCATTATCTCCCTATCCACCAAACTCTCATCTTAATGGTCCTCCCGCATCTAACGACTTTGTTTTGCATCATGGATCCTCGTGTGCTTGTTGTCGATTTCAACAAATTGAACTTACTCATGTTTATGACAAGCTAAATTTCCATGAATTCCTCCTCACTCGACCTCCTCTCAAAGTTTTCGTTCCCATGAACAAAACTTCGAATGATGCCTCGCCGTCTTTCTTTTCCAACTAAGGCACCTTTTGTACTTTAGTTGTTTGAGTCAATAAAACTTAAGCAATCTTGGAAGATTATCACTACTAGAGTAGTTTATGCTTTGTGGTTTATTTTCCATATTTTTTGCTGTAAATATTCATATTGTGTCTATGAATACTTCTCTTGTATGTTCTTTCATATTTGAGTAATATGAATGTTATGTGTGTTATCCTTTTCCCGCTAATTCTTTTTTACACATTGTTAAAGAATTGATCATGATTAATATTTACAATTGGTTATGGGTGATTCCATAAATTCTAAATTTTTAACCCCTTGATATTTTAATCATTTTATTTGGTTTGGATGTTTCTTTTCCCTCTATATTCCACCAATTGAACTTTGATGTTATCAACACACACTCTTTGGACATACTTAGCAAATACTTACTTCCAATTTGAGATTTATTTTCCTCCACCCTCTCAAGTTAGTTAGTAGGTAGTGCACATATATACATTGGTGTTTCTTTTCTTTCTTCTAACATTTGTGTAGCATGTCACCCTTACTCTTTTATTTGGTGCCCCTAGCAAGGGGGAGTAAGCACTAAGGGGGAGCTACTAGCAAAGTCAATTCTTCACTTCTCCAAATACTTGTGCTAACCTTTTTGCTTCGACAGAGGGGGAGAAATGATAGTGAATAAACTCGTTAATAATTCGAAGAATTTTGTATTTTACGTAAATGAGTTTATAGTTTGTCGTAATAAAAAAGGGGGAGAGTGTTAATGCAAGTGATGCCTAAAAACATTATTAGTGCTAACTAATCTTTCTTAGTTTTGATCACAACAAACTATAAAAGACATTTATAGTCAAATAGAATCGTAAAACGAATTATCTAACAAACACTATCATCAAGGTAATAATCATTACACTAACATATCTTAATCATGTTTAGTGATCATAAAAGTGATTAGCCTTAAAACTCACTTTTGTCAAATGAGACAAAAGGTTTTTAATAAACTTTCTTTTTAAGAAATTTTTTTATTAAAATGGAAAATGAAATTTAAATATGGCATATTCCAAATTCCATAAGAATATCCTTAGAAGGTTTAAACAGCCTCAGATATTTCAAATCCACTAAAAGACAAAAAGGAGTGGAGTCTACCTCTGCGGTTCCTTAAGTGCCTACGCGGTTCTTTATTGATAAGGAACCGCCTAGTGCAACAAAGAACCGCACTGAGCTAGCCGTTGGGTTTTGTCTTCTATAAATATTGGATCAAATCTTCATTCTCCACAACCCTTTTTGGACATTTCTTTCAGCCTTCTTTCTCCTTTCTAATCCTAATCATTTGTAAATGATCACTTAATATGTTAAGTATGTTTACTTATGATTATCCTCTTGATATCCTTCTTTACCTTGTCCAAAGAGAAGATCACTCACACACTTGTGATGTGATTAAAGATAAAGCCTTGATGAAGATCATCCTCTCCTAAAGATCTAGTCATGTTCATCATTTGTTTATTTGTGTCTTGTGTAGATCCAATGTATTTGTGATTACTTGGACTAGTTGTGTTCATCCAAGCTATTTATGAATACTTGGATTAGAGTTGTGTAAGTCCATTACATATGCGTGTGCTTGGATTTGTGTTGTGTAGATCCAAGTTACATGTGTGTACTTGGATATATTTAGTTAAGTTGTAATGAGTTGTGTAAGTTCTCACTAAACTATAAAGTGATGTGGTTGTGAGTTCTCACTGAACTATAAAGTGATGTAGTTGTGTCTTGTGAGTTCTTACTAAACTATAAAGTGATGTTTAGTTGTTTCGTGTGAAGTTCTCACTTAGCTTCAAAGTGAATAGTTGTGAATATTGCTTCTATCTTTCGATTATAACTCGACATCTAACCTTGTGTCGGAAAATGGTGAAGTAGGCAACGTTGTGATTAGAACTCGACATCTAGCCTTGTGTCGTAAAACGGTGAAGTGGGCGACGTTGTGTAAATTAGTCCTATCTAAGATTAGGTCTCGACATCTAGCTTAGTGTCGGAAAATAATGTAAGCGACGTTGTAAAGGTTTTCTCCACCAAGGAGGGAGCTTGTGGATATAGTGGAAATCTCAAGTAGGTGTACTCGAGGAGTGGAGTAGGAACGAGGATTAAGCTTCGTTGTCGAACCACTATAAATCTTGGTGTCTTCCTATTAGGTTGTTTCCTTCCTTACTCTTTACTTATCTTCACTTACTATTTGCCATTGTTAATGCATTAGAATTGAACCTAATCATTATGCAACTAGCTTTCATGTAAAAGATGGTTTTGGCACTCACCTAATTGAAAGGAAATTTTATTAGAAGATAAACCGAAAATAAACTATTCAACCCCCCTTCTAGTTTCTACAAACTTCTATGTTTGTTACACATTTACCATGTTCTAGGAAGAACAACATATATAACCATCTTAAACAATCATATATAACCATTCGCCAAGAGTGCTTTATTTGTATGAGAAACATTTGTCGAGAGTGCTTTATTTTAGGGATTTTTAGTGTTGAACACTACGGTTATTCACCCTTATTGGGGGGGGGGGGTGATGTGACTCTAATTACACATCATATTTCCTCGTAAAATGTGCTAAAAACGGATAAATAATATCATAAATGCCAAATATATGCTTGTTTTGTCGTTTGTGCATGTGCAGGTACGGATATCAAGGAAATCACAAGAAACGAAGCCAAAGATCCAAAACAGACACGAAACATGGAAAGAAGACGAAAAATCGAGTCCGGTGGTGCCTTCATATCTTAGTGGACCGACCCGATACCATTTATATGGGTCGAACCGACCCATTATTATGCCATTAGCCCAACACAAGCTGTTGGGCCTCTTTTTATCACCATAGCCCGAAATAGATTGATGGCCCAATATGGGATTAGCAAAACAAAGCTGATCTTAACAATGATAGTGAAATATTGGGAGGGAATGAATGCTCGGAAGAAATAAACAAGCACGCAGGCCCAAGAAAAAGAAAAGCCCGATTAAGAGGCCCAATATTCACTGCTTAATAAAGACGCAAGAATGAATAGATCTACTTATATATATATATATATATATATAGCTTACAACATACGCAGCATCAACATTCCATATAATTTTTTTACTGTCTTGCTTTTCTCTCGTTTTATTTTCTGTAGGAGTAGATTAATATACACACTTTTGCAGCTTCTTTGTTCCTAAAAGAATTTGTACTAATTTTCGTTTAATGATATTGTTTATGATATTCGGTTGAAGACCTCAGGTTTTGGTTTATGTTGATTTTTGTGATGGTTATTACAAGTTTATGAATTCGAATGAAATCAATCGCAACTTCTTCCTTTTTATAAATTTTGTATTCGTTTGAAAGTACCAGGATGTTGATGTCGTTTGTGATTCAGTATGCTTTGAGTTTCGAAGTTGTGATTTGGCTAGATGTAGTTTTTGGTTCGATTTGAGTAGCAGATAGATTTAAGATTCGAGTTTGGACATTTGTGGCAGTTGATTAACAGGTAGGATTATTTCAGATTTGGTTTATGTTGTTAGCTGGTGATTTTTAGGATGTTTGTAGTTTGATGCAGGATTTGTGAGGGTGAGTTTATATATATTCGGTAGTTGTTGTTTAGATTGATTCGGAGGTCAGTTAGGATATAGTTTATCAGTGAGAATTCGAGATTTTACTTGATTAGTCAGAAGCTGGTGTTTGGTTAATGCTTTTACTCTTTGCCGCTGTTGAAATACGCCAGTCAATAAGCTGTAACGGCTTGTTGGAAGCTGATTTATAGCCACTGCTTGTAGACTGCGGTTCAGTTTAGTTTCGATATCCATCTCGTTCAGCATAGCACGCCATCAGCGGACTGGCGTCGGATGCAGGAAGTCGTGTCTTTAATTTTCTGCATAATCAGTATAATATGCTAGTATAATATGTGTAGTGTATTTTTTGATTGCTGCTCGTTTGATTTTAATTTCTTTATGCTCTTGATCTATTTTTCATGATTAGCTTTTATTCAAGTTTATTTGTCTTCAGATTCTTGCTTTCTATTCAATCTGTGAGTGTAATTGTAGCTTTGTTTTGTTCATTGGTTTACTATAAGTAGTTCTTAAAATTCTGTATTTTTAGCGTAATGAGTGTTGGCTTTACATATGGAATATGATCTTTTGTTAACTGTTCAAATTAGATTACTAAAATAAGTTTGTTACAATATGATCTTTTGTTAACTGACTTATCGCTAACCTATTGTTACTAGCTTATTGGAAAAGTAGCCTATTATCACGTAGCCTTTCCACTAGTCTACTCATTTACTTTTATTTGTTCTAAACCATTTTTTTGTTTAACACTTAGAATATTAATAAGTAGTTTGGTTATTAAGTGAGTTTTGTCTAATTTGAGAAGCTTATAATTTGTTTTCACTTAATAAATGTTTTTCATACTATTCCGTTAAGATTGTTATAGATATTTTAGATATGTTATTGGGATGCCACTTTTTATTTGTTGAACCATAATCTGCCAATTGGATTAGCTAGTGTAATTCCATTGTTTTGCCAATTTAAATTTCCTTTTAAATGTTTTTGCAATAACTGATTTGTTATCAAAATTCTTGTTGTGCCAAATCCACTGTTGAGCCACATATTGTTTTAACTAAAAAGAATTCACGTTTGAGTTATAAAAAAATTCATTTCAATATCAGATTTAAAAAAAAAGAGATTTTCAGTTTTATAAAAAATAAAATAGTTTAATAAAAAATATAAATAGTATTAAAAAGATAGTTTTAATATTTTTTTAGAATAACCTTGCATTTACATTTTTAGTCTTTTCATATTTTGTATTTCTACTTTTATTTTCGCTTAGCATTTCAATAAATGTTGTTTACATTTTACTTGCGTATCTTATATTTCTTCTTTGTGTTTTATTTTACTTGCGGTATTTGCACTTTATTTTAGAATAGTACGTATACGTATAAGATAATATTTTTACTTTTTACGTGCTTTGTGCCAATTAGAAATAGATACCAAATATCCGTTTGTTCACCAAAAACAAATAAAGTCTTAACGATAAAACGTAAAATCAATTCGACACGATTCGAGAAGAAAACGATAACTAAAATACCTATATTAAAATGGCCCCGCTGCGGGTTCGCGTTCGTTACGACTGACGGTTTTTCGTGAGATGATTTTGGATTTTGGGATCCGTTCACTTGTGAAAGTTATTTTTCTTGCAATAAAAAAAAACAAAAAAAATCAAAATATAAAAATATCAAAAATATAAAAATACAAAAAAAGAATAAAAAATCACAAAATCATTTCTTTCCTAAGATTTGCACTAAAAAATTAATTATAAAATCAAAAGTAATACTATTCCTAAAGTATTACACCAAAAAAATCTACGTATATATATATTTTCTATCTTGATTTCTTCTTCGTTTTTACGTACATATTATATTCTCTTTATAAAAATTAAAAAAAAATACAAAAATATTTTCTTTTATATTACTATAAGTATTAAGTATACGTGCTTTTGATATGGCTATGGATGATCGATCGATCGATTTATGAGTTGTTGCAAGTACCTACTGAGGGATGTCTCGACAGTGCGATCGTGATACCGGATATCAAGGATGATTATTTTGAGCTTAACCCAGATTTGATTATGTTGATATTCGGTCGTCCTTTTCACGGATTTGAGGACGACGATCCTTACGCTCATATCAGTCAATTTCGTTCATACGCCAATATGGTCAAATATACCAATGTGACACAAGACATTATCTATTTACACCTTTTTTCTTTCTCCCTCGATGGAGCAGCCCGACTTTGGCTTGAAAACGAACCACCACGATCTATTTTTACATGGGCTAATCTTGAGTCAAAATTATTAAATCAATTTTACCCTTATGCTAAAACGAGAAAATTTCGATTGGACATTACTAATTTTCAAGAGTCTAATAATGAAACGTATACCGAGGCGTGGGAAAATTTAAGGATTTAGTGCGTCGTTGTCCCCATCATGGATATTCCACCTTGCACTTGATTGGTTCATTTTATAATGGGTTGACCCAATACGATCAAGAGTCTCTTAACACGGCTGCAAGCGGGAATCTATACTCTCAGAGTACTAGTGAGGCTTTATTGATTATCGAGAACAAGTCTCAAGTATGGAGCAAGGCCGAAGTATCCGGTACCACGTCTATTATCATTAGGAGTGGCCCTCTTTCTCATATACGCCGAGAGTTAGTGATGAGCCATTTATTGATTCGGATGACCCTATTTTGGATGATTCTTCTAGTCCCCTTTCTCATGTGACTAGTGACTCTTCTCCTCTGGATTTTAAGGAAGAACTAGTTATTGAGCGACTCACGGATGAGTTGACTCCCGACCCACCACAAATTAATGAAGGGTATTATGGGGATTTTCAAAATCAAGGATTTCCAATTCAAGAAGATTTTCAAAATCATAACAATTTTCAAAGTAATAATCAAGGGGATTTTCAAATTCAACCTTCACAAATGGATAAAATAGTTGAAATATTTGAGGAACAAAAGAGGATGATAAATGACCTTTATGAACAAAACCAAAGTCTTAAATATCAACTTTTAGAAGCTTTGAGAGCTCATGTTGAGGCTAACACCACTACTAGTAGTGATGTTCCCACTGTGGATCCTTCCATCTCTCCGCCAATAAAGGAGAGACAAGGCCCGGAGATTATCATGAGTGTTACTCCCCCTTCGGTGTTAACACCCACAGATACATTTAGCTCTCCTCCTTCATCACCTTTTGAGGACATTCCCGATATTATACTTTAGCCAACATTGCCCATTGAGGAGGATCCTATACTCTTAGAGATTACTACTCTCCTTAAAGAACCTTTAGAAGAATCTATTTTGGATGATCATTTAGACGGTTCTCCTCATCGCCATTATCCGGATATGGATGTGTTATCTTATGATTCCTACTATAATTTTAATTCTTCCTCGGGATCGGATGAGGATGACTCTCCTATTTTACAAAAACCGACTTGTGAAAAACATGATAAGGATACTAATGATTTTTTGGATCCTTTACTCCTTAGTGATGATTTTTATACCCCGAGTGTTGAGATATTCCATCACGAGGATGCTTTCTATGATCCCGTGTTATTGGTTTTCTCGGATGAGCTTCATTGTGATCATGGTATTGATGAGAAAGCAAATGGAGATTTAAAACTTGATATTGAAATTGATTTTGAAAACTCGGATTTTGATAAATTCACATTTGCCTCCTCACTAATTACTTTTGATTCTACTATCGATTCTCTTCCATATATCACTTTTAGTGATGATGTTGATTTTCTCATTCTTGAGATCGATGAGTTTCTTGATATTGACACACCCATGGGGTACATTCCTGGTTATTTTGATACGGAGGGAGATATATTTTTTATAAAGGATTTATTACACGATGATACTATACCTTCTCTCCCTCCCACCCCACCTATTTTTAATGAGACCAAAGATGTTGACACCGAGTTGTCTAGCTATTTTCCCATAAAGGGAATGGTATTTGATCCGGGTATACTGATGAGACTGCAATTATACATAGTCTCATCGTCCAAATCGGACTTAAAACGCTTAAAATATCATTAAAATACCCAAATATATGCTTGTGTTTGTTACTTGTGTATTTTAGGTACGAATATTGAGGAAATGACAAAAGATCACAAAGAACATGCAAAAACGAACACGGGAAACGAAGCGGCACAATGAACCGGACCCAAGTGATGATTTTCCAAGAATAAACCTTGAAGATTTGAAGATTATACAAGAAGGGTCCTCCAATATTGAAGAATTTACACTTTAAAACCCTTGTACATTCATAATTACAAGTTTGGTCCTTGAAGTTTGTCAAAATTGCAAAAAGGGCCCTCCACTTTAAAGAATTGGCAATTTTAGTCCCTCAACAAAACTAAATTGTCAATATTAGTCCTCCTCAAAGTCAAACATACCATGAAGGACTTCAAGTTACAAGAAATTACAAGTTTGGTCCTTTAAAAATGTCAAATTACCAAAAGGACCCTTGACTTTGAAGAAATGGAAAAAATGGTCCCTCATAAATGTTGATTTGTCAAAATCAGTCCTCCAAGAAGTCAACAAGACAAGTCAAGACCATTACCTATGAAGAAAATGCCAAATCAGCCCTTCAAGAATTAATAAATGGCAAGAAATACCCCTGAAAATACTTTGGAAAAGTATTTGGGGCAAAAGTATGAAAAATGAAACTTGTATAACAAAGGAAATCTGGTTTAGCAAGTTTAAACAAGAAGTGACAAAGAAAGAAGAGTTAAGGGGTTATTCATGGCAGACAAGGATAGTTACCTAGACCACTCTCACTCTTACACGGGTCCCACTCACCCCTTTTAACCAATCACCACTCACCATTCTACCACGTCACTAATCCACTCACCGGTTTAACTAATTTTATTAATTAGTTAACTAATTCGCGCCATAACACATATTCAAACATTAAACCAGACCAAACCATGTGTTCTTAGTGTTCATACCAAAATTGGGTATTTCCTAATTATTGAGAATTAAGTCTTAATCTGCTCCAGATTTATGAGTAAGGTCTTAATAAACATATCCCAAACCTTTAACTTGCCACCTCAACAACACACAAGTCACATGATAAACCCCCATGCATACGGTTTTGCGGAAACTGCCAAATTGTGCCAGGGAATCTACCACCCACATTCAGCTTCAAACTTAAGCTTCATTGTTAGCCTTTGGATTCATTTTCACCTTGCCAACTCATGCAAAATGACAAATGCAGTCACATGATTCTCAAATATTCAAACCCTCAAGGGACAATTTTGGAACTTCACCAGCAATTAGGGTTACGTTTTTCTGCTTTCTAGGACTTCATGTAGCCTATTTAAAGGCATTAGTTTACAACAATTAGCCTTGTTCTCAGTTTTACTTTGTCAAGCCTTGTAAAGCCATTTTCTGAAATTTATAAGATTGTGGTATTGTGTTGTGATTGAAAAGTGAGTTCCATTGATTATTATTGTGTTAAGTAGTTGTATTGTCACGTTTTTGTACTTGAGCAAAACCTTGAACAAGTCCAAGATAGCCTATAAGCCTGTGAGTCCCTTTGTTCTTGTTGAAGTCAAGAATCTGGCTTGTGCTTTGTTGAGGATTGTTCATTGAGGTGTTTCTTTAAGTGACATAAGTCACAATTAACTAGCTTGAACAATATTGGAAGTTGGTATAAGTTTTTATTTCAAAACTCAGTCAAGTGGTTTGCTAAGTGCTTGTGGTTCAACAGCTTGCTTATTTGAGCTTAAGGGTGATCATAGCCTCCTAATCTTGGTTGATTAAGGGGTGGTGAGGCCTTAAGGGAAGATTCAGGCCTTGTGGGAACCTAAGTCTTGCATAGACTTGACCCTTTGTCACCTATTTTACTCTATTTGTGCTAATCTAAGCTCAAGCCTTTGGCTAGGTTTGTTTGTTGTTCTTAGCAGGGGGAAGCTGGTGCTTGTTCTTGCTAGCACCTCAGCTCTTTGATTCCAAGGTGTAGATGTACATCTTGGAGGTTTGTATTCTCAAATTTTCATCTTTATGATTAATATATGATATTTATGTGATTTTGTGATTTTGTTGATATAAATGTGTTTTTATGCCTGAAAATTGGTTCTTGATTCACTTGTGGTATGCTATGATGCTAAACTGGGCTTAAATCAATCTTGAGAAGACTTTTACTTTGTTAAAATTGAGTTTAAAAGGTTAAAAGGGTGTTTGGGATTGACTGTTGGTTCAAGTTTAAGTGATTTAGAGTTAGTATTTGAGTGTTATTTGAGTTGTTATCTGTTATGGAGGTTACTGTGGTCTGATATATGCAAAAATAGTGCCTTGAAACACTTAATCAAACATTTGGCTATAAAATCTTGAATATTTTTTGTGTTGCTCTGAAATCTTGTGCACACCTAGTTTTCATGTTAACCTAAGGCTAACAAGTGTTGAATCATTACTATTACAACCTATGTGATAGGCCTGAGGCCTTGAATTTGGATTTTGTGTCAAGTAGATCAACAAACTTTGTTCTTGTGTTCATCATTGTTCATCAGTAACTGAATGTGCTTGGATCTTGTTCATTTGTTGGATTTGTTGGATCAAATTTGTTAACCTGTGTTTCTTTAAGTCATATTGAGCTTGTGTATGCATTTAGTGGTTTGTGGTTAGCTTATTCTAGCTTAAAAGTAGCTTATAACTGCCAGATCTGCTTATTACTTGTCTGGAACACATCTGGGCAAAGATTGAATTTACTGCACTTATTAGCTGGGTGATTTTGTGATTATTTGCTTGTTATTGACTCCTTGTGATTTACTGATCACAAGGGTGCCTTGATTGTCCAAAGAAACCAGGTGAAACTCTCTCAAAATCCAAGTCAAAAAGTCAAGGCAGTGGGAACTCCTTTCCCCTGCTTCTAGCCACCGCTAGTAAAATTTTGTGTTCAACTTATTAATAAGTCATTTTAGCTTATTCCAATGTGCAACAACTTATTTTTTGTAATAGGTCTTAATATTTTGAGCTTATAAGTGATTCTGGAAGTTTACAGCTTTTAGTTTTAAGTTTTTACTAGAAAACGACTATTTTGTCTTTTTCAAAATCAGCTTATTGCTTATTTCAGCTTATTGAGTGTGCTTATTGGAAAACTTTCTGTTGATTAAGCTTAGTTAAGCCATTTGTGACTTATTGCAACTTGAATCAGCTCTTGAAATAGTCTAGAACTCAAAAACGACTATTTTGTCATTTTGTGAAGAGGGTTTTGGCTTATTTCAGGCTTATTCCTTGAGCTTATTTCAAGATTCTTTTTGCAAATAGCTTCATTAGGTCAAGAGAAGGACGTGGGAAAAATCTTAGCTTATGCTCATTTTCAGCTTTTTGGCCTTTGGAAAATTCTGTTTAAAATCAAATTTTAAGCTTGACTGGAGCTTTTGGACCATTTCTAAGAACTTTTTCTTATTGGGCCAAATTCTAAGCCCATTAAGGATCTGTTTGGGTATTTGGCCCATTTGAAGGCCCAATAGGGGCATTTTTGGTATT
Organism: Glebionis coronaria; assembly: GCA_025667525.1. NCBI lineage: Eukaryota > Viridiplantae > Streptophyta > Magnoliopsida > Asterales > Asteraceae > Glebionis > Glebionis coronaria. The sequence goes on along the minus strand of CM046875.1, from coordinate 462,809,451 downwards.
TCAAGTTCATTTTCTGTTTAATTAGGATAAATTAATCTAGTTTGCAACTTTTTAGAATTTTTTATAAATTTTGGATTTTTAATATTATTTTATTATTATTTTATTATTAAAATTATAATTTTAAATTTTCAAGTTTTTATATTTTTCTTAGGTTAAATACATTAAATTAGGAATTTTACATTTTTTAGAATATTTTTATTGTCATTAGATTAATTTTTATAATTATTTTAAGTTTAAATATTTTTTAATAGTTTTTAAATAGTTTTTATTAATTTTAAAATTTTCAATAATAGTTTTAAATTAAGTTAAGTCTTTTTAGAGGTTTACAATTGAAAAAATCTCATTTTGGGCTTTTTGTTAATTAAATTGATTTTTTAGGCTTTAATTAGCATTAAAGAATTATTATTTAATTAAATAAAAGGTTTGAGTGATTTTTGATTTTTTGTAAACTCTAATTACATTATTTAGGATTTATTGCAATTTTCTAGGAAATTTTAGGGTAAATTTTTAATTTTGTCACTTTTTACGGTTTTACGTGTACGACTTTTCGTCTTAGTGTAATTCATTCTCTTCTTATCTCATTTCTATTATCTTTTCTCATAAACCATAATCACATCATTAATCATCTCTTAACACAACGCACTTGCCTCCTTGGGAAACGAACTTGAACCACATTGGTCATTAGTGCTTGGTTTTCCTAAACCGACACTTAATACTTTCCCTATTTTGCTCTCTTTTCCTAAAGAGTAGTAAAAACTCTACATCATTTTAGCGCCGCTGCCAGGGAGGCGTATTGTGTTTTGATTTGGCAATTGTTGTTTTTATATATAGCCATAATATCTATTTGTATTACTAGCACTCTACTAATACGTATAACCGATTTTCGTTTTTTGTGTGAAATTTATTAATATATTGTATACGTAGAACAATAAATTCACAAGTACTCCAAAAGTGTGAAAACGCAACCTTGACTTGGGAGGTCATTTCCAAATCATTGTATTCGAATCTCAAACAAGAAATCAAAGGCAAAAATAGATAAATACTTTCGTGAAGCTCGATTTTTAAAAATACAAACTATAAGGTGGGTATAAGGCGGGTATTATAAAATATACCCTAAGGAAAAAGGATCTTAAGTGCTTCGCACCGCCTCGTTTCCCCGCTTGCTTGTGGGTATTTTGAGATTGAAAGCTAATCGAGGGTTTTGCCGCCTAAAGTATTATTAAGTATCATATATACTTTCTTGGTTTCATTTGATTAAACCCTCTTGAACGTTTTGGTGTTCCACCAACGTTCTAAAGTCATCGAAGGCGTTCACTTCACGTGATCGTTTTCATTCCTTGAGGCTTCTTTAATCAAGAGATTTGATTAAGGAGGAGATTCGTAGATTTTAGTCTACTTAATACAATTCAAAAATCCAAAAAAAGTAAAAACAATCAAAAACCACAAAAAAATTGAAAAAGTCAAAAACACCAAAAAGAATCTTCTTTGCTCATCCCCACGTTGTACGTGACGTTTATGCAAACTCGAAATCAAGCAAGACGTGCACGTAAACGTCGTAATCGAAAGGAAAACACACCAACACCTTATAGTGAAGAGACTCCAAGTGAGGAACCTATTGTAGAACAAAAAGCTATCATGGCTAATCGTACTATGATGGAGTTGCTTCAAGCACCCACCGAGGGTTTTGGAGAGGCCATTGTAATTCCCGCCATCCTTGCGGAGAACTTCGAGATCAAAACGGGTTTAATATCTATGCTTCAATCCAACAAGTTTCGCGGACACGAAAAAGACAACCCACATTATCACATAAGGCAATTCAATCGTCTCACCGCGACAAGCAAGTTTAAGGATGTACCCCACGATGCCATTAAGATGATGTTGTTTCCATACTCGTTAGATGGACCCGCCAAGAACCCCCAAATTCGATTTTGACGTGGGGTGATCTCGTTTCTAAATTTGTGAATCAATTTTTTCCACCATCTAAAACAACACATTTGAAAAACCAGATTTTACGATTCACTCAAAGGTCTAATGAAAGATTTTCAATGGCTTGGGAAAGGTTTAAAGAAATGTTACATGAATGTCCACACCATGATTTTTCCGAATTGCATCAAATTGACACTTTTTATAATGGGCTTAATGATCATGAACGAGTTTACTTAAATGCCGCCGCGGGTGGTAATTTTTTGTGCAAAACGACCGATGAGGCTTTGAAAATTATTGAGAATAGGTCTAAGGTTTATAGCCCTCGTAACACACCGAGTGTTGCCACTATGGGTTCATCGTCGTCTCGTAACATGAGTGCCTTGCAAGATGAAGCAAATGAGGAGAATCGATTTTTTGATAGGTTTTCGAATCTTATGACTCATTGGAAAGCACAAGATGCTTTGAATTCCGCATCGGTTAAGGCGGTTGCCAAGAGTTGTATTTCGTGTGGTGGAGCTCATGATTTTTCCGAGTGCATTACCGCGGATGGTAACACTTCGAATGCTTATGTAGCCACGGGAACTTATAACAAAAAGGGTCAAGGTTCCCGCCAAAATCAAGCTCCACAAAATCAAAATGCTAACAACTATCGAAACAATCAAAATGGTGCTCAACGTAATTTCAACAAAGGTAATTATCAAGGTGGAAATGGGCAAATTTCAAACCAAAACCAAAACCGTGATTTTCAAACTACTCTACAAGGTTTTCAAAATGATCACACCAAAAATCTTCAAGGAGAATTTTTGAATTATGCTAAAGCAAACGATGCTAAGTTTGATAATATGCAACGTGAGATGGTTAGCTTAAGATCCGAGTTGAAAAACGAGCTTAAAAACGAACTTGCTAATGAACTTAAAAATCATGCTAATAAAATGGAAGGAAATGTCCAACGTCTCCAACAAAATCAACAAAAAATGGAGCAAGGTCAACATAAAATTAATCAAGAGTTGTTAAAAGCGGATGCTAGGCAATCTAAGTTTGAAGATCGAATGGGAAAAATGTTTGAAGCTATCATGTGTAAACCTTCTTCTTCGGTTGGTCTTCCTAGTGATACCATCGTAAACCCGAAAGGAGAATTGAAGGTTATTACTACTCGTAGTGGTAAAACTTTCAAAGAACCCATTTCTCGTCCAAGTACTTCTACGGAGAAGGAAATAGAGAAAGAACACGAGGTGGTGGTTGAAAAGGAGAAATTTCCAAGCCCACGAAGTACCGCTCAAACCACACCTACGGTTGAACCAATACCAATAGTGGAACCCGAGATTCCAAGGCCGTTGCCTATGCCCCAACCCACACCACCCTTACCTTACCCTTCAAGACGAAACAAGGAAAAGGCACAAGAACGAAATAATTATCAATTTGAACTTTTTATGAAAATATTTCGTGACTTGCATTTTAATATAAGTTTTGCCGACGCCTTGGTCATGATGCCTCGATTTGCCGCAAACTTCAAAAGTATGTTGATTAACAAAGAGAAATTACAAAAGTCGTCTAGTTGTTCATCGGTCTTTCTTAGCCGCATACCTCAAAAAGTCGGTGATCCCGGTAAATTTTTAATACCATGTACAATACAAGATATGGAGGAATGCTACGCCTTGGCCGATCTTGGGGCTAGTATAAATTTGATGCCTCTTGAGATTTTTAAGTCGCTCAATCTTCCTAATCTCACTCCTTCAAGAATGTCAATCGAGATGGCCGATCATTCTACGATTCTAGCTTGTGGAGTAGCCGAGGACGTCTTCGTGAAAGTTGGAAAGTTCTACTATCCCGTGGACTTTATCGTTGTTGACATTCCTATCGATCCTAAAGTTCCTCTAATTTTAGGTCGATCATTTTTGGATACTGTAGAAATTTAAATCTATGCTTATGTTTTTAGAGAGAGAAAGAGATAGAGATATGGTGGATTTCACACAAAGCTAGAGAGAGAAACTAAAAAGAACTATGTGTAAATTATGAAACCACACACCCTCTCCATCTAAGGAGAGGGTTTATATACCCAAGCCCATGAGATGGGCTTGGGTTTTCATTAGGCCGCCGGCCCATACACTTCATGGGCTCGGTTTTGGGCTTTGTTTAATAAATGTAAATAACTAAACTACGAGCTATAACATGGACTATTGTTGGAGTGACCGATCCTTTCTAATACGTAAAACGTATTTCCAACAATCTCCCCCTAAGGGAGGTCACTCCAAACAAGGGCGTTACCCGAGTTACAATAATAAGAAAAACCTAGCATACTATGCTTGTCTTGAGCTCGTAGTCTTCGTCTTTCTTTTTCTTTTTCTTTTCTGGTGAACATGCTGATGTGATCTTTGATATCAATCTTTAGCATTGATCTCTTGCCTTGATCTTGTGCATCCTTCACTTGTGATTTTCGCCTCTTCGTGACACCATGTCCCACATACTTATACCTTCGTAATTCTTGAAAGCTTCAGAGTTTGATACAGCGAAAGACTTAACTTTTAGGCTTTCTTGGATTAAATGGGATATTAAGTGCATAAAGTATAAGCATGCGGGGACGACTTCTTCTTGGATCCCGCAACGCCATCGTCTTCAAATGCCGCAACATAAGTAGACACGAACGAAATGGTTTTGAACATTTCATTCTAATTCGGTAGCATTTTACCTCCGGTCGGTGAAGACCGTTGGACGATATTAGATATCGTACCCGTGACGGATAGTTTCAATTAAGTAACTTCCTGACAGGATTTCGCGGGTAAACCCGTTCTCTTTATTCGATCGTCCAAAGCTGACTGCGAACATAAAGAGTGAATCATTTGGATAATAATATCCGCATGATTTGAAGCCGTCAATTCATGTTCCTGGAACAAGTGAAATTCAATTAAGAACCGCACCATCGTTGCTTTCCAGTTGTCACGTGATTGATTCGTATAGAATCTTGCAAGTTACCTACCAAGTGCTGTTTGAGGTTAACACTAGAAGGATTTCCACTCGTCACTGTGAACACTAAGGTATCACTCTGATTGTTCTGGCAAGATCACTAAGATATTGCGTAGATGCCTGGAACGTGTTTAAATTAAGTTAAGAATTAAACAACTGTTGCTTTCCAGTTGTCACAAGCTTGATTCATAAAGAATCGCACAAGTCACCTACCATGAGCTTTTTGATATTCGCTCAAGAAGGATTTCCATCTTCATTGTAAATACTTTCGTATTACTCGGATGTTCAGGCAAGATCATGAAGATTTTGCGTAGGACTCTTAAAATCTTTCTTACTTTTCACAGTGTGTGAAGAAGCAAGGAAATATGAAAGAGTGTCCTAATGAGATATTTGATGATCTCAAATGGCTCTACACTCGATCGTGCACTTTGGATTTTAGTGATCGGAGGCTGGAGAGGAGTGCCACCATTTCAATACCAATTTATTCGGAGTGAATAAATCGATAGATAACGTGTTGTCTCCGTGTGATTAAAACAAATACCTTTTGAGAGATATATGAGTTAGCTGGGATGGGTTGTGCATTGCATCACTGGGTCCATGATGTCTGTCTTCAATATCGAGAATCATTAAAATGATCTCAATAGCATATGTGTTGACCCGGTTTCTGCCTAAAGTTGTAAGGAGGGCTTCTTTCTTTACACCCTTTATCTTTACAATTCCTTTTCATTCTTCAACCCCTTCAATGCTTACCAATACGTCATAACTAGCACCTTGTTGTGATGTTCCAGTGCTAACATAAGTACTTGGTCGGCATTCAGCTACGTTCACAATCTTTCTCCATCTTTCCTAAGGACTACTATTTCTAGCTATGGAATGTCCTTGGGAAGATTCCTCCGGTTCTGGAAGAATCATTGGACTTAACCTATCCTACCATCCTTATGTCACCACAATCTTCATCGTCGTGAAATAAATGGGTTGAGGGTAAGTATATGTCACCATGAAAATCCATTTTGATATAGCAAATCCATTTTGCTCCCCCTTAACATATGCCACGATATTCGAAAACATTTCGCACATGTCGGGATGAGCCAGCACATTAAGTCAAACCATTTGTGATAATATCCCATATTAAATCACATTTTCTCTCCCATATTAAAAATATTAACCCAATCGATGTTTTTAATATCAGTTGATTTAATGAAGTTTTAACAAAGGTTTTGGGAAGAAAAATGCACGTCCGTTTTATCTTCATGATATCAAACGCATGAGATATGATACCGATTTGTAGCATGATCACATATTCACCATATTAAAAAAATTGACAAGGTTGGACCTGATAGATGAGAACATCATATGATAAGATCAAATGGTTCTTGTCAGCATATGTTGGTCGCCTCGTCACGTCTGAAGTCATCTCTTGACACCACATGTACGATTGGTATTGTTGTCTTGACACCAGTTAGTGAACTTGGCACGTTCGGCATCGAAGATTCTGAATGCTTGACAATTGCTCCCCCTCAATTGTTGACCCGTGTTCTATTGAAAGAGCTGTAGTCGTCGGTTGAGTAGTCGCATCGTCGAGTATGTAGATACCAATTGTAGATTGCTATGGTTGTAGAGATGATAACTTCATAAAAACAAGACTTCTCTTGTTTTAGCAAATAAATGCACTGAAACGTACATAGATTTGTGTTAGACCAAGTTATAAAGTAAACTTGATCCCTTACAAGGTTTTAAAGTAAACCTTGCCCGAGAAAGTTAATTCCCGTTGTGAGCCAAAGCTTTCATAAGAAATACTTGACTTGAATATGAAAACCGGGTTGCAGTCAGAAATAACTACAAGCCATATAGGCATGTTTTATGAAATATTTACAACTTTTGTACGAACTCTATTTATGGCGCCGTGTCAATATTAATCAACATTTCTAAGGCCGTAAATATTATCGTACCAAAATACATGCCTTTGAAAAATAACGTAAAAATATTTTTGGAGTTTTATGAATTTTTCAATTTTTATGGTTTTTATAGGGTTTTATATTTTTGTATTTTGCTTTTGTGGATAAAAATATAAACAATATATACAAATGATCACCAAGGATACGGAGAATAGTTTTACCACCACTATTCTTTCGCTTCATCTGCGAGTTCCTTTAGAGTCTCAGGCGAGAAAGTTCTCATTCCTAGCTTGTCGGCCAAAAATTCAATTCGAGCGCGATCTAAAGCCTTCGTGAAAATATCCGCCAATTGATACTCAGATCGGACGAAGTAAAGCTCGATTACTCCATTTTCCACTTGCTCCTTGATGAAGTGGTAGCGAATGTCAATATGCTTCGACCGGGAGAATTGAACATTGTTGCAGCATAAGGCAATTGCACTCTTGTTGTCACAGTACATCGGAATCTTATTGAAACCTAGACCATAGTCGGTTAATTGCGATCTCATCCAAAGAATTTGAGCACAGCAACCAGACATAGCTATGTATTCTGCTTCCGTACTTGAAAATGCAGCACTTTTCTGCCTTTTCGATGCCCAACTGATTAGTCGATCTCCTAGTAGTTGCAAAGTTCCACTCGTCCTACGCCTTGTATCTTGACAACCCGCGTGATCCGCATCTGCATATGCCATTAGTGCAATAGAAGAGTCCTTCGAATACCAAAGTCCCCGATTAATGGTTCCTTTAAGATATCGAAAGATCCTTTTAACAGTAGCTAAGTGTAACTCAGTAGGCCTAGTTTGCTACCTGGCACACATACATATAGGAAACTGAAGATCAGGTCGACTGGCTGTGATATACAGAAGAGTACCGATCATTCCACGATAAAGTGTCGGATCAACGGCAACTCCATGTGGATCTACATCACGCTTAGTTCGTTCGACCATTGGAGTATCCACGGGGTCGCAAGATTCCATCTTATACTTCTTAAGCGATTCAAGGGCATACTTGGATTGATTGATAAAGATGCCTCTGGGACTCTGAGATATCTGAAGACCTAAGAAGAATGATACCTTGCCCATCATTGACATCTTAACTTGGAAGACATGAGTTTCCCAAATTCGTCGGATAAAGTTTGGGTCGAGGCTGCAAATATAATATCATCAACATATATTTGTACCATAATCATATCTTTACCTCGTTTCTGAATGAACAGCGTAGGATCCACCTTGCCTTTAGCGAAGCCTTGCGTAATGAGGAATTGTGACAAAAGATCATACCATGCGCGAGGAGCTTGCTTCAACCCATAGAGAGCCTTCTTAAGCTTGTACACCTGATTAGGATAATTAGGATTCACAAAACCATCCGGTTGTTGAACATAGACCTCTTCCTTGAGTTCACCATTAAGAAATGCCGTCTTCACATCCATCTGATAGATGATCGTATTCATATGGGCTGCATAAGCAAGGAATAGTCGAATAGCTTCCAAACGGACAACAGGTGCAAAGGATTCCATAAAGTCGATGCCCAATAATTGCTTGTATCCACGAGCTACTAGTCGAGCTTTGTTCTTCAAAATTCTGCCTAACTCATCGAGTTTCACCTTGTAAACCTATTTCAAAGTGAGTAACTGCACTTGATCCGGGCATGGGACAAGTTCCCATACTTCAAGACGTATAAATTCATTAAGTTCTTCTTGCATAGCTTCTATCCAACATGATTGAGTAAAAGCTTGTTGCCATGTCTTAGGTTCAACTTTAGTGAGAAAAGCATCAAAGTGACAAAACATTGCACTTTCTTGTAACTGACTTCGTGTGGATACCGGACGATTAGGGTCACCAATAATAGAATCTATAGGATGATCCTTTGTCCACTTGCTGTCATGTTCACGAATCCGTGGATTGGAGTAAACTGTAGAAGGAGCTTCCTCTGAGGTGGACGACCCGGCTTGATTAGGGTCGGGAATAGGTACACCAAAGAATGGAAGTTCACGCATTTGAGCGAATTCCAAATCGTGATCATCATCATCCTCTTTATCATCAATAGGCATGACGTGGGTAGTTGTTACATGTGTTGGTTGAGAATTACTTGTGGATGGTATATCTTGACCAATTGTAGGTGCAGATATATCTGATTGTGCTTCGGTTGCTGGAGCGACAACTTCGGTTACCGGAGCTATTACCTCAGGTTCTGGAGCAACAATGGTTAGAGGAGTAAAGAATTCATCAAATAACGGTTGAAACAACGTATCCCATTCATTCCTAGTAGGTGGTGTAAATGATGATGAAGTAGGGTTGTTTGGGACAAGACCAGAGCTAATGTTACTGGGTCCCATTTCATGAAGTGCGGGTTCAGAGCTGCTTTGCTCAGAAGCCATTGCTGTCAGCTCATCAAAATCAACATTCATAGTTTCGAGGATCTTGCGAGAGTTACGGTTGTAGATTCGGTATGCCTTCTTTGCGGGTGCGTAACCAATGAAAATACCAATATCAGCCTTAGGTTGAAGTTTTCCCAAATTGTCACCATCATTATTTGGATAGCAAAGAGAACCAAATACATGAAGATATGATAAATCTGGTACTTTTCCATGGAGAAGATCATAAGGTGTTTTACCATGGCGTTTACGAATTAGTGACCGATTTTGGGTGTACACTACTGTAGATACTGCTTCTGCCCATAAAAACAATGGAGCCTTTGCGTAAATTAACATCGTTCTAGTAGCTTCCATAAGTGTGCGATTTCGCCTTTCAACGACATCGTTTTGTTGTGGAGTACGTGCAACTGATGTTTCATGAGATATGCCAACTTCTTCATAATAATCACGCAAGATTTGATTCACAAATTCGGTTCCATTATTTGTACGAATGCGTCGGACAGTAGTGTTGAGACGCACTTGAATCATCTTGAGAAATCCGATGATGAATTTAGGTGCCTCATTTTTTGCTTTAAGAAATTTCACCCATGTAAACCGAGAGTAATCATCGACAATGACGAGGATGTACTTTTTGCCACTAAGACTTTCAACTCGCATTGGTCCACAAAGATCCATATGCAACAGATAAAGTTTCTCTTGGTTGGTGTCTTCCGTCTTGGGTTTGTATGATTTCTTAGTGCTTTTCCCCATTGTACACGCGGAACACAAATGATCCTTGTGAAATGAAAGTTTAGGAAGACCACGAACAAGTTCGTTTTTCGCCAAATGATTAATAGCGTCGAAGTTAAGATGAGATAACCGTCGATGCCATAACCATGACTTAGTCTTTGATGCTTTGGAGAGAAGACATACGGGAGAAGCGGCCATCATGTCTTGTAGAGAAAAAGTATACAAATTATTCCCTCGAGTACCTTTCAATAAATCAACCCCTTCCAAATTACGAATGAAGCAGGTATGCTCTCGAAAAGCAACTTCTAGGTTTGCATCACAAAATTGTCCCACAGAAAATAAGTTGTGACCAAGACCTTCCACGTAATACACTCTTGAAATTATGACGTTCCCAATATGATATTCACCATAACCCATTATCTTTGCAATATGATCATTACCAAATCGAACCGTACCAAGAAACTTGCTGACGAAATTTCTGAGCTGAGAGCGATCTCCGGTCATATGCTTGGAGCAACCAGAGTCCAAATACCAGAGAACAATTTGGACCACCTGTTTTCAATAACAACAGTAGACAATGCATTAGAAACTATTGGTTCCGGAGTGTTAGCAGATACAGATATAGAATTATCAGAATTGCTAACATTTTTTAGACCCTTAGATTTCCTGCGCTTTCTAATGTGATTTTTAGCACTTACAGGTTTTACTGTTCCAACTTTCTTAGGTTTTGGATTATTCGTGGGCACTACAGTGGGAGTAGACCTATTTAAAGGGCACTTGTTTCCTATAGTAGTGTCGGTGTTCCTAGTTAAAGGACACGCTTGTGTTTTAGTAGCCTTGGTACTCCTAGTTAAAGGGCACGCTTTCTTCGCTTTAGTGGGAATGATCCTAGTCAAAGGGCACGTATTTCCTACTATTGTGAAAGTTCTACCGGTGGGGCGCCACATCCAACCAACTTGGGTTAACACTTTCCCAGTCGGTTTCCATTCTAATCCATTTTTCCGGGCATACATCTCAATCACATGGTCAATAAGGCAAGAATCATGACGACTAGAAAACATACATTCATTGCAATTCCAACATTTTAAATTAGAATTCACAGTAGGCTTAGAACGCTGCACAACCGCAGAGCCTTTAGGTTTAGCTACATGATTCTTTTTATTCAAAACAGAAATAACATTCCTAGGATGGGCTTCTACTTTCTTCTTCACTTGACTACTAGATGGGGGCAAGATCCTATCATTCTTCTTGTGTGTCTTAAGCTTAGATCTTTGAGCCTTAGTAGTGGTGCTTACTCCTGTAGAAGGCAACACGAGAATATTAGAAGCTGGTTTTGATTCCGCCTTATCTTTAGTGACCAAAGTTTAAGATGGTTTAGTCCTAGGGCCCTTATTAAGTGGTGTGACGGCTATAAGGTTCCTTTTGATTGCACTAGAGGACGATGCTGAGATAGTGGTTGCGTTATCCACAACATTCTTACCTTTTAGAGTACGAAGTGTTTCCTTTAACTCAGTCAAGACCAGATTCTTATCACAAATTTGTTCCCTCAAATCAGATATTTCCACCGACTTTCGATTTAATTGTTCAATCAACGATTGATTCTGTGTAGTGGTGTTAGCACATGCGGGCTTTACTGAATCGAAGAGTCGTGTATTTTTCTGTTTTAAGTTATCAACTTTGGACAAAATCTTGGAAACTCGATTATCTAGATCAAGTTTAAAATTCTCAGCGGACTCAAGTACGTTCACACAGTTAAGCTCCTTAGATTTCTCTATGTCTATCGGCAAAGATTGAGCAACCTTGTCACTTGGCTGACGCTGTTTTGATTGTAAATTCAATCGAAAATTCTTTTCAAAGTTTGCATCATCGATATTAACACCTTCGAATGACGTTTCAAAGATTTCTTGAATAAATTGTTGCTTGCATTCAAGCGAAATACAATGTGTTTGAATCTCATCAAAACGTTTTGAAAGCGATGAATATGAATCTTGAAGCTTTAAAAATTCAGCGTCAGATTCGTGACAAGTACTATCTACCACATTATCCACAAATTCAACATTATGCACAATAGAATCATTATCAACACATTTATTCACACAGACGGAAACTATATCATGAGACATCACTTGCTTCAGAAGCTGATCATTTTGGCGTGAAACTCGTTCTATTTCAAGTAAACTGTTTTCATAAGCATCATCCATTTCATTGAAAACACGTTTAACTTCTTCTATTTCCAAATACAAATCTTGATCAAGATTACTAAGACAAGCTTTAACATTCTTTACAAACGGAATAATTTCGTCTCGGAACGCAGCTCTAGTATGCTCAAAGTTCCATTCACCTTCCGTTATGGCCGAAGCCGTCGTACGTTCCAAAATGACCTTGTCAAAGTCGGCTAAGTATTGGTGTACCGCATTTAAGTTAACGGACGGCTTACTTACCGATGGAATTAACTTCGTTAAATCCTTTTTGACAAGTGTAGGAGACGTACTGGGAGGGTTTTCATTTGACAAACTTTGGGGCACAAGAACTGTCAATTCAGCTAATTCCTTTTGTAAGCGAATGCGGGTCTTTTTAGAAAATTGATCTTTGTTATGTTGATCATAATCAATTGTATGGAATTTTGAAAGCATTTTAGAATGAGTTTCATCCGCAAGTGACTGAGTCACGTCAGAACTACGAATAAAAGGTGCTTCTTTCGATTTGCCAATTATGGTCATATCATAAAGACCGGGAATATACTCCTGAGCTTGTTTTGCATAACCGGGATTAGGTGGTAAATCTTGAAGACGCTTAAGTTTGAATTCTTGAAATGATTTAGTTAAAAGATGAACCTTTTCTGTAGATGCGTATTGTTTTAAAAGCTGTTGTTCCTTGAATTTAAGAAGTTTGGTAGCATTAATTTCTGATTCAACCTTTTTAGACTCGAGAGTTTCGAAATCCATTTTAAGTTTCTGAAAATCATTGACAACCGACTCTTTTGCTTTTAATTCATTGGAAAGATTAGCTTTTAATGATTCTATTTCTTTCAAGTGTTCAATCTTTTCAAAACGAAATTGGTCAAATTCAGAACATGTTATTTTTTCTGCTTGAGGGACCATTTCAAAAGTTTTGACCTTTTCTTTATGCAACGCAAGCTCAGCAGTTAGGGTGGAATTGGTATCTATAGATTGTCTGAGGGCCATATGCATTTGATCAATAATATGTTTAGGCACCATGACCAAATCATGTTGAGCATAAGATTCCATACCCGTCGTAGCATTTGGTTGAGGTTCACTCAAATGTGTTGGATTAGGTACCACATCATTTGAATTACTAGTTCCCGAATGTTGTTCGAGGTTGTCATTTTCATGCCCAACTTGATGTTGGTTATCATCAATATTATTAGATGTGGTTGGTACCTCACTGATGACATCAGAACCGTAGTGAGAAAGATTAGCAACGAGAGCAGCTTGGGCAGAGTGAATGTCATCACAATCTGAATCATAAGCATCAAGATCATCTGCTTGATAAGCTGCATTAGAAGTAGAAACGACTGCAATGCCTTCAGTATCTGCTGCCCCTGGGTCTGCAAGAAATGCTAACTCCTTTGAATCCAAGATCTTCCCCTTAGACTGAGCATCAACCAAATACATCTTCTCACGAAACCATGCATCATCCCTTCTCCTTTTCGGCTGAGTGCATTCCCTAGCCATATGACCTTGTCCTCGGCAATTGTAGCAAGTCACAACCTTTTTAGGACCAATGGGACTTCCATTTCCACTAGCTTGAGAATTCACAGCTTGATTGTTCCCAGTCCTTGTAGGAGGTCCATATGAATTTTGCCTTCCCTGAATAGGTTGCACTGTTACTTGACCATCTTGAACAGTAGCTTGTTGTCGAGGATTTGAGGAGGTGCGGAGCTGATTGTTTGTTGGTGGAAATCCTCTAGTTGCAACAAGTTTTGACAAGTAGGCTGTGAGATGGTTTAGAACATCAGCTGGCGTATCATTTGAAGTAAAGACCGGTGCTTGGATTGGTGGAAGTTCATTAGAGTAGAAAGCTTGTGCTGGTTGTGCTTCTATTGGAAAATATCCTTGTTGAGGAGTATAGCCCAATGGAGAAGTGTTGGCTTGTGATGGTGATGTTTGATATGATGGTTGCTGTTGAAAAGATTGTTGATGAACACTTTGTTGATATTCTTGCTGTGGCATCATTGGTGGTTGATAAGATGGTTGTTGTGGTTGCTGATAGATGTGTGGTGGTGGCTGCTGCAAGTATGATGGTTGTTGATAAGTATAAGCCATGTTTTGTTGAGAAGCATACATTGCAAGTGGATCATAAACTTGAGGTGTAGACAACCGAGCCTCGATCACATGGCATTCGTGTTGTTGAAGAAAAGCTTGAAGTTGATCCACATTGGTGTTATGCAAGTCCTTCGCCAATTTAACATCCGTCACGTATTTTTTCCATTCTGGAGGAAGAGTGTTCAAATACTTGGTGTTCAATTGAAAGGTAGGGATTGCCATGCCATAGATATTAAGCTCATTCAACAATAGGGTAAATCTCAGATAGTAATCATTGAGAGTCTCCCCTGGCACATAGGCAAACTTATCAAAAGTATCATAAAGCTTACACTCTCGTTCTTGTTTAGTTAACGAGGTGCCTTGCATTAGAACACGAATTCTATCCCATAACTCTTTGGCAACTTTATGTTTGCTGACGAGTTTGTAGACATCTGGAGGAAGAGCTTGGAGAATGATGTTTGTAGCATACTTATCACATTTATCTTGAATCTTCATATCTCCAGTCAACTCACCCGTTGTGCGAGGACGAGTGGTCGTACCTTCCGTCACAGTACCATAATCTAATGGTCCATTGAGCACCGATGCCCAAATTAGATGTCCATTCTCCTTGTTCAACATATAAAGTTCCATTCGGGAAGCCCATTCCTCATACATAGTCTTCACCAACATTGGTGGACGATTATCCGTACCCAAGAGGATGGACTTATCCGTAAGAGATGTGTACTCCATTTCAATAAGTTAAGATTTACAAAATTGATCGAACAATGAAATAAGGTTAAGTATTTTTGTGTTGTTGTGAGTTAAAATCAAGAAACAATGTTAAAATCCCCTAAAATATGTTCTCGATAATTTTTGGATTGTCGAAAAGTCAGATCGGAATGCCAGATCGGAATGTCACACTATCTTAATGTCCAGATCGGAATGACCTATCGGAAAGATTCAGATCGCAATGACCTATCGGAATGATTCAGATCGCAATGACCTATCGGAATGATTCAGGTCGCAATGACCTATCGGAAAGATTCAGATCGCAATGACCTATCGGAATGATTCAGATCGGAATATAGCTGACAAAATTTCGGCAGAGTAACGATTAAACAACTTCCTTATATCCGTCGGAATCCCAGATCGCAAAGAACGATCGGAATGTTCAGATCGGAATAAGTATCGAAATCCTTAGTGTCGCAATGTAGAACCAAACCCTTTCCGATGGTTATTGCGATGGAAGCCCACTTTGCACTTGTACTTTTCGATGGAGATTTCTGCTTGAATTTCGGAAAGATGAACACAATACCTTTTTGCACTTTTGATCCAAGAAAGATTATGTTTTAACCAAAATCAAGACACCAAAAACACTACAATACTACTGAATACGTTATGCTTCTTGAAATCACGATCAAACACAAATTTTTTTTGATGATTCGTCAATATGAACTCAAAAAGCCACGAAATGCTTATAAGAACATACGAAACACTAAAACAAACCTATATTTCATCCCAAGCTCTTGATACCATTTGTAGAAATGTAAATCTATGCTTGTGTTTTTAGAGAGAGAAAGAGATAGAGAGATGGTGGATTTCACATAAAGCTAGAGAGAGAAACTAAAAAGAACTATGTGTAAATTATGAAACCACACCCCCTCTCCATCTAAGGAGAGGGTTTATATACCCAAGCCCATGAGATGGGCTTAGGTTTACATTAGGCCGCCGGCCCATACACTTCATGGGCTCGGTTTTGGGCTTTGTTTAATAAATGTAAATAACTAAACTACGAGCTATAACATGGACTATTGTTGGAGTGACCGATCCTTTCTAATACGTAAAAAGTATTTCCAAAAGATACATCGAGAGCACTTATCAATGTGCATGCTAGGAAAATCACTCTACGTTTCAATGAGGAGGAACTCGTCATAAATGCAACTCAAAATTCTACGCTTTCTCATGTGTACTCTATCACGTCTTTGAACAATGTTAATCCCATCAAAAACATTTGCAAAAGGATTTCAAAAAGAGTTTTAGGAGTTGATGATAAGAACGATTTTCCACCCCCTCCGCCGATGGAGGTTAAGAGTGTTAAGCCTACATCCCCAATCACGAATGATTCTTCGGATGATGAATATGTTGACCCCGATGGGGAAGTTTTCTTTGTTGACAAACGTTTTGAGAACTTACCACCACCAAAGCCAAAACGTTTTTCAAATGTGAGAATTTTTAGTGTGACTAACATTGTTTTAGAAACGCCAAATATTTTTGACATAATCAAGTCGGGTTTTCATAAGGAGAGTTTAAAAGATAAAAAATAAAAAAAAATTAAATTGGATTCAAAAGATTTTTCTACAATGCTAACTCTGTCATCACCTCGTGTTTTGAGTGCTACAAGCTCGTCTTCTCCTTTTGACGATGCTTTGTGTGGACTTAGTGTGGGGGAGGCCCCTTATGTTCCCTCCCCTTTCTCCACCGAGGACGAGATATTTGATCCCGGAATTGCTTATAAAGGGAAATCTCGGTCTTCCACCGATGCAATAAATGGAAAATCTTTCTATTTGATTGGTGCGAGTCTACCTCGAGTAGCTCATGGTTTTTGTGACTTACCATTGTCCCACCCTTCTATTTCTTCTCATCTATTTTCTTTAAACCCTTTGGGTTTGTATTGACACATGATGAAGTGGCGTTGATTTGTTTATCCAATGAAAACGAGAACGCCATCTTCGATCCCGGTATTTTACACCATCAAAGGACTTAGTCCTTGATACCGGTTGTTTTTGGCCTTGTTTATCATGTAAGCCCCACCAAAAATTGACCATACCATGATTGTCCCTAAATGATCACATTTATGGAGGATTCGAGTCGAGTTTTTGACTCGGTTATCAAAAACAAGGTGCCTCGTGGGGGAGACCCATGCTTATCCATGTACATTTTATTGCTTTCTAATTAGTTAACATGTGGGGATTTGTGCCCTTCCAACCTTTGTTCCATGGTTGTTTGTGAATTGTGAATTTTAGATGATCATTATCTTCACGATTGGAGCCTCTCGTGTTCGTTTTATGGGAGCACTCGATCGTTTGCTTTGAAGACTTTCTCAATATCCATGATATATCCTTTGATGTTCTAACCTTAGGTTTTTAGCACACTTCATAAACGACTTTAAATTTAACGGTTACACCCTTTTCATGCTAGATTAGGCATTCGACTACATCTCTAGTAGTGTTTGCACCCCTAGACTCGAAACACTGACGGCAATGTTTAACTTTAGTATGGGGGGGTGAATAGATACTTGCCTTGCCAAACCTTCACGCTTTCCAAAGTTTATCTTTTTGTTTATCGTTTTGTTGCAAAATAAGGCTAAAAATGGCCAAATTTTAAAAAATTTCTCATGTTTTATAAGTGTTTGAAGACACGAATGTATGTTTTCCGATGGCGAGAATAAGAGTAATTTTTGACTCGACCGTGCATGTTGAGCACTTAGCTTTGATTCCTTAACTTCACATTAGGCTAAGTCTCTTAAATGAGGACGAGAAATGATAGAGTTAATTATAAGTTACTATGCTAAACGTAGAGTACTCGTATTCTTTCAAAAACTCATGTGTTCTCGTTGTTTGCTTATTCTCCCTTCGCTTGTAAATATTTTTTTTTATTAATAAATATTGACTTAGCGGTTTAGTCTTGATTGTTGGTTTCTAGTCTTTTCTAGTAGCTTCCATGTAATTAAATTGGGAAGACATTAAGCTATCGCTAGTGTCACGGTTTTGAAGTATTGGCAACCCTAATAATCGAAAGCTTTACCTAATAATAAGATTTCAAGTGCTCACCTAAATCAAGCAAACAATTTGAATCTCACAAGGCCGAAAAATCTATGCAAAACTGAAAGTGAATCAAGCCTTAATCTTTGAAGCTTTAAAGATCCAAAATTCGCCTTAGCGTGAGGATATACGTCTTTGGCCATAATAAAACCACCGATGAGGCGGATAATAAAAGGCAAGGCAAGACCGAAGTCATAATAAAAGCTTCATGGCGAAGTTGAGCAAAAGAAGGAGGTAAATCTATGATAATAAGGCCCTTCCGTTAGGGGGCATATAAAAGTCTTGGTAATAAGTCTCATGTTCAAAACCGTTATAAAACCGTGTTTATCGATCCTTCTTATTGACTTAATTTTTTGACATCGTTGTCTATTAGGAGGGGTTATTAATTTGATGTTCTTGGTTACACCGTTGGGACTCTATTATTAGACCTAATTCTCTATCATCGCATAAGTCAAACAATGTATCCTCATGAAACATTCAAGACAAAATAAAATATAAGAGATACAACTTAGGAAATGGGAGGATAAGTACATGATTAGGGCATATGAGTAGTGTTAGCATTACTAACTTATAATGACAATGATCTCGTTGCACGCTTGGCATGGAATTGGGGTGAAAATCGAGGACGATGAAATTAATTCTAACGAAGCATTCACGTGTTCTTATTCTATGATCCTAAAAGTCACTCAATCGTGATGAAAATCATACATTATGTCTAAAACACAAAGTAGTAGTATAGCAAGTTTACCTTTCAATAAAAGTGCATAAAAATGAATTTTGGAGATGTTTAGATACTTTATTCTAGCATTGCGTGAGGGCACGACAATGGTTTAGTATGGGGGAGTGATGAGACTGCAATTATACATAGTCTCATCGTCCAAATCGGGCTTAAAACGCTTAAAATATCATCAAAATACCCAAATATATGCTTGTGTTTGTTACTTGTGTATTTTAGGTACGGATATTGAGGAAATGACAAAAGATCACAAAGAACATGCAAAAACAAACACGGGAAACAAAGCCGCATAATGAACCGGACCCAAGTGATGATTTTCCAAGAATAAACCTTGAAGATTTGAAGATTATACAAGAAGGGTCCTCCAATATTGAAGAATTGACACTTTAAAACCCTTGTATATTCATAATTACAAGTTTCGTCCTTGAAGTTTGTCAAAATTGCAAAAAGGGCCCTCCACTTTGAAGAATTGGCAATTTTAGTCCCTCAACAAAACTAAATTGTCAATATTAGTCCTCCTCAAAGTCAAACATACCATAAAGGACTTCAAGTTACAAGAAATTACAAGTTTGGTCCTTTAAAAATGTCAAATTACCAAAAGGACCCTTGACTTTGAAGAAATGGCAAAAATGGTCCCTCATAAATGTTGATTTGTCAAAATCAGTCCTCCAAGAAGTCAACAAGATAATTCAAGACCATTACCTATGAAGAAAATGCCAAATCAGCCCTTCAAGAATCAACAAATGGCAAGAAATACCCCTGAAAATACTTTGGAAAAGTATTTGGGGCAAAAGTGTGAAAAATGAAACTTGTATAACAAAGGAAATCTGGTTTAGCAAGTTTAAACAAGAAGTGAAAAAGAAAGAAGAGTTAAGGGGTTATTCATAGCAGACAAGGATAATTACCTAGACCACTCCCACTCTTACACGTGTCCCACTCACCCCTTTTAACCAATCACCACTCACCATTCCACCATGTTACTAATCCACTCACCGGTTTAACTAATTTTATTAATTAGTTAACTAATTTGCGCCATAACACATATTCAAACATTAAACCAGATCAAACCATGTGTTCTTAGTGTTCATACCAAAATTGGGTATTTCCTAATTATTGAGAATTAAGTCTTAATCTGCTCCAGATTTATGATTAAGGTCTTAATAAACATATCCCAAACCTTTAACTTACCACCTCAACAACACACAAGTCACATGATAAAACCCCATGCATACGGTTTTGGGGAAACTGCCAAATTGTGCCAGGGAGTCTACCACCCACATTCAGCTTCAAACTTAAGCTTCATTGTTAGCCTTTGGATTCATTTTCACCTTGCCAACTCATGCAAACTGCCAAATGCAGTCACATGATTCTCAAATATTCAAACCCTCAAGGGGCAACTTTGGAACTTCACTAGCAATTAGGGTTACGTTTTTCTGCTTTCTAGGACTTCATGTAGCCTATTTAAAGTCATTAGTTTACAACATTTAGCCTTGTTCTCAGTTTTACTTTGTCAAGCCTTGTAAAACCATTTTCTGAAATTTATAAGATTATGGTATTGTGTTGTGATTGAAAAGTGAGTTCCATTGATTATTATTGTGTTAAGTAGTTGTATTGTCACGTTTTTGTAGTTGAGAAAAACCTTGAACAAGTCCAAGATAGCCTATAAGCCTGTGAGTCCCTTTGTTCTTGTTGAAGTCAAGAATCTGGCTTGTGCTTTGGTGAGGATTGTTCATTGAGGTGTTTCTTTAAGTGACATACGTCACAATTAACTAGCTTGAACAATATTGGAAGTTGGTATACGTTTTTATTTCAAAACTCAGTCAAGTGGTTTGCTAAGTGCTTGTGGTTCAACAGCTTGCTTATTTGAGCTTAAGGGTGATCATAGCCTCCTAATCTTGGTTGATTAAGGGGTGGTGAGGCCTTAAGGGAAGATTCAGGCCTTGTAGGAACCTAAGTCTTGCATAGACTTGACCCTTTGTCACCTATTTTACTCTATTTGTGCTAATCTAAGCTCAAGCCTTTGGCTAGGTTTGTTTGTTGTTCTTAGCAGGGGGAAGTTGGTGCTTGTTCTTGCTAGCACCTCAGCTCTTTGATTCCAAGGTGTGGATGTACATCTTGGAGGTTTGTATTCTCAAATTTTCATCTTTCTGATTAATATTTGATATTTATGTGATTTTGCTGATATAAATGTGTTTTTATGCCTGAAAATTGGTTCTTGATTCACTTGTGGTATGTTATGATGCTAAACTGGGCTTAAATCAATCTTGAGAAGACTTTTACTTTGTTAAAATTGAGTTTAAGAGGTTAAAAGGGTGTTTGGGATTGACTGTTGGTTCAAGTTTAAGTGATTTGGAGTTGGTATTTGAGTGTTATTTGAGTTGTTATCTGTTATGGAGGTTATTGTGGTCTGATATATGAAAAAAATAGTGCCTTGAAACACTTAATCAAACATTTGGCTATAAAATCTTGAATATTTGTTGTTTTGCTCCGAAATCTTGTGCACACCTAGTTTTCATGTTAACCTGGGGCTAACAAGTGTTGAATCATTGTTTTTACAACCTATGTGATAGATCTGAGGCCTTGAATTTGGATTTTGTGTCAAGTAGATCAGCAAACTTTGTTCTTGTGTTCATCATTGTTCATCAGTAACTGAATGTGCTTGGATCTTGTTCATTTGTTGGATTTGTTGGATGAAATGTGTTAACCTGTGTTTCTTTATGTCATATTGAGCTTGTGTATGCATTTCGTGGTTTGTGGTTAGCTTATTCTAGCTTAAAAGTAGCTTATAACAGCCAGATCTGCTTATTACTTGTCTGGAACGCATCTGGGCAAAGATTGAATTAACTACACTTATTGGTTGGGTGATTTTGTTATTATTTGCTTGTTATTGACTCCTTGTGATTCACTGATCACAAGGGTGCCTTGATTGTCCAAAGAAACCAAGTGAAACTCTCTCAAAATCCAAGTCAAAAAGTCAAGGCAATGGGAACTCCTTTCCCCTGCTTCTAGCCACGGCTAGTTAAATTTTGTGTTCAGCTTATTAATAAGTCATTTTAGCTTATTCCAATGTGAAACAACTTATTTTTGTAATAGGTCTTAATATTTTGAGCTTATAAGTGATTCTGGAAGTTTACAACTTTTAGTTTTAAGTTTTTACTAGAAAACGACTATTTTATCTTTTTCAAAATCAGCTTATTGCTTATTTCAGCTTATTGAGTGTGCTTATTGGAAAAATTTTTGTTGATTAAGCTTAGTTAAGCCATTTGTGACTTATTGCAACTTGAATCAGCTCTTGAAATAGTCTAGAACTCAAAAACGACTATTTTGTCGTTTTGTGAAGAGGGCTTTGGCTTATTTCAGGCTTATTCCTTGAGGTTATTTCAAGTTTCTTTTTGCAAATAGCTTAATTAGGTCAAGAGAAGGACGTGGGTAAAATCTTAGCTTATGGCATCAGCTTATAGCTTAATGGGCCAAAAAGCCCATTAAGAATAAGCTGTTTTGAAATAAGCTAGCTTAAGCTCATTTTCAGCATTTAGGCCTTTGAAAAATTGTATTTATAATCAAATTTTAAGCTTGACTAGAGCTTTTGGACCATTTCTAAGAACTTTTTCTTATTGGGCCCAATTCTAAGCCCGTTAAGGATCTGTTTGGGTATTTGGCCCATTTGAAGGCCCAATAGGGGCATTTTTGGTATTTCAAGTTCATTTTCTGTTTAATTAGGATACAATTATCTAGTTTGCAACTTTTTAAATTTTTTAATAAATTTTGGATTTTTAATATTATTTTATTATTATTTTATTATTAAAAATTAAAATTCATATTTTTCAAGTTTCTATATTTTTCTTAGGTTAAATACCTTAAATTAGGAATTTTACAATTTTTAGAATATTTTTATTGTCATTAGATTAACTTTTATAATTATTTTAAGTTTAAATAGTTTTTAAATAGTTCTTATTAATTTTAAAATTTTCAAAAATAGTTTTAAATTAAGTTAAGTCATTTTAGAGGTTTACAATTGAAAAAATCTCATTTTGGGCTTTTTATTAATTAAATTGATTTTTTGGGCTTTAATTAGCATTAAAAAATTATTATTTAATTAAATAAAAGGTTTGAGTGATTTTTGATTTTTTGTAAACTCTAATTACATTATTTAGGATTTATTGCAATTTTCTAAGAATTTTTAGGGTAAATTTTTAATTTTGTCACTTTTTACGGTTTTACGTGTACGACTTTTCGTCTTAGTGTAATTCATAATCGTAACTGTCATTCTCTTCTTATCTCATTTCTATTTTATTTTCTCATAAACCATAATCACATCATTAATCATCTCTTAACACAACGCACTTGCCTCCTTAGGAAACGAACTTGAACCACATTGGTCATTAGTGCTTGGTTTTCCTAAACCGACTTAATATTTTCCCTATTTTGCTCTCTTTTCCTAAAGAGTAGTAAAAACTCTACATCATATACACATTTTTGAGTAATCTCAGTATCTTAATGATGAAATTAAAAGGAAAATTTTTGAAAAATTGAGATCATTACCTTGTGACCATACACCTAATTGCAAGAGACTTGTGCTTAAAGGAAACCAATCTTTCTTATACTTGTTTGCTATTGCCACTTTGGGGTCTATTTCTTTTAAAGATGGGAACCACGTATTTTACCCGGGTGGACTTTTATGGGGTTTTCCTTATTTGGGTGATTCCCATGCTTATCATTCTATCTTCTTTCTTATTTCTAATGTGAAGGGCTTGTGCTTTTTCATTTGTTTCTCGTGTTTCGTTGGTGATGTGATTTTAGGTTTCTCATATATCGAGGACTCTGGTGTTCGTTTTCATCACGTATCACTCGAGTTTCTATCCTTCATTTGAGACATCCGATATCCGATGATTATATTCTTTACTAACGCTTATTTTTATTGGCATAATTAATAAACGGCTTTTAATTATTTGTGTCATACCCTTTCCATGCTAGAATTTTGCATTCGACTCTTCGTCTCTAGTATGGGGGTATTATGCCCTTAGACTTGAAACATTGAGGACAATGTTTGGTTTTAGTATGGGGGTATCTATTGATATGCTTTTCCTTTTGTTCGTTGTCTTCACGTACTCCGTTTTTTAAAAATGTGCTTAAAATTGCATAAATTTTATTTTTTTCATATTTTAATAAGTGTTTTTGACACGAATGTAAGCTTTCCATTGGTGAAAAGAAGAATAGTTTTTTACTCGACCGGGCTTACCTTAGCTCATTCCTTAACCATGTAAACCTTAATTGGTTTATTAGGCTAAGCATCCACGAGTCTCATTATTTGAGATTTTAAATTATAGAGAACGAGAGATGATAGAGTTGATAATAAGTTTTAAGGTTAATTCTTCCTTATATGAGTTTTTGTGGCTCTTTCTACCCGCTTGTATATTTAATTGCTTAATAAATGAAGTTTTTTGCGGTTTAGATTCGATATTTTAGCTCTTAACCGATTCTTTTATTTCCCTTGTAATTAAAGCGAGAACACATTGAGGGTATCAGCGTCGTGGACTTCCGACTAAGGTGGCTCATAACCACTAAGTAGAAGGTATTCAGACCATGGGATTACGGAATTTGGCCTACTAAATATATCATAAATAAAGAAGAATAAGATTAAAACATGATCTCAAGGATCCTTAGGGTGTGGGACATGTAGCACAAGCCTTGTCATTAGAGTCTTAGGGTGTATGGCATGGTAAGTGTGAAAGCCCCTTAATATGACAATTGTTGATAAACTATAACTCTTGTAACCATGAAACACAATGAAATACTTTTCAAACGCGTAATGCTTTATTAAGTATTATAAACAAAGTATTACAAAGTGCTATGAATACACTCGTTGAATGACAACAAGAAATGAACCCTAGAACAAGTAAACTAGATTCGAGACTCAAGTTTACAAGGGAACCAAAGAGACGCTGGTAGACAGCTGAGGGCTCAACGGTTCCAAGGTGAAAAAGAACTTAGATAAATTATCCAAGCACAAGGGTTCATTTAATTCTCCTTTCTCACTCCTATTTATAGTGTACGAGGTTGCTTCCTTAGTGGGAGTAGTTGATACGTGTCACCTTCTGAATGGAAGAGTACAACGTATTAAATGCATGTCCAAATCGAGACATACCTTTAAACAACTTTAGGTGAACAGTTCTGCCAACTGTTCACCTTTTGTCCCACTAGGTCGTACTAGGCTTTATCTTGAATCTCTTGTTTTGTCCCGCTCAAAACACTTGGTAGATTCTCCCGCCTAAACTATAAAGGATTGGACAAGCTTTGCTTGTCACAGACTTCTAGGGTTCTTAAGTGATCTCTGAGTGTTGTCAACTCAGAGATCCTTGAACACCAACACATTCCTTCTACATCCCAGCTATCCATAATCGCTGGTGAGTATGACTTCAGATTGTCTTCGACTTCTCTGACGTTGTCTATGACTTGAATGTTCCTAGTGTGCCAGCTGAGGCTTTGCCTTCCACTGGTCTGGCCTCTGTCGTTGGTCCTCTCAGCGATCAGTAAACACTTAGTCTAATTAAACAAATCTAGACTGGCCATAGTTAAAACTTTCATTAGCCCAACAATCTCCCCCTATTTGTTTATAAATTATACTAAGTCTAAAATTATTGTATGTGATTACACAACTTCTTCTTACACATAATTTAACAAACATACCTCAGAGTTTTATTAAACATAAAGAACCTAGTCTATTACAAGAACACCCAGTGGTGTAAACATAAACAAAAATAAAAAGGTTCTTCAGCGATCAAGGCCTTGATCACATATTCTCTGGGCTTCAACTTTGTCATTTCTAGAGTTGATGACTAGCTCAACTTCAAACTCAAAATCCTCAGCCAATTTGCAATTCCTTAGGATGCCCTGTTTAAGTCTGATGAGATGGATGCTTGATGCCAGATGTATTTCATTCATCCGCTGAAAGCAATACTCCCAATTACCATTCATGAAGACCATACATGTCTCTGGTTCTGAGTATACTTGGCCCCTACTGGTTTAGTGATCTCTTTGGGCAATACCAAGTTTCTGTGCATCCCATCTACAATAATGTTCTCAGTGACCAACTTCTCCACCAGAGGCCCCATTTGGGTTTTTCTTTTCCTTTGTCCTTGAGAAGGTTGTTGTTGTGAGAGTTGAGGAGGCAGAGGTACCTTCAGCTTCTTTGTCGTGTCTCTTACCCAATTCAGCTTTGCTTGAATGTTTTTCATCATTTGGGCAGCACCAGGCCCAGTCTTCTTTTAGGCAAGAGACAGCATTT
Source organism: Glebionis coronaria (assembly GCA_025667525.1). NCBI lineage: Eukaryota > Viridiplantae > Streptophyta > Magnoliopsida > Asterales > Asteraceae > Glebionis > Glebionis coronaria. Next base: position 462,783,421 of record CM046875.1, on the reverse strand, counting down.
CTAACCATTCAGAGAGGCCCAAATCTCTGAGTTTAAAGTCACTGAAGACTTTGTAGTTGGTTAGTTGGTTTTCTCTGTAAAGGGTCATCACCACTCTTTTGTCTTTGTCAGTGTAACATGCATACTTGGTGATTTGACCGGGTTCAACTCTCTGGTCCATAATCCTTTCATATTCTTTTTGAAGGTTGCTCATTTTAACCTCCAGTTCTTTGAGCTTAACCAACTGAGCTTCCTTTACAGTAGGAGAGAGTTTGTTCAAAGCTTTTTTGCTCTTGAGTTCAACTTCTCTAATGTTTGCAAGCCTTTGGTGTTCCAAGATTTAAGCCTTTGCCTGCTCTAGGGTAAGTGGTGGTTCATCAACGCTCTTAAATTTGTTGAGGTCAGAGTGTTTGGAGAGCTTGGCTGTAGATCCGCCTTCTTCTTGGAGGGAGTGCAGGGTTATTTCAGGTTGTTCAATGGCAATTCTTTTTCCCTTGTCCTTTACCGATTCAGTGCTGGGGTTGAAGGTTCTGAGAGGTTTTGGTGTTAGAATCCCTGTTGAAGGTGTTGTTTGTTTAAGTGATTGCTCCCCCTTAGGTGGAGTGGTGTCTGATTCTTCTTCAGAGGTGGAGGTTGCTGAATTCTCCCCCTCAGGCATAGCGCCGGTAGTAGCTGTGCTTGATCCAGGCTTGAGGAACTTAACAAATTCTTGATGGACAAATAAGCAGATTTCTTTAAGTTCCTCTTGTAACAGCTCTTGAAGAAGTTTTCTTGAAGGCTCAGACGCCTTGGCAATAGCTGCAACATTTGCTTTGACAGCTGTTGTGAGGACAGATGGTATGTATTGCTGGAGGCTCTGGTCTGAACAGCTGGGAGGTGAGTTTGTAAGGCATTTCCCAGCAGTTGCAGAAGCAATACAGTCATAGAGGACTCCACAAATGAAGTTAGTGAAGTCTCTAGTGTGGTGGTGAGTTCCTCAGCAGCATGGGTGAGTGTTTGCAATTCAGAGAGGATGACATCGTTTGTGACTTTGGGCTTGGTTTTACTGATGTCACCCCTCTTAACCCAGAGAACCTCAGCGGCGAGTTCCTGAACATCTTTCATTCGAGGAACATGGACAGGCTTGAGGTTTTGTAAGTGTTCTAAGTGTTGCTTCGCCCCCAATTCCATGACATTTGGTAAAGTTAGGAAGGGAACTGGGGTTGGTGTACAGAGCCTCTGGTCCAATAGCTGCTTAGCAGCCAGTTCTTGCACATTTGGCATTGATGGGAAGGAGATGGGTTTTAACTCTGATGTAACTTGGTCATCATCAACATCCATATCAGCATAATCTGAAATGGTCAAGTCATCTTCAATAATGAAGACCTCATCCTCTGTCATGGAATCAACGTCTGACATGGCATCGAGATCTATGTGGGGGGCCTCAGCATTTTCAATACCAGCAATGGAATAGGCATCATCATTCTGCTGTTCTTCATGAAGATTATGAGCCTGTTATGATATTTGTTAGTAACCAATTGTGAAAAAATATGAAGTTATAGATCGCCATTCGCTGCCCCTAGGAAAGCTAGGTGTGATTATCCAGCCCCCCCCCCTAAGGATTTCTCCGTGGGACTCTTTTAAGTGTGAAACAGTTATGTTGAAGGGTCGCCATTCGCTGCCCCTAGGATAGCTGGGTGTGATTATCCAGTTCCCCCATAAGGATTACTCCTTGGGACTCTTTTGATTTGTGAAAATTAGGTGGTGAATGGTCGTCGTTCGCTGCCCCTAGGATAGCTAGGTGTGATTATCGAGCTCCCCCTGAAGGATTACTCCTTAGGACTCTTTTAATTGTGAATTCATGGAAGTTAAAGGTCGCCATTTATCGCTGCCCCTAAGAAGACTGAGGGTGATTATTCAGTCCCCTCAAAGAATAAATTCTTTGGGACTCTTTTAGTTGTGACATATTTGAAGGTAATGGTCGCCTTTTATTGCTGCCCCTAGGAAGACTGATGGTGATTATTCAGTCCCCCCAAAAGAATAAATTCTTTGGGACTCTTTTCATATGAGGGGACCCAGAGACTACGTGAAGTGTAGAGACTCTGGGTAGGGACCTATAGCATGCTCAAGTTGTTATGGATAAGAGCACAGTCCAGAGGGTGAGGGATCATCGGGGTACGTTATGAGCACAAATGAATCGTATCCTTGTGTTAAGATAGAGTGTACAGATAAATTAAGAGTTCTAGGTGCTGACACAAACACTCTATGGGTTGAGATAAACCATAAGACTTCATCACTCTCTCCTACAGAATGTTGAGAGTGACTGAATGTGAACCTCCAAGAGAATAAAATGGCAAACTAATACCTGAGAGATATCAGCGTTGAGAAGGTTCTTAGTCGTCTCTGCTGACTGGGAGACGCTAGACTCAGGTTGTTTGTCAGCGGTAGGCTCTTCAACCACATCCTCCAGAGAAGGGGATGGGTTCTTCTTAGTCTTCTTAGTCTTAGAAGGATTAACAGAAGGGGTTTCAGAGGAAAGGGGGATGTCTTTCCTCTTCTTCTTCTTTTCCTTGGGCACCTTGGGCTGAGAAGAAGACTGCACAGAGGTCTTTAACAGAGACTTGTCAGTTAGTCTTTCAGCATTCACCTTATTGTGAGGGATCAAGGGCTCTCCATCAGCAACCAGTAGCCCAGCGACCTTCATCATGTGCCTGCTGAGAGGCACTTCATCTTCCAAAGGAGTCTTTAGTGAAGTAGCAGTGATGTGATAAGGAGAGAAGGAGAGAAGTTCATCATTTGTGTAGCCTTCACCCAGCATATCTTCTAAGAGAAGAGAGAGATATCTTGTGTAGCAGATGGTGGCTAGTCTGTTCTTCTTCCCTTTGTTTTCTAGCTTAGCAATGAGGTCAGAGTAAAGTATGTCAGCGATCCCTATATCTTGCCCCCAGATTAAGCTGTAAGCAATTGCTTGCTGGGCTCCATTAAGTTGATCATGAGACCCCTGGTTTCCACCCAAACATTTCACAATGTATAGCACCAGCGTCCTCCAGATGGGTGAAAAGTAGTTCACTTTGATCAGTGATTTGTTCTAGAAACCTTGGGTGGTGAAAAGTTTATCATTGTCGTCATGAGGACGAAGGGTAGCCAGAGCCTTCTTTACCGTGGCGCTGGCAGGCACAACGGACATGCCTTCATTGACTTGAAGTCCAATGACTTTAGCAAAGGTGTGAAGATCAAAAGTGAGAGGTTGGGGATGTGTGGAAAGGTTGAAGGTGATGTGTGAAGAGGTTTGATCAACTTCGGCGCTATACCAGAACTCCTTCAAGTATTGGTGGTAGCATGTGGAAGGTACTCTGGTTATGGCTTCAAAAATGGCGGAGTTCTTGAGGAAGGAGAACAATGGTTGGCAGAGGGAATTGTTGTGTTCCAAGAGAGCTACACAATTGTTCAAAGCAATCTTACCATCGTGTATCCCAAAATCAACGTTCGAGGCGGCCAGGATGGTGAAAGCTGTGTTTGTTGATGAAGACGCCATTGTTGATGTGAGGAAGAAATGGAGGTTTTGGAGAAGATGAACAGTATGTGTGTGTGAAAGTAATGAGTAATGTGAAGTTTGAAAAATGAGTCAAGGATTTTGATAAAAGGTTTAGCCGTTTTTCAATTAAAGCATTTAATGCAAAAAATACCTTTTAAGAAAAATGGGACCCCTTGACTCTTCATGTGATTTTTCTGTCCCTTGGAAAGCGGGAAAGTTGTTGACAATAAAGGTTAATCATTTGAATTAAATATGAGAATATATTAAGTCCCATTGGAATGTAACTACCTCGTTACATTCAATTCCCTTTAATGCCCAGAGACAGAGATCAAAGATCATTTATCAGATTTGTTTACCAATATTGAGCATACCCAGCTCAGCAACCAACCTAGTAAAACTTGGCTCAGCCAGAGGCTTGGTAAATATATCAGCGAGCTGGTATTCAGTGGGTATAAAATGAAGCTCAATATCACCTTTTAAAATATGGTCTCTAATAAAGTGATACCTGATGTCAATATGCTTAGTTCTGGAATGAAGTACCCGATTATTGGAGATGGCTATAGCACTTGTGTTGTCACAGAATATGGGAACCTTTTCATAAATGATCCCATAATCAGCCATCTGACTTTTCATTCTAGAGAACTTGAGCACAACAACCAGCGGCCGCTACAGCTTCAGCTGATGACATGGCCACAGAGTTTTGTTTCTTGGCACTCCAGCATACTAACTTTCCTCCAAGGATTTGACAACTCCCAGAGGTGCTCTTTCTATCAAGACAGCACCCAACATATTCAGAGTCTGAGTAGGCTTTGAGGTTGAAGCCTGATCCATTAGGATACCAGAGACCCAATGTGGGAGATCCTTTTAAGTACCTGAAAATTCTTTTGACAGCTACAAGGTGGGATTCCTTGGGGTTAGCTTGGTACCTAGCACAAAGACATGTGGCAAATTGTATGTCTGGTCTGCTTGCTGTTAGGTACATCAGTGACCCAATCATGCCTTTATATAAGGTCTCATTAACAGAGACCCCTGAGTCATCAGCTCCTAAGTTGTTGGGAGGAAGCATGGGGCATTTCATAGATGCACAATCAGACAGATCATACTTCTTGAGCAAATCCTTAACATATTTTTCTTGACAAATGGAAATTCCTTTTGCATTTTGTTTAATTTGAAAACCCAAGAAAAAATTTAATTCCCCCATCATGCTCATTTCATATTTTTTGGTCATTAGTTTGGCAAACTGTTTGCTCAATGTAATATTGGTTGAACCAAAAATTATATCATCCACATAAATCTGTACTAAAATGACATCACCCTTAGACCTATAAGTGAACAGGGTTTGATCAATGGTACTTCTGACAAATTTATTTTCAAGTAAGAATTTTGATATGGTTTCATACCAGGCTCTAGGCGCTTGTTTCAGCCCATAGAGTGCTTTGTGAAGTCTGCAGACGTGATCAAGATACTCACTGCTTTCAAACCCTGGGGGTTGATAGACATATATTTCCTCTACAAGCTTCCCATTTAGGAAAGCACTCTTCACATCCATCTGGTATACAGTAAACCCCATATAAGTTGCAAAGGCTAGGAAGATTCTGATAGCTTCCAATCTGGCTACTGGTGCAAACGTTTCATCATAGTCAATCCCCTCAGATTGATTATAACCCAGCACCACAAGCCTAGCCTTGTTTTTGACAATCATGCCAGCTTCATCCCTCTTGTTTCTATAGACCCATTTAGTTCCAACCACTTGCTTCCCAGCTGGAGCTTTTACCAGAGTCCACACCTTGTTCCTCTTAATCTGATTCAACTCATCTTGCATGGCAACACACCCTTCATCTAGAAGCGCAGCAACCACATTCTTAGGTTCATCCTCAGAGAGAAAATCAGCGAAAAGGCATTCATTCGTTGAGGCAGTTTCAAGAGATCTCAATTTGCCTCTGGTGGTGACTCCCTCAGAGGGTTCACCAAGAATATTCACCAGAAGAATATCTTGGTTCCTACTCCACTTGGATTGAGGAGCAGGAGTCTCTGTGGGTTCAGGAGTCACAATAGGTTCCATGAATGCTGAGGGATCTTCACATATTATTTCTTCATCCATAATCTCTTCATCAAGATGAGAGATTGGTTCGAGGAGATCAGCATTCACTGTAGTGGGTGGAGTGATTGGTTCAGCATTTTCAACCTCTGGAGTGATGTCAGAGATTGAATGAGGATCAAATGCATGAACATAAGGGAAGTCCTTGTGACAGGCCTTAGATGATTCCTTGGGATTTGAGAAATCATCCTCTGGATATGATTTAACTTCATTGAAGTCAATGTCACATTCTTCTGTGTTGGTGTGATTGATGACAGCATCTGCTTCATTGAAGGTGACATGGATAGATTCTTCTAATTCTTGTCTTCGGATGTTGAATACTCTATAAGCTCTGGAGGTGGGAGAGTAGCCAACGAAGAATCCATCATCAGACTTTTCATCAAATTTTCCGAGGTGATCTCTGTAGTTGTTAATGAAAACAGGGCAACCAAAGACATGCAAGTAGCTTACATCAGGGGCTCTCTTCCTATACACTTCATAAGAGGTCTTGCGGAGTCTCGTCACTATAATGGATCTGTTTTATGTATGACAGGCTGTGTTCACAGCTTCACCCCAAAATTGTTTAGGAAGTCTTGATTCGTTGAGCATAGTTCTAGCAGCCTCTATGAGAGTTATGTTTCTTCTTTCAGCGTCACCATTTTGTTCAGGGGTGCCTGGGTTAGAAAAGTTCTGTGATATTCCCTTTTTATCACAAAAGGCTTCCATGGCATGATTCTTGAATTAAGTGCCATTATCACTTCTGATAGCCTTAACTCTGCAGTCATTGAGGTTCTCTATTTCTCTGATGAAGGACATTATTCTTTCAGCAACATCACTCTTTCTTTTAAGAAAGAATACCCATGTGAATCTGGAGAATTCATCTACAATGACTAGTGTATACTTGTTGTGATTAAGGGATTGAGGCTTTACTGGTCCAAATAAGTCCATGTGAAGAAGATGGAGGCACTTATTTATGGAGAATGATTGTTTTGTCTTAAATGAGGCTCCGTGGTGCTTCCCTTTCTCGCAGGCTGAGCAGGGTCTGTCTTTGGTGAAGGTCAGAGAGGGAATCCCAGCTACTAAATCATTCTTGGCCAGTTTGTTAATGTTTTTGAATTTGAGATCGGAGAGTCTCTTATGTCATAGCCAATTTTCACTATCAGATGCTTTGGCATAGAGACAAGTGTTTGTCCCTTCTGGACAAGATGTCATGTCGATGACATACACATCCCTTCTTCTGGGTGCAATTAGAACAACATCATCATTTTGATTGAAGATTGTTCCTTGGGTCTTAGTGAACAGAACTTTGAAGCCAGCATCGCAGAGTTGACTAATGTTGATTAAGTTGTGCTTCAGTCCATTGACATAAGCGACCCTTGTGAAGGTTATACCATTACAATCCACTGAGCCATAACCCTCAGTAGCCCCTGAGGAGTCATCTCCAAAGACTACTTTTGGACCAGACTCCTTTTTATATCTATGCAAATATTGTTTAACCCCTGTCATGTGTCTGGAGCACCCACTATCCAGATACCAAACAGATTTCTTCAGATATTCCTGCATAGATATAACAAAGCCATATTAGTTTCTATGATGAACCCACTTTCTAGTGGGTCCATGTTGTTGCTGACCAGCGACATTGGTCCTTCTCTGGTTTCCTCCCCCTCTTTGGTTGCAATCCCTGGGTTCATGACGCATGCTTCCACAGATGTCACATCCGGGATAATGCTCGCACTCATCAGAGTGATGGTCGAAGAAGCCACAGTACTTGTAGGGGGATTAGGTCTGTAACCCTGAGAGTTATCTCTGGGTTTAGGCTCAGCCTTTCTTGAGGGCCTGTGAGGAGTTTTTGATCTCATTTGAGTTCTGGTTCTTTAAACCACAATGACCTCCTCATGCTCTCTAGAAGTGTTTTCAGTAGACTCGCATGTGATACATTTTGGTTTCTTAGTGCAATCCTCAGAGGAATGATTCTTGAAACCGCAATGCTTACAAGGTCTGAACAAAGCTCTCCCCTTAGAGTTACTAGATCCTTCACCAAGAGAGTTAACAGATGGACTATTAACTCTGGGGTTGATTTGTTCTTTCAACCCCTTTACTTCTTCCATCAAGGTGAGGAGAAGTTGCTTGGTGGGTGAAAGCTCTTTAGGGGGAGGAGTGGGTTTGTTGGAGTCCTTGGCCACAAAAACCTTTTTGTTCGCTTTATCAGCGACTTTGAGAATTGGATTCCCAGGGGTTTTGGTTGGAGGTTTTGGGCCAAGCAAGGAATCAGATGGGTTAGCACCAGCGAGTCTTGGTGGGGCTGGTACCTCTGATTTCTTGTCAAAGTTTTTCTCATCCACAGAGGTGGAAGATGGAGAAGAAACATCTGAAGGGACAAATTTGACACTGGGAACATGTATATGGTTTTTGTATCGACCCTTTCCCCCAATAGCCTGAACCACATCAACAGGTGATATGAGCAAAAACTCATATCAATTAATCAACAAAACACCCTAAAACACAAGGAAATTACCTAACCTTTGTGCTATAAAAGCAGTATTATGTGGTATGTTCTTTGTGTGTGATCAAATAGGTAAGAAGGATACAATTTCAAGCAAACAAGAAGAAAATCAAGCTTAATTGGATGAAAAAGACAAAGAAGGATCAAGAGTGACAAGACTTTGGAGAACAAGGACCTATCTTGACAACATTTCAAAGATGAAGGACCAAAAGTGCAAATTTGCCATAGTCAAGATCATAGTCAAACATGGTCAATAATGAAGTCAACCAAGTCAAAGGGTTTAAATGTTCAAAAATGAAAGTGGAAGGACTAAAATTGCCAAAGGAATGAAGATTCTAGCCTAAAATACTAAACTGCCAAGTACAAGGACCTTTTCTGCTAACTTTGGAAAGTAACTTGTGCTTGATCCATGTGAAGAAGGCTTCAACCAATGAGGAACCAAGAAAAGAGTGACACGGATCACCACATCACCCCACTTACAGCCGCCACTCATTTATTACCCAATCACAACAGTGTGATCCACAACTCTTCCTTTTGGCCAATCAAATTTCAGGAAATGGATAATGATCCATGTGCATATTTTTCCACCAACCACAGCCTGTCAGGTATCATCTTCTACAAACAAAAATTGCCAGGAACGGGAATGAGTTAGAGTGTATTTCAGAAAAAGATCAAAACATCAAAGTTGATCCAAATCAAGAGACGAATCTTTCCTAACAATTTAATCAACATGAAATCATTTCAATCAAAAATCCCCAAAAGAGTTCTTCACCTGAAAAATTCAATCAAGCAGAATTGTCCACGTGGAAGCAATTGATTAGCTCTTACACGTCACCAACCCCAACTACTTCACATTTCCATTCTATAAATAGGCATAGGAGTTCTCATTTGTAGATACGTAGCTAGTGTGAAAACACACACACTATATTTTTAGTTCTCCCTCTCTCAATTCTGTTAGTAGTTGTAGTTAACAACTCTCAAAAGCTTGACAACCTTTTGAGAGTCTGTTAGGTAGTTATAACAAACCTTGTAACCACTTTTCATTCATAAACAATAAAATTTCAAATTTCCCTCCAAATTCTTCACTGCTTATCTATTGTTCATCCTGCATAGTTCTTGCTTTGTTTCTAATGATCATGAGTGATCATTAGAAGCTTGTTGGAGTTTATTGCTGATTGAGTTCATCCTGTAGCTGAGTTCTAGTTCTGATCATCCTTTTTCAAGCTTTGAAGGTTTTCTGATCATCAATGGCGTTTAAGGATTGATTAGCTGTTGATTGGTAGATGATTAGTAGTTACTAGTGCTAAGGTGGTGGTTTAGCACTAGTTAGATAGCTCAGCGCTACTCTACTCCCCAAAAGAGGCCTTAGCTAAAAGGTTCTTAGTTTCTGCATTTAAATTCCACTCAATTGTTGCAGGCATGCTTAATTCTTAGTGTAATCTTGTATGATTCATGATCAAGTGTGTTACTGAGTAGAAATTGTAGTTTGAGTAGCTTATTTGTAGTCTTGAACTTGTTGATTAGCTTAACTTTCATTTTTGTCTGCATATAATCAGTAATATTAGCTCATAAGTGCATTTAGTGTATAAACCTGCTTCATAGCTTAAAATTGGTCTTGTAGCACTACATTTCATTCAACACACTTAGCTTGATAACTTCCTTTGATAATTGTAGCTTTAAAATCAAAATTCCTTTACAAAAGTTTTAAAAATTCAGTAAACTTGTGTTTGGGATTAAGATTTCAATTGTGATCAAGTCTTGTTAATTGGTAAATTCTGGTCTTCGTTCAGTCAGTAAGTCATAACAGATTAGTTTACAAAGTTTTCAAGTCAATACTTGAGTCAAAAAGGCAAATGGCATGAGAAAAAGTTTGGGTCAGTTTTGTTTAACTAGTTTTCAGAAAAGTATCCATTTTCAAATCATTGCCGTTGTTTTGTTCCTTGATGAAAATCCTTGAAACCAGTTTCTAGTTATCACTCAACATATGTAGTTTAAGTGTGTAGCAGGGAATTATACAGTATCAAGTAATAAGCTAGATATAAGCCTTAGTTTAAGCACTTGAGCATTTTCAATTCCCTGTGATAAATAGGATTACTGATTTCTCATATTGGCTTATCTACTTCAGAAACTTGCTTATTTTCTTTCACAAATCAATCCAAAAAGTGTTCCTTGATAAGTTTTGAGATTTTCAGAATTTTGGAATTTTGGTCAACAAAAGTCAAAATAGGATCATTTTAGCTTATTTTCAGTTTTAGAGCTTATTACTGGATCATTTTCTTTGAAACTAGATTTCCCATTCTTCTTGTGAGCTGTTTAACAAGTTTCTTCAATAAAATCAAATTGTGCATGTGTAGCTTATTAGATAGCTTATTTTGAGCTTATTTGAAATTGCTTATTAGAGTTCTAGCCCGTTTTAGCTTATTTCCTTTCACAAGTCTAGCTTAATTTCAATTCTAAGATTTTTGAAAGTGGTTTGAGCTTATTTGGTCAAGAAACGAGCTCAAACGAGCTTATTTTAGTCCTTGTGCCCGTTTTGGTTTAAAAAGTTTTGAAAATTGCATTCAAGTCCCTTGAGGATTAAACAGTTTCTAGTTCAGGCTAAACTTCCAACTAATTAGGTTTTGCAAAAGTAAAGTCCTTGGATTTTCAAGTTTGTTAAAAAGTGGTTAGTTAGTTTTCAAAATTGTTAAAAGTTAGTTACATTGTTAGATAAATTTTCACATTTAGTCATTTGGTTAACTGATTTTGCATATATAGTCCTTTGACTTTTTGACTTTGTATTTTTGGCATTTATTTTTCATTAAATTTACATTTTCAGTCCTTATATTTTGTAGAATTTACATTTGAGCATTTTAATTGAATAAATACTTGGTTTGTACACTTTGTTTTACGTATAAGTAGACTTTATTTTTTTTCATTTTAGCAAGGATTTGTTTGAATTAGCTATAGAATATCCAAATACTTTACCAACCAAAAACAATTAAAAACTCGATCTTGTTAGGACTTTCAATTTGTTAAGAACTGAGAAAACGAACTTTAACTATACACATTTCAAATGGCGCCGCTGCCGGTTCTTTGACTTTACGAGAGACTATCGATTGACGGTTTTCATTGGATTTTGGGATCCGTTCACCTAGTGAACGTTATTTTTACGTATCATAAATAAAAAACAAATAAAAAAATCAAAAATATAAAAATATATAAAAACTAAAAAATTAACAAAACAATTCTTTTCCTAAAGAATTGACCAAACAAATTAAAAAATCCAAAAAAGCAATCTTTTTCCTAAGAGATTGCACCCAAAAATATATATTATTGGATTCTCTCGGTTTTTATGTACATATAGTATTTTCTCTTAAAAACTCATAAATACAAAAATATTTTCCATATATTATTATAAGTAAATACGTATACGTATAAGAACAACCAATTCACATATTCTCCATAAGTATTGCTAAGGCAATACACCGTGTTGAGGGGCGTTCCGGTCCTTGACACGTGTATCGATCAAACAAAATAAAGCAAGAATAGATAAATACTTCCAATAAGCAACAATTAGAAGAATACAAACAATTAAGTGAATAGAAAGGCGATGTGCTATAAAATGTCATCTAAGGGCCAATAGGTACTTAAGTGCTTCGCGCCACCTAACCCCCCGTTCACTTGTGAGTATTCTAAGAAGGAATGCTTCATTGGGGGTCTTGCACCCAAGTAGTACATACGTATATTATTATTTTCTTGTGGATATTTCATATTGAAACTCGAAGGGGATAATCCTTTTCTCTTCAAAGTCATACGAGAGCTTCTCTCTCATTCCTCGTATTGAGTTGCATGCTCACTCGCGGGCGTGCAAAAATACCGATTGGTGTACAACCCCTTCCTCCGAAAAGGAAGAAAAAGAGAAAGAGTAGGAACACCACCGTCCATCAAGCCGATTACGAGAATCGTGCTTTGATTCATCCACAACAAGAAGACATGGCCGGAGTTGATACTCGTTCTATGATGGAACGTTTGCAATCCAATGTTCACGGATATGCCGATGCTATCAAGATTCCCGATATTCCCGCAAATTCATTTGAGCTAAAAACGGCTATGATTAACTTGGTTTCAAACACACCTTTCTATGGAAACAAGAATGATAATCCTCATGATCACCTTAAGAGATATCTTGCTCTTTGCAACACCATTAAGTACAATGGAGTTCCCCATGATGCCATTAAGTTGATATTGGTGCAATTTTCATTAGAGGGTCCGGCTAAGCATTGGTTAGATACACAACCACCCGATAGTATCACCACATGGGATGGTTTCACTACTAAGTTTTTGAACAAGTTATTTCCCCCATCTAAGACCACGGCTTTGAGGAACTTAATTATAGGCTTTCAACAAAAACCTAGTCAAACCTTTAGTGATGCTTGGGAGGAGTTTAGAGAGTTATTGAGGAGATGCCCTAACCATGGATTGGATGAAGTTCACCAAATCAATACTTTCTACAATGGCCTTAAACCTCATCACCAAGACTCACTCAATGCTTCCGCGGGAGGAAATATTCTTCTTAAATCCATTCAAGAGGCTTGGGATATTATTGAAACCAAAGCAATGGTTCAAGCCAACACACAATTTGATGAAAGAGTCCATGTCATTCAAGAAGGAAGTTCTAAACCATTTGAGACTCAACTCATTTCATGCATTCAAGCATTTACTCAAGCTCAAAAGGAAAGTCAAACATTAATACAAAACACTCAAAAGATGCAAGAAACAATGATGAATGACTTTATGAAGCTTTCTATGGGAAATCATTCCATAAATGATGTGCATGCCATTACTCTTTCTTGTGTGACTTGTGGAGGTCCTCATTCCTATGAACAATGTGATAAGGTGTAAGGTTATCAAGGGGAATGTTATGCTTACCAAGAGGAACATCGTGAACACTTCAAGCCAAATATCAATCCCAATAACCTTTCTTACAAGTCCCAAAATTACCTTACTCCACCGGGATTCCCACCCCAACCACCCACTCAACTTCAACAAAATCCTCCTCAAGTGTTACAAAGGAATCAAGGTCAAAGACCACCTTACCAAGGGAATAACTATAGACCACCAAATACCTTTCACAATCAAGGAAATACCTTTCAAGGTAACAATCAAGGGTTTTACAATCAACCTCCACCTTTCTAACCCCTAGGTTTTCAAGGAAATGTGCCACAAGATTATAACACAATTGAGCTTCTTCACAAAATGAATCAAGAGAATGAAAGGAGGTTCCAAGCTAATGAGAAAAGAATGAGAGAAATGCATAAAGAAACAAATAAGAGGTTTATGATGCTTTTTAATCAAAGACAACAAGGGGCTTTGCCATCAAACACACAAACAAACCCAAGGGCAAATGTCAATTCTATCAAAACAAGAAGTGGAAAGTCAACAAAGGATCCTTCACCACCCAAACATTCTTTAGAAGAGCCTACTATGATTCCTTCTTGTGATAAGCCTGCTACATCTAGTTCACTATCCTCAAGTTCTCCCATTTCTCCCACTTCCACACCTACTCATGAAGAAATAAATAAGGAAAATCTTTCATCAACCACTCAACCACAACCAAAACCAAGTCTCCCTTATCCATCAAGATTGAGAAAGGAAAAGCTTAAGAACAAGGATGATATCCAAGTTTCAAACTTTTTGAGGATGTTCAAGCAACTTAACATAAACATCTCCTTTGCGGAAGCTTTAGCCAATATGCCTAAGTTTGCTAAGATGATCAAGGACTTACTTTCTAACAAGGAGAGATTGGTGGATTTGCCTAATGCTTCCTTGAATGAAAATTGCTCCGCGGTTTTGCTTAAGAAGTTGCCTACTAAGCTTGGAGATCCGGGGAGATTTTTGATTCCTTGCAATTTCCCGGGGGTGGAAAATTGTATGGCTTTAGCGGATTTAGGAGCAAGCATAAATCTTATGCCATTATCGGTTTGGAAGAAACTTTCACTTCCCGAGCTCACTCCTACTAAGATGACTCTTGAGTTGGCCAACCGTACTATAGCTTATCCGGTGGGAATTGTGGAGGATGTTTTTGTTGGGGTTGATAGATTTACCTTTCCCGCGGATTTTGTGGTCGTTGATTATGATATGGATCCTAGAGTGCCTTTGATTGTTGGTAGGCCATTTTTGAGAATGGGTCGAACTCTAATAGATGTGGCGGAAGGTGAACTTACAATGCGGGTAGGAGATGAGAGGGTTGTGTTTAACACGGGGAAGTTGTCTAAGAAGTCTAATGAACCCGAAGCGGTAAAACATATTGATTTTGTGAATGAGGAGGAAACACAAGATGATATCCTCGATGAAGTTTGTGATGAATACTTTTATGAAGCTTGCTCAAGTGGAGATTATGATTTACCTCATGTTGAGACCATTGCTTCCATTACTTCATCTTTGGATTTTCATGACCCTCAAGAGTTAAATTTTGGTGAAACCTCATATGACAATCCACTTTTCCACAATAATGACCCTATTCATGAGGACTTTCGTGATGAAGAATCTCTTCTTTGTGATACACCAACATATGATGACTATAGTGATGATGAGATTTCTACTTGTGACTCGCAATTTGTTGATGATCATATTTCCTTTGGTTTTGAGGAATCACCAATCTTTGATAGCCCAATCTATGATGTTTATGGTGATGAGGCGGATTCTATCATGGATGAGAGTGATGAGTTTTTAGCGGAAGATATATCTTTTGAGTACACTCTTGGTTATCTTGATGAGGAGGGGGACATCCTATATCTAGAATCTCTATTGCATGAAGATCCTTTACCTACTTCCTTGTCCACTTCATCCCTTTCATGTGAAAAAGGAAAACAAACCATGATGGTTCTTTCTAAGAGCTTCTTGTTATCTATGACTCCACACTTTTTCTCTCCCCATGTGACCTACAAGGGAGAGTCTTCTAAGGCAACCAACACTTGTTGTTTTCCCATCAAGGAACGGATTTTTGATCCTGGAATAGAGCTTGCTAAACCATCTCAGTATCCACCTGATGCAACAAAAGGAAAACTTGTGAAAGATTTGAGAGCATCACCTTATTACCTTTTGGAGAACATATGGGCCACCATTTTGGAGAACTACACCTCACTCTTTTCACCATTGCTTGGGAAGTTAGTTGTGGATTTGTGTTATAAGTGGGATGGTAATTATGTATTTTATCCTGGGGGATATTTATGGAGTTTTGATAAATGAAAACTTGTTTTACCTCATCATGGAGATTTTTCTTAAAAAGGGCAAAAAATTTCTTCTCCATGATAGGTTTTAGACACTTTTAAGTGTGGGATGAGTCGAGCTAGAGACTCCTTAACTCAAGCATCGTATAACTAGGTTTAGAGTGTTGTAGGTTAGAAATAAGGGTATAGAATTGAGGATAAGTGTAGGGGGAGGCCTTCTTTTGTCTTCATATTGTTTGTAGGGTTGCTCACTCATTTCATGCTTTGGCGCTTATGGAGGAGGCCCTTGTATCCGGTTCACTTTGTTGCTATTGTGCTTTTTCATAGACACCTTGTGCTTAAATATGAATTTCCCAATAGTTGCCCTTTCCTTAACTTGGGTTAAGCAAAGTCTATTCATTGTCATAAGTGTAGGGGAAGTTTTTATACTTCCATTCTCTTAAACATTGAGGACAATGTTTAGCTTATGTGTAGGGGGGTCTTCTATCGAAGTGACCTTACCTAGAACTTGTCATTGATCTTCATGATAACTTGGAAATTAGTTTTTCAAACATTTTTCAAAATTTTGATCTACTTTGGCCACCAAAAATATGCATTCATAATTTTTGCATTAATCATTTTTCATTTGCATATCACATTTTCATTGTATATATTTTTCTTTTATTTTTTCATCAAAAATATATAAAAGGAAAAAAATATATATAATAAGAACATGGTTTAACAAATTTAGATTTCTTTGACATATTAGGCCCGCCATGGATATTTTGACTCAACCCGAGTTGCTTATCTTAGCATTCTATAGCTAGTATCCTTAACCATGTAGTCCTTCATTGGTCTATTAGGCTAAGCATCCACCAATCTCATTCTTTGAGATTTTAAACTTGTGGAGAATGGGAAATGATAGAGTTGAAGCAAGTATAAAAGGGCTAGATAAACTTCATGATAATTACTTGTGGCTAAACCCTTCTCTTCTTTACCTCTATTTTCTTCGCATGTATATATGTTAATAAATAATCAAGAACGATTTTAATTGGTTTGTAATCTCTTACGCATTTTTGTCTAATCATTCATGGTTGGTATAAGTACGTCTTAAGATTCTAAGTTAGAACGTTTTATGTGTACTAGACTTATGTCATGCTTAATACTTAGCGGGTGTTTTTCCTTTTATTCTTTTCTACTTTCTTTGTGAGGAATAAAGAAAAATAAGAGTGGCTTATAAAAAAAATGAGTGGCTAGAAAAAAAAAAGAAAAAAAATAATTATACAAGACTCCCAAGAGGGGCAGTGAAGTGTTAATTATAGTAACTATTAGATTCCAATATTACCTTGACGGGTTGCGGGGATTTAATAGTTGCTCCAATCCAATATTACCTTGACGGGTTGCGGGGTTGAAGATCCAAAGTCTCAAAAAGATGGCGGATGTAAATTATTGCGTGAGTTTTATTTTTCTTTCCTTAGCGAGTGTGTAGCTACTTATGAAAGCATGACATGAGGATTTTACACATAAGGCAAATGACTTATTACTCTTGAAACGGACTTATATTAATTGTGAGCGTTTTTTCAAGTAATGGATGAGAGGATTACTTAGGATTAAAACCGTGCTTCCTTATTTTTGGATTTTGCATTTCTTATACTTCACGCTTGAAATAAATGACAAATTTGCCCACAAGCAATTTGCTCAATTAATAACCGGTTCCACATTTAATTGTCATGAATAAGTTGATGCACTTTTTACTTGTGAATACAATGATCCCATTTTTAAGCTTGGTATGGGGAAAGTGAAATTTGAGGGTGATAAATGTCCATGGTACCCAAGCCCTAATCAAAGTCATTGAATTCTTTATGAGTTATTTCCATCAAACCATTTCAAGAAAATCCAAAAAGATATAAATAGAATTATATCTTGTGCATTGCATTATCAAAATCAAAATCATGCATCATATAGTGTAGAGTAGTGTAGATGCATTCCATAATGGCCAAGGTGGATTAATTATGAGGAGAATATAAACTTGTGCTTTAAAATATAGCATTGCATGAGGACATGACAATGTTCAAGTGTAGGGGATTTGATATGAGCAAAAACTCATATCAATTAATCAACAAAACACCCTAAAACACAAGGAAATTACATAACTTTTGTGCTATAAAAGCAGTATTATGTGGTATGTTCTTTGTGTGTGATCAAATAGGTAAGAAGGATACAATTTCAAGCAAACAAGAAGAAAATCAAGCTTAATTGGATGAAAAGGACAAAGAAGGATCAAGAGTGACAAGACTTTGGAGAACAAGGACCTATCTTGACAACATTTCAAAGATGAAGGACCAAAAGTGCAAATTTGCCATAGTCAAGATCAAAGTCAAACATGGTCAATAATGAACTCAACCAAGTCAAAGGGTTTAAATGTTCAAAAATGAAAGTGGAAGGACTGAAATTGCCAAAGGAATGAAGATTCTAGCCTAAAATACCAAACTGCCAAGTACAAGGACCTTTTCTGCTAACTTTGGAAAGTAACTTGTGCTTGATCCATGTGAAGAAGGCTTCAACCAATGAGGAACCAAGAAAAGAGTGACACGGATCACCACATCACCCCACTTACAGCCGCCACTCATTTATTACCCAATCACAACAGTGTGATCCACAACTCTTCCTTTTGGCCAATCAAATTTCAGGAAATGGATAATGATCCATGTGCATATTTTTCCGTCAACCACAGTCTGCCACGTATCATCTTCTACAAACAAAAATTGCCAGGAACGGGAATGAGCTAGAGTGCATTTCAGAAAAAGATCAAAACATCAAAGTTGATCCAAATCAAGAGACAAATCTTTCCCAACAATTTAACCAACATGAAATCATTTCAATCAAAAATCCCCAAAAGAGTTCTTCACTTGAAAAATTCAATCAAGCAGAATTGTCCACGTGGAAGCAATTGAATGGCTCTTACACGTCACCAACCCCAACTACTTCACATTTCCATTCTATAAATAGGCATAGGAGTTCTCATTTGTAGATACGTAGCTAGTGTGAAAACACACACACTAGATTTTTAGTTCTCCCTCTCTCAATTCTGTTAGTAGTTGTAGTTAACAACTCTCAAAATCTTGACAACCTTTTGAGAGTCTGTTAGGTAGTTATAACAAACCTTGTAACCACTTTTCATTCATAATCAATAAAATTTCAAATTACCCTCCAAATTCTTCACTGCTTATCTACTGTTCATCCTGCATAGTTCTTGCTTTGTTTCTAATGATCATGAGTGATCATTAGAAGCTTGTTGGAGTTTGTTGCTGATTGAGTTCATCCTGTAGCTGAGTTCTAGTTCTGATCATCCATTTTCAAGCTTTGAAGGTTTTCTGATCATCAATGGCGTTTAAGGATTGATTAGATGTTGATTGGTAGATGATTAGTAGTTACTAGTGCCAAGGTGGTGGTTTAGCACTAGTTAGATAGCTCAGCGCTACTCTACTCCCCAAAGGAGGCCTTAGCTAAAAGGTTATTAGTTTCTGCATTTAAATTCCACTCAATTGTTGCAGGCATGCTTAATTCTTAGTGTAATCTTGTGTGATTCATGATCAAGTGTGTTACTGAGTAGAAATTGTAGTTTGAGTAGCTTATTTGTAGTCTTGAACTTGTTGATTAGCTTAACTTTCATTTTTGTCTGCATATAATCAGTAATATTAGCTCATAAGTGCATTTAGTGTATAAACCTGCTTCATAGCTTAAAATTGGTCTTGTAGCACTACATTTCATTCAACACACTTAGCTTGATAACTTCCTTTGATAATTGTAGCTTTAAAATCAAAATTCCTTTACAAAAGTTTTAAAAATTCAGTAAACTTGTGTTTGGGATTAAGATTTCAGTTGTGATCAAGTCTTGTTAATTGGTAAATTCTGGTCTTCATTCAGTTAGTAAGTCATAACAGATTAGTTTACAAAGTTTTCAAGTCAATACTTGAGTCAAAAAGGCAAATGGCATGAGAAAAAGTTTGGGTCAGTTTTGTTTAACTAGTTTTCAGAAAAGTATTATTTTCAAATCATTGCCATTGTTTTGTTCCTTGATGAAAATCCTTGAAACCAGTTTCTAGTTATCACTCAACATATGTAGTTTAAGTGTGTAGCAGGGAATTATACAGTATCAAGTAATAAGCTAGGTATAAGCCTTAGTTTAAGCACTTGAGCATTTTCAATTCCCTGTGATAAATAGGATTACTGATTTCTCATATTGGCTTATCTACTTCAGAAACTTGCTTATTTTCTTTCACAAATCAATCCAAAAAGTGTTCCTTGATAAGTTTTGAGATTTTCAGAATTTTGGAATTTTGGTCAACAAAAGTCCAAATAGGCTCATTTTAGCTTATTTTTCAGTTTTAGAGCTTATTACTGGATCATTTTCTTTGAAACTAGATTTCCCATTCTTCTTGTGAGCTGTTTAACAAGTTTCTTCAATAAAATCAAATTGTGCATGTGTAGCTTATTAGATAGCTTATTTTGAGCTTATTTGAAATTGCTTATTAGAGTTCTAGCCCGTTTCTGCTTATTTCCTTTCACAAGTCTAGCTTAATTTCAATTCTAAGACTTTTGAAAGTGGTTTGAGCTTATTTGGTCAAGAAACGAGCTCAAACGAGCTTATTTTAGTCCTTGTGCCCGTTTTGGTTTAAAAAGTTTTGAAAATTGCATTCAAGTCCCTTGAGGATTAAACAGTTTCTATTTCAGGCTAAACTTCCAACTAATTAGGTTTTGCAAAAGTAAAGTCCTTGGATTTTCAAGTTTGTTAAAAAGTGGTTATTTAGTTTTCAAAATTATTAAAAGTTAGTTACATTGTTAGATAAATTTTCACATTTAGTCATTTGGTTAACTGATTTTGCATATATAGTCCTTTGACTTTTTGACTTTGTATTTTTGGCATTTATTTTTCATTAAATTTACATTTTCAGTCCTTATATTTTGTAGAATTTACATTTGAGCATTTTAATTGAATAAATACTTGGTTTGTGCACTTTGTTTTACGTATAAGTAGACTTTATTTTTTTCATTTTAGCAAGGATTTGTTTGAATTAGCTATAGAATATCCAAATACTTTACCAACCAAAAACAATTAAAAACTCGATCTTGTTAGGACTTTCAATTTGTTAAGAACTGAGAAAATGAACTTCAACTATACACATTTCACCAAGTATGGATTCCGCGATTATTTCTTCCACTTTGGATTGAGCCAAATTCCATTTTTCAATGGTTTTTCTAAGTTCAGAGTTTTCATCAGATAAAGACTCATTTTCAATGGATAATTTGCTTACTTCATTTTGAAGTTGATTATCAAGATTCACAAATGGTTTAAGATTTGTTAATTCAGATTGGCAAAGATTTAACTCTGTTTTAAGACTATGAAATTTGTTTAACAGGTTTTTTCTTTACTCTTCCACAAAATGGAGGTCAACCAAGGTATAGTCACTGACATGGTCTCTATCAGGACCTTCAGCCATAGATAACATTCTTTGTACCTTTTTCATTGTGATGTCCACCCATTGACCATATCTTGCTTCACTTTTACCCACATCGGGTACTTCATCAGCGACAGCCATAAAGGCTCTGACGGTAGTGGTACCTTCATCCTCAGATGTGAGGGTTTCATCATCCCAGTCGAATGAGGCAGCAATCAGACCTTTTTTAGTTTTCTTAACATCCTTTTTCTTTGCTGCATCATCAGCTTTCTGGTTGAGTTTTAGCAGCTCATC
The DNA here is from genome assembly GCA_025667525.1 of Glebionis coronaria. Classification (NCBI taxonomy): domain Eukaryota; kingdom Viridiplantae; phylum Streptophyta; class Magnoliopsida; order Asterales; family Asteraceae; genus Glebionis; species Glebionis coronaria. Next base: position 462,762,405 of record CM046875.1, on the reverse strand, counting down.
TTTCAAGGCTTTGTATTTAACTTTGTAGTCCTTCTTCCCCTCTGAGTCAGAGTGAGAGGTTTGCTTGAAAGGTGAGGTGGAAAACTTCTTCTTATTACTGTTGTTGCTGGATGAAAGGAAGCTTGGAGAGGAGGTTTTGTTTGACCAGCAATCCTTCTGATAGTGACTAGTCTTTCCACAAGTGTAGCATGACACCTTGGATTTATCAACCTTTGCAGCTCCAACTCTACCAGATCTCTTATAGTACCTCTTATGGTCAGCTAGAAGAGCTCTGTCATGGAACTCAGCATGTAATTCATCAAGAAATTCTTGACTACTTCTGGTGTCCTCTTCTATGTCAGAGTCGCTGTCCTGAAAGGAATGGTTAACAACAAGAGATTTTGAACTAGTGATATTGGTGGTAAACCTGTCAGTCTCTGATTTGTAAATGGATTCAATTAGCCCTTCTTCATATTTATATTTACCAAACAGTTGGGCTAAAGTATCATTCTTTATAGCATTGTTTGCTCTTAAGGTCTGATTTAGGCTAAGCCATTTTCTAGGTAAACTATTGACAAAAGTAGCATTAACCTCAGCCTTAGGTAGAACAACTCCATTGTTTCCCAAATCATTCAACAAAATCTTAAGCCTAGTATAAGTTTGTGCAACAGTTTCTGTTTCCAAAGCTTTAAAAGCATTAAACTTAAGTCTAAGGGCTTGGATTTTGGTTTCTTTTGTTTCCTCTGGACCTTTATACCCTAGAACTAATTTAGTCCACATCTCCTTAGCAGAGTTGCGTTTAATGATGGACTTCATAATGTTCTTGGGTAGGCAAGAGACTATGATACTTTTGAGTCTCTTGTCCTGGTTAACCAGACGTCTATCCGCTGGAGACCATTGCTTAACAGGCTTCTTAATGGGTCTCTCAGGGGTAGAGGAAACGGCCAGTGGTATATAGGGACTATTTTCTAAGATTTCTATCAAGAAGGGTTCTAAGCCATCTAAATATATAAGAAATTCACTTTTCCAACTTGAAAATCCTCTTCATCGAATGCTGGAACATTGGACACATGTGACCCCCCCTCGAACATCAAGTAGTTGGGGAAGGTCATCATCATTATTACCAGTGCTTACAACTGGTGTAGGCATGGTAGTAGATGTGGTGGCTGGTGCGATGGTCGAAGTGGTACCTAGACTGGTTTGACCAAAGGGTGGAGGAGGTATAGTATCAGCCATATTAAGATCTTGATTTTAAAAACAAGAACGGTTTATGAAAAGTTTTATAAATTAAACCGCTCTGATACCAATTGAAAGTCCCTTAATATGAAAATTGTTGATAAACTATAACTCTTGTAACCACGAAACACAATGAAATACTTTTCAAATGCGTAATGCTTTATTAAGTATTATAAACAAAGTATTACAAAGTGCTATGAATACACTCGTTGAATGACAACAAGAAATGAACCCTAGAACAAGTAAACTAGATTCGAGACTCAAGTTTACAAGGGAACCAATGAGACGCTGGTAGACAGCTGAGGGCTCAGCGGTTCCAAGGTGAGAAAGAACTTAGATAAATTATCCAAGCACAAGGGTTGATTTAATTCTCCTTTCTCACTCCTATTTATAGTGTACGAGGTTGCTTCCTTAGTGGGAGTAGTTGATAAGTGTCACCTTCTGAATGGAAGAGTACAACGTATTAAATGCATGTCCAAATCGAGACATACCTTTAAACAACTTCAGGTGAACAGTTCTGCCAACTGTTCACCTTTTGTCCCACTAGGTCGTACTAGGCTTTATCTTGAATCTCTTGTTTTGTCCTGCTCAACACACTTGGTAGATTCTCCCGCCTAAACTATAAAGGATTGGACAAGCTTTGCTTGTCACAGACTTCTAGGGTACTTAAGTGATCTCTGAGTGTTGTCAACTCAGATATCCTTGAACACCAGCACATTCCTTCTACATCCCAACTATCCATAATCGCTGGTGAGTATGACTTCAGATTGTCTTCGACTTCTCTGACGTTGTCTTTGACTTGAATGTTCCTGGTGTGCCAGCTGAGGCTTTGCCTTCCACTGGTCTGGTCTCTGTCGCTGGTCCTCTCAGCGATCAGTAAACACTTAGTCTAATTAAACAAATCTAGACTGGGCCATAGTTAAAACTTTCATTGGCCCAACAAAGTGTTTAATAAAAATTGCTTCATCATTAATTCAAGGAGCCTTAGGGTGTGGAGTGATGATGAATGTCAATTCCCTTGTTTATGGTTCAAGGAACCTTAGGGTGTGGATCATAGATAAGGAGCACTTATATATCTTAAAGAGCCTAAGGGTATATGATGTAAATTTACTAACTCCATATAAAGTCAAAACGACTTTAGAGGAATAAATAATAAGTAGTCCTATTGGCCAAAATTCGAATCTGGGAATTTATTCCTTAAATCGTGTTAAATTATCCTTGATGTGGGCTTTTTTTAGTGACAACGGTTTTTGAGGATGAAGTTAGGTTCTAAGTGTCGGGTTTACACCGTTTTGCCTTCATTTTTGGACTAATAATTATTAAATAAGTTAAATGAGCCTACGGGTGAATGACAATCCTTAAAATCTAAAGATACAACTTAGGAATAATGGAGAAGGAGTTCTACACAAATGTCTTATATAAGTGGTTTTAACATGAGAACTTCTTGTTAACAATGATCTTGTTTTTGAGCTTGGCATGGAAAGAGCGAAAAGTCGAAGACGATGAACATATCCAAATTTTGTGATCCTAAAAGTTATTTTTGAATAATGAAAGCGATACATTATGTCATTTACACATTAAATATTAATAAAATGAATAAATGCTTTTAATAAATGAAAAACGGAGTTGTTTTAACTTTATTCTAGTATTACGTGAGGACACGACAACGGTTTAGCAGGAGGTGTGATGTGACTCTAATTACACATCATATTTCCTCGTAAAATGTGCTAAAAACGGATAAATAATCATCATAAATGCCAAATATATGCTTGTTTTGTTGTTTGTGCATGTGCAGGTACGAATATCAAGGAAATCACAAGAAACGAAGCCAAAGATCCAAAACGGACACGAGACATGGAAAGAAGACGAAAAATCGAGTCCGGCGGTGCCTTAATATCTTAGTGGGCCGACCCGACACCATTTATATGGGTCGAACTGACCCATTATTATGCCATTAGCCCAACACAAGCTGCTGGGCCTCTTTTTATCACCACACCCCGAAATAGATTGAAGGGCCAATATGGACTAACAAAACAAAGCTGGTCTTAACAAATGATAGTGAAATATTGGGAGGGAATGAATGCTCGGAAGAAAGAAACAAGAACGCAGGCCCAAGAAAAAGAAAAGCCCGATTGAGAGGCCCAATACTCATTGCTTAATAAAGACACAAGAAGGAATAGATCTAGTTTTATATATATACAACTCACAACATACGCAACATCAACATTCCATATTTTTTTAGTATCTTGCTTTTCTCTCGTTTTATTTTCTGTAGGAGTAGATTAATATAAACACTTTTGCAGCTTCTTTGTTCATAAAAAATTGTACTAATTTTTGTTTAATGATATTGTTTATGATATTCCGTTGAAGACCTCAAGTTTTGGTTTATGTTGACTTTTGTGATGGTTATTGCAAGTTTATGAATTCGAATGAAATCAATCGCAACTTCTTCCTTTTTATAAATTTTGTATTCGTTTGAAAGTACCAGGATGTTGATGTCGTTTTGTGATTCGGGTATGCTGTGGGATTCGAAGTTGTGATCTGGGTAGATGTAGTTTTTGGTTCGATTTTGAGTAGTAGATAGATTTAAGATTCGAGTTTGGACATTTGTGGCAGTTGATTAGCAGGTAGGATTATTTCAGATTTGATGTATGTTGTTAGTTGGTGATTTTTAGGATGTTTGTAGTTTGATGCAGGATTTGTGAGGGTGAGTTTATATATATTCGGTAGTTGTCGTTTAGATTGATTCGGAGGTCAGTTAGGATATAGTTTATCAGCGAGAATTTAAGATTTTACTTGATTAGTTAGAAGCTAGTGTTTGGTTATTGCTTTTACTCTCTGCCGCTGTTGAAATAAGCCAGTCAATAAGCTGTAACGGCTTGTTGGAAGCTGATTTATAGCTACTGCATGTAGACCGCGGTTCAGTTTAGTTTCGATATCCGTCTCGTTCAGCATAACACGCCATCAGCGGACTGGCGTCGGATGCAGGAAGTCTCGTCTTTAATTTTCTGCATAATTAGTATAATCTGCTAGTATAATGTGTGTAGCGTATTTTTTGATTGTTGCTCGTTTGATTTGAATTTGCTTTATGCTCTTGATCTATTTTTCATGATTAGCTTTTATTCAAGTTTATTTGTTTTCAGATTCTTGTTTTCTATTCAATCTGTGTGTATAATTGTAGCTTTGTCTTGTTCATTGGTTTACTATAAGTAGTTCTTAAAATTCTGCATTTTTAGCGTATTGAGTGTTCGCTTTACATATGGAATATGATCTTTTGTTAACTGTTTGAATTAGAATACTAAAATCAGTTTGTTACAATATGATCTTTTGTTAACTGACTTGTCGCTAACGTATTGTTACTAGCGTATTGGAAAAGTAGCCTATTATCACGTAGCCTTTCCACTAGTCTACTCATTTACGTTTATTTGTTCTAAACCATTTCTTTTGTTTAACACTTAGAATATTAATAAGTAGTTTGGTTATTAAGTAAGTTTTGTCTAATTTGAGCAGCTTATCATTTGTTTTCACTTAATAAATCATTTTTCATATTATTCCGTTAAGATTGTTATAGATATTTTAGATATGTTATTGGGCTGCCACTTTTTATTTGTTGAACCATAATCTGCCAATTGCATTAGTTAGTGTAATTCCATTGTTTTGCCAATTTAAATTTCCTTTAAAATGTTTTTGCAATAATTGATTTGATACCCAAATTCTTGTTGTGCCAAATCCACTGTTGGGCCACATAATGTTTTAACTAAAAAGAATTCACGTTTGAGTTATAAAAAATTTCATTTCAATATCAGATTTAAAAAAGAATAGATTGTTAGTTTTATAAAAAATAAAATAGTTTCAATAAAAAAATATAAATAGTATTAAAAAAATAGTTTTAATATTTTTTTAGAATAACCTTGCATTTACATTTTTAGCCTTTTCATATTTTGCATTTCTACTTTTATTTTCGCTTAGCATTTCAATAAATGTTGTTTACATTATACTTGCGCATCTTATATTTTTTCTTTGTGTTTTATTTTACTGCGGTATTTGCACTTTGTTTTAGAATAGTACGTATACGTATTAGATAATATTTTTACTTTTTACGTGCTTTGTGCCAATTAGAAATAGATACCAAATATCCGTTTATTAACCAAAAACAAATAAAGTCTTAACGATAAAACGTAAAATCAATTCGACACGATTCGAGAAGAAAACTATAATTAAAATACCTATATTAGGGGGGGTTTGTTGTAGTACTACACGTGAGGCAAATATGTCGAAGTGATAACTGTGAATATGTGATGAAAGACAAACTAATTCATCTTTGAATGGATATACCAGATCAAGGGGTAATAGTGATGTAGCACATAAGTAACTCGAATCCCACATCTAGTCTCGGGCAAAGTGTTCATCCTGTTCTATGTAATCGCCTTAATCACATGAGCAATAACCTCAGTCAAATCTTAAATATAAAGTTGGATGGAAATCATATAGTTTTCACTGCACATGAAGCTTTGCTAGCTTCAAAGATGTCTCAAGTTCTAAAAAGAAAACTATTTTATCATAAAGTTGAATATGTGTTATGTCGTCTTTGACTTTGATGAGACTATATTTATACATAGTCTCATCATCCAAATCGGGCTTAAAACGCTTAAAATATCATCAAAATACCCATATATGTGCCTGTGTTTGTTCATTGTGTATTTCAGGTACGGATGTCGTGAATTCACCAAAAGATCAAAGGAATCAAGCAAAAACGAACACGGGAAACGAAGCCGCACAAGAAACCGGGCCCAAATATGAAATTTACAAAAATGCCCTTGAAGTTTTGAAGATTGGCAAGTTTGGTCCCTCAACTTTTAAAGATTGACACTTTATACCCCTCAAATATTCATAAATATGAATAGGGTCCCTAAAGTTTGAAGACTTTTCACATCTAGCCCTTGAAGATTGAAGGAATTGCAAAATTAGTCCTTGTTATAAACTTTGAAAAAACCATTGTGCCATTTTTGACAAGTGCTGAAAGTTAAAAAACAAAGGAAAAAGGTTTTGATGCTGATATTTGAGAAATAGCAAGAAATAAGGACATGGGGGGCCATTTGTGCCAAGACACACAAACATATCCCACCACTCCCCTTTTGACACGTCACCCCCACCAGTCCACTTCCAAGAAACGAACCAGTCCATAACCTTATACTACCCAGTCACAACCCCTTTTGAACCCTTTGTTATTAAACATATTTATTTAATGATTAGTGGGGGAAACACTTTTTAAACTTATTCAAACATCAAAAACGAATTTAACCCAACTGCTCATCACCTCCTTAATCCTTAAACCCTAATTCCTAAATTTCTTTAAATCAAAGGGGTTTGCCCCACAACTTTCCAGATCATCAATTTACCCCATCACAAACCAAACCCACACACAACTCACTTATCCCGTGACTCCAGTAGGCCCCCCCCCCCCCCCCCCCCATGTCCCCTGCTTCAACAAAAATGGAAAAGTTCGAATCTTTTGACTCCATCAACGGTTTTGATGCATTTCCTTGCTCCCAAAGGACCAAATGAACAGCTAAGATCAATCCCCCACAGCTGGACATCACAAGCTGCCACTTTGACCAAGTTTGAAGATTCAAAAGCAAGGGCAAATTCGGATTTTTGCATATTAGGGTTTAGCTTTAGCTTTGTATTCTAGAATGTTCATCTTTATGTATAAATAGGGGTGTGTTGTGCCCCTATTTTCTTTGTTCCAGTTTTTGTGTAAAAATTTTATTGATGAATATTTAAAGTATCTTTTTAAGCTTGCACAAATCCTGTGTTCCATTTTATTTATTGCTTTAGTGAATCAGTAATCTTTACTTTGCAAAAAAAATAAAATAGTGTAAGGTTTTTGATACAAATTCAAATAGTGGTTAAAAAATTGTGGCAAGAACATTCCTTTTAGAATTTCTAAAATCCAAACACAATGAAGTGAAAGTGGAGTTGTGTGTTGGATTTAAGAAGATTCTCATATTTTTTCTTTCAATTCATCAGATTTCAGAAAGGTTTTTCAAGTGATATTTGAGTTTCAAAAAAAATCTGTTTTCAAAAGATTTTGTGTTATTTTTGTACTTATCTTACTGTAGCAAAAGCCACCAGCTTTAAGCTTGTGGTCTTTTGCTACTTGAAGTGTCTCCTGGTTGATTGTGTTTGTGCAGGAAGCAAGGAACAAGACCCTTATTCCATTTTTTTTCTTTTCTCATGTTGAAGATATGGTTCCCCTAGTTCTGTTGTTGAACTCCAACAGGGGTCTCTACACTCTCCATAAGCCCTTGAAAGCCAAAAAGTTTCACCAGGGAAGGCATCAGCTAAGGTCCTAAGGCTTGAACCCCCTTGTGCTATTTTTTTTTTTACTTTTTAAGTGATTTATGTGATTTTGAGTGCAACCTGTTTTTGTGATAGAGTATCTGTTTGTTCATGCTTATTTATGACTTATATGCATGTTAGGATAGAAATTAATCAGTTTAGGTTGATTTGAATGGCATTTAGTTTGTTAATTTTCAGTTTTCAGTAGTTAAAGGGGTGTTTGGATTTGTGGCTTATAGGATTTGGGTGACACCAGGTTCTTGTATAAACAGTCCATACATACTCCCTTAAGGTAGATTTAGTTGCCTTAGTACTTGGATTGAAGTAGTATAATGTGGAGTTGAGTTTTGCATGTCATCATATATTCTGCTAAATATAATCAGTAGGCTTTAATATAGAGTTGTTCTTGTAATTTTTGAGTTAAGAGCTTGTAATCTGTTAGTTATTAGGAGCATCTAGGGTTTTAGACCAGTTTGTAGTGATTGGGTTGGGCATTTGTGAAGATTTGGTAAGCCAAATCTCACCCTAGGTGCCAATTGCACCAGCAACCAACACCACAGCCACTTTTCTGTATTACAGTCCCCTATTAGGGTAATTTGTGTGTGATTTTTGTGAATAGCTTGCCTTTTTTTCTTGCTTATTGTGACTCCCTACACTCCACTGAGTGTAGGGGTGCCTTTGTTGCCATTCAAAACCAAGAAACAAGAAAGTTACAATCAAAAAAGTGCACAGACCTGTTAATTTGCACTAGCAGTGGGAACTTCATTACCCCTGCTAGTGCTTTTGTTTCCACTGCTTGTGCTAACTGCCAAAAACAAGCAAAGTGTCACTTTGAGTTTCCATTATTTTTGTCTTTAGCGACCCAAATTAGGTTTTAGCACTTCAAACTTTTTCCATTATTTTTCTTTTTTAATTCTTGATTTTTCAGTATAATTTATTTTTAGGTTACTGTTCATTTGCTATTTTTTTCATAATTTAGCTATTTTAATTAACTTTTTATTATTCAGTTTTTGTCTTTTAGTGTAGAAAAGTTGTATTTTTCAGTTTTAAAATTTTTCTTATATTTAGAAAAGTATTTTAAGATTTTTAGTTTAAAAGTTTTTCACTGTTCACTGTTTAATTATTTTTTTATAATTAAATTAGTTTAATTAGGGTTTTAATATTAAACTGTTTTGTCTCTAGTGAAAATTTTTACATTTTTCAAACTTTTTCGATTTTCTACTGTTCATTAGGGTAATTTAGGATTTTTACAATTGTTAAATTAATTTTGCCATTATTTAATTATTTTTTATGATTATTTTAATTGAAAAATAGTTTTTAGTGATTTAAAAATAGAAAAATAGTTTTGAAAATTTGGGAAAAATACTTTTTGGTCTTTAAATAATATAAGTTAGTTATTAGTTCAATAAATTAATATTTTGGACATTTTGTTAATTATATTTAATTTTAGGGCTTTAATTAGCATTTAAAATTGAATATTTAATTAATAAAAGGTTTTAAAATATATTTGTTGGATTTTTATTCTTATTTATATTATTTTAGACTTAGTTTAAGCTTTTAATTAATTTTTAGGTTTTATTTTTAATTTCGTCGCGTTTTACGTATTTACGTTCGCGTTTTACGTCAACGTCGTAGTTTAAATCGTAGTCGTAGCTCGTCTTTACTTTTTCTCTTTCTAAACCAAAAACGTCACTAATCCAAACATTGTTATTTTATATTTTGGCACATTAATACACACACCTCCTTCGAGAACGAACCCGCATTTATTCGGTTTCGCGTTTTTCCTAAAGCGTGTAACTTAATACTTGCCACTCATACGCGTTTTTCCTAAAACGTGTACGATTTACTAAACATCATTTTTGGCACCGCTGCCGGGGAGGTGTTTAGTGTGCTATTATTATTAGTATCGTGTTTGTGTGAGTAGTGCGTTTTTGCTTTTCATTTTTTTTGAAAAGCGTGAATATCGTACATACTCTTTTTTGTTATTTTTATCTATTATAGTATAATATCCAAATAAATCGTGTTTAATTTTCCTAAGTTAAACACACAACAATCATTTACTATATTGTAGATATATTGGTTTTCGTTTTTATTGTGAATATATTATTACTATATTGTATCTACGTAAGAACAACAAATATACAAGTACTCAAAAAGCGTGAAAACGCAACCTTGATTCAGGATTTCATCACTCGATCATTGTATTCGAATCTAAAGCAAAAGTTTAAAGGCAAAATAGATAAATACTTTCGTGAGGCTTAATTTTGATTAACACAAACTATAAGGTGGGTATAAGGCGGTTGTATTTCACGACCTAAAGGAAAAAGGCTCTTAAGTGCTTCGCGCCGCCTCGTTTCCTCCGCTTGCTTGTGCGTGTTTTGAGAAAGAGGGCTAATCGAGGGTTTGCCGCCCAAGTATTATCTACGTATATTATATTTGCTTGTGTTTTCAAGATTAAACCCTCTTGAACGTTTTGGTGTTCCACCAACGTTCTAAAGTCATCAAGAACGTTCACTCCACGTGATCGTTTTCATTCTTTGAGGCTCCTTTAATCGAGAAAGTCGATTCGAGGGGAGATTTGTAGATTTGTGTCTACGTAATACATTCAAAAATCCAAAAAATTAAAAAACAATCAAAAACCAAAAAAATTGAAAAAATCGAAAAACCGCAAAAAGAATCTTCTTTGCTACCACCCATTCTACGCTTAGTGCATGCGCACTCGATCGAAGGATTATTCCAATTCTAGTGAAGCTTCGAATCGACGCAATCGTAATCGAAGGAATCGACGACGTAGACGAGAATTAGAAACTGACGTTCCTAATATCGTTGTTGAAGAACCCGTAGAGGAGATGGCCGACAATCGTTCGATGATGGAATTGCTCCAAGCGCCCACCGAGGGTTATGGAGACGCGATCGTAGTTCCCGCTATCGAGGCGGAGAATTTTGAGATCAAGAGCGGAATGCTTTCGTTGATCCAAGCTACGAAGTTTCGAGGTCGTGAAGCTGATAATCCTCACGACCATATTCGGAATTTTGATCGTCTTTTGGCCACGAGCAAGTTTAAGAACGTCGACACCGATGTCGTCAAGCTTATGCTTTTTCCGTACTCGCTCGATGGTGCCGCCAAGGATTGGTACGAGAAAGAGCCACCTAATTCGATAGTTACGTGGAAGGATCTCGTTTCCAAGTTCGTTAATTATTTTTTCCCACCGTCTAAGACAACGTTTTTCAAAAACGAGATTACGAAATTTGAGCAAAAACCGAATGAATCTTTTAGAGACGCGTGGGATCGCTTTAAGGAATTGCTTAGGCAATGTTCTCACCATGGTTTTTCCGAGTTGCACCAAATCGATACGTTTTACAACGGTCTTAATTTTCACGAACAAGACTCGTTGAATTCCGCCGCCGGTGGCAACTTTTTGTGTAAGACTCCGAAAGATGCATTGATAATTATCGAAAACCGATCCAAGGTTTACCAACTCCGCAACGCACCGAGTGTTGCCAATGTCGCCAATGTTAGTAGTTCTAATCGCGACATTGAGAGGGTTGATGCGAAATTCGATAAGTTGACGAATGTGTTTACGTCTTTTCTCGTTGAAATGCAAAAGAAAGACGCTCCCGCTACGGTGAAAGCGGTTGAGGTTTCGTGTACGTTTTGTGGTGGACCTCATAATTATTACGAGTGTGCGGCTACGGATGGCCAAACGTCGAACGTGAGTGCGTTAAATGGAAACAACAATTTTCAAAATCAAAATAACGCGGGTCCATCACAACAAGGCAATTATAACCAAGGCAACAATTTTAATCAAAACCGAAACAATTTTCAAGGAAACAATCAACAAGGAAATTTTTCGAATCAAAATCAAGGAGGTTATAATCAAGGTCGTAATATAACTTGGCAAAATCGAGATAACAATCAAGGAAACAATTTTTCAAGTGGTAATCAAAACAATTTTCAAAGAAGTAATCAAAACCAAGGGAACTTTAATTCTAATCAAAATAGTTCGTCAAACGATTTTCAAAATTACATGAAAACGAATGAGGCTAATATGAGACGATTAGAGGGAGAAATTGGTACTTTGAAAAACGACTTTTCTAATACATTGAAATTGCAAAACACGAAGATTGAGCAAGGGCAAATTGATATTAAAAAGATGTTTTCGGCCATAATGAACAAGTCCTCGGGTGCGTCATCGAGTTCGTTACCTAGTGACACTGTTGCTAATCCGAAAGAACAATGCAAAGCCGCCTCGTCTCGTGAGAAAGGTCGTGTGATTACCCCTAACCTTGAAGGATTCCGTGTTGTTTATCCCTCTCAACCCTCGACTTCTAAGACGTCTTCTTGTTCTAAAGTCGATGGGGTGAACGTGGCGACCAAGGAAAAGGGTGCACACCCTCGTGTACCTCAAATTCCATCCACGGTTCAAAAAGAGAGCTTTGTCGACCTTACCAAAGTAACCCTTGAAGAAACTTGTGCTTCAATCCTTCTTAAAAACCCAAAAGGCGTATGCCGAGAAAGGAAAAGGATCCGGGCCAATTTCTACTACCTTGTGATTTTTCCGAGATTGAGGGATGTTTAGCCCTTGCCGATTTAGGTGCTAGCATCAATCTCATGCCTCATTCTCTATGGAAATTGATGAGATTGCCTTCGCTTACCCCCACGAACATGACAATCGAGCTTGCAAATTGTACACCTTTAATACCAATTGGAATAGCCGAGGATGTCTATGTTAGGATTGGAAAGTTTGTTTTTCCCGTGGATTTCGTTATATCCGATTACGAGTGTGACCCTAAATGTCCCATTACTTTAGGCCGACCATTCTTATCGACGGCTAGAACCGTAATCGACGTTCACGAGGGGAGACTTACTATGAGATATGGGGATGAGAAAATAGACTTTTTCGCTAGAAAATCCCAAGGATTTAATGAGAATGAAAAAACCAAGGTTTCAAAACCTAATGATTCAAATTCTGATGATTTCAAAATGTTTACTTTAGCGGAAAGAATGAAGCTTGATGCATGTTTTGAAAGAATTAAGAAAAACGGTTTTAAAGATGATGATTTTAATGATAAAGAGTACGTGTACCTAATTCAAAAGGGTATGTGTAAATTTATGGATGAAAACTCACTTTGGGATGTTTTTAGCGAAACAAGTGAACCACCAATTCCGAAGGGCGACGTTAGTGCCATCACGACAAAGACCAATATGGGCTCGTCTCACCACCTTCGAAGGACCACGTCTTTGAGGCTTCAACTTCTAACTCCATCGAAGTGCCTCCATTGCCTAGCCCAACACCCGTTGAGGCTAAAGGGTTTATCGACATCGATCCTCTCGTCTTAGAAAAGTCACCTAAGCATAGTCATTTGACTTGTAAGTCCATGGTTGTGAGTGCTCACATCGACTCTTTCTTTGACGATGACGATGGCGATTTTGCCGAGATTGATCACGTACTTCGAAATCCACGTGCTATTTTTGAATCTCCTAAGAAGAAACATGTGAAGTACGATGATTACGAGTTTGATCCCGAGATTGAGGAAATCATTGAACGAGAGCTAGCTCTTATGCCTTCACTTCCACCTACGAGTAAGGTCGATCTTTCCAAAATCGAGGATGAACTTAATGAGTTGGAACGTCTTATTTTCGATGACGAACCAACTCATGTGACCACTAAGAATCCAATTCTCGAGGAGTTACCTAATCAACACTCCTCATTTGAGAATGACGTTTACCACATTCGTGAGGATCTAACTTATCAACGATCCCCACAAAAGAATGATGGTTTCGTGCTTGATCGTGATCTTTTCGAGAGAGTTTCTAAGATACTCAAGGAGGGGAATGACAAACCATGGTTTGACAAGCCTATCTTTGATGAAGAAATCGATGAGATCGACGTTCATGAGGATGACGAATATGTAGACCCCGAGGGGGCGGTGTTCTTTATTGACAAACGTTTTGAGAACTTATATAATCCGCCACCCCCTCCCGCCAAAGACTTAAATGTGAGGATTTTTAGCGCGACTAATTTTCAATTTGACACGCCAAATATTTTCGACATTATTAAATCGGGTTTTCATAAAGAGTTTTTGAACGATGAAAAAGGAAAAGATTTTAAAAATGTTTTAAAAGATTTTTCTACATGTTTAACTCCGTCATCACCACGTTTTATGGGTGCTACCACCTCGTCTACTCCTTTTGACGATGGTGTATGTGGTCTTAGTGTGGGGGAAGCCCCAAATGTTCCTTCACACTTTACCACCGAGGACGAGATTTACGATCCCGGAATTGCTTGTAAAGGGAAATCTCGGTCTCCCACCGATGCAATAAATGGAAAATCTTTTCGTTTGCTTGGTGTGAGTCTACCTCGAGTAGCTCATAAGTTTGACTTACCCATTGCCCCACCTTTCTACTTCTTATCTCTTTTCTTCTACCCCATTGGGGTTTGTGTTGAAGTAGCGTTGTTTCGTCTTTCATCCGAAAACGAGGACGCTATCTTTGACCCCGGTATTCGAGTATCGGGTTTTTAAAGTACTCTATGTACTTTTGGGCATTGTTTATCATGTAAGCCCCACCAAAAATGACCATACCAAGATTATCCCTAAATGATCACATTTATGGGGATTCGAGTCGAGCTTTTGACTCGGTTATCAAAAACAAGGTGCCTCGTGGGGGATTCTCATGCTTATCCTTGTAAATATTATTGCTTTCTTAGTTAATGTAACGAGGGGACTTGTGCTCTTCCAACCTTTGTTCCGTGGTTGTTTGTGATTGTGATTTATTAGGTTCATCGTCATCATTGAAGCCTCTCGTGTTCGTTTTACGGATCACTCGAGCTTCGATCGTTGCCTTTGGAGATTCCGATATCCGATGATATCCTTTTGTGTTCTAACGTTTATCTTATTAGCGTAATTCATAAACGGCTTTTAGGTTATTCGTTTTACCCTTTCCATGCTCGAGATTAAGCATTCGACTTCGTCTCTAGTATGGGGGTGTTTACACCCCTAGACTCGAAACATTGAGGACAATGTTTAGTTTTAGTATGGGGGGGTGAGTAGATACTTCACCTTGCTCACGTCAACACGCAATCCAAAATTCGTCTTTTTGTTATCGTTTTGTTGCAAATAAGGCTAAAAATGGCCAAATTTTAAAAATTTTCGTATTTTTCATAAGTGTTTAAGACACGAATGTAGGTTTTCCGATGGTGAGAACGAGAGTAATTTTTGACTCGACCGTGCGTGTTGAACACTTAGCTTCGATTCCTTAACTTTTTAGGCTAAGTCTTTTAAATGAGGACGAGAAATGATAGAGTTATTTATAAGTCTCGTAATCGTCACGATCTCATGTGTAGTAATTATTAGCTTATTCTCCTAACGCTTTTGCATAATAAATTGTTAATAAATATTGATTTAGCGGTTTCGTCACTATTGTTGGTTTCTAATTTGTTTTGGTAGCTTCCATGTAATTAAATTGGGAAAACATTAAGGTATCGCCAGCGTCACGGTTTTGAAGTATTGGAATAATCAAAAGCTTCACCTAATAATAAGATTTCAAGTGCTCACCTAAATTAAGCAAAAATTTGAAGCTCACAAGGCCGAAAAATCTATGCCCAAATTGAAAGTGAATCAAGCCTTAATCTTCGAAGCTTTAAAGATCCAAAATTCGCTTTAGCGTGAGGATATACGTCTTTGGCTAATAAAACCACCGATGAGGCGGATAATAAAAGACAAGGCAAGACCGAAGTCATAATAAAAGCTTCATGGCGAAGTTGAATAAAAGATGGAGGTAAACCAAAGATAATAAGGCCCTTCCGTTAGGGGGCGTATAAAAGTCTTGGTAATAAGTCTCATGTTCAAAACCGTTATAAAACCGTGTTTATCGATCCTTCTTGTTGACTTAATTTTTTAACATCGTTGTCTATTAGGGTGAATTATTAATTTAATGATTTTGGTTACACCGTTAAGTTTCTATTTTTAAACTTAATCTCTATTCACGCATAAGTCGATTATGTATCCTCGTGATCATTAAGACAAAATAAAATATAAGAGATACCAAGTAGGAATAAGGGAGTTTAGGTTCGTAATTAACACTCATGAGATGTGTTCGTGTTGCTAACTTATAATAACAATGATCTCGTTACACGCTTAGCATGGAATTGGGTGAAAATCGAGGACGACGAAATTATTTCTAACGAAGCATTCACGTGTTCTTGTTCTATGATCCCAAAAGTCACTTTATTGTGATGAAAACATTACATTATGTCTAAAACGCATGTAGTAGTTTATTTAAATTTACGTCTTCAATAAATGTCATCATAAAATAAATTTTGGAAGTGCTATGATACTTAATTCTAGCATTGCGTGGGGACACGGCAATGGTTTAGTATGGGGGAGTGATGAGACTGGATTTATACATAGTCTCATCGTCCAAATCGGGCTTAAAACGCTTAAAATATCATCAAAATACTCATATATGTGCCTGTGTTTGTTCATTGTGTATTTCAGGTACGGATGTCGTGAATTCACCAAAAGATCAAAGGAATCAAGCAAAAACGAACACGGGAAACGAAGCCACACAAGAAACCGGGCCCAAATATGGAATTTACAAAAATGCCCTTGAAGTTTTGAAGATTGGCAAGTTTGGTCCCTCATCTTTTGAAGATTGACACTTTATACCCCTCAAATATTCATAGATATGAATAGGGTCCCTAAAGTTTGAATACTTTTCACATCTAGCCCTTGAAGATTGAAGGAATTGCAAAATTAGTCCTTGTTATAAACTTTGAAAAAACCATTGTGCCATTTTTGACAAGTGCTGAAAGTTAAAAAACAAAGGAAAAAGGTTTTGATGCTGATATTTGAGAAATAGCAAGAAATAAGGACATGGGGGGCCATTTGTGCCAAGACACACAAACATATCCCACCACTCCCCTTTTGACACGTCACCCCCACCAGTCCACTTCCATGAAACGAACCAGTCCATAACCTTATACTACCCAGTCACAACCCCTTTTGAACCCTTTGTTATTAAACATATTTATTTAATGATTAGTGGGGGAAACACTTTTTAAACTTATTCAAACATCAAAAACTAATTTAACCCAACTGCTCATCACCTCCTTAATCCTTAAACCCTAATTCCTAAATTTCTTTAAATCAAAGGGGTTTGCCCCACAACTTTCCAGATCATCAATTTACCCCATCACAAACCAAACCCACACACAACTCACTTATCCCGTGACTCCAGTAGGCCCCCCCCATGTCCCCTGCTTCAACAAAAATGGAAAAGTTCGAATCTTTTGACTCCATCAACGGTTTTGATGCATTTCCTTGCTCCCAAAGGACCAAATGAACAGCTAAGATCAATCCCCCACAGCTGGACATCACAAGCTGCCACTTTGACCAAGTTTGAAGATTCAAAAGCAAGGGCAAATTCGGATTTTTGCATATTAGGGTTTAGCTTTAGCTTTGTATTCTAGAATGTTCATCTTTCTGTATAAATAGGGGTGTGTTGTGCCCCTATTTTCTTTGTTCCAGTTTTTGTGTAAAAATTTTATTGATGAATATTTAAAGTATCTTTTTAAGCTTGCACAAATCCTGTGTTCCATTTTATTTATTGCTTTAGTGAATCAGTAATCTTTACTTTGCAAAAAAAAATAGTGTAAGGTTTTTGATACAAATTCAAATAGTGGTTAAAAAATTGTGGCAAGAACATTCCTTTTAGAATTTCTAAAATCCAAACACAATGAAGTGAAAGTGGAGTTGTGTGTTGGATTTAAGAAGATTCTCATATTTTTTCTTTCAATTCATCAGATTTCAGAAAGGTTTTTCAAGTGATATTTGAGTTTCAAAAAAAATATGTTTTCAAAAGATTTTGTGTTATTTTTGTACTAATCTTACTGTAGCAAAAGCCACCAGCTTTAAGCTTGTGGTCTTTTGCTACTTGAAGTGTCTCCTGGTTGATTGTGTTTGTGCAGGAAGCAAGGAACAAGACCCTTATTCCATTTTTTTTCTTTTCTCATGTTGAAGATATGGTTCCCCTAGTTCTGTTGTTGAACTCCAACAGGGGTCTCTACACTCTCCATAAGCCCTTGAAAGCCAAAAAGTTTCACCAGGGAAGGCATCAGCTAAGGTCCTAAGGCTTGAACCCCCTTGTGCTATTTTTTTTTACTTTTTAAGTGATTTATGTGATTTTGAGTGCAACCTGTTTTTGTGATAGAGTATCTGTTTGTTCATGCTTATTTATGACTTATATGCATGTTAGGATAGAAATTAATCAGTTTAGGTTGATTTGAATGGCATTTAGTTTGTTAATTTTCAGTTTTCAGTAGTTTAAGGGGTGTTTGGATTTGTGGCTTATAGGATTTGGGTGACACCAGGTTCTTGTATAAACAGTCCATACATACTCCCTTAAGGTAGATTTAGTTGCCTTAGTACTTGGATTGAAGTAGTATAATGTGGAGTTGAGTTTTGCATGTCATCATATATTCTGCTAAATATAATCAGTAGGCCTTAATATAGAGTTGTTCTTGTAATTTTTGAGTTAAGAGCTTGTAATCTGTTAGTTATTAGGAGCATCTAGGGTTTTAGACCAGTTTGTAGTGATTGGGTTGGGCATTTGTGAAGATTTGGTAAGCCAAATCTCACCCTAGGTGCCAATTGCACCAGCAACCAACACCACAACCACTTTTCTGTATTACAGTCCCCTATTAGGGTAATTTGTGTGTGATTTTTGTGAATAGCTTGCCTTTTTTCTTGCTTATTGTGACTCCCTACACTCCACTGAGTGTAGGGGTGCCTTTGTTGCCATTCAAAACCAAGAAACAAGAAAGTTACAATCAAAAAAGTGCCCAGACCTGTTAATTTGCACTAGCAGTAGGAACTTCATTACCCCTGCTAGTGCTTTTGTTTCCACTGCTTGTGCTAACTGCAAAAAACAAGCAAAGTGTCACTTTCAGTTTCCATTATTTTTGTCTTTAGCGACCCAAATTAGGTTTTAGCACTTCAAACTTTTTCCATTATTTTTCTTTTTTAATTCTTGATTTTTCAGTATAATTTATTTTTAGGTTACTGTTCATTTGCTATTTTTTTCATAATTTAGCTATTTTAATTAACTTTTTATTATTCAGTTTTTGTTTTTTAGTGTAGAAAAGTTGTATTTTTCAGTTTTAAAATTTTTCTTATATTTAGAAAAGTATTTTAAGATTTTTAGTTTAAAAGTTTTTCACTGTTCACTGTTTAATTATTTTTTTATAATTAAATTAGTTTAATTAGGGTTTTAATATTAAACTGTTTTGTCTTTTAGTGAAAATTTTTACATTTTTCAAACTTTTTCAATTTTCTACTGTTCATTAGGGTAATTTAGGATTTTTAAAATTGTTACATTAATTTGGGCATTATTTATTTTTATGATTATTTTAATTGAAAAATAGTTTTTAGTGATTTAAAAATAGAAAAATAGTTTTGAAAATTTGGGAAAAATACTTTTTGGTCTTTAAATAATATAAGTTAGTTATTAGTTCAATAAATTAATATTTTGGACATTTTGTTAATTATATTTAATTTTAGGGCTTTAATTAGCATTTAAAATTGAATATTTAATTAATAAAAGGTTTTAAAATATATTTGTTGGATTTTTATTCTTATTTATATTATTTTAGACTTAGTTTAAGCTTTTAATTAATTTTTAGGTTTTATTTTTAATTTCGTCGCGTTTTACGTATTTACGTTCGCGTTTTACGTCAACGTCGTAGTTTAAATCGTAGTCGTAGCTCGTTTTTACTTTTTCTCTTTCTAAACCAAAAACGTCACTAATCCAAACATTGTTATTTTATATTTTGGCACATTAATACACACACCTCCTTCGAGAACGAACCCGCATTTATTCGGTTTCACGTTTTTCCTAAAGCGTGTAACTTAATACTTGCCACTCATACGCGTTTTTCCTAAAACGTGTACGATTTACTAAGCATCAGACTTCCACTCACTGTCCCAATGGACAAAAAGGCGCTAAAAGATAGACTCTGGTTGAATTTGTCAGTTATTTTTCTTCTGCAAATGTAAATGCGACTTGTTTTTTCATAATGCGGCATCCCAAAAATACTTAATGTGGCTCAGTAAACATAAGTAAGGAAGTCATGGATCTGTGGATTTGTTTTAAAAATTAATGATGGATTTAGGTATTTTTATGTAGGTAGATTAAGAAGATGATGACGATGATGATGTTAACTAAAGGATGAAAAGTGTGACCAAGTTAATGAAAGTACTAACGGTTCCCGGTTCTTTAGTTAAGTTAAAGGTAATTTCTCCAGTCAACTATGTTTTTTGTACATAAAAAAGTCTAGTGTGTATAATGGACACATTTCGGTAGTACGTGATGTATTTATGGATTTTACTCAATACGTAAACCCTTGTATAACTTTTTATAGGTGTGCGTTATATTTGAATTTAAATCAATATGCTTTGATCTAAATATATACCACAACAAAAGCTTCGTTGGTCGCGATCTCTTCGTTGTCGCAGTTCGTGTCGTGTGATGTCGTTAGTCGGCTGGTGATGTTTGTTAGCTCAGGTTGGTGGTTGGTTTTGTGGCGTGTCTTGATTGGTTGGGATTGTGATTAGCGACGCCATTCCACCGCTTCATTTGATTTTGGGGGTTTTATATCATCAAAAACACATGTGCAGCGTTAATATACTAAAAGGTATGTTACACATGTTTCACTCAATTATGAATTATCTTAATTAATTACATTTTGGGTTTTAGGTTTTGGATTTCGGGTTTCTTGGGAATTAGGTTAATTACTAACACTGGTTATTGTAAATAAATTAATTGAGAAAACCTCGACAAGATATGCGTGGTGTTTTTCTGTTGGGGTGGGGGGAGCGCTATTAATTTGTGTAAGTTTTTAGAAAATTTATAATGTTTTTAGGTTTTTTGCACGATAGGGAGAAAAATGGATTTAGTTTATGATAATATTGTTGTTGATGGTAAATTTTGTTGCCTTTTAATAAAAAGTTTTAATTATACTATTGTTGTTGTTGTTTGGCGTAGTTTTTTTTTACATTTTGTTGTTAATTATAGGTATGAGTGTGACTATAAATGGACGGTGTATAATCGAGGCCATCCGTATATTGGCGGGACAAACGATTGGATTTGTAGCCATGGCAGCTTGACCATTCTCTTTAGCTGCATATTAATTTGGTTTTAAGGTAATGACGATGTAGGTATACCTTTCATATGTTTTGTGGCAGTAATACGTCAACAACGATATTTTGGCGGGGTAACCTGGTCAAGATAATTGATGCATCCAACCCGGTCGGTGTCTTGGCTATGTAAGTTTACCGGGTCACGGTTGCAGCCAAGAATAGTGTTTGGTTTTGCTGATGTACTTGCAAACCTGAGCCTTACATTTAGTGAGGGTCTGAGACTTAGACTTGGCGTCTTATTTTTGCTAAAAAATGCAGTTGTAACATAAGTTTGGGCGTTTAACTATGGGATAAGCAGAATTGAAGTAATAGTAAGGCTATCAAGTCTTACCACATTCGTCGTTGTGTGAACAGTCTCACGTATTGCTAACATGATTAAAATGGTAGTGTTATCAGTTGTGATCCGTAAATTGGGTTATGTCAGAAGTGCCCATCGTATCACGTTCACATCTTATGGAGGGAAACTATATTTTCCTTAAAGTTTTTACTCATGATGGTTCAAAGCGGCCTGTATCTTGGCGTGGCGTCACGACCAGATTCATGTTGCATCCTGCAGGTTTGCATACCCTTTTATACAGTTACGCACTTGCCCTTCTAAGGCAAATGTTTTCATATTATGACGAAAACAAGTGGCAAACATGCCTGATTAATTCAAGCGAGTGAAACAGAGAAGAAACGGTTGTTAGAAAAAGCAATTTTTTTGATTAATTGGGATTATGAGAGACGCGAGTGAAGAGTTACGACTGTTTGACATTGAAAATCCGTACATTTGCATTGTTATTAAACAAATATAAACCACTTGATAATAAGATTTATAATTTTTTGCGATTTGGGTGTTTAGCATGTGTGTGGGGTGGATACGATGATGGCTTAGAAGACTCGATTTGATTGTTTGTGGCTTGCTTTTTTGTTGCACATGTATCAGAAAACATATAACGATAAAAAGGAGGATGTCGTGTCACATTTGGCTTGGCTTATGGACATAAACATTAGCTCGGGAACATAACAAATTTTAAACATTTTCTTTTTACTCCACTCCCCATCTTCTCATACACTTCGTCTTATTTCCTCATTAAACTCGAAAACAGAGTGTAATGAATGAAAATTTAGTTTATTTAGAAAAAGCGAGATGATTTGCACACTCTCAAAATTGATTGGGACACTCCAAAAGATTAAACAGTTGTACTATAAATATTTACTGCATTAACTGTTTGTACATGTGAGTATACTAATCAATTTTAAAAGTGTCGCAATCACTTTCTTTTAAAAAAATGATAAAAAATATGAAAAAAGAAGAGCACATAAAGGTGGTGTGATGTATTTTGGTATGTTGATGTTAAAAGTATAAGAGGGTTTTGATGCTAAATTGAACTAAGTAAAACCGAATCGAATAAAAAATTCGAACGCACTTCTTTAGTTTTTAACTTGAAACTAAAAAGAGTACTAAATCCGAACAAAACCAAAAAAGAAATAAAAAAATATACGAGATTTAAAACCGAACCGAACCAAACCGAACCTATTAGGGTCGGTTTGCTATAAAAAAACATGTGACATGGGTAAATCGGTAGTCCTTTTATCCAAAGAAACCAAAAACCAACAACATACCAAACCCTACCTACCCAAGCTTTGATTCATCACCATCTTGGTAAAATAACCTGGTCGATGTCAACATCCGGGGGACAAACACAGTTCCGGTACACACAAACACCATCAAAGGTGATCCACCTTCGTAATCTCCCATGGGAATGTACTGAAGATGAGCTTGTCCAAGTTTGTAAACCTTTTGGGGATATTGTTAATACTAAGTGCAACGTTGGCGCTAATCGCAACCAAGCTTTCGTCGAATTCGTATGTCTCTCTTCTTTTTACCTCTTTCTTTTTATATTTCCGGATTATGTTAATTGGTCTAGAAAGGCCATGTTAAACTTAAATAAGCTCAAAACCAAATTATCCAAAACAAACACCCCTAATTTGACTCACTTGCCTGTGCACAGTTTTTGAATCACAACCAGTTTTGCATCTCATTTTGGTTTATTAGTTCAGCAATTCGATCCCATAGTTATGCCTTAATCCTTCCGTTGAATAGAATACAAGGTTACAGATGAAAAAACATCAATGTTGCGTTTAGTTGAATGAAAATACCCTTGTTTTCTACACAATGTTTTGTACAAATAGACATTTTTTCTGCACATTCTGTACAAAAGACATTTTTTTTTTCTTCTTGTAACTCCCCTTATTTTCTTCAAAATTGAAAACAACGCTTTTTTTCTTTCAAATTTAGTGTTGGCATAGGAAAAAGTTTGATAAAAACAAAACTATGCAATTGGATGTGTGCGTGTATGCGCATGCTTGCTAGATGTTCAAGAGGTAAAGTGCAAACTTTGTATCTAAACCAGGGCATGTATTTTTTTGGTGAGATATCTTTTTGTTTTTGGTAATACAAGCGTAGATGTCGGTTAGCAGGATCTTGTAGCCGAAGAACTTTTTTTAAATCACCATGAAAATTACGAGTCTTGAATAGGGCTGAGCATGGGTACCAAAAAAATGGTATCATACCAGAACCATAGATGTCGGTACCATTGTAATTCGGTACGCTACCAAAGCCCAAAGGGGGTAATACCGGTTTTGGTACCGGAGTTCACCGGGACAAGTTTTTGATATTAATCTACACGTCCAAGCACTTCTATTGGTTCATATATCATGCATTTTACACCTCCAAATTTAACCCTCATAACCAAACTCCACTTCTACACGTCAAAAAATTTAAAGAACTATCCTAACCTACCATTTACAAAGCTTTGCAGTACATATCATTATAATTACTGTGCAGTAAGCTACTAGTTTAAATTAAGTCCTTACATAGCTAACTTCCCAGAACTTACAGAATGATTTTCAAGCACTAGAAATTAAGTTAAACGGTTCTTGATCTGGTTTAAGTACCGTTTTTGGTACGAGCCTTGAATTAACAGGTGACAACGCTCAGTTAGAGCTTTATATGACATCAGATTATTGTTTTCTCACACTAGTGTTGGCATGAATAAATGGTGCAAAGGTAGAAAGTAGTGTGCTCTCGAGTTTGCTGGAAGCATTTTCGTTATGATCCCACATCTATGGGATTGGTTGATGGTTTGTAAAGTGTAGGGGTCCCCTCCTCAAATAAGCAAAGCTTTTTTAGTGAGTTCTACACTTGGACTTATGAACCGATACGAGCCTAGTATGGGATAGGTTCGTATAAATTGGTATCAGAGCTAGCCCTACCTTTTGAGGTCCCAACACTCGGAGTGGTGGTCTATGGAGTGGTGGCTTGGACCTGAAAAAAAGAAAGGTGCCAGCCGTGACCAACATAGCTGTGACCAACGAGCTCGAAGTGGTGGCCTATGGAGTGGTGGACTGGTGGCTTGGACCTAAAGAAGGGTGCCAACCGTGACCAACATAGCCCTGACCAACGAGGATGTTGGCTCTTCGAAGTGTGGGGTATTGTTACGATCCCACGTCGCCCAAGTATGGGATTGGTTGATGGTTTGTAAAGTTTAGGTGTCCCCTCCTCAAATAAGCTAGCTTTTTGAGTGAGTTATACACTTGGACTTATGAACCGATACGAGCCTAGTATGCGATAGGTTTGTATCAATCTTCTTTGTATTGTATGCTAGGGGAAGTGAAGCTCTTTCTGTTATAAAAAGAAAAAGTAGTATGTGTTAACAACTTTATTATTTTGGTTTTTCATGTTGGATTCTTCTCCTTAAAACCAAGCTCGCTCTTTAGCAGTTCACAGTTATTATTTTGCCGCAACATACATTAAACTGCTTCTTACATTAAACTGCTTCTTAATTTAAACTTACTAAACCTACAATGCAACCACCAAATTGCAGATGTCATATTAGTTAATGTGTTTCTCTATGAAATTTTGCAGGTAGACCAGAATCAAGCTATCAATATGGTTACATATTACGCTTCATCCTCAGAGCCAGCACAGGTTCGTGGGAAAAGTGTGTATATACAATACTCCAACAGACATGAAATTGTTAACAACAAAGGTCCAGGAGATGTTCCAGGAAATGTGTTACTCGTGAGCATGGAGGGTGTAGAAGCTGGTGACGTGAGCATTGATGTTATTCATTTGGTAAGGGCTTTAAATCATTTTACTTTATGAAATCCCTAGAAGATCTTGTATGATCACGTGTCATGTGTGATCACGTGTTTGGGGAGCGTATGCATTGGGGATCATGGGACTTATTGTCCAAGAGTTCTTTTAAAGTTTTGTTTTTGACTTAGGTGATGCTTGTTGGCATTTAATTTCAATTGCCTTGAAGCTTTGATAATAGGATTTTTCTAACTTATGCTTTAAGGCACATGGTTAGAAGCATCAAATGCTGTTTAAATTCTTCTTGATCCTTGTGGTTAGTGATTAAATATTAAAAAAAACTCGCCCAGAATTCTTTTGCAAAGAAAACATTATGAACAGAGAAAAGGAAGTTCCCTACGTCTCACATTTTGTTGAAGCTCCATTGCATGCATAATCTTTCTAAGGGATAACCTCCTTTCGATAAAAGTATACATTTTCATCTTCAAAAGTAATATTACGTTAGAAGGGAAAAAAATGAACGAACCTCTTGAGTAGACAGTAAGCAATGATCGTGCTCCACAAAGATTAGCGACTTGCGAAAAATTTGTACTTTTAATTCAATTTCATACGCATATAAGCATTGCATTCACATCTTGTAGAACCCCGATTTCTCTTCTGTTTTTAGTTGTCTACTACTTTAGTCTGTGCCTTTTCTTCATGATGTGATTGCAATGCATAGCTTATATGCGTATAAAATTGAGGAGAATCATGCTTATTGTCTACTCAAGAGGTTCATATTCTTCCATCCTCGAGGTATTACTTTTCGATATGGAAAACGTGTACTTTTATTGGAAGGAGGTTTATATGTCAGACAAATTATGCGTGTAATGGAGTTTGGAAAAAGTTTGACATGGAAAACTTTCATTTCTTATGAAGGAAGTTCATAACTTCTTCTTGCCAAACTTCGTGAAGTGCATTCACTAATTGATGCAAGAGAAAAAAAAAAAATTAAAGAGAAAAACTAGCAAGGGTACTTTTGTGTACATAATTTCTTTTTTTGGATTTTTCTAATTTGTGCCTTTAGGCACATGGTTAGAACTTAGAAGCACTAAATGCTATATAGATTCTTCTTACAACAATGATACCCAATCCCGGTGGAGCAGGATATGGGGGAGGTGATATGTAGACAGATCATACTCCTTACCTTTGGGAAAACCCACGGGTAGACTGTTTCCAGTAGAAGAGGCTATTTAGATTCTCGATACTATGATAACTGATTAAATCGTAAAAAAAAAAAATTCTTCCAAAATTCGTTTGCTAAATTTTTCTCTTGCATTTGTCTATTTTTCCTCCAAAATGCGTTTATCCGTTAAACAATTTATGCGTGTAATGGAGCTTAAAAATTATGTGAGACGGGGTGGACTTTTTCTTATGAAGGATATTCATAACCTGTTTTTGCCAAACTTAGTGAAGTGCACTCACAAAATGACGCATGCGAGAAAAATTCAAGGGAGAAAAATTAGCAATGGTAATTTTGGTGGAGGTATATTTTTTAAAATCATTTAATCAGTAATCAATATATAATGCTTTTAAGTTCTAACCATTCTAAGGGCACAAGTTAGAAAATTTCTTCATTGTATTGTTTTTCTTGTTGCTTACTGCTTGGTATGTAATTCAGTTGTTTACCTCACAATACTTCTTCTGCATTCTGAACTTTTTGATATTATATACCATAGAAGCATTTGAATAAGAAATTTTTATGTATTTATTAGTAGGAGTGGCTTTAATATCTATAGATTCGATTTAAATTGGTAGAATTGTTTTGGTGATGGTTCTTATATGAATTCTTTTGTTGGAGACAGTCTGGATATGTGTCATGTGCGTTATACTCCTGTCTAAGGTCATTCTTCACGCTTACTTAACAGGTGTCATTCTGCACTTATTACTGACTGTTGAGTTTTTTGTGCCAGTATAATGGTTGCCCGTATGAGTTAGAATAATTCATCATCTATATATCCTTTCATGCTGTTTTTTTATACTCGATTCTTTCTACACATTGCAGGTGTTCTCCGCTTTTGGATTTGTTCACAAGATTGCCACATTTGAGAAGACCGCCGGATTTCAGGTATATGTTGATGGTATCTGTTATAATATTCAGCTATGTTTTCGAATACATGCTTGTTTTGTGGTGACTAAATAGTTAATAACTTGATTTGGTAGGCGTTGATTCAATTTACTGACGCGGAGACGGGTTTGTCAGCAAGAGAAGCGTTGGATGGAAGAAGTATCCCGAGGCATGTTTCAACTTTCAACACTTATCGTGTTATCTTATTTTTTGTTAATCCACTTCTAAATTTTGCAGTAGTTCATTGCTTTTCTGCCAATTGTTTTAGTAAAATTTTTATGTTGGCCATCTCTATTCTGACTCTTAATACTTGATTTTAGCTACTTGCTTCCAGGCCATGTTGGTACATGCAGTTTGCGCATTACATACTCTGCCCACACAGATCTGAATATCAAATTCCAGTCTCATCGCAGCAGGTTTGCCAATTTTCTCTCTGATCTTACTCTTATCGGGTGGAAATGTAGTAGG
This sequence comes from Glebionis coronaria, assembly GCA_025667525.1. NCBI lineage: Eukaryota > Viridiplantae > Streptophyta > Magnoliopsida > Asterales > Asteraceae > Glebionis > Glebionis coronaria. The sequence continues at coordinate 462,734,992 of CM046875.1, read as the reverse complement.
AGTTCGGATTATTATGCTTGTTTTTGTGTGCTCCTGAGTTTGCGATCGAGAGTTTGATAATGGATGTATGTGATTTTTGTTCTTTAGGGTTAGTGAAGCCTGGCAGCCTAAATACAGAATGTGTTTTCATGGCTGCATAGTAATCTCCCTCATCTTATATATGCCTTGATGCATTTTTTTTTTTGTGATTTCACATAAGTCGATGTATATAATTTGTCAACAAAGGCCTTGGTAAATTGCTGTGTTCTGGACCAGTGTATTTTTATTTGTGCTTTTTACAAAAAAAGTTGCATTCTTTCAAACACATTATTATTAGATGATTTTGAGGATAACTAAACAATTGTTCTAATCTTTAATGTTCATACTTTTGTTCCCTTCCAAGAGTTGGGAATATTCAGGTTTTGCTTAGTCCATGAAGAGTCTTGAGATTACTTTTTCTTTCACACTCTTTACTAAAATACGACCTCATAATTGCATATATACGGTCATTCTTCGGCGTAGTTAAACCCAGTAAGGAAGCCTTACGGCCTTACATTTAAACCATTTGAAGTTGACTAAAATTGATACCTGTCAGATTTTTTTTTCTATGATTTCTCGAGGGTTAGCTAATTTGAGATCCATGTCATGATTTCTCAAGGGTTAGCTAATTTGTGATCCATGTCTCATCGTTTCTTTACCTTACTTGAGACTGTTTAAGAGCCTAAGCGACAGTTAAAATAGCTCTATGATGACATAGTTCTTTGATAACTATACATGCTTGAAAGTTTTCATGAATTTTTATAATAGAAGTTTCTTGCGCGTTGCTTTCCAAAAACAAACAAATCTGATAGAACAGAATATGATCTGAAGTGTTAATAAACTCCATAACATAAGTTTCTTCCTTTTTTACTCCAAGTCGTACGAATTCTGAGTCCAGTCAACTAGGAACGACTTGTTTACTAAATCATGAGTTGGGCTCCTCGTCAGGGGTGTACACTAGCTACACTACGAGCGACTGATTTGACTTGTAAGAATCACAAGTCAGACTTGCACTTAACAACTATGATAGCTAGCCAGCTAGGTATTTCCAATGTAACTCATTCTGAGTTTTTGTAGCTGTTTTCAAACCAATGATACTCATCGAGTCGAATTGAGTATTTCAGGTGTCTTTAAGCCGCCAATTCACGAGGTTATAAAGTTTAACATATAAGCTTTGTGTAAATAGAAATCCCCCCCGCATCATTCGTTTGGCACATTCTTGATAGTTAGAGTACTTTTCCTCATGTAGTGTTGTTTACTTTCTACTTGCTTACATGTATATCTGAATTTTTTTTTCATCATGTAGAGACTACACAAACCCATATCTTCCAGTAAATTCTACTGCAATTGAAGGATTTGCTCAGGTAGTATATCTATCTGTATGTTAAATTGTTTAAATTGCGTGCTTAGCATACACTAACATCAGTTTTTTTCCAGCCTGTTGTTGGCCCCGATGGGAATAAAGTAGAGCCTCAGAGCAATGTTCTTCTTGCATCGATCGCGAATATGTTATATGCAGTCACAGTGGACGTTATTCATACGGTAATGAATCATAGATATTTACTTGTCTTGCATGTGCCGTACACTATGCTATCATGGTGATTCTGTTCATCTTAATTATCAATTGTTTGTTTCCAGGTGTTCTCTACATTTGGTTTTGTTCAAAAGATTGCAATTTTCGAGAAGAATGGTGGGACCCAGGTTCTAGTACAATATCCTGGTAAAATCTTGTATAATGTTTATCTTACTACCTCTATTAATTTTTTTTTTTTAATATTATTTTTTAAATTATATTCTTTTATAAAACATTGTCTTTTTTAGATGTAAGGACTGCAGCAGTTGCCAAAGATGCTTTAGAGGGACACTGCATATATGATGGTGGCTATTGTAAGCTTCATCTATCATACTCTCGTCATACTGATCTCAATGTACAGGTATAAAATATGTGTGTTTAGATTAGTTAAAGACCATGTGTAAAATAGTTATTGCAAGAAAGTCGGTACAAATTTCTGTTGAATTATAAGTTTACACCGCTAATCTTGAAGAGATTGTATTAATTTAACTAATTAGTTGTTTATATCTAGGCATTCAGTGACAAGAGTAGAGACTACACTGTCCCAGTATCAGCAATGCCTGTGGCGCAACATGCTTCTAGCCAGCAAGCTGGTGCACCAGTTTGGCAGACTCATAACCCTGGTCAAATGTATTCGAGTGGCGAGTATGCAGCCGGTACCGTGGGAGAGACTCAACCACCCGCTCCCCCAGGCCAAGCAGCCTCGTGGGACCCAAATATGCAAGGCGCTCAAACAAGCTTTGCACCAGGCCCTGGTCAAACATATGGAGGATCAAACCCTGGGCCTGTGTATTCTTCTGCCGGCGGGGGCCCTTCAATGAGGGGACATCCAACAAATACGCAACCTGGAGGTGCACCTACATACTACCACCAGTGATACAGAGTCCAGACGCTGTTTTGCTGAAAAAAATCCCAGTCTTGCACACCGATTTTAAAAATTGTTCATTGGTGTAATATTCTGAGTCGAGTTAAAGTACTCGGTTAGGAAAAACAGTGAGGTGTAAGAAACCAATCCATAGATAGCCCAATGTTTTTTGCCAGTTGGATCTGAGAAGTTGATTTCGTAACTTGTTCTCGTTTTCCAGTTTTTTAGTTTTCTTTCTGATACACAACCGACAAATGTGTTATGCACCCTTTTCATACATATGAGGAGATGAATGGGACACGATAGGGACTGTGTGGAACATCCTGCATTAAAGCTCTTAGAGGTCCATTCATGAACAACCAGTGGGCATATAAAAACACGCCTAATGGGTGCTTCATATAGTGTGGGGATTCTTCTACAATATCAATTCAAGCTTTAATTTTCCATGTGCGTGCGAGCCCTGCCCTTAACTTTATGGTCCAACCTGGATCATTATTGGTCCAAACAGTGTCTTCCTTTTTCCTTCCTAACTTTACAAGACTGCAACTAGGTTCAAACATAAAACGATCCTACCCGCCTGTTTCCGCATGTAAATTGTTTGTACTTCGAGATATGCAATTAAGTGTGGCCTTTTCGACGCAATTAATGAATAATTTGACGCATAAATAAGTGTGAATGTCTTTTCGCAGCGTGAGAGTAATAATTTTTACTTCTACACTAGTCCGGTTTTAACCATGTTTTAGACCGGTTTGGGCCATTTTATTAAAATGCTTACAAACCGCCGGTTCGGTTAATAAAAAAAGGTTTCAAAAGAAACCGGTATCGTTTTTTTTGATCGGTTCAGGTGCTAGTATTTTTGCCCACCTCTAGTTGTTCCGACATTCGGTTCGGTCCAAACCTATTTTTGGTTTCATGCTTTCTATTTTACTATTATAAATTGTGGATGGATAAGACATAACATCTTACGGGTTTTACGTTATTTAACGTTATTTGAGGAGTAGCACACATTGACATGCCCTTCAAATGAGGTGATACGAATTGCTGGGTGGTCTGAAGACTGAAATGACGCGTGGGGCGTTTTGAGAATGTGGTAATTTAAAAGGGGGATTTAGATATACGACCAGTTGCTGATAATGTGTGTTTTTGATGCTGGTTGGTGACTAAACCACACATATCAAATGGACCCATTGGAATTCAATGTTGCCATGTTAATTTGTTAGAGTGGATACAACTGTTTGTTGGCCTTAATGTGATTTTCAACATAGCAAGATTGTGCCACATCAAATCTCAGTATGCAGGCAAATCAATCAACATCACAACTTATGTCTTCTATTAACTTGAACTGGTTTGAAGTATCAAAGTTCGAACCATGTCTTGGTTGATGAAAGAAAACTCGGAGTCTCTAAGCTAACGATAAATCATCTTTCGTATAAGTTCATCGTGTGTTTTGCATAACCAGATCATGAGGTTTAGTTACAATATAAATACACGAGCAACTAAAGAATGGCCTTGACTCGATATGCACCAAGTAAACAAACATATGCTTACGGCCTTGCAATTGGAGTCGAATAACGCCGAACGTTCAAACTATGTAGAACACGAACCTGACCGCAACAACCTAATCGAGAAAGTAAAGGTTGATCTCAATATACTTTGTGTGTTGATACCGCACGAGTTTAGAGGATAAGTATATGATCTTCTCATGAATTCACTGCCTCATGCCATCACTAAAAACGCCCTTAAACACATGCACAAAATACACATGTATAAATAATGCATAAAATAATTAAACTACTCAAGCCATGTTGCTTATATACATAATAAAAAGGCTTGAAATTTGGTGACCCTCGTCTAGCAGTGGCCTGTGCGATATCACCTCTCGCACTCCTCTAAAGACGGCCTTACATCATTGACATCGTCACAACAGACAATAATAGCGGTACACAATGGAGAGTGAAGCTCAACTAGAGGTGTCAAAATAGTTGGGTTGGGTTGGGTTGGGTTGGGTCATGAGTCTTAGATGGGTTTGGGTTTATATAGGTTTGGGTTTAGATGTGTTTTTAGGAGGATGGGTCTAAATGGGTTGGGTCTACATGGGTTTGGGTCTAGATGAGTTTGATTATAGATAGGTCTTTAGAAAAAAAGTTGGGTTTTTAGGCTTTTTTGGATTTAGATAGTTGTTCAGTAGAAGGTTGAGTTTTTTAATCACTTTTTTAATGATCATGACATTTTTTTTTATAAATTCTCTTGTTATATATTTTTTTTAATTGTAAATTAACTTTTTAACAATTTTTAGTTAAACATTTTTTAAACGATTTTTTTAACATTACTTTTTTTATTTACGTTTTCATCAGTATTTTTACGTTTTCGTTAGTAAATTTACGTTTTCGTCAATATTTTTACTTTTCATCAATAAATTTACGTTTTCCTCATTAAATTTACGTTTTCTTCAGAAATTTTACGTTTTCGTCAGTAAATTTGCGTTTTCGTTAGAAATTTTAAGTTTTCATCTGTATTTTTACGTTTTCATCAGAAATTTTCCGTTTTCATAAAAAAATTACATTTTTGTCAGAAATTTTACGTTTTCATCAGAAATTTTACGTTTTCTTCAGTAAATGTACGATTTCGTCAGTAAATTTACGTTTTCGTCAGAAATTTTACGTTTTCGTCAGAAATTTTACGTTTTCATCAGAAATTTTACGTTTTCGTCAGTAACTTTACGTTTTCATCCGTATTTTTACGTTTTCATCAGAAATTTTACGTTTTCATAAAAAAATAACATTTTCGTCAGAAGTTTTACTTTTTCATCAGAAATTTTACGTTTTTTTCAGTAAATTTCGTCAGTAAATTTACGTTATTGTCAGAAATTTTACGTTTTCGTCAGAGGTTTACGTTTTCATCAGAAATTTTACGTTTTCGTCAGTAAATTTACGTTTTCGTCAGAAATTTTACGTTTTCGCTAGAAATTTTAAGTTTTAATCAGGAATTTTACGTTTTCGTTAGGAATTTTACGTTTTCATCCGTATTTTTACGTTTTCATCAGAAATTTTACGTTTTCGTCAGTAAATTTATGTTTTCTTCAGAAATTTTACGTTTTCGTCAAAAAATTACGTTTTCGTCTTTAAATTTACGTTTTCGTCAGAAATTTTACGTTTTCGTCTGTAAATTTAAGTTCTCGTCGGAAATTTTAAGTTTTCGTCAAAAATTCAACGTTTTCATCCGTATTTTTACGTAATCAGAATTTCTGACGAAAACATAATTTTTTTGACGAAAACGTAAAATTTCTGAAGAAAACATAAATTTACTGACGAAAACGTAAAATTTCTGATGAAAACGTAAAAATACGGATGAAAACATAAAATTTCTGACGAAAACGTAAATTTACTGATGAAAACGTAAAATTTCGGACGAAAACGTAAATTTACTGATAAAAACGTAAAATTTATGAAAAATAACGAAAATCTATGATGAAAACGTAAAATTACATATGAAAACAGAAAATTTCTGACAAAAACGTGAATTTACTGACGAAAATGTAAAATTTCTGACGAAAACGTAAAATTTCTGACGAAGACGTAAAATTTCTGACGAAAACGTAAATTTACTGACGAAAACGTAAATTTACTGACGAAAACGTAAATTTACTGACTAAAACATAAAATTTCTGAAGAAAACGTAAATTTACTGACGAAAACGTAAAATTTCTGACGAAAACGTAAAATTTCTGAAAAAACCCAAAATTTACTGACGAGAACGTAAATTTACTGATGAAAACGTAAAATTTCTGACGAAAACGTAAATTTACTGATGAAAACGTAAAATTATGACGAAAACGTAAAATTTCTGATGAAAATGTAAAAATTCTGACAAAAACGTAAATTTACTGACGAAAGCATAAAATTTCTGACGAAAACGTAAAATTTCTGACGAAAACGTAAATTTACTGACGAAAACTTAAATTTACTGACGAAAACGTAAAATTTCTGACGAAAACGTAAAATTTCTGACAAAAACCTAAATTTACTGACGAAAACGTAAAATTTCCAATGAAAACGTAAAATTCCTGACGAAAACGTAAATTTACTGACAAAAACGTAAAATATTATTATGAAAACGTAAAATTTGTGACGAAAACGTAAAATTTCTGACCAAAACGTAAAATTTATGATGAAAACGTAAAAATACGGTGAAGACGTAAAAAACTAACAAGTGTGTGAAAATTTGACAAGCTTGTGAAATAAATTGGAAAAAAAACACTTTTGATATTACTAAACTTATTGGGTGACCCATCTTGACCCATTAGTAATATAAGGGAGACCCATCTAGACCCATGTGACATATAAGGAGACCCAAGTAGACTCATCTATAATTTTAAAAAGGAGTTTGTTTGACCCATCTAAACCCATCTAAGATATTAAGGGAAACCCAACTAGACCCCTTTCTTTTTCTAATTTAACCAAGTTGACCCAAAAATTAACCATGGGTCAAAAATTGCCACCTCTAAGCTCAACAAAAGGTTTCGTGACCGAGAAGTCTTAGTCCCGACATTGACAAAACCACGATATTTCGCTTCAATACTAACCTCAAGGGCTAGAGAAGGTGTGATGTTCCTTAGACGACCATGATAATAAGTTGTTATCTAGAAAACACAATAGTTGAAGGTAGTTGTTAGACATTTTTTTTTGTTTTGCTACAATCGTTAATAGTTTTTTCATCATTTTTGTAGGTTTTAGAGTTAAAGCTTTAAGAATCTAAAATGTGTAATTTTATGTATTTATAGATTTGTATTTGGTACTTTATGCTCCTAATGTCATATACTAAAAGCTTTTTAAGATATTATCAATTGTTAAAGAAAAGTTAGACATTCTTCCCTAATCCTTATGCCACCAAAGAGAGAGTCGGTGATGCGTAAAGATGACAACCATGGTTCAAGGTATCTTATATTTAATACATAGTCTTAATTAATTAGTAAACTCTCTCTAATAATACTTTTTCATATCATGATTTTATAAGTTTATAAATAAGTTAATACTTTAATTGATAAATTTAGTTGATCTATATATGTTAATGTACGGAATTTTTACTATGCAGTTAATAATAATCCTTTGTTATTCTATTCTTACACATAACTCTCCAAAAAAGTAGTTGAGACCTACGTTTCGCTGCGGGGCACAAAAGTATTATATGCGGCGAAATATCAATCTTTTAGTCGCTTTGGTCAAATCAAGCTTTATTTAGCAAATATGAACTTTAGAAGCTGCGGAATAATGAAGTTTGATTGACTCGAGAATAAAATCGTGTAAAAAACTAGACGGGGGGTTGAATAGTTTTTACCGATTAATTTAATTATTTAGAAACTTTTTCGTGATTGCTAATGGATACAGACGACATGTGTATTAGTAATGTAAATGACTTGAAGCAATAAAGAAACAAACTACAATGCACGATGATTTATAGTGGTTCGGCCTAGCAAGATCTCACTTATCTTGCCCCTACTTCCACTCCTCAAGTATCCACTCGAGAGTTCTACTTCACTAGTAAATGAATCTTCTTTATACCGGTGGAGAAACCTTCACACGTAAACTTACAGTCTTTATCGCACCTAAGTTTAAGATGTCTCGTTCTTTACACAGGCACAACTACGCCTTATACACTTCTACACTTGTGGTTATAACACCAACCACACTTTATACAAGTAGATAGATGAATGGGTACAACAATGGTGATAGTGTAGGTAACACTTAACACTTTCACGCAATGTGAAGCCTTGAATGATCAAAGCTTAGAGTTGAGAATTCTCGTGACCGATCTTTATATGAACAAGGATCTATATCACAAGCAAGAGGAGAATAGACAAGATAGATTAGAAGGTTAGATATATACTGAGATTAGAAAGAAGATTAGATAGAAAAGGGGCGAGTGATAAGCTTGGGCAAATGTTCTATTTATAGGCAAGTTGCCATTTCCCACGGAACCCGTTGGACCCTTCATCTTTGGGTCCGCTGGGGTCCGGCAGGTCTGAATTTTATTTCCTATTAAATGTTTGTCCAAGATCACAAGAAACAATTATATCTTGCTTGGTTTGACTTAATAAATCTGACAACATAAGTCAATGTCAACTTATACAATCTATTTTTTATTTTTCTTTTTATGGTTAAATAAGTTGTGTACTTTTATAAAAAGCTTTAGTGTATAAGTTCATGGACTAAGATAACTTATGATGCTTATAGTTCAAACATAAAAATATGTTTGATGTTTTGTCGTTAACAAAACGTTAAATATGATTAAAACATAAATATCGTGTTAGTGCGATATTTGCATTTACAATCTCCCCCTTTTTGTTGAAAACAAAACATTAACTTATTTTTAGTTGGAAATTACACCAACATATAAGTTACTTTAGAAATATGGACTTGTATTTCTCTTCTCCCCCTTTTTGTCGAAAGAAAAAGGGAAGTTTTATGAGAGGAAAAATATTTTGAGAGAGATATTACGTAGTTGAGAAATGAGCAATATAGATAGCAAATGATTTTTCCATGACTCCCCCTCGGTTCATACTCCCCCAAATTTGGAGAATCGGGGGACCATGGATTATGAAAATCCTGCAAGAAAGATGTTAGAGAAGCACACAACATATGTACATGGACATGAATTAGCCCAACAGTTAGCCCAACTATAACACCCCACTTGGATAAGTGGACTGTTACGTGTATTTAAGGCGTGTCATCATAGCATGCAAGGTAAATGTCTTAAAACATTAACTGACCATCAAGGAAATACCGGAATCAAACATCGGTAGTCCAACATAAGCTCAAACATGTAAAAGTAAATACTGAAAGGAAGGACTAAACAATGTCCAAACAAGCAAAGTAATGTATGAAGTGCATAAAATAAGAAGTCTGGATAGCTTCCATCCAAATGAACATACTCCTAGAATCCTAAGAGCGTCCCTGTGTACCTGCCGTTTGGAACATGAAAAGAAACTACGGCTGAGCATAACACCCAGTGAACGGATAAAAGCATGATAAGAAGTACTGAAATGAAACAAATAACCAATACTGAAACTAAAAGACTGAAGAGTAAAATGCAGCGGAAGACCGTGTAAGTCCTGGAAAACCTAGAACATGTTTATAAACTAATTTATAATTTTGAAAACTTATGTTTATATCTGAAACTGTATTTTAATTTGCCAAGAGCACATATAGGTCATGAAGGTAACAACTGGCATGAATACATAGAGGGGTGACCTCATCATGCATTCGAGGGGTGACCTCTAATTATGTAGAAACTAGAAGGGGGGGGGGGTGGATAGTTTCTAGTTCATTTTTTTAGAACATTTCGCATAATTCACTGTGCGCGGTTCTTTAAACATACCCGCGGTTCCTTATCACTAATGAACCGCGTGTCCCTTTAAGGAACCGCCGACAGTGGACGATGCCATTTGTTACTTGTTAAACTTTAACAATCCTTTGTATCAAATTCTCGATCAAGCTTGACTAGATATGAGATGTGTTTAATTGAAAGATAAATACTACAAGTAAGTAAACACACAAACACATCAAATCAAGAGTACATCAAGCAATAGTCTAAACATTAAGCACACGCGTACTAAGCATAATCTTTTCCGCAACTAGGATGTTTAGACTAAGTGATGTACACTTGACCATAATCTAAACATGAAGCACACACGTACTAGGCCTTAGCTTTTCCGCAACTTAGATGTTTACATTATTAGATGCACACAACACACAACAACAATCATGCAACTATAAATACATCTAAAGAGGTAAAGACATAAATTTAAATGAAAGTACCGACGCGATGATTTATAGTGGTTCGGTCACGAAGCTCCTCTTCGCCCTACTCCACTCCTCGAGTACACCTTACTCGAGAGTTACTTCACTAGTCAACAAAACTCCTTTCAAGGCGGAGAAAACCATACACGTCGCTTACACAATTTCCGACACTAAGCTAGATGTCGAGTCCTAATCTTAGGTAGGACCAATCTACACAACGTTGCCCACTTCACCATTTAACGACACAAGGCTAGATGTCGAGTTCTAATTGAAAGGTAGAACCAATCTTCACAATGTTGCCTACTTCACCATTTTACGACACAAGGCTAGATGTCGAGTTCTAATCGAAAGGTAGAACCAATCTTCACGACTCTTCACTTTGAAGCTAAGTGAGAACTTCACTAGACACAACTACATCACTTTATAGTTTAGTGAGAACTCACAAGACGCAACCACATCACTTTATAGTTTAGTGAGAACTCACAACTCTTACCTATTACAACTCAATAAAACACATATCCAAGTGTACACATGTAACTTGGATCTACACAACATAAATCCAAGTATACACATATACAATGGATTTACACAAGACTTAATCCAAGTATTCACAAATACAATGGATTAACACAACTAATCCAAGTATTCACAAATACATTGGATCTACACAATATTGATCCAAGTATATCCATATACATTGGATCTACACAAGATTGATCCAAGTATACACATATATATTGGATCTACATAAGACACAAATAAAAATGATGAACATGATGATCTTCATCAAGACTTCATCTTTAATCACATCACAAATGTGTGAGTGATCTTCTCTTTGCACTTAAGAGGATGAGGAGATTGAAGGAGAGAATCACATCTTAAACAAGATTAATCTAAACTAACTAATCAAGGGTTTAAAGATGTTTTTGAAGAAACTGTGCAAAAAGGGTTGAAAGAAAATCTGGAAATGATCCACTATTTATAGGGCAACATTGCAACGGTCAAAAACACCCGCGGTTCCTTATCAATAAGGAACCGCGGGTTCCTTTAAGGAAACTCCGCGTTGGAGTCCGTGCAAATTTGTCCTTTAGTGGGGATATGCCATCTGGGATAGTTTATACCCTCAAAGGATATTCCTTTGGCATATGGAATATGCCAAATTCATATTTCCATTTTCTTTTTAATAAAACATTTTCTTAAAAATAAAGTTAATTAATATCTTTTCTCACATTTGATTAAATGTGAGTTTTAAGAAAATATTAATCCTTGATCACTTAGTTAGGTTAATGACATGTTTGTACATACCTTGAGTGATTCATGCCGAATGCGATCTTAGAGGTGTCGAGAGGAAAGTATACAAATGTATTCTTGAGTGATTACGAGTACCTTAACATTTTACATAATGTATTGCGAATTATACGTTTGTCATCAACAAAACATAAAGAGATTATATCGACAAAGCATCATAATGTTTGCACTAACAATCTCCCCCTTTTTGATGATGACAAACAAGTAAACCGCAACACATATTAAAATGCATAAGTTACTCGTTTACACTTACTTCTCCCCCTTTTGTCGAATCAAAAAGGTAGTCAATGTCTAGAAGAAGAGAAGAAGCAACGTCGAGAGAGAACACGTCTAAAGAGGTAGTCATCGAAAGCACGTCATTTGAAGAAGAAAAGAATTGACGTCACACGAGCTTGCATACTGATGACGTATAGTCCCCAGCCGGGTCATGAACCCGGCCCACGGGTACTACCCGTATCCGGCCCATCACAGATGGGTGGGATAATGTCATTCAGGCTTATGGGCTTGGATGAACAGTGACCTCACACATGTGTGCGGCCCACGGCCCGGTGCGGCCGACATAGGGTTAGACAGAATCATATTCTGTCTAGGAATAGGTTTACCCCAAAAGGGGAGGATATTCACTACTATAATTAGAAGATAACAATCATTCTAATTCTGATAGTTATCCTTTCCTTGGGGCCGAAGTATCAGTGGCAGCCCACTAGGGTTCCACTGCCTATAAAAGGAACCCCCAAGGGTTCCACAAAGGTATTACGTTCTATACTCTCAACTCACATAAACCCTAACCGATTACTTACTCTCACGCCGGAGTCTAATCGCGGGAAACATTCCCACGGTAAGCCTAACGCGTGTTGTTTAGTGTGCAGGATCCCAACCAAACGATTCACTTGGTGCAGGAGCCGGAGCCCAGCCAACCCGAATTAAGCCTAATTCGGGTCTAAGCAAGGATCACCCAACTTTTGCATCAACAAGTTGGCGCCATCCGTGGGACCCATTACACTAAGCTAGAACAAAACCTCATTCTGAATTTCCAATGACGAAGGGGCATCCTCAAGCCAATCCCAGGAATACGAATCCTGGAAATCGGAAGTCCCATGGGGAAGGGATACTCATCCCCAATCAATCACCTAGCCGCCTTGCAGGCGGACCTGGTAACCGTGGCGGCTTTTAGCCCTTGGGGGTGACGAGCACGATCTCCATGACACCCCCACCTACTTCAACCCTGGACAACCCTGACCCAGGGAGTGCGCCCAACCCTCCTAACAAGGAGCCGCGCAGACCATCGGCGGAGGAGGAAGTAGAGGTCCTACCACTCAGCGAGGAGGATCTTACTCGAGTTCTCACGCAGAACTTCGATAGGATCGTCCCGGGGATCGCATCAAGGTTGAATCTGGGGAGGAACCTCCAATCCAGACTCAACTTTGGTGACACCGGACCAATCACCTCTTCCCAAAATCAGAGGAAAAGGAGAGCTCAGCCTCAGGAGCAGAGCATCTTTGAGGAAACCCCTCAACCCAGGAATGTGTTTGAGCGCATAGGAGATCGCCTCATACAGGAACTAATGCAGTCTCGAGAAGGAGGAGATAAGTCTGATGGTTCACCCGAGCGGCCAGATCGAGAGCTGGCCAGAACCACTCGTCGCACGAGCGTGTGGGACAGGATGAACACTGGGAAAAAGGCTCCTGGTTCATCCCAAAAAAGTGGTCCCTACCCAAAGGATGGGGCACCACCGCCGTCTCCAGACCCGTCAGGAGAGGACTCAGATGACCATCCGCCTAAGCGTCGCCGACCTAGGCGCACCCCTCCAGCACCACCAAACAATGATGAGTATTATGGTGGCCCTTATTATCGAGATACAGAAGCGGAGGATCTTTCGCGCCCATGGTGTGAACCATGGGATGACCCTAGGCTCACCCGGCCATGGGCGGATCCCAGGGAAGACCCGTTCACCCTCCGCATACGGAACTATTCTGAGGACACTAAACGTCGCATGCCGGCGTGTGTCAAGACCTATGATGGGACTGGTGATCCGGATGATCACCTTAAAATATTTGATACGCAGGCTAAAATTGAGCGATGGCCCATGCCTATATGATGCCAAATGTTCAATTCAACTTTGATCAGAAATTCCCGTGACTGGTTTGAGGGACTCCCTCCACGGAGCATTGATAGTTTCACGGAACTACGCACTGCGTTCAAGAACAATTATACTCAGAGGAAGAAGTATAATAGGGATCCGGTCTCATTGGCAACTGTCAAACAACGGCCGGGGGAGTCCACAGAAGCCTTCACTAAACGCTTCAATGATGAGTGCACGCGCACAAAAACAATGCCGGAGCTCCTGAAAATATCTGACTACATGCACGCCATAACAGACAGGGAGTTGATCAGGCGCCTCAATGACAAGCGTCCAGAGAGATATGATGACCTCATGGAAAGGGTCAGAAATTTCATAGAAGGAGAAACAGCTGTTGCCGCGGCCTACCCATCCAGAGGAAATGGGTACCGGTCAAATGACCAGTCTCGGAGACAGTCGGGCGGTCAAGGCAATCAGAACAATAGCAAGGGCTCAGACTATAAGAGCCAGAACAAAGGAGGACGACCGGACGATAAGTTTACCCCCCTATAGATGTCCTACCCGGGAGATCTTGCTGACGGAAGGGGCAATTTTTCCAAGGCCTCCCCCAATGACAACTCCACCGGAACGTCGACAAGGAAATCGCTTCTGCGAGTTCCATAATGACAAGGGCCATGGTACGGAGGAATGTATCCATCTCAAGAAGCACATCGAGTCACTGATCAAATCAGGTAAACTCAAGCACTTAGTTAAGGATTGGAAAGATGGAAAAGACAACAAGAAGTATGATAAGAAGGATCCCCAAAAGGACAAACCTTCGACCATATACATGATCCAATCCAGACAGCGCCGCACGAGGCAGAAAGTTGGCCAAAAATTTTCACGCGACAGGGAAATTTCATTCCCTCCCATCACAGCAAGCGATGTGATTGATGCGCCCCTCACTATTGAGATAAGCATTGGAACACACAATGTTCGTCACATGTATGTGGATGGAGGGTCGTCAGCAGAGGTACTGTATGAACACTGTTTCGTGCAGTTATGCCCATAAATAAGAAGCCAATTAGTACCGGCCACGTCGCCGCTCACTGGCTTTAGTGGAGACACTATCTGGCCGATAGGGCAACTACGTCTGCTTGTAACCATTGGGAATGAGGAACACTCCACTACGGCGTGGATGAACTTCATGGTGATACGCTCACATTCTCCGTACAATGGGATCATAGGCAGACCAGGTATTTTGGCTATACGGGCGGTACCCTCCATGACACACGGAATGATCAAATTCCCTGTGGAGGGAGGAATCGTCACCATTTACAACACAATCGTACCAGCATCCGAATGTCATACCGTGAAAGCACCGGCTCCACCTGTTCCACCCAAGGATGGATCACCACCTCCCAATTGGAAGGTGGCAATTCATCCTGACTATCCGGAACAGGAGGTATCTATAGGAGGGGCACTCTCGGATAACGGAAAGAGGGCCATGTGCTCGTTGTTAAGTGCAAACCTAGATATATTCGCATGGGAGCCAAAGCATATGACAGGCGTGCCAAGGGCGATAGCAGAACATAAGCTCCAGATCCGCCAGGGGTACCAACCTGTCAAGCAAAAGAAGCGCGACCAGGCGCCTGAGCGCAGTCGAGTAATATTGGAGGAAGTACGGAAACTAGTGGACGCAGGTATCATGCGCGAGGTATACTACCACGAGTGGTTATCCAATCCGGTCATGGTCAAAAAACATGACGGAAGTTGGCGCATGTGTGTGGATTTTACGGATCTAAACAAGGCCTGTCCACAGGATTGTTACCCGTTACCGGAAATCGACTGGAAGGTGGAATCCCTATGTGGGTATCCTTTTAAATGCTTCTTGGACGCATATAAAGGATATCACCAGATCCAGATGGCGGAGGAGGATGCAGAAAAAACGGCGTTCCATACGAGCCAGGGCGTATATTGCTATACGAAAATGCCGTTTGGACTGAAGAACGCCGGTGCTACATATCAACGGCTTGTGGACAAAGCTTTTGAATCACATATAGGCCGCAACTTGGAAGTCTATGTGGATGACTTGGTTATAAAAAGTCATACGGAGGAGGCACTTCTCCGGGATGTCCAAGAGACATTCGACACACTGAGAAGGATTAACATGAAGCTAAATCCAAAGAAATGTACGTTTGGGGCAACAGAGGGAATGTTCCTTGGATATTTGATTGATCTAGACGGCATCAAAACTTGCCCAGAGAAGACGGACGCAGTGATACAACTGCCATCCCCTCAGACACGGAAGGAGGTGCAATCCTTAAATGGGAAACTAGCCGGGCTGAATAGGTTCCTATCTAAATCCGCAGAGAAGTCATTACCCCTATTTAAGACACTCAAGAAGTGCATTAGGAAGGGAGGCTTCCGGTGGACAAAGGAAGCCGAGGAAGCTTTCGGCCAACTCAAGCATCATCTTGCATTTCTCCCTATGCTAGTAGCTCCCCGGCCAGAGGAGGAACTCATTATGTATCTCTCAGCCACTCATGGCGCAATAAGCACGGTACTCATGACAGATAGAGATACAGTGTAAACTCCGGTCTACTTTATAAGTAGAACACTACAAGGGCCGGAGCTGAATTACTCCTCTATGGAAAAATTGGTGTTAGCACTAGTGTTTGCTACAAAGCGGCTGCGCCGGTACTTGCAGGCGCACACAATTGTAGTCATTACGGATCAGCCAATCAAGCAGGTTATTTCTAGACAGGACGTGGCAGGGAGGCTACAAAAATGGAGCATCTTATTGGGGGAGCACAATATATCTTATAGGCCAAGGACGGCTGTGAAAGGCCAGATCTTGGCAGATTTCCTGATCGAGAAGCCGGATGAGGAAGGGCCAATCGTTAAACAAGACGAGACTCCAACAGAACCATGGGTGTTATTCACGGACGGATCTTCGTGTACGGACGGGTCCGGAGCTGGTCTCATCCTCACAAATCCGGAAGGAATGGAATTCACGTACGCCCTCCGTTTTGAGTTCACGGCTACCAACAACGAAGCGGAATATGAAGCATTAATTGCGGGTTTAAAAATCGCCGCTAGAATGGGATTCCGCAACCTTGAGGCCTACGTGGACTCACGGCTTGTCGCGAACCATATTCTAGGTGGATATGTGGCCAAGGAGGACAACATGGTCAGGTACTTGGAAAAAGTCAAGTCACTGATCGCGGCTTTCAGTAAGTTTTCCATCAAACAGGTGCCAAGAGGCGAGAACAAGAAGGCGGACGCTCTTAGCAAGATCGCATCCACAAGCTTCGCTCACTTGTCTAAACAAGTCTTGGTGGAAATACTCAAGGAGAAATCTATAACGGAAGGGGAGGTCGCTACTATAGTCGAGGAGGATGGACCTACATGGATGACCCCGATTATCAACTATTTGACTAGTGAGACCCTTCAAGACGAGGAAAAAGCAGCGCGGCGCATCAGGAGGAAGTCGCAACACTTCGAACTTCGGGAAGGCATCCTTTACAAGCGCTCTTTCTTGCAGCCGTGGCTGCGGTGTGTCGGACCACGACAGACCGCTTACGTAATCAATGACATACATGAAGGGTTGTGCGGCATGCATGCAGGTCCATGATCCGTGGTAGCTAGAGCCTTACGGACAGGATATTATTGGCCTACCATGCACAGAGACGCGCGCGACATGATTCGCAAGTGTAGTGATTGCCAAGTGCATAGGCCAGTGCCGCGGCACCCGCAGCAGGAGCTTACATCTATCACGTCCCCATGGCCATTCTATAAGTGGGGAATCGACATTGCAGGACCATTTCCTGTAGCTGCGGGGGGAGTTAAATTCTTGATTGTCGCGATGGACTACTTCACACGATGGATAGAGGCCAAGGCAGTCAAGTCTATCACAGGCAAACAAGTTAAAAAGTTTGTTTGGGAACATATTGTGTGCCGTTTTGGTCTACCAGGAGAAATCATCTTGGAAAATGGTAAGCAGTTCACGGACAATCCATTCAAAGACTAGTGTGCATCATTGAACATCAAACGGTGCTTCGCATCTGTTAAGCATCCGCAGACAAATGGCCTCGTCGAACGAGCAAATAGAAGCTTGGGAAATGACATCAAGGCGCGTTTGGATGAACGAAGTGCCAAATGGGTCGATGAGTTACCACATGTGCTATGGGCGCACAGGACTATGATCAAAACAACCAACGGAGATACACCGTTTGCATTGGCTTACGGCACTGAAGCTGTTATACCAGCAGAAATAGGAATGCCTACCATCCGCACGGCGGAGGTTAATGTCGTCACGAACGACGAGCAGCTGCGAATCAACCTGGATCTGTTGGAAGAAAAAAGGGAGATAGCAGCCATCAATGAGGCTAAGTCCAAGGCTAAAATGAAAGCTTATTATGACGCCAAGGTCAAGGGTGTTTCTTTTCGACCGGGAGACTATGTCTATCGTGCTAATGAAGCGAGTCGAGCAGAGAATACAGGAAAACTGGGCCCTAAGTGGGAAGGACCGTATGAAGTCACGGAGGCCTTGGGACGAGGCGCACACAAGTTACGTGACATGGATGGCCGCGACCTAGAGCGCACATGGAACATCTCCAATCTCAAAAGGTGCTATCTTTGAAAGCTACGGCTTCCGCATGGGTGCTTCGCTATATGTGGCTTTAATGAAGAACCATGCGGTTTATCTGTTTTTCTTATGTTTTGTTTAGTTTCCTTTCTTGTTTTCTAGGACTTGTCATTATTGTTCAAACAAAACATGTAAACGTTTTAATAAAATGCCGTGGCGCCTAGCTAGCTCCACGGCTTGTTTCGTGCAAATCATTTTTTAGACTTTCTGTTAGTAATATGCATCTTTTAGTTGTTATTATAATATGCCATGTTTATTCGTATGCATTCATTCAAATTACTGTACATGTACTATACGCCTCCAGGAGGGGTAAGAGGATTAAGTGAACCTACTAATTCAACTTGCCGCGTAAGAGGGATGCAACCCCAGCCGCACGGATCATGTATCCTTACTGGACACCTTGCTCACAAGACGTTGTGGTAAGTTTCATATGCCGTAGTCACACAGTGCTTCACATAGTAAAGACGCACGTCGCATGTCTAGTAAATTATAGGCTTGTATGTATTTTCCTATTTTGTGTGTAAGACGTGACGTATCATGCAGTATTGGTATACAATACTCAACACAATCAAAATACATAAGTTTCCAAATAAATAACAAAAATGGCCGTGGTCATCACGGACTTACATACAAAATGCACATGTTTTAGCCGTGTACATACACGGACGAATAGAAACAATAAATATTCAGCGGTTACAAACCAGAGTTGTATAAAATGGATCATAAAGTAGAAGCACCCTACATAGGGGGGAGAAGCTTACCTATCTCCACTTGTTCCTCGACCAAGCATGACAACCACTCATTACTTTCCTTCCGCTTCCGGGCTTGAGCAGCGTTCCTCTCCAGCACCCCACTTAAGGGTTCTTCATCGAGCACGATCCTGGTTACATCCTCATAGATGGGAAGCGTCAGGTGGCTGGGCGATGGGGTGAAGGAGGCACGAGAATGACTCTCATCTTTGGAGAACGCACTAAGACTTAGCTTTTCCATGATTTCCATGTTTGATGCATCTTTTGTGGCCTCCAGCTCAGCCAAGAATGGATAATGCAAGTCTCGCATTGCGGCCATAGAAGCAGCCATCTTGTTAGCCGCTTCAGGGTTAAAAAAAGCATGTTTGGTGAAGTTCTCCCTTTTCTTGATCAGCTCTACGGCCTGGACCATTCCCTCATGACGTCCGTGGTCAATGCCATCGGACACAAGACTTGCAAACTGTTGCACAAATTCGGGGGCCTCTAATACCTTGGTGACGGCCAAGCGTGCTCCATGCCCTACCATCCACCTGCGGCCGGAAATAGCCGCTAGTAGTTGAGGGCATAGCACGTCATCGCGCTCGGCGGTGAGGGCATCGATCATCACATCTTTTTGGGCAAACGCCTCTTTCAGCTCCTTGGTGACAGCCCTCTCAGCAGCAAGTTCCTCTTGTACCTTCTCCATGCTTTGAATTGCCATGTGCGCGTCTTCTAGTTTCTTGTTAAGCACGGATACCTGGCTGGAGGAAGACTTGGCAGACGCCTCCGCTGTGGCTACTTATATGAGATTAATTGTTAGAATATATTTCTTTTAGAAAAAGGGTGGTGCGGCACGGATATGTACCTTGGTTGTCGCGGCATCTAGTTTTGACTCGAGGTTGGCCACTTGTTGGTCATACTCATTCGCGCGGGCCGATTGCTTTTTTATGGTCGCCTCGGCACTAGCAAGTTAGGACTGGAGGGATGCAATTTGAGCTTCATTGTCTACGATCATTTTCTCCCTCCGTCCAACCTTCCTCTTAAGAGACTCCACATGCCCAAGTGCGGCTTCAAATCTTACTCCCATCGAGGTGCCCATTGCCATTTGGTGTACCAAAGCACCGTTGTACTCATCCGCCAAGTCCGCATGGCTGAGCGCATTCACTTCTCGCACTAAACCTGGTGGTATGCAGTTGTTGAGGTACTCCCGGCATTCCTCGGCGTCTCTCATTCGTGATGCAGTGGTGATATTCCAGATGGGGTTGAACGATTGAGGGGGGCCGGACGTCGGGAGGTCTTGGGAGGCTGTGGGAGAACCTTCTTCAAATACGAGGCCGGACTTCGTGGCGGCCGTGTGAAGCATGGGGTTTCTTTCCACTTCTTTTTCTTTTCCCTTCTCCATTTGGGTGTCAGGAGGAGGCGCGACACCAGTTTGTTCATCCCTGTGAAACAAGCATTTGGATACATATTAAGTGTTGCTTAAAGGGAATTTGTCATTCTTACGTGTTAGGATGGAGTCTTACATGTCATTTCTTGCTAATTCTGATGTGGTTGGGGCAATCTGAGTGACTGGATCGACATGTGCGGCCCGGATCGTCTCGGAAGCCTGAGTGGTGCTCCCAACAGATTGGTACAAGGGGTGGTCTTCTCGAAGTTTCTTGGGAGGGGCGTTGTGTTCGCCAATCTCGGTTGAAGCAGCTCTCCTTACTCGTTTGTTTCTTTTACGGGTACGCCTGGCGACAGGCTGAGCTGTTGCTTCTTCAGTCTCCTCCTCGACTTCTTTTTCCACTTCTTCCTCTTCCTCCTCATTGATTTGTTTTACTTCTTCATCATCATCGCCCATCATCCGGCTAAGGCTGGAGGTGGTTAAGTCAATATTATCTCCCTGCTCTTCCCCATGTGGTTAGGAGGGCCCAACTCCTCCTTCACGCATCCTGTTATCACCGCCCTCGTTGTCTCCTTGCTCTTCCTCGTCCGAGTGGGGATCCGGCACGGCTTCAAGAGCAACCGTCACGTTTCGGGTATGCTCAAGAAGGGGTAGTTCATTCTCACGGAGGGGACGGGAGCCCTCCGGTACGAGCTTCGGGTCGCCCTGGCGTAGAAGTCCAAAGAAGTTCATTTCTGCCCACCAAAAACAAAATATGTTAGCCATTTAAAAAGTGACTGAATAAGTTTTTTGTGTACGGATGTTAGCCTACCTTCACCCTGCCTTCTCCAAAACACAGGATATCTGTTGGACGGGCCAAAACGGCTAATCCCTAGCAAACATAGAAATGACTCGGGAAGATTTCTATGGAACCCGGTCCTATTCAGATCTAATTCTTGGGAATGTCGGGGGTTATATGTACTAGTGTGCGGCTTGGGGTCGTGGGATATCCTATGTCTAAAGGTATAATCAGCCGGCCATACTACTGCGTCAATGAAAAAGTAGTGGTCATACCAGTTTTTCAGCGAATCCATTGGCTTATTATGAGACTGGGGACTGTTAGGGGATCGTTTCTTAAAGGATGCCCAACCATTTACTAGGTTGGGGATATAAAAAAGCCGGAATAGTTCTACGGTTGGGGGGATTCTTCTAGCACGACAGAGGATCTCGAATTGACTAATCTTACAGGCGCATATACAGTGAAGCTGACTAATATGTACATCATAATATCCTAACAGATCTATGAGGAAACGGGTGAATGGAATGCGGTAATTGGCCGCATCAAAAAGGCGAGTGTACAGGCCAATCTTACCCACCGGAGCCTCAGTTATGAGGTCTCCGGCGCCAGGAAGTGAGGGGTGTAGGTTGGTAGGGATGAAATAGTTTGTACAAAAGTGATTTAGTTGGTCCTGGGTCATTACATTAAGCACGGATCCAATGGTAGGGTTGTTTCTGTGAGCCATTACTAAATAAAAATGTAAGGGTGTGGTGTTCTAACCTGCGGATGAAGGGATCCATGCGTAATTGATTCGAGCTAATAAGAAAGCTTTAATGGCAGAAATGGAGATAATAACTGTGTGTTTCACACAGCCGTAGGGGTGGCTTATTTATAGGGTTGCCTCGTGGGTCATGGCCTGTTGGATGTGTGACACGTGTTTGCCACTATTCTTGATCGTGTGGTTAGGGGGCAAGTGGCAAGTGAAACGTCAGGCGGGACCCACGGGTCACTTCTGACTCAAACGTTTGCACTGCTCGAGGCTCTGACTGTTTGCACTTTTGTCAGTCAACATGCCAGGTGAACAATTATTTATGTCGGGATATACGGCTCTTACGTAAGACTTGTCATTTAATGCTATATTTAATTTGTCTCGGTCGCCATGTGCGGTTGAGGTAATAATGGAATAATTTCCTAAGTCAGGTTGCCATGTGCGGCCAACACAAATTCTTGGACAACTTATCATTCCCTATTTTTTCTTGGTACGTCCAGGGAGCATCTTGGTAGTCTAGAGGTTACGCCTATGGTTGTAACAACTAGACTGGGGGGACATGATGACGTATAGTCCCCAGCCGGGTCATGAACCTGGCCCACGGGTACTACCCGTATCCGGCCCATCACAGATGGGTGGGATAATGTCATTCAGGCTTATGGGCTTGGATGAACAGTGACCGCACACATGTGTGCGGCCCACGGCCCGGTGCGGCCGACATAGGGTTAGACAGAATCATATTCTGTCTAGGAATAGGTTTACCCCAAAAGGGGAGGATATTCACTACTATAATTAGAAGATAACAATCATTCTAATTCTGATAGTTATCCTTTCCTTGGGGCCGAAGTATCAGTGGCAGCCCACTAGGGTTCCACTGCCTTTAAAAGGAACCCCCAAGGGTTCCACAAAGGTATTACGTTCTATACTCTCAACTCACATAAACCCTAACCGATTACTTACTCTCACGCCGGAGTCTAATCGTGGGAAACATTCCCACGGTAAGCCTAACGCGTGTTGTTTAGTGTGCAGGATCCCAACCAAACGATTCACTTGGTGTAGGAGCCGGAGCCCAGCCAACCCGAATTAAGCCTAATTCGGGTCTAAGCAAGGATCACCCAACTTTTGCATCAACACATACGAAAGGTAGTCTTCATTTGTAAAAGAGGAGGATCGACTTCGAGAGAACATGCATCCAAAAATCTAATCATCCATTGTGGTTGTCGTTTGAGAGGTGAGAATCCAAACCATAAACCCATCATACAAAAATATTGAGCTTGCGTCATCCTAGTGAAGTCTTCAATCCCCATAGGTTAACCAACTCCAAGCATAATAATATGCTTATCTACGAGTGTCCAAAATGCATTACTTGCAAGATGTTCTATGAATGCAATTTGAGTGAGTCAACGATCGCAAATATAATGACTTGAACTCTTTCAAATGCTCCCCCTTGATATGAGCTCCCCCTTGCTTGAGGCACCAACAAAGCAAGAATAGTGACGAGCTACAAAATTGGGTTAGAAGTGTCCTACAAAACAAAGTTAGTGGACAAGAGCATATGCATAATGAGATGTCACCCAAACGGAGTTAGCTTTAAACAACTCGAGTAAAAAAAAGAGGGACTCGAGAGAAAGCTAAAACAATCTTAACTTTTAGAAGTGTAAAAAATATGACAAGTTAAGAAAAATAAGAGGGCTATTAGAAAGAAAATAGAACCCAACTTATTTTGGTGACACCAAAAAAATATATAAAGAGGACTAAGAGAGAAAAGAGATGTCCAATTTAAGAGAAAAATATTGTCGAGAGAACATACTCCACTTTTAATATTTTGGCAAGAAATACCAAATCAAAGAGAGTATGACAATGACAAAAAAAAAGATCCCATATAGTCGAAAAGAGAGGAAGAATGACTATGATGGAAAAAGAAAACGAGGATGATAAACAAGTCGTTTGCAAAAACAATGACAAGCATTGGAGAAATAAGTGTGCACGCGATGCTGTCAATCCAAAAAAAAAACAAAGGAGAGGATCTTGACAAGATCAATTCACAATTGTTGAAATAGAGGTAGAAAAGAAACATCCATACCAATTGTAATATGTCAAAGGGTAAAAAGCTTAGAATTTTTGGAATCACCCAAGAAAATTCAAGATTCAACCATCAACTCTCAAAAAAACAAGGAGGGGATTTTGAGGAAATCAATTCAAAATTGTTGGAATAGAGGTAGAAAAGAAACATCCAAGAATTTGAAAATATCACCTCAAGGGGTTAAAAACTTAGAATTGATGGAATCACCCATACTAATTGTAAATTTTAACCGCAATCAACTCTCAACAAAGAAGAACAAAAATATCTCAACCAAGAGACATTTTTGAACAAAAAAAAAGAAAACCAAAAGCGGATAAATCGACGCTTTAAAAAAATATTCTGGATATAAGACATTATAGGCAAGGATGCTTATGAATGTCGACACCAAATGGTGTTTAGCATACGATAAACTACATGCTCAAAGTTTCATAGCTCTTCTCAATCATTATGAATGTTCAAAGAACAATTACATGATGAGGAAAGGGTGAGGCTCGACTCAACTTAGTTTAGAATGAATAGAAGAAAGTGACTCGACTTAGAAGAGCATGATTAAAATGAATTGATGGAGACTCAACAAAGAAGTTAAGGATAACTTCACAAAACGAGAGAAGAAACTCAAAAAAGAAGAAAAGAGGGAATCTTCAAGAAAACTCGTCAAAAGAGAAAAAGACCAAAACGAACAAGGGACTCAATGGCCGCGGTTCGTTAAATAGGTCCATGGTTCGTTATCAATAATGAGACCCAAGGTTATTTGAGGAACCGTGGACATTGGGTGTCCAAAAACGATTATCGACTCAAAGGAAAATCATTTGGTCAAACAATTTAACATAAGATGCTAAAAGGCTTGAAATTCAATGCTTTGGATATGACTTTTAACAATTGAAATTGCAAGTTAAAATTGCTTGAATATTTCAAAAGAAATATTTTAAGTTGTCAATCTTACTAGGAGACGAACTAGATATAAATCAAACCTTCCTTGACAACCGAGTGAGAAAATAAAAAGAAAAGAAAGATCACAAGAATAACGAGATCCAAGACCCAAAGACAAATCATGTTGAAAAACATGAAAGGAAATACAGGAGAGTAAAGATCATACAAAAATGTATGAAACACAAGGCTAAGACTTAAGCATAATTTTAATCCTAGTTACACTAGAAATCTAAGATTTGCTTAAATTGGGTGTCTTATTAATAAGCAATGCACATGCTTAATTATAAGACAAGGTGATGGGTGATGTGGGTGGTGGAGGATGTGGTATGTTATCCAAAGGTGAGATGGGTGAAGTGGGTTAATTTGGTGGGGTAAAAGGTGAAGTCACCAAGGGTTCAACAAAGTCATTCTCAAAGGAAATGCTTTGGATAGGTTGAGGTTGAGTAGTCACATCTAAGAGAGTACTAGGAGTGAAGGGTGAGGTTAACTCATTCATTCTAGATTGGAATGAAGAGGAGGTATAACCATGTGAATGGTTGGTACCATGGGTTGAAGTAGTCTTGCATGGTGCAAGAGGTGGTGAGGGTGATGAAGAGATGAGAATGGGCACAATCTCATTCTTAGGTGTGGCAAAAGGTGAAGAGTTAAGTTTGGGCAACTTAATCTTGATTTTGAGGTTCTTCTTTGAAGAGGAGGTTTTGGGTGATTTTGAGGTTCTTGTAGAAACCATGGTTGTAATGAAGGGTAAATATGAGTGGTTTGAAGTGTGAAGAACATGGTTAACAAGGAGGGTTTAAAAGGATGAGGGGGTGATAAAAGTTTTGAAACAAAGATTCCAAAGGGTGTTGGAACAATTGGGAAGTTTCAAAAAACCCGAATTTGAGAGCTTCTACCCACGGTTCTTTATCTCCACCGGCGGTTCCATATTGATATGGAGCCGCGGTCTATTTAAAGAACCGCCTACAGAGGCTTGGTTTAGGTGGTGAATGGAGGATTTTCCAATTCAGCAAATCCTAATGTTCTAGTCTAACTTATCATAAAGTCATGCTTAAGAGAAATAAAAACTAGAACACACACAAAGGAAAAATACATAGGTTCAATTAGCACGTAGGAAGAAAGTTAAGAGAAACCTAATGGCTACAAAAGAAAAAAACTCATAATGACATACAAAGTTCATCTATGTAAGCTATCATTAGTCATAATTAGGAAGAGCCATTTAATCAATTTTGAGACTGAGTATGAGACTATCACTAGAGATGCTCAATTACGGCTAATCATAACCATTTTTACGATTTATACACCAACTCAACTTCTCACATGAAGTAATTTAACCGTTAGGTCAAATGGACTTTCTAGTGCAATAGGTTCTCTAGTAGTCATTCTCATGTTAGAAAAAATGTGATTCCTACATTTGCTAATGTAGTGTAACAAGGATGAAACTTGCATGACGACACAATGCACAACCTAATGAGGGTTCAGAATGCACCATTGCAAATCTTGTCAAAAAAGTCTAGTTAAGGTTATTTACCTTAATAGAATTTGAGGCCAATAACTTTGAAGTGTATAAACAATGTTTACACAAAACAAAGAAACACTTTTGATTGGTCTTTCGGAAATGACACATTTACAGATTGCATTGCAATGTAAATTACTTGAGTATTTCGGATGAAACATCCAAGTTGTCAAACCGACTCCATTGTGCATTATAAGCAATTATTAAACAAAACATGTCTAATAATTTGAACAAGTAGATTCAATATACCATCGACAACACAAGTGTGAGTTATGATCCGATGTATATTATTGATAGTCCACATTTATGTCTACACTAAAAACATGACAATTAGATTCGATAATGATATCAATCATAATTTGAATAATGAATTGATATATATTTGAAATCTTTCTTGATTCCCACTAACACTCCTTTTAGAGAAAATAGCTAAGATTTTCAAAGGGTGTTTCATGTTTTATACTGAGACATTAATCTACTTGAACTAATAAGACAATGATCGAGTAAGACGACCCACATCAAAAGATTTGACAAGCTCACAAAGCTTTCAAACCTGAGAGTGTTAATAAACATAACGAGGTGTACAAGATGTTTATATAACATATGTAAACCTAGAGATGTTGATCCTATATGCAATGCACAAATAATGTTGCAACCAAAATGCAAGAAATCTAGCATACATCCTAATTAGGAAAAACTAGATACTAACAAATACCAAGCAAGGCACAAGAGACTAGACATATAAGTAATACAACTAAAAATAGCAAGGAACACTTAATAATGTCTACATATAATAATAACATATAAGGAAACACGCACAAACAATTATCTTAACACATAAAAGCATTCGTCTATGTTTTGAGTGTTAGATACACCAAAGTATTCATAGCTTGATTTTAATTGAAAATAGTCTTTGACCCATTTAAAATTTAATTAAGTTTAACACTTTGTAAATATATCAATTTTCAAAGATATATCACCAAGAGATGTCCAACTTAATAGAAAAGAGTAAAACACAAGTTTTACGACAAACCGACGCTCAATACTTTGGACAAAGTATGGAACTTAGAAACCATCCAAATTTTAAAGTTTGAATAAAGGTTTGGAAGCATTTTTAATTTAAAGAAAATTAAATTACGTTCGAATGACGGGTGGCACGACTTCTACGGACTTACGGTTGATTTTATATGATTTTTCAAAGTTTTCAAAAATCTGTGTCGGACTGACGACGGTTCCTTATTGATAAGGAACCGTGGGGAATAGATAAAGAACCGCGTCTAGAGGACAAAAATGAGGTTTTTGGCCAAAATCATTTGGTAACTTTTTGGAAGGACTTAGGACTCTAAAAAATCATCTTAGACACATAAAACTCGTATTTTAGAGTTAATTATGACAAAAAAGATTTTTATACTTCCAAACATGAAAAGATTTAATTCAAGCTATTATACAAAGTTTATTTAACACCAAAACTTGTACGAATGAAACACCAAAACACATTTCATAAGTAATCACTCTTCATGAACAATTTGATACAAAGATCGTCTCTATTTTTAAAAACCGTTTTCATTTTAAAAACCATTTGTTTTGAAAAAGAGAGCAAAGATCGATCCAAGCTTTAAAGTACAATATACTTCAAAGATCTTGAATAACCTCGCTCTGATACCTATTGTAGAAACTAGAGGGGGGGGGGGGGTTGAATAGTTTCTAGTTCATTTTTTAGAACAGTTCGCATAATTCACTGTGCGCGGTTCTTTAAACATACCTACGGTTCCTTATCACTAATGAACCGCGTGTCCCTTTAAGGAACCGCCGATAGTGGACGATGCCATTTGTTACTTGTTAAACTTTAACAATCCTTTGTATCAAATTCTCGATCAAGCTTGACTAGATATGAGATGTGTTTGATTGAAAGATAAATACTACAAGTAAGTAAACACACAAACACATCAAATCAGGAGTACATCAAGCAATAGTCTAAACATTAAGCACACACGTACTAAGCATAAGCTTTTCCGAAACTAGGATGTTTAGACTAAGTGATGTACACTTGACCATAATCTAAACATGAAACACACACGTACTAGGCCTTAGCTTTTCCGCAACTTAGATGTTTAGATTATGAGATGCACACAACACACAACAACAATCATGCAACTATAAATACATCTAAAGAGGTAAAGACATAAATGTAAATGAAAGTACCGACGCAATGATTTATAGTGGTTCGGTCACGAAGCTCCTCTTCGCCATACTCCACTCCTCGAGTACACCTTACTCGAGAGTTACTTCACTAGTCAACAAAACTCCTTTCAAGGCGGAGAAAACCATACACGTCGCTTACACAATTTCCGACACTAAGCTAGATGTCGAGTCCTAATCTTAGATAGGACCAATCTACACAACGTTGCCCACTTCACCATTTAATGACACAAGGCTAGATGTCGAGTTCTAATCGAAAGGTAGAACCAATCTTCACAACGTTGCCTACTTCACCATTTTACGACACAAGGCTAGATGTCGAGTTCTAATCGAAAGGTAGAACCAATATTCACGACTCTTCACTTTGAAGCTAAGTGAGAACTTCACTAGACACAACTACATCACTTTATAGTTTAGTGAGAACTCACAAGACATAACCACATCACTTTATAGTTTAGTGAGAACTCACAACTCTTACCTATTGCAACTCAATAAAACACATATCCAAGTGTACACATGTAACTTAGATCTACACAACATAAATCCAAGTATATACATATACAATGGATTACACAAGACTTAATCCAAGTATTCACAAATACAATGGATTAACACAACTAATCCAAGTATTCACAAATACATTGGATCTACACCATATTGATCCAAGTATACCCATATACATTGGATCTACACAATATTGATCCAAGTATACACATATACATTGGATCTACACAAGACACAAATAAAAATGATGAACATGATGATCTTCATCAAGACTTTATCTTTAATCACATCACAAATGTGTGAGTGATCTTCTCTTTGCACTTAAGAGGATGAGGAGATTGAAGGAGAGAATCACATCTTAAACAAGATTAATCTAAACTTACTAATCAAGGGTTTAAAGATGTTTTTGAAGAAACTGTGCAAAAAGGGTTGAAAGAAAATCTAGAAATGATCCACTATTTATAGGGCAACATTTCAACGGTAAAAAACACCCGCGGTTCCTTATCTCTACCCGCGGTTACTTATCAATAAGGAATCGCGGGTTCCTTTAAGGAACCTCCGCGTTGGAGTCCGTGCAAATTTGTCCTTTAGTGGCGATATGCCATCTGGGGTAGTTTATACCCTCAAAGGATATTCCTTTGGCATATGGAATATGCCAAATTCAAATTTCCATTTTCTTTTTAATAAAACATTTTCTTAAAAATAAAGTTAATTAAAATCTTTTGTCACATTTGATTAAATGTGAGTTTTAAGAAAATATTAATCCTTGATCACTTAGTTAGGTTAATGACATGTTTGTACATACCTTGAGTGATTCATGCCGAATGCGATCTTGGAGGTGTCGAGAGAAGTATAAAAATGTATTCTTAAGTGATTACGAGTACCTTAACATTTTACATAATGTATTGCGAATTATACGTTTGTCATCAACAAAACATAAAAAGATTATATCGACAAAGCATCGTAATGTTTGCACTAACAAATTATACTGGTCTAAATAGGAGGGATCAATTCCTTGTGAAGGATGTAGAGAACACACCACATTCACCTGATAACTGTAAGCTGTAAACTAGGATGCACCTATACGTCCCACATGATAATACTGATAATGGCCAACTGAAACTGAAGGGACGCCACGAGAAATCAGCCCCTCGTAGAGGAGTCTTAACACCGGTGCCTCAAGTGTTATGGTTACGGTACCTGTGTAACTAGATGACATGGTCATGCATGTATATAACTCATGCATTTTAAAATAAACATAAGTATTACTGAAAAGCTGAGTAATATAAAAGTACTGGGGAAAACAGATGGCTGCAAATGGGGTGTCCTAATCACGCATACCAAGGAAATGTCTATACTAAAGGACGGAATATCCGACCTCGTGTCCAGTAATGAAGTGAGAATGAAAGCTGAAGGATCTACTCCGACTTCTCGGATACTACATAAATAAGGGACGTGAATGGGTTGTCTGATTACTGTATACTTTATTAGTTCTGAGTGTTCTTAGCTTGTTTAACATGTTCTTATCTTGTTTTACTGTTTTGTGTATAATCTGGTAACTCTGACTGTTCTTATGTATTTCTGATTAATGTATTTTCCTGTACTCTGATTAGTATATTCCTGAATTATTATACTGTTATAAGTAATAAGTAAATTTCTAAAAAATAACAGGTTTCCAAAAAAATAGAAAGTTTCTAAAAATAGTAAGTTTCCTTAAAAGTATAAGTTACCGCTTAATATTCATAATTTAGAAGTCATGGTGTAATATTAGTAAAGTTTATGTCATAAAAGTTCTTTTGGTTAAAACTGATTATTAATTATTAATAATGCATGATTATATATTATTAATTAATAACATAATATAATTATTTATTAAAACTTAACTCAGATAAATAATTAAATTAAAGTTCGGTTTTAATTTAATTATAACTCAATAATATACTTAGGTTTATATCATAAATTATTCCTTTTAAATAATTTGCCTAAGTCATGATTAAATTATTTTGATTATACATGAACTAAATAATTAAATTAATCAAAAGCTTTAAAAATAATTAAATGTGTGAACCCGGAACTCAAACCCGAGCCTAACAAGCCTACCAAGACTCCGTGTCTCGGTCTCACTTAGCAATCAACCAAACTAACAAGACACCCTATGCCACAGCCCCCGACTGTGGCTTATTGCCATTGGTAGTGGCCTCTAGCCACTATTTTCTGTTCGCCCCCTTTATCCAAGAAACCAATCACCCCCTTAAACTGCTGTTTGAGCAGCGTACCCCTACTGCTCATTTAGTTCCCACCGACTGCACGCCGGTTCACCCTGTTGGGAATAAATTATAGCCAATCTACTTGAGCGCTGACAAGAGTAAAACAAGCGTTGACAGGAGCAAAACAAACGCTGATAGCTCAAGCGTTGACAAGACAAAGTCAAGCGTTGATACATGGAAGACAAGCACTGATGGGAAGATATACTCTACGCGTTTATTGTATTCTAGATTACTTCTAGTAAAGATAAGAACAACAATATATTTTCTATATTTATCTTTACCTAGAATAGTTGATACGTAGATTATTGTACAAGGCTTCTTATGTCTATAAAAGAAGACCTTTAGGTTAATGTTCAATATAAGTTTTCATTCGTAAACTACTTTCATTGTAAGCAAGTTTGATATCATTAATCAAAGTGAAAGTTTGTTTATATCATTGTGTTCTTGTTTAAGTGTTAATTCCGCATAACACTTAGATTGTCATAAACATATACAAAGGTTTCTCTAAGTGTATTACTTGATCTAATCTCGTATACATAAATCTAAATCGATCTAAGTTTGGGATCAACAAGTGGTATCAGAGCTTGTTGAGGAACTTTTGATCTTAAAGAACACAAGAACCCTAAAAATCACTAAAACCCTAATTTTCTCAAAAACCCTAACAACATCATGTCAACGTCAGAAATAACCTCCTCCTCCTCACCTTTACCAAACATCAAGATTCCCATGCTTGATGCAACCAACTTTGAATTGTGGAAATTCAACTTTGAGCAATATCTAGGGATCTATGACTACATACTCTGGGAAATTATTGAATATGGAAACACATTCAATAAAGCCCAAAAGATTGCTGATGCTATTTCTGGAAGAGCATGTGTTGCTGGATGTTCTGAAGAAGATAAGAAAGAAAAGCCTGAAGATGGTAGAGCTGTGTCTACTGAAGACATAGCAAAGAAAAGGGTTGACATGAAAACCCTAAATATTTTGAAAGTCTCTTTGGGACAAGAGAACCAACATAAATACAGAGGTTATGATTCTGCTAAAGACCTTTGGGCAGCTCTTGAAGTTGCATATGGTGGTAATGCAGATACTAGGGAAGAAAAGAAGAAACAACTCATGCATGATTATGCTGTTTTCAAAGCTCAACCCAATGAGAAGCTGAGTAGTGTGAGAAGCAGATTGCTTGACATTACAAGCAAAGTGTCCTTCATGGGGACACAACTTGGTGATGTTGATATTAATGCTACTTTTCTTAAAAGTCTTGGTGAGGCGTGGAAGATCGAGGCAAGATCCATTCTTGCCAATAATACTTACAAAAGTTCCACGTTTGATGACATCTACAACAAACTGAGGCTGTTGGAAGATGAAACTCTTTTAGAGCATGGAAGCAAGTCTACCAACATTAACATGGCCTTCTTCTCTCATAGTGAAGGTCAATTCAATCAAAAGGACTCCTACATGCATCCAGTTACTAGATCATCATGTGTCAGCGCTGGAACATGTCCTGTCAACGTCTCCTTTTCAGACGCTGACACATTCAAAAGTGACTCACCAAGAGTTAAACCTGCTGGTTTGGATTTGGATACTGTATGTGCTTATATTGCTTCTTTGCCCAATGGTTCAGTGATTACATATGAGGACCTTGAGCAGATAAGTGATGAGCACTTGGAAGAGATGGACATTAAGTGGAACATGGCTCTTGCTAGTATAAGAGCAAACAGGTGGAACAGAAGGTTTAAGAAGAAGATGACCTTCAATGCAAAAGACACAGCTAGATTTGATAAATCTAAAGTTGAGTGCTACAACTGTCATCGTATGGGGCACTTCATGAGGGAATGCAGATCTCCTAGAAGATCTGATGCTGGTAAACCCTCAAGTCAAATTGTTAAAGCTCAGGATCCTAAAGCCATGGTTGCAGTTCAAGGAATTGATAGTATGGGATGGGATTGGAGCTATCTGGCTAAGGATGTAGAAGAGGATAAAGCTTTGGTTGCTGAAATTGAAGAAGAAGAGCATGTTGAATATGCTCTCATGGCACACTCCTCCTCTTCATCTGATAATGAGGTATACGATGATGCTTTTTGTAGTAAAGGTTGTAGGTTAAACACTGAGAAACTTAACAAAGAGGTGTTAAGATTATTAAGTGATGTGAGTACCGAAAGATGCAAACTGTCTAATTACCAACTAGCTCTCACTCAAACTGAGAAAACAGTATTTGAATACAAGAAAATGGAATTTGATTTGAAAGATAAAATAAATATCTTAAAACATGAGTTAAATGCTAGTATGGATATTAGAAACATCGTGGAAAGGGTTAATGGTGAGTTACAGGCTAAGTTAGATGAGGCCATTAAGAATAAAGATAATGTTGGCCTTAAAATTCAAAGATTTGATAAGGCCACACAAACCCTAGGAGAATGTGTGAGTAAACAAAGAGATCCTAAGGACATGACTGGGATTGGGATGAATGATTACTCTGTGGTGCCACCACCAGCTGTTGACTTCTATGGTGTCCAACAAAAGGACCTATCTTGGACTGGTTTGCCAGAACTCCAAGAGGAGGAATTCATTCCTCCACGAAGAGTTGTCACTCCAGTTGAAGAGTATCAACAAAAGTTGACTGACCTGAATGAATGGAAGAAAGCTAACCCTACTTTATTTGTTAAGGGTGGCTTGCTATGTGAAAGTCCTAATGAGTCAACTCCCATTAAGGTTACAAACCCAATCACTGGTAAGGCTGTTGATCTTGGCTCAAACACTGTTAGAAAACCTAGCATTAAGTATGCAGAGATGTATAGGAATACTAGGTCACCTAAGAGCCAAGTTAGCAATGATGGAACAGGCTTCTTCTCTTCTAGACCTAGGGTTGTGTCTAGAAAAGCCTGTTACACTTGTGGTAGCTTTTCACATTTAGCATATAAGTGTGTCAACGCTCCCAAAGTCAGCGCTGACAGGAGCAAATTCAGCGCTGACAGGAACAAAGTCAACATTGTTAGAAAGTCAAATGTTGTCAGACCCAAACCTTGTGTGCAGCAAAGTTCACAAGTGATTAGACCTGCCCCATTCTTCACTAGAGGGTCTAACACTCATGGACAAAGACCATTTCAAAAGACAAACACTTGGTCGAATAGGCAATGGGTTTCTGTAGCAAACCCTAGGTTCAACGCTGACAAGGGTAATTTCAGCGTTGACAAGACCAATTCCAACACTGACAGAAACGTGACCAGACCTAAATATTTGCAACCACAGGGTAAGGGGTCTAAAGCTTCTTCAAGCTTAACATGGAGACCCAAGAAAGATCAAAACCCTAATGATAATGGGATTTCAATGACCTGCAACAGATTTAATTACATTTCAAAAGTCATTACAAAACCTATTGGGGTTAACTGGGTTCTACATCCTAAGAAGGATGAAAATGGGGTTGTTATGAGAACTAAGTCTGTTCTTATTGAACAACCAGATGAATCCAAGTCTTCTAAGGCTTGGGTTCCCAAAGAAAACTAATTTGTTTTCTTTATGTGTAGGGCATTCAAAGACAGGTAAATGATTATGGATATTGGGATAGTGGATGCTCAAGGCACATGACAGGGAAGGAAGACTATTTGACCAACTTCACTCCCATTAAGGATGGTGATAAGGTTTACTTTGGAGGGGTATATGGCACTATCATAGGCAAAGGAACCCTTCTCACCAAGAATTTGCGTTTTGAGAACGTATTTCTGGTAAAAGAACTTGATTACAATCTTTTTAGTGTATCACAAGTGTGTGATAACGAAAATAAAGTTCTGTTTACTGATACTGAATGTTTGGTGTTAAGTAAGGATTATAAGATCCCTGATGAGAAATATATTGAATATAGAACACCTAGGCATAAAGACATATACAATGTGAATCTGAATGGGATTAGAATGAATAACAATATGTCTTGTTTTTATGCTAAAGCTTCAGTAGATGAGAGTAATTTGTGGCACAGGAGACTAGGGCACATAAATTTTAAGAATATAAACAGGCTTGTGAGACTTGGCTTGGTTGATGGTTTGCCTGAGAAGGCCTTCCACAATGACCACTCTTGTGTTGCATGTCTTAAAGGCAAGCAGCACAAGGTCTCATTCAAGTCCAAACAGGTGCACTCTAGTACTAGACCTCTTCATTTGCTTCATATGGACCTCTTTGGTCCAACCAATATAGAAAGTTTGAATGGTAAGTCCTACTGCTTTATTATAACAGATGACTTTTCTAGGTTTACTTGGACTTTCTTTCTAGCTATGAAGAGTGACATAGCTGATATTTTAATTGATTTTATCACTCAGATTGAGAAGAAGTCTGGCAATGAAGTTAAAATACTTAGGAGTGATAATGGTGGTGAATTTAGGAATAAAAAGTTGGATGATTTCTGTGCCAGGAAAGGAATTACTAGGCAATTTAGTGTTTCCAGAACCCCACAGCAAAATGGGGTTGCTGAGAGGAAAAATAGAACCCTAATTGAAGCAGCCAGAACCATGTTGGCTGATGCTCATTTTCCTATAGCCTTTTGGGCTGAGGCTGTTAATACAGCTTGTTATGTTCAAAATAGAGCATTGGTTAACAAAATTCAGAACAAAACACCTTATGAGTTACTTTGGGGTAGAAAACCTAATATTGGTTTGCTCAGACCTTTTAGTTGTCATGTAGTAGTTTTAGATACTAGTGATGCCTTAGGAAAATTTAGTGCAAAAGGTGATGAAGGCTACTTCATGGGGTATTCAGTGCAGAGCAAGGGATATAGGGTTTATCTTAAAGAAGAAAAACGTATTCTTGAAAGAGTATATGTTAGGTTTTTAGAGAATAAACCTAGTGATCCTGAAAGTGGTCCAAATTGGTTGTTTGACTTGGAACCTTTATCTAGAACTTTAAATTATATGCCTGTCACTAATCCAGACATTGTGAAGGTAACTTTAAATGTTGTGGAAGAACAAGTTGTTGATGTTTCAGGTACACA
Organism: Glebionis coronaria; assembly: GCA_025667525.1. Lineage (NCBI taxonomy): Eukaryota > Viridiplantae > Streptophyta > Magnoliopsida > Asterales > Asteraceae > Glebionis > Glebionis coronaria. The sequence goes on along the minus strand of CM046875.1, from coordinate 462,698,607 downwards.
GGTTCATGAAAAGGTTGGATCACAAGCAGAGAAGTCATCTCCCATCCAAGAATATGTTACAATCCCCATTTGGACAGATGCTTTTGCTGCTGCTGCTGCTGGTAAAGATAATGGTGGTCCCCAAGTACCACCAATACAAACATGCATGGTCCTTCAGGCACTGACAAAGGCTAATCTAGCGCCGACAAGACCAATTCAGACGTTGATGGCTCAAACGTTGACAACAACAGTTCAAACGTTGTTAGCCCAAGCGCTGACAACCAAGATTCAGGCATTGACAACACTTCTGCACATCTTTTCTCTTCCATTTTTGAACAAGGTGAACCTTCCAATTTATATGAAGAGGTTCATCCTCATGTCGATGAAAGAGAGTCTGATGAAGAAGATATTGGCAACATGGAGAATGAGATTGAGGACACCAGACTTTTTGAAGGAGGAGTTCTTACTTCCACTATGAAGAATCACCCCACTTCTCAAATCATTGGTGATATTATGACTCTAGTTCAGACTAGAAGATCTCATCAAGGTCTTGGTGGGTTTATTGCCAATATTCACAAGAAGGTTGATACCCCTCTTGTGCAAGCATGTTTGTTTGCCTGTTTTCTGTCACAACAGGAACCCAAGAAGATATTTGATGCTCTCAAAGAACCAAGTTGGGTAGAAGCAATGCAGGATGAGCTTCACCAATTTGCAATTCAGGATGTTTGAGAGCTGGTTGATTGTCCCAGATATGTCAGACCTATAGGGACAAGGTGGGTTCTAAGAAACAAGAGAGATGAAAGAGGTATTGTGGTCAGAAACAAGGCAATGTTAATGGCTCAGGGATATACACAAGAGGAGGGGATAGACTATGAGGAAGTCTTTGCACCAGTTGCAAGGATTGAAGCTATTAGGATCTTTTTAGCCTATGCATCCTGCATGGGCTTCACTGTCTATCAAATGGATGTCAAGAGTGCCTTCCTCTATGGTACAATTTTTGAGGAGGTATATGTGATGCAACCTCCTGGTTTTTAGGATCCAGAGAATCCAGACAAGGTGTATAGAGTCAAAAAGGCTATGTATGGACTTCATCAAGCCCCTAGAGCATGGTATGGTACTTTTTCTACTTACTTAGTGGACAATGGATTCAAGAGGGGCACCATAGATCAGACACTATTTACAAAGAAGAAAGGTAAGGATGTGTTGCTTGTTCAGGTCTATGTTGATGACATCATTTTTGGGTCTACTGATCCAAAGATGAGTGAGGATTTCTCCAAGCTTATGACAGACAAATTCAAGATGAGTGCTATGGGGGAGATGAACTTCTTTCTTGGTTTACAAGTTCAGCAGAAAAAAGATGGTACCTTCATCTCCTAGAATAAATATGTGGCTGAGATCTTGAAGAAGTTTGGCTTTTCTCCACATGAAAAGAGGGCTACTACTCCTATGGATAGAGAACACCCTTGGGGAAAGATTGGAGATGGGAAAGATGTTGATGTCAGACACTATAGATCCATGATTGGATCATTGATGTACCTTACTGCCTCCAGACCTGACATCATGTTTGCTGTGTGTGCTTGTGCACGCCATCAAGTGACTCCCAAAGAATGTCACCTTTATGCTGTGAAGAGGATCTTTAGGTACCTAAGATGCTATCCTCGTCTTGGTTTGTGGTACCCAAAGGATTCACCATTGGAGCTGATTGCATATTCAGACAGTGACTATGGAGGTGATAAATTTGATAGGAAATCCACAACTGGTGGATGTCAGTTTCTTGGGAGCAGGTTGATATCTTGGCAATGCAAGAAACAAACAATGGTGGCTAATTCTACAACTGAAGCTGAGTATGTTGCTGCAGCTGCTTGTTGTGGACAAGTTTTGTGGATTCAGAACCAGCTGTTGGACTATGGGTATAATTTCATGCATACCAAGATATTTGTTGACAATAACAACACATTATGCATCATTAAGAATCCTGTACATCATTCTAAAACTAAACACATAGAAATTAGACACTATTTTATAAGAGATTGTTTTGAAAAGGGTTTAATACAACCAGATAGGGTTGACACAGAAGAAAATGTGTCAGATTTACTAACTAAAACTTTTGATGCTGGGAGGTTTCAATACTTGGTAACAAGTATTGGAATGATCAATCTCACATAATGTGTGTTTTGGAGTCTTTTTGTAAAAGTATGTACAGGATGATGCATTGTTATTGGTCTTTTTGAAGATTTAGATTTTCCACTATATTTTTCTAACACTGACAAAGGTTGCTTGAACGCTGATAAGTGTGTTTGTGACGTTGTCAGTAATATAATTGTCTAACGCTGACAAAGCTTCCCTCAGCGCTGTTATGTGTTATCGGGGCGTTGTCAGCAACAATGTTAGTTTTGTGGTTTTCAATTTAAATGTGCAGGTGGTGTTAGCAGTATACCATTGGATACAGAGTTGCTTATGGATCAATGGAGAATCATTTGGGCATGTTTTTGTTTATGGATGATGGTTGGAATTTTTAATTCCTATGTTGACATAAATTTTTTTTTTATGTTCATGCATGTTTTTAGCAACTTATGTATCATAGTTTAAGGGGAGGTTTTAGGAACCTTTAGGATGTTTGGGTATCCATATGATACTCTTATCACAATTCTAGATTGTGTCCACAGGTGAGTATGAGTTAGTTTTACTAAATCATGAGGCACTGTAGCATGCAAAGTTGATGTACTATGCATACTGCCAAGACATTTTTGGCCTAGAATTGGTTGTGGTCTGTTGGGAGACTTGGGAATAATTTTGTTATGGGATTTACCTGGGAGTAACAAGGAATTTTATAAGGTAACTTAGTTGTTAAGAGTTTTGGTTAGCAAGGGACACTAGAGGACTGTTATGTCTATCTTGTATAAGCAAGTGTGCATAACTGGACAGTGCTTGCCGCCCTATAATAATTATCAGCTTTTTGGTTATCTTCTCTAGGATAAATTACTTTGTTAAGGTCATTTTTCATTTTTAAACCTTTTTATTTTTGGACGCTGACAAGTATTTTTCCAAGCGTTGTTGTGACCAATTTAGACGCTGACATGGCTATGGCAAACGTTGACAAGATTATAGCTGTTGGGCGTTGATAGGTTATTTTTTACCGTTGACACTCAATGGGACCTACCCAGTTGTTACTTTTTGACATATTTTTAGGCCGTAATTTTGGGAGTTGATAACTTTCATTTAATGCATGAGATAAACTTATTATTTTTCAATATTTTCATGATTACATTTTGAAAATACTTGCCTATTTTTGGGCCAATCACATGCATTTTCTTCTCCTATATATTTGGCTCCTATTTTTAAACAGGGTACCTATAATTCTTGTCTAACACAATTTTCTCTTATCAACTTCATCTTCATCAATCACTTTTAACAGCTTTCAACAATGGCACCAAAGTTTAGACCATCAGATTTGGAATTGGGGTTCAGAAGCCAACACAACATGATCGCGCATCTTGAAGCTGATGATGCTCTGTTTCCCCAATACACACAAATGGTGGCGTATTTGAACGCATCTCCTATTAGGTATGCTCTTTCTCATGCACCACTCATTCCTGTCACACATATTAAACAGTTTGGAACACTGTAAGTTCCTCAACAGTTAATAGAGTGACTACATTAACTTCTATTGTTCATGGGAGACCTTGGGTGGTTACTGAGGCTTTGGTACGCCAAGCCTTGCATCTTGATGATGCTGATGGTATAACCACCCTTCCCATTAGTGAAATAGAACAAGGACTAAAGGCTTTGGGTTATCCTTTTCCTGATGAAGGAACTTTAAATAAATATCATAAACAGGAGTTTCCCCCAGCCTGGAAGTACCTAATACATGTCCTCCTTCAATGTTTGAGTCCCAAGTGCACTGCACACAATGAGATCAATAGATCTATTGCAAGTGCTATTGTGTGTATTGCTACTGGGCAAAAATTTAATTTTTCCAAAATGATTTTTGAGGGCATGTGTAAAAATAAAGGGAACAAAATGACTTTAGCTTATCCTAGATTTTTACAAATGGTTTTTGATGTCCAAGGATACTGCACAAGGGATCATAATGATTTTTATGAGATCCCTGTGCAAAAGAAAGCAATTTTTATGAAGATGAACTCACCCCCACATCGTGACCTACCTTTAACCCAAGCTATGCTTGCTGTCATTGCAGCAACACAACCCCAACCAGACCCCCAACCCCAAATTGACCCAATACCTGAACCATTACCTTCCCCACAACATATGCAAATTGACCAAGAACCCTTCGACGCTGACACGTTAAATGTTGGCGTTGATGTGTCTATTTCAAACGTTGACACACAACCTTCACAGACCCAAACACCCCTTAACCAACCCACATCCACCCAATCCACATCATCCTCCACACCACCACAATATAGGTTACAGAAACGCCAAAGGACTACTAGAGTGTTCTCCTCTAGTGGTCCTAGCCATGTAGCAGAGAGAACCACCACCACAAGTGTGGTTGGTGCTATGGATGAGGCTGGGACTATTGGTTCTGGCTTAGAAGCTGGCCAAGGCAGTCCCACCATCATTAAGTCCTCATCCATGCCCAATGAATCTGACTTGGGAGGTCAAATACCCATTTTAGAAGAGGGCAGATTGGAACCAATGACCCTAATGGAATTGACGGCAGTCTGCATGAGCTTGCAAAAGCAAAATGCAGGCTTGGTACAAGTTGTCAGCACACAAGGCCTTGAACTCAAGCAATTGAGGGAGAGGATTGTTATTTTGGAGACTGCTAGTGCAAGGAGAGGGATGGAGGAATCTTCCAAAGGGGAGGAAGATCAAATAAATGTGAGTGATAAGGGCAGCCATGATGGTCAATCTTTGGATGTTGCTGAGGCCCTAACAAGTTTGAAGAAACAGACAGGTTTTGATACGTCCTTAGTCTCTCCTACAAACTTAAATTTATCATTTACAGCCATGTTGGAGGAAATTGCAAAAGGCGTTGACGTAGGAAATTTGAGCGTTGACAAGGAGAATTTGGACGCTGACAGAAATATTTTAGGCGCTGATAGAGCAAAAGTGAGCGTTGACAGACCTGCAAATGAGGGTGATGTATCCCAGTCATCATCCATCATCAAGGAGGTTTCTTCACAGGTATCACCATCTACCTTACCAACAATTGATTCATTAGATAAGGGTAAGGGTATTATGGTAGAAGAGGTTGTTCCAAAGAATGCAGCTCAAATTGAGTTTGATAGAAAGTTGGCTGCACAAATTATGGAACAAGACAGAAAGGAGGTGAAAGTGTCACCATTTGTTGTCACTTCAGAAGAGCAAGAAGGAAGTGATGAAGCTAGCTCAGACTCAAGTGTTATGATTATAGAACAGCCAGAAAGACTTGAGTATGGAGATGAGTTGGCCAAGGAGAAATTGAGAGAGTTGAAATTGCAGGTTGACTTTGATATGCCAGAGGTGGTTCAAATGTATCATGCTTGGGAAGAAAGATGTATGGAGAATCCACACTTGACCATTTCAGATCAGATATGGGGTTTAGAGATTCTTCTCAGAGTACAAAAGGATTGCCAGGTCATTTTGAAACACAAGGCAAGCAATATTCTCTCAGAGTTGAAAAGGGATAGAAGGGAGTTATACTGCATGTTGCTCAAATGTCATGGAGTAGGGTGGACTTATCAGAAATTGAAGGCATTGACATTTGATGAGTTGGAATGTAGAGCTTATCCCATTTGGGTTAGAGTGCAGGAAGCAAACACTCTAAGACTTCTTTCTGATGAAAGAAAAGAAGAACTTGCAGAGGAAATGGAGCTCAAGAAAGCAATGTTTGTTCCCAGACCAGTGAAAAATAGAGTTCCTCTTGAGGTTCCCAAAGATATGGATCCATTACATCCAAGTGAAGCTGTCATAAGAAGGAGCCTCAAGCTCTCACCATTAGAAGCTTCAGATTTGGTACAAGTGTTACCACTTGATTCCAGAAACCCAATTATGAGCTATGAAGAAGATGAATGTGGGTTTTGGAAGACTGGCAGGTATGGCAAAGAGGTTCACACTTTTACCACCCTTATATCTTTGTTTGCAAGTTTTGACAGAGAAGACTTGGTAGACCTATGGAGGTTATTAGAGGCCAAGTATGAGGCTGAAGCACCAACTTCAGCCAATGGAATAAAACTGTGGTCCACATTCAAGAGAATGTGTGGACCAAAAGATGAGGATCCTGCTATTTAGAAGGATCTTGAAGATGACCTTAGTGGTCTTCAATGGAGATTGTATTCAGCTGCTGGTGTTTATTATTTGAGTTCTACAAAGTTTGCTGAGTATCTACTTGTGGATGGTCAGTATTTCATATCCAAGGATATCTTGGAAAAGATGAAGAACACTCAGCAGGAAATTGATTATTCAAGTGATGTGGCAAAAGACTTGATCAGATTTATTTATTACCAATATGAGAAGGTTTGTAAGATTCCTCCTAGTTCTTAATGTTTATTCAGAAACTTGATCATTAGAGTGGATATCAAGTTTAGGGGAGGATTGTTGGGAATAAATTATAGCCAATCTACTTGAGCGCTGACAAGAGTAAAACAAGCGTTGACAGGAGCAAAACAAATGCTGACAGCTCAAGCGTTGACAAGACAAAGTCAAGCGTTGATACATTGAAGACAAGCACTGATGGGAAGATATACTCTACGCGTTTATTGTATTCTAGATTACTTCTAGTAAAGATAGGAACAACAATGTATTTTCTATATTTATCTTTACCTAGAATAGTTGATACGTAAATTATTGTACAAAGCTTCTTATGTCTATAAAAGAAGACCTTTAGGTTAATGTTCAATATAAGTTTTCATTCGTAAACTACTTTCATTGTAAGCAAGTTTGATATCATTAATCAAAGTGAAAGTTTGTTTATATCATTGTGTTCTTGTTTAAGTGTTAATTCGGCATAACACTTAGATTGTCATAAATATATACAAAGGTTTCTCTAAGTGTATTACTTGATATAATCTCGTATACATAAAGCTAAATCGATATAAGTTTGGGATCAACACACCCTGCTGCGACCAATGTACCCACCGAGAGCCCCATGGCTCTCGGTTCCCCCTGATAGCCAAACGCTCACACTGTGGGGCTTGTTTGGGCTTGCGGCTGACCAAAGGAAACCACCACCGCCCCCTATGGGGTGCGGCTGGTTGAATAAAAGACCATCAAGAGTCACACGACTCTCGGTTTACATGCACATCCGAACCAATCTAAATCAACCCGACCACATCAAGATTCATTACATGTTTTACTTACGAAATCACGAGTTCTTGTTATTGTAAAGATGGAATCTTGATCAAGGAAAAATAAAAGAAAGGTTTAAAGCTTACTTGTTTTACGTGATGTAGAAATGGCTAACTAACACACAAACAAAATTAATCAAAACCCAAAAACTGATCTCGTTTCCCTTTTCTTGATTACAGCCGGCGGCACCAAGGGATAACAACCCTAATTTTGTTTTGTTTCTTGGAAATGAAAGTATACAATTAAATCCATGGTTCTTTTCATTTGTTAAATGGGCTGGGCTCAAGGCCCAATTTTTCTTTTTCTTCTTTTTGTAGTCGCTGCCCAAAACCCCCTCACAACATATTACGTTTTCAATTCGTGTTTTAACATTTAACGTACGTGTTCGTGTTATTAATTCGCGTGTTAACTCCTGACATGTATTATTTATCTTTATTGAAATACATAATCTACGTAATACTTGAATGAATATCATTATTTATTATTCTGGATAAATAATAAATTACGTAACGATTAATTAAGTCTGTGCTTGTGTGTAATTAATGTTTCTTGGATTTTAAAGCGTGTGCGGGTTTTACAACTCTTCCCCGCTAAAAGAATACTTCGTCCTCGAATTAGAGACATGATAATGCTGCGGGTTTTACAATTCTCCCTCTCTAAAAGGAAAATTCGTCCCCTAATTAATGGTAATTAAAAGCTGATGAAGTTATAAGAGCTGAAAAGGCACAAAAGTTGAAAAGACATGTAAGTTGAAGGGACATGAATGTGACATGACTGAAAGGAACATGGAAAGTGACATGTCTAAAGAGGACATGGAACGTGACGTGACTGAAAGAACGTATCTGATTAATGGATAGAAAAGAATAAGAAGTCCGGATGGACTCCTTCGTTCCAAGTGGCTTCCCGCTCGGAACGGTTCCTCCAAAAGATCTTGACACCATGAAAAATCTTGGTCTTCATGACCCTGACTTGATGATACATAAGAGTGCCTGGTTCATTAACGCAAGATAGATTCTCATGAATCTGATCAAATGGATAAGAATTTTTCGTGCAAGGGTAAATGAAACGTTATGCTGCAAAATAACCTGGAATAACTGACATAAGTAACGTCTGAGCAATGATGCGCCAGACATACTGAACATCGTACGTGAGAAATTGTGAACGTGATACGTGGAGTTATGGTGAATCTATTTAGAGGCAACATACAGTGGACGTGATACATGTAGTATATCGTGGACGAGGCGAGAGACGTGGAATGGACATGATATATGAAACATATCATGAACGTGAGATGATTGAGGAGGTCAAACCAAAAGATAAGAGATGAAACGTGAAATATGACGTGAAACATCCGTCCGAGGATGAAAAGTTTATTTAAACTTGAGTCTGGTCTCCCAAGCTTTCTATAAATCTTTCCAGAACGAAAAATGAAACATAAATCGTAAAGTAGAATGCGTAAACGATGGCATGAACGTGAATATGAGAAGAAATTTGTGAACTTGAACAAGGACGTGCACTTAATTAAGAACCGCGAACGTGAACCTTTATCTGATCTGACAGCTGAAAGGAGCGCCATGTGATGGTACAATATTTTAGCTGAACAACATGTCTGATATTCAGCTAACTGTGGAATTCTTGCAAATGGAAGGGTTATGCAAACTCGGTCAAACTGTTGATGACAACCCAGATGGCATCATGCCTCTTCTGAGCCTATAGTAGCCCAGTGACAAGATCCATGGAGGTCTTGTCCCAATTCTGTTTGAAATTTATGTTGGTTGAACTGAATTGTTCTGCATGTTGGCGTTGTATCTTAACCTGCTGGTATGTCAGGTACTAAGATATGAACTTAACTGCATCTTGTTTCATGCTCCACCAAGATGTGGTTTGAGATCATAATACATTTATAGAAACTGGATATATATAAATCAGAGGACTATAGGTCCCTGTAAGTTAGACCTCTTTTAGCGTAGGATCCTCTTGGATACATAATATAGCGCAGGATTTTCTCCTTTAAGCGAAAGCTTAGTCATGGTAAAATTAGCTGTAAGAATAATGTGATTCAGCGTATCACTAAAGTCACCAAAATTTGTACTAAAATTTTTAGGGTTAAGTTTCTTCCGTCGTAGAATTGTAACATAAACGAATATGCCCTTCGTGCCCTTCTCTAGGCTTGGAGTGAAGCAATATGTCATCAATGAAAACAACTAACGAATTTGTCTGTGAGTTCATGGAAATTTCATTCATTCAATTTTGTAACTGCTGTTGGAGCATTCGAGAGGTCCAAAATGGAATCATGAATTTAGCATGACCAAATCGGGTACGAATAGCAGTCATGGACATGTCCTGCTTTTCACTCGCCACAGTTGGCAGCATGATCGGAACCGATCTTGGAAAAGTGTTTGGCACCCTGTAGTCGACCGAACACGTTGTTAATACGTAGATTAGGATAATGGTTATGAATGGTGATACACCTGGGTGAATAGTCTTCATACAAGCATATACTGCAACGGATTCTTCAACTCCATTAGTTCACGGAAGCCATGAGATAAGGTACCTTGGAAATTGTTTCTGCTCCCTAATCTTCTCGATGTTAAGTTCCACTTGGCGGATAGTAAGTATACTCTGAGATTCTTTTGGAATTACATCTAGGAAAATCTTGAAATAATTGGCTGATTAGGAATAAAAGAACTTCAGAAGTCGTGCCATAAATGATAGCTAGACAATCTTCGCAGTCGTGAAAAGACATAACACTTGCTTGTTAACGCAAAAAATTTTCACAAATTTCTTGGTGAAAATCATGATGGATGTATTCAGGGACCTGAACATCGCTGAATAAAATCTGATATGAAAGGCGATCAATTGTAGTGTGGTGTTTAAGGCATTATTAAGTGGCATAAGGGGTTCCTAATACTAGCAACATAAGTAGTAGATGTGATAGAATGAGTCGCACCCGTATCAAATAACAAGCAGGCAACATGTTCGTACATAATTAAGATTCTAGTGATGGTACCTGACGACTTGTTTGTCTGATCCTTTGTAGCAGTAAACACACGGCCAGTGGTAGGTGGTGGTTTCTGATCAGCATGTCTTGAAGTACCAACAATCTCACCTTTCCTGCAGTCTTTCATCTGATGCCCTTGTTGCCCACATTAAAAAAAGGCGCCAATAGCACGCCGACATGGTCCCGGGTGCCTAAACCAGCAGGTGGTGCAGATAGGGTGAGTATACCCTCTAGTGAGTGATCTAGTCTGCCGAGAGCCTGATTCAGAAGATATGCGTGAGACATGATTACTAAAACATAAACATGACTACACAGAAGGTTTAGGTTATAATACCAGATGAACCTGAACGATTGGGCTGCTGACCTCTGTGGTCATTGTCCCGCCCAACATCTCTGTTGTAACACTTAATGTTAGCATATACTTCATACAACAGTTTAATATTGCGAATTTTAAAGAAGCACCTGTGGCTGCTAGAATTGTTGGAGTTACCACGGTAGTTGTCACTACCGCCCCTCATGTATGATCTGTTACAGTCATAAGACTGGCCGTGATTCTTGTTGTCATGCTACTGAGTAGCCAACTGTGATCGGTCTCCTCCTTTTTGTCTGGAGGTACAAATGGATAAAGCATGTTATATAATGTAAAATAAGGACATCGGTTGAAATGCTTATGTCTGAAGAATGACGTATACCTCTTCTCAAGTCGCTCCAAGTTCTCGAACTCATCCCTTTCGTAGAGCATTTCTAAATTACGTGTAACACCCCATTTTGGTAAACTGAATGTCACGCGTGATTATGGCGTGTCATCAAAGCATACAAGGATAAATGTCATAAACATTACATGACCATAAAGGAAATACCGGAAACAAACATCGGTACCCCAAAGTAAAAGCTCATCACACACAAACATAAGTACTGTAAATGAAAAGGACTAAACAATGTCCATAGAAATGAGTAGAAAAAGTATGAATAAATGCATAAAGTAATGAAGGCTAGAAAGCTTCCAATCCATATGCACGTACGCTTAAAGTCTACGAGCGTCCCTGAGTACCTGCCGTTTTGGGAACATGAAAGGAAAACGGCTGAGTATAATGCTCAGTGCACGGATATACAAGCATAGAATGAATAACATAAGCATATACAACATATAGCAGCGGAAATGACTAAGTCCTGGAAAACCTGGTATAACTTAGTAAAACTGGTTTTATAGTTTGAAAAGCCTTATGTTTAAAACTGTTTAACATGTTTACCATTAGCAGATATAGGTCATGAAATATCAACGTGCATGAATACTTGGAGGGGTGACCTCGTCATGCAATTAGAGGGGCTGCCTCTAATTAATATAAGTTTGGGTAGGAGGGATCAACTCCTTGTGAAGGATGCAAGGCACACAACACATTCACCTGAATAATCCGTAAAAACATGTAACCTAGGATGCACCCATACGCCCCACATGATAACATAATAATATGGCCAAAAGCTGAAAGGGACGCCACGAGCTATCACTCCGTCGTGGTGAAGTCATAACCCTGGTGCCTCCGGTGTTATGGTTATGGTACCTCCATAACTAGGTGAAACTGGTCATGCATGTATATGGCTTAAGAATTTAATTAAACATAAGAAAATCAAAACATATAAAACATATACTGGGAAAACAGTTGGCTGCATATGGGGAATCCTAATAAGGAAAGAATGTCCATACTGAAAGGACGGAGAATCCGTACCTTATGTCCAGTGAACGAAGAAGACGAACGGAAGAGAGTCCTACTTCGATCTCACTAATGCTACATAAATAATATACGTGTATAAGTGTTCTGATTACTGTGTACGTAACTGGTTTTATATCATGTCTTAGCTTGTTTTATATGTTCATGTCTTGTTTTACTGATTTTAATGTTATGCTGTGTTTATCATGTATTTTGGATATTCTGATTAAGTATTACTTGTATTTCTTGTATTTTTATACTTGTTGTGTAATAATAAGTAACTTTCTAAAAATAGCAGGTTTCCTAAAATAGAAAGTTTCCAAAAATAGAAAGTTTCCAAAAACAGAAAGTTTCCAAAAATAGATTAGCGGCTTAAAATAAACAAGTTTCTAAAAATAGAAAGTTTCCATAAATAGATTAACTGCTTAAAATAGATAAGTTTCTAAAAATAGAAAGTTTGCGTATTTAGAAATAAACTGGATCATTAAGCTAATAAGATAAGCTTAAGTTTTACTGATTAATATTCTAAGTCATGTGATTAATAGTATAGTTTATTAATTAATACATGTAAATTAAGTCAATTATATATTATAAGATTTAATTAAATATAGCATGATTTTAATTAAATTAAAGTGTTAGGTTAAAACATGTATTAATATTTATTATTAATATAACCTGTGTCATGGAAATTAATTAATTACATGTCATGTTTTAATAATTAATTAATTACTTTAGTCTAAATTAAATAATAAAATACTTAGGTTAAAATCATGTATTATTAATAATAATAATATAACCTAAGTCATGTCTTAATTAAATTAATTATGTAACATGTTAAATTACTTTAATTAATCTTGTAAATAATTAAACTTGTAAAAATTAATTAACTTGTAAAAATTAAGTCATGAACCGGACCGTGTTTACCCTTGAACCGGACCAAACAAACACACCCTTAACAGTGGCGAACCGGCTTGGCCGGTTGCCACTGTTTGTGTAAGGGTGCCACCGGCTTAAGCCAGTGGTCCCTTGGTCTCTCGGCTAGCCGCTGCCATGCGGAGTTCCCCCTGCTTGGTTAGTTTAGCCACCGGCTTATGCCGGTGGTGCTTGTTTGTTTTCAGCCGAGACCCCCAAAGACCACAAGGCCACCCCGACATGCGTCGGGGGTCCCTTGTTTCGCCTGCTGCCGAACCACAAAGCCAACACCAAGACCCGAAGGTCTCGGCTGTGGTCACACATGAGATGCCGAGAGCTTCGGCTCTCGGTTTGTGTGAGTCGGCCGAACCAAAACACCCGAAACCACTATGTTTGTAGAAACTAGAAGGGGGGCGGGGGTTGAATAGTTTCTAGTTCATTTTTAAAACATTTCGGCTCAATCCACTGCCCGCGGTTCCTTATCTCTGCCCACGGTTCCTTATTGATAAGGAACCGCCGGTCCAATAACGAACCGCCGACAGTGGACGTCGCAACATTGTTAATTTGAAACCTTAACAATCCTTTGTATCAAATTCCTTATCAATCTTGACTAGATGTGAGATGTGTTTGATTGAGAGATAAATACTACAAGTAAGAAAACACACAAGCACATCAAGCAATAGTCTAAACACTAAGCACACACGTACTAAGCACAAGCTTTTCCGCAACTAGGATGTTTAGACTAAGTGATGTACACTTGACCATAATCTAAACATGAAGCACACACGTACTAAGCCATAGCTTTTCCGCAACTTAGATGTTTAGATTATGTGATGCACACAAAGACACACAACACAAGTATGCAACTATAAATACATCTACAAAGGTAAAGACATAAATGTAAAGGAAGTTACCGACACGATGATTTATAGTGGTTCGGTCACGAAGCTCCTCTTCGCCCTACTCCACTCCTCGAGTACACCTTACTCGGGAGTTACTTCACTAGTCAACAAACTCCTTAAGGTGGAGAAACCATACACAACGTCGCTTACACATTTCCGACACTAAGCTAGATGTCGAGTCCTAATCTTAGGTAGGACCAATCTACACAACGTTGCCTACTTCACCATTTAACGACACAAGGCTAGATGTCGAGTTCTAATCGAAAGCTAGAACCAATCTTCACGACTCTTCACTTTGAAGCTAAGTGAGAACTTCACCCAACACAACTACTATCACTTTAAAGTTTAGTGAGAACTCACAAGACACAACCACATCACTTTAAAGTTTAGTGAGAACTACCAAGACACAACCTAATCTACCCACTAGTTATGTTTTATGGCCCAACATAACAAACCTTGTGTTTTATGGCCTAAACACATAAACCATATAGATCTAAGCACACAACACTTAGATCTATAACTCTAACACTATATCCAAGTACTAACAAGACTTCGATCTACACAACTAACACCTAATCCTAGGATACCCATCACTTGGATATTCTACCCTTACAAACACATCCAAGTGTACCCACAACTTGGATCTTCTACATATACATAGTAGGAAGATAATAATCATGACTTGATCTAGAGAGATCTTCATCATGTTATGACTCTAGACACTAACACTTCACAAGGGTGAAAGTGTTCTTCTCATTGCTCTTGAGGAGGATGAGGAATGGGATGTTGGAAGGTTTTGTGTGTTTTTTGTGCAAGTGAAATGGAAGAGAGGAGTCTTCTATTTATAGCTAAACCTTGCCTTGGAGAGCACCTTTTTACCCAATGGATAAAAGAGTGGACTACCCATTGGATAAAAGAGTGGACTACCCATTGGATAAAAGGATGCACCTTTTATTCTTGGAGCCCAAATTCAAAATTTGAATTTTGAATTTATTTGTTTCCCTCCATCTTCTAGAAGCTTCCAGAAATCTTGAGTTAGCCTTAACCGGCTTGACTGCCCGTGGTTCCATATCTTCCCGCGGTTCGATATCACTAAGGAACCGCGTGTTCTATAAGAGAACCGCGCGTCCTTCTTGTCTTTCATGACGAATGTAATCTTCAAGGTGTCGAGAGAAGTATACATAAGTATGCTTGAGTGATTACGAGTACCTTACACATTTTACATTATGTATTGCGAGTTATACGTTTGTCATCACCAAAACATGAAGGGATCATCTTGATTAAACATCGTAATGTTTGCACTAACAATCTCCCCCTTTTTGATAATGACAAACAAGT
Source organism: Glebionis coronaria (assembly GCA_025667525.1). Classification (NCBI taxonomy): domain Eukaryota; kingdom Viridiplantae; phylum Streptophyta; class Magnoliopsida; order Asterales; family Asteraceae; genus Glebionis; species Glebionis coronaria. The sequence continues at coordinate 462,683,476 of CM046875.1, read as the reverse complement.
AAACCGTAACGCATAGTAAAATGTGAAACGTACTCGTTTACACTTCCTTCTCCCCCTTTTGTCGAATCAAAAAGGTAGTAGTCATTTGAGGAAGAGTAGAATCCATATCATTTGAGGAAGATTACGCATCCAAAGGTAGTCGTCGTTTGTAGAAGAGAAGAATCAACTTTGAGATAGCTTGCATCCAAAAGATATTCGGTTGAGAGGCGAGAAACCGAACCGTAATCCCATCATCCAAAGATATTGTGCTTGCGTCATCCTAGTGAAGTCTTCAATCACCATAGATTAACCACCTCCATGTCTTCGAGATCCCATAATTCATTACTTGCAAGATGTTCAATGAATGCAATTTAAGTGAGTGAACGATCGCAAATGTAATGAGTTGAACTCTTGAAAATGCTCCCCCTTGATATGAGCTCCCCCTTGCTTTTAGGCACCAACAAAGCAAGAATAGTGACGAGCTACAAAAATGGGTTAGAAGTGTCCTACAAAACAAGGTTAGTAGACAAGAGCATATATAAAAAGAGATGTCACCCAAACGGGGATGATAAACAAGTCGTTTGCACAAACAATGACAAGCAAAGAAGTGTGCATGCGATGCTATCAATCCAAAAACAAATCAAAGGAGAGGATCTTGACAAGATCAATTAACAATTGTTGGAATCACCCAATTGTAATGATAATATGTCAAAGGGTAAAAAGCTTAAAATTTTTGGAATCACCCAAGAAAATTCAAGATTTAACCCTCAACTCTCAAAAAAACAAGGAGAGGATTTTGAGGAAATCAATTCAAAATTGTTAGAGTAGAGGTAGAAAAGAAACATCCAAGAATTTGAAGATATCATCTCAAGGGGTTAAAAACTTGGAATTGATGGAATCACCCATACCAATTGTAAATTTTAACCGCAATCAACTCTTAAAAAGAGGAACAAAAATATCTCAACCTAGAGACATTTTTGACCAAAAAAAATAATAAATAAATAAAGGAAAACCAAAAGCGGATAAATCTACGCTTTAAGAAAAATTCGGGATATAGGACATTATATGCAAAAATGTGTATGAATGTCGACACCAAATGGTGTTAGCATACGATAAACTACATGCTCAAAGTTTCGTAGCTCTTCTCAATCATTATGGATGTTCAAAGAACAATTACATGATGAGGAAAGGGTAAGGCTCGACTCAACTTAGTTTAGAAAGACTAGAAGAAAGAGACTCGACTTAGAAGAGCATGATTAAAATGAATTGAGAGAGACTCAACAAAGAAGTTAAGGATAACTTCACAACTTGATTCATGAATACTATACCTTAGAAGGTGATAGTGAAATCTTGAAAGAAAATGAGAGAAGAAACTCAAAAGAAGCTCAAGAAGACATGAAGAGTTAGTACAAAATCTAACACATAATCAAGTAAGCACATATGATAATTCATGCAATGCCTTATGAAGTCTACAATAAACCAATGTAGAGAAGGTGCGCAATTAACACATATGGCATGCAAGAAACAAGATTACTTAAAAAGAGAAGACTAAGTAAAACATGTTAGCACGTAGCATTTAAGGACATGCATGAGTTAGACACATCTAAGAGATATTATATCGGAATTTCTTGACAAAGACAAAACCTTTATAAAAAGCATGCATTCATTAACTAATCAATTAAGCATATAACATATGGATAAGCAAGAAGATATATAAGCAAGTAGCATACAAGCAAGTCATCTATCTAGATATCACAAATCAAGCTACATGTAATGTAAATCTCCAAGAAGATTCCTAATTCTTATTAGTTTAAGAAAAGGACTCAAAATAAGAGAAAAGAAAGAAACAAAATAACAACAAGATCTAAGACACAAAGAAAAAAAAACATGTTGAAAAACATGAAAGGAAATACAAGAGAATAAAGATCATACAAAGATGTATATAAAAAAAACAAGCCTAAAACTTAAGCATAATTTTAATCTTAGTTACACTAGAATCCTAAGATTTGCTTAAATTAGATGTCTTAGCAATAAGCAATCCACATGCTTAAATGAAAGACAAGGGTGGTGGCGGAATTTGGTGGGGTAAAAGGTGAAGTCACCAAGGTATCAACAAAGTCATTCACAATGGGAATGCTTTGGATGGGTTGAGGTTGGGTAGTCACATCCAAGAGAGTACTTGGAGTGAAGGGTGAGGTTAGCTCATTCATTCTAGATTGGAATGAAGAGGAGATAGAACCATGTGAATGGTTGGTACCATGGGTTGAGGTAGTCTTGCATGGAGCAAGAGGTGGTGAGGGTGATGAAGAGATGAGAATTGGAACAATCTCATTCTTGGGTGTGTGAAAGGGTGAAGAGTTAAGTTTGGGTAACTTAATCTTAATTTTGAGGTGCCTCTTTGAAGAGGAGGTTTTGGATGAATTGAAGGTTCTTGTAGAAATCATGGTAGTAATGGGTGGTTTAAGGGGTAAGGATGAATGGTTTGAGGTGTGAAGAACTAGACTAACAAGGAGGGTTTAAAAGGGATCCAAACTAGTAAAGGGTTAAAAAGGGAAAGCCCAAGATATTTTGGGAGTGATCAAAGGTTTGAAACAAAGATTCCAAAGGGTGTTGGAACAATTGGGAAGTTTCAGAAAACCCGAATTTGAGAGCTTCTGCCCGCGGTTCTTTATCTCCACCGGCGGTTCCATATTGATGTGGAGCCGCGGTCTATTTAAAGAACCGCCTACAGAGGCTTGGTTAAGGTGGTAAGGCTTGGTTTAGGTGGTGAAGGAGGATTTTCCAATTAAGCAAATCCTAATGTTCTAGTCTAACTTATCATAAAGTCATGCTTAAGAGCAATAAAAACTAGAACACACACAAAGGAAAGACACATAGGTTCAATTAGCATGTAAGAAGAAAGCTAAGAAAAACCTAATGGCTACAAAAGAAAAAGACTCCTAACTACATACAAAGTTCATCAAAGTAAACTATCATTAGTCATATATAGGAAGAGCCATTTAGCCAATTTAGAGAATGAGTATGAGAATATCACTTGAGGTGCTCAATTAAGGCTAAACACGACCATTTTTACGAGTTATACACCAACTCAACTTCCCACGTGGAAGTAATTCAACCGTTAGGTCAAATTAAGATCCTAATGCATAAATTCTCTAGTAGTCATTCTCAAGTTAGACAAAATGTAATTCCAACATTTGCCTAATAAAGTTTAGCAAGGATGAAACCTGCATGGCGACACAATGCATGACCTAATGAGGGTTAAGAATGCACCATTGCATATCTTGACAAAAGAGTCTAGTTAAGGTTAATTACCTTAATAGATCTTGAGGCCAATAACATTGAATTGTACAAACCAAGTTTACACAATTTGTTAGAACACTCTTGATTGGTCTTTCGGAAATGACACATTTATAAGTTGCAGAGCAATGTAAATTACTTGAGTATTTCGGATGAAACATCCAGGTTATCAAACCGACTCTATTGTGCATTATAAGTAATTATTAAACAAAATATGTCTAACAATTTGAACAAGTAAATTTAATATAACACCATCAACACAAGTGTGAGTTATGATCTAATGTATATTATTAATAAACCACATTCATGTCTACACTAAAAAACATGTCAATTAGATTCGATAATGATACCAATCATAGTTTGAATAATGCATTGATATTTAATCGAAATCTTTCTTGATTCCCACAAACACTCTTTTAAGAGAAAATAGCTACGATTTTCAAAGGGTGTTTCATGTTTTATAGTGAGATATTTATCTATTTGAACTAATAACACAATGATCGAGTAAGACGACCCAAATCAATAGATTTGATAAGCTCCCAAAGCTTTCAAACCTAAGAGTGTTAATAAACATAACGAGGTGTACATGATGTTTATATAACATATATAAACTTAGAGATGTTGATCCTATATGCAATGCACAAATAATGTTGCAACCAAAATGCAAGAAATCTAGCATACATCCTAATTAGGAAAAACTAGATACTAACAAATACCAAGCAAGGCACAAGAGACTAGACATATAAGCAATACTACTACAAATAGCAAGGAACACTTAATAATGTCTACATATAATAATAACACACAAGGAAACATACACAAACAATTAGTTTAACACATAAAACCATTCGTCCATGTTTTGAGTGTTAGATACAACAAAGTTTTCATAGCTTGATTTTATTTGAAAATAGTCTTTGACCCATTTAAAATTTAATTAAGTTTAAAACTTTGTAAATATATCAATTTTCAAAGATATATCACCAAGAGATGTCCAACTTAATAGAAAAGAGTAAAACACAAGTTTTACGACAAACCGACGCTCAATACTTTGGACAAAGTATGGAACTTAGAAACCATCCAAATTTTAAAGTTTGAATAAAGGTTTGGAAGCATTTTTAATTGAAAGAAAATTCAATTACGTTCGAAATGACGGGTGGCACGACTTCTACGGACTTACGGTTGATTTTATATGATTTTTCAAAGTTTTTAAAAATCTGAGTCAGACTGACTGCGGTTCCTTATTGATAAGGATCCGCGGGGAACAATAAAGAACCGCGGTCAGAGGACAAAAAATGAGTTTTTGGCCAAAATCATTTGGTAACTTTTTGGAAGGACTTAGGACTCTAAAAAATCATTTTAGACACATAGAACTCGTATTTTAGAGTTTATTATGACACAAAAGATTTTTATACTTCCAAACATGAAAAGATTTAATTCACGCTATTATACAAAGTTTATTTAACACCAAAACTTGTACGAATGAAACAACGAAACACATGTCATAAGTAATCACTCTTCATGAACAATTTGATACAAAGATCGTCTCTATTTTTAAAAACCATTTTCATTTTTAAAAACCATTTGTTTTGAAAAAGAGAGCAAAGATCGATCCAAGCTTTAAAGTACAATATACTTCAAAGATCTTGAGTTACCTCGTTCTGATACCAATTGTAGAAACTAGAAGGGGGGGGGGGGTTGAATAGTTTCTAGTTCATTTTTAAAACATGTCAGCTCAATCCACTGCCCGCGGTTCCTTATCTCTGCCCGCGGTTCCTTATTGATAAGGAACCGCCGGTCCAATAACGAACCGCCGACAGTGGACGTAGCAAATTGTTAATTTGAAACTTTAACAATCCTTTGTATCAAATTCCTTATCAATCTTGACTAGATGTGAGATGTGTTTGATTGAGAGATAAATACTACAAGTAAGAAAACACACAAGCACATCAAATCAAGAGTACATCAAGCAATAGTCTAAACACTAAGCACACACGTACTAAGCACAAGCTTTTCCGCAACTAGGATGTTTAGACTAAGTGATGTACACTTGACCATAATCTAAACATGAAGCACACACGTACTAAGCCATAGCTTTTCCGCAACTTAGATGTTTAGATTATGTGATGCACACAAAGACACACAACACAAGTATGCAACTATAAATACATCTACAAAGGTAAAGACATAAATGTAAAGGAAGTTACCGACACGATGATTTATAGTGGTTCGGTCACGAAGCTCCTCTTCGCCCTACTCCACTCCTCGAGTACACCTTACTCGAGAGTTACTTCACTAGTCAACAAACTCCTTAAGGTGGAGAAACCATACACAACGTCGCTTACACATTTCTGACACTAAGCTAGATGTCGAGTCCTAATCTTAGGTAGGACCAATCTACACAACGTTGCCTACTTCACCATTGAACGACACAAGGCTAGATGTCGAGTTCTAATCGAAAGCTAGAACCAATCTTCACGACTCTTCACTTTGAAGCTAAGTGAGAACTTCACCCAACACAACTACTAGTCACTTTAAAGTTTAGTGAGAACTCACAAGACACAACCACATCACTTTAGAGTTTAGTGAGAACTACCAAGACACAACCTAATCTACCTACTAGTTATGTTTTATGGCCCAACATAACAAACCTTGTGTTTTATGGCCTAAACACATAAACCATATAGATCTAAGCACATAACACTTAGATCTATAACTCTAACACTATATCCAAGTACTAACAAGACTTGGATCTACACAACTAACACCTAATCCAAGGATACCCATCACTTGGATATTCTACCCTTACAAACACATCCAAGTGTACCCACAACTTGGATCTTCTACATATACATAGTAGGAAGACAATAATCATGACTTGATCTAGAGAGATCTTCATCATGTTATGACTCTAGACACTAACACTTCACAAGGGTGAAAGTGTTCTTCTCATTGCTCTTGAGGAGGATGAGGAATGGGATGTTGGAAGGTTTTGTGTGTTTTTTGTGCAAGTGAAATGGAAGAGAGGAGTCTTCTATTTATAGCTAAACCTTGCCTTGGAGAGCACCTTTCTACCCAATGGATAAAAGAGTGGACTACCCATTGGATAAAAGAGTGGACTACCCATTGGATAAAAGGATGCACCTTTTATTCTTGGAGCCCAAATTCAAAATTTGAATTTTGAATTTATTAGTTTCCCTCCATCTTCTAGAAGCTTCCAGAAATCTTGAGTTAGCCTAAACCGGCTTGACTGCCCGCGGTTCAATATCTTCCCGCGGTTCGATATCACTAAGGAACCGCGTGTTCTATAAGAGAACCGCGTGTCCTTCTTGCCTTTCATGACGAATGTAATCTTCAAAGTGTCGAGAGAAGTATACATAAGTATGCTTGAGTGATTACGAGTACCTTACACATTTTACATTATGTATTGCGAGTTATACATTTGTCATCACCAAAACATGAAGGGATCATATTGATTAAACATCGTAATGTTTGCACTAACAATGTTATTTACCCCCATGATTTAAGTTACATGTTTAATTACTAGTTTTTAATAAACTCATGATTTCATGTGTTCTTGATTAATAAAAGAATTAAAAAGAAAAAGAATAACGGATTAACAATGCGTGAAACAAAAGGAGAATGATAACATGAACGATTCCACTAGAATTGGATCACCAAAAATCACAAACACCCCTTCCTTGTGGTGTTAAAACCGGCGGCCAAAGAGGGAGAAAAAGTAGGAGCTAGGGTTTTGTTATTTTCTAACTTTTCTGTGATATGAAAACATGTTTTCCCTTTTTTCTATTTTGTTAAAATAAAAGTGGGCTTGGCCCCTTTTCTTTGTTCTTGCCGCGGGTAGGTGGGGCCCACAAGGGGAAACCCATCGTTTTCCGTATTCTAAATATTTACGTGTTCTCGTGGTCGTGTTTACGTGATTTATTTTTTATTTGTTCGTGTTATAATATATATTTATACGTAATCGTAATAATAATTACGTAAATACATAATAATATGCTCGTGATTATTTACGTTCATGATTTCATGTTCGTGAATATAATTATTGTTGATAATAATTATCGTGTCTTAATACGTGTTAAATACTTATCGTGTAATAACACGTACATAATACTTGTATTTAATATTCGTGAAACGGAAACATGTTATATAAGGAAAGTTTTAATCATGTACGTACGATTATATATGTACTGTTCATGGTAAAAGCATGCGGGTTTTACATTACGTGCCGCATCGGCTACTTGCGACACATTTCTGTATGTGGCACTAAGTAGCCGATCAACAGTAGTGGAGTAAAGAGCCCAACGAAAGTGCTTCGCATGCTCTTCAGCAGTACCTGTAGCAGCTCCTAGAAATCCAGCTAACCCGAGGTAGCGCTGCATAAATTCCATACTATTCTCTCCCATCCTCTGATGGATGGAGTGAAACTCCCTCTTCAGCCTCGACTGCTCAGCATGAGGAAAGAACTGATCATAAAATAGTGTCTTGAACTGTGTCCATGTCACTGTGAGTACCCGATCATCTCCTCCATTCGTCAGCTTATAAGCTCTCCACCAAGCTAGGGCGTCGCCCTAAAACTTGTAAACAACTAATCTGACTTTGAAGGCTTCCCCGCAGTCCATATCCTCAAATATTTTCTCCATATGAGAAATCCAATTTTCTACATCTACAAGAATCACTATTTGCTCAAAAGACCATGGTTTCTGCTTGTTAAACCTTTCCAGCCAGGTAGCTATAGCAATTGGTGGGGGATTTTGAGGATCATTCTGATGCTGTGGTCCATTTTGGAACTCAGGCTGAATTTCATCTCAGATATGTGGAAGCATAGCTTGCAGAGCTGCTTGAACAATTGCAGCGATATCCTCATTGTTCCGTCTGTCCGCCATCTGAAAGTTTTTAAGAGGATAAAGATGATTAATCTGTTAGAACATGGAATAAGTAACCTGAAATATGTATGAGATAGTTCATGAAGGCATAGCCAACGAAATTTGTCATGAGCAATAGTGAGCGCCTATGGGTCGTTTCACAAACAACATTCGACAGAAAACATGAATCTGACATAAGTAAGGGTGAACGCCTATGGGTCGGTTCACCAAAACAAAATCTGAATGAGCAAAGGTGAACGCCTATGGGTCGGTTCACAACACAAAATCTGAATGAGCAAAGGTGAACGCCTATGGGTCGGTTCACCAAAACAAAATTCGCAAAAAAGCACATGCGACTAAATATGGTCAGTCCTGTACCAACCTTTTACTTAGTCAAAATTTAAGAAAATTGACTGATAAAATGCATGAGAAACATGGAAAACAACAACGCCAAAATCTAATAAGTTCCTGGTAACTACCCACTAGTCACACGTCACGTGTAAAACCCGCCTTAAAAATCCACGAATATTAAATTCACACAGTCTCAGTTTAATTTAAGATCACGACGTAATTAATTATTCAGAAAATAATTCAGAAAATAATTATTCAGTATTACGTACGTATTTATTTTTTGTAAAATAAATAAATACATGACGGGATTTTAAAAACACGAAAAATATATAATTAATTAATGACAAGTAAACATGTATATTAATTATGACACGACATGATATAACACGGAATTAAGTTTACGAAAACGAGCATACGATAACACCTGACATGAAACATATAATAAACAGTTTTATATAAGGCTTGGTCAATTAACTATTACTAGTAGATCTTGTAAGAAAATAAAGTGTAGCAAGTCATTGGCCAAATAAAGATAGTCAATAAATAATCATTCCAAATCCTGTTTTTCTCGACAAAATAATTGCAAGTAGTAAGTAGTTTCAAATTTGGGTCAAATATAACGCCAAAGTCTCCCTAATTACCGGGCCATAATATATTATAAATCTTTGATATAATCCCATGACCATGTTTACAAAAAAAAACCCTAAATAATACTAGAGATCCTAGTGAGAGAGACAGGAGTTGTTGCTGCATGAGTTGGTGATGTGAAGTTTGGAGGCATACGGTAATTACGTCCTTGCACCCCATCAATCGATTAAGAGAACAACACATCTGTAACCTTGAGTCGTGCCTATGGCAGTGGAGGTCGAGTCAAGTGTGTTCGGGTCCGAGTATTAGTCTCGTTGGTTCATGGTTATTGTTCGACTTGGGGTCCGATCAGGTTAGCGGCGATCACGTTACATTTGTAAACATAGTTTAGCTTGTTCCCTGGTGGTTCGCTAATCCACGTTTGGATTGAGTTTTGATCAGATCATTACCTCTTTGTGTTCGGTTGGACGTGAGCTTTGGACTCCGATCAAGATAGTTCATTGAATTGTATAGTTGGTGATCAAGTAAGCGTTCGTACGCGTGTTGACTACTAAATCTTCTCGTTTTGGCTTTAGAAAATCTTAAAAGCCTTAACTCAAAATAATCATATGTTGCTTAAAATTACCTATTGCTAAAACGTTTCTATATTTGTGCATGGGAGGATGCTACGTTTTACATATAACTCTTCATAATTACTTTGTCAAAACAATGGGATTTATTATCAATGATATATAATATATGGGATACTAACTGTTAAGTAGTGGTTAGTCATGAGATTGTAAAGAAAATATGAATATCATGAATTCAAGACAACAAGTAATAAGCTGCTTAAAATTAATTACTAAGTTGGACTTAACTAATTTTAGCTTACTAACTTTTGGCTTATTAAAAATCGGTTTATTAAGTTTCAGATTATTAATATCGGTTTATTGAAATCGGCTTATTTGATCTCGAGATTTACTACTTATAAAAACCTGCTATTGTTGGAAAGTTACTATATATAAAAGCCTGCTATTGTTGGAAAGTTACTATATATAAAAACCTGTTATTTTGGGAAGTTACTAATTATGGAAATACCAAGTATAATAACACAAGAAACATGTAATACATGAATTAAGAACACATGAAATGTATAACATTAAACAAGACACGATAAAGCATGAACAAGCAACTCATTTCACGTCCCTTATTTATGTAGTATCCATGAAGTCAGCTAGATCTTTCAGCTTTCAGTCTTATTTCATTACTGGACACGAGGTGCGGATTTCCCGTCCTTTCAGTAAGGACTTCCTTTCTATGCATGATTAGGATTTCCCGTCTTCAGCCAAATGTTTTCCCCAGTATATGTTTAAGCTTATCAGTAATCATGTTAATAACTAAATAAATTGCCTGAGCATTATATACAAGCATGACCAGTTTATGTACTAGTTACGGAGGTACCGTAACCATGGCACTAGAGGCACCGGTGTCGTGAGTCACATGCAGGAGAGTGATATCCTGCATCGTCCCACTCATGTTCAATTTGACCATTTTATCAGTATGTTTAGTGGGGCGTATGGATGCATCCTAGGCTTATTAGTTTACAAGTTATCAGGGTGAATGTGGTGTGTGCTCTACATCCTTCACATTGGAGCTGATCCCTCCACCCAGCACAGTATTTAGAGGTCACCCCTCTACAGTTATTTAGAGGTCACCCCTCTATAGCATGACGAGGTCACCCCTCCAGTTATTCTTGCACCGTTGTTACAGCACATGACCTATATAAGCTCTGGCAATTAAAATACAGTAAATGCATGTTTTCAGATTTAACAGATAACAGTTCAGCTTTATTATTTATAAATCAGACTTTATAGATTATACACAGATTTCCGCTGCAACTTTACTTATCAGTCTTACAGCTCCAGTATTTCATCATCTGTTTCATTTCAGTAATTCCTTATCATGCTTTATATCCGTTCACTGAGCGTTATGCTCAGCCGTAGTCTCTTTCATGTTCTAACGGCAGGTACACCAGGACGCTCTTAGGATTCTGAGAGCATGTGCATTTGGATGGAAGCTATCCAGACTTCTTACTTTATGTACATACATTATTCTACTTATTTAGACATTGTTTAGTCCTTTCCTTCAGTATTTTACTTTTCATGTTTTGGGCTTATGTTTGGATTACCGATGGTTGATTCCGGTATTTCCTTTATGATCAGTTAATGTTTTAGGACATTTACCTTATGCTTTGATGACACGCCATAAATACACGTAACGGTCCACTTATCCAAGTGGGATGTTACAATTATGGTATCAGAGCGTAAGGTTCGACCTGTAGGCTCTAAAACTTGACCTGTGACTAGTGGGTAGTCACCATGAACTTCTCTGATCTTGGCGTTGTTATCTCGCATGTTTCTCATGCATTTATCAGTCAGTTTTCTTCATTATCAGTCAGCTTTTTTAAAGTTTTTGACTAAGTAAAAGGTTGGTACCGGACTGGCCATATTTAGTCGCATGTTCTTTTCTTCGAATTTTGTTTTGGTGAACCGACCCATAGGCGTTCACCCTTGCCCTTTCAGATTTTTGTATTGGTGAACCGACCCAATGGCGTTCATCCTTACTCTTGACAGATTCATGCTTTCGGTTGAATATTACTTGGTGAACCAACCCATATATGTTCACCAATGTTCAGATCAAATTTCATGTTTTCAGTTGAATGTTGTTTTGTGAACCGATCCATAGTTGTTCACCTTTGTCATATCATGACGTTTCATAAAATCTTGACAAATATGAATTGGACTACAACCAACCACATTTGGTCTCAGATTGTACATTTCTATACATGACAGTTCTCAGAAAATTTTGATAGGTCTGGATCGAACCAAAATCGCCTATACCTAGTCACATGTTTCTTCCTTGAATTCTGTTGATTGAACCATAGCCATCAACGTCAGTTGATGTTAAACCTTAGTTGATTAGACTTTTATGTTCTTTGTAACAGTCAAATTTTTCATACCCTCACCTTGATGTCGTCTTCATGCTGATTCAGTTTCATGTCTTATTATGAGGATTACGTTTTCAGCAAGGTGATAATGTTTTCATGCTAAGATACAGAAGGGTTACAGTAAAATCATGTTTTTCATAATAAATCATGTTTGGTCTTCATCAGTCATGTCTTCATGTTGACCATTGTTAAAATTCCGTTTAATCATATCCTTGAATCCCTACGCAACCAACATTAAGTCTACGCAGGAATTTCCAAGCTAGCATGTTACTTATTTTAGTTTAGTTTACTACCGTTTAAGTGAATTTATTTCTTTGATCATGTCAGACAACTGACACCATTATCGATCACCCCATAATATTTCCACCAGTGTCGTGTATAGCATTCCATATATACCCCATGTACAATGTCTCAGTTATACTCAATGTACTGTATTTCACGTGTACCCCATGTACAATGTCTCAAATATGCTCCATGTGCAGTAATAATTTTGTACTTCGTGTACAGTAGTCTAGGTGTACTGCATGTACCCTACTCCATGGATATTGCTAACCGATCCTCAATCATCTCAGACGTTTCCACTTGGCGATATTCTACCAGATGTTGATGCTGCTCGTGAGTTGAAGATTTTACCAGATACTGATGCTGTCAACACTTTGAAGACCTCACAAATGCTGATGCTGCTGATACTTTGGAGATTTTTCAAGATGCTGACGCTGTTTATACTATGAAGACTCTGTAGAACAAAGACGTAAACTATAAATTTGAAATTCTAACTAGAATAAACTTCAATCATCAAACACTACCATTCTATCCTATGCTTTTACTTTCTAAACTAGATGTCACACTTCACCCAGCTAACCTTCATTCAGAAGGTTGGGAACCGGAACCAGCCGGCCACTCAGAAGAATAGTTACATGAATCACGGTCATGATAATGACCGTCATTATTTGACAGACAAAGCAGTAGTGACAACCACCGTGCTTATAATTAATCATTCAGTAACCATCGGAACTCGGTTACGAACGACCAGAAATACAGAGGTCAACAGTCTAACCGGTCCGCCAATCCTAGCAGTTACCAAAATTTTCAGCCTTGTTCAGATTTATCTACTAAAACACATGTCAAGACATCAATCAAGACACAGGTCTCTAGTATCATTTCGGAAGGCAAATGTCAGGATGCCAATCGTGGTACACGTCATACGAATCTCTTCTTAAAATACGAGTCAGAACTCATAACTCCAGTATGTTTTTCTAAACCAGGCCCTCAGTAATTTAAGGTACCCTTCAAAAGGGGTATACCCGTTCTATTATGCCACGCGTGAATAAGATCATTAAAAATTCAGTCACCACCACTAGAGTACCATTTAGGTTAAACACAGAGTATTCATTCTATGAGGTTACAGACGAACACATTCAGTAAAGAGTCGCCATGTTTACTTCACTTGTTCCTGTGTCAGCTTTATCTTAAATCAGAAAAATTAGTACAAATGGTTTCTGCTTTACAAGCGTGTGACTCACCAGTTCAAGATACGAAGACTTTTGACTACCAGTTATAAATTCACTTCTGGAGTTCTTTAAATTCATGATCAGCAGATTATCCTAAAATTTTCAGATGTAATTCCAAAAGGTTTTCCAGAAAATTCCTCCCTAACCATGAGACGAAGTTTAACATCGAGCTTGTCTCAAGAACAGAACCTTTTTCAGAACTCTTTATTGCAGGGATTCAGCTGAGTTAAAAGAGTTGCAGCATTTGCTGCAAGAGTTAATGGAACGAGGCTTAGATCGCTCTAGCACACTACCAGAAGGTGCACTGATTGTAGGAAAAATACGACCTTTTAGGAAAAAGGCGTAAAAGCGGTAAGTATTAAGTGATGATTTAGGAAAATCAAGCACTAATGACCCTTATGGTATGAAAGTTCGTTTCCCAAGGAGGTATATGTGTGTGACTAAGATGTACAAGATTTGTGATTAATGATTGGTTTAGAAGGGGATGAGAAAAGAAGATGACGAAGACGTAAAAATTACTACTAGAAAGTTAAAACGTAAAACCGTACAAACTACAAAAATAAAAATTAATTCTAAAAATTACCAAAAATTCACCAAAAATCAAAATAAATAAACTAAGAGTTTACCAATGATCAAAACTTTTTCAAACCTTTTAAATAATTAAATATTCAATTTTTAAATGCTAATTAAAGCCCTAAAAATCAAATAAATTATCAAAAAGCCCAAATAAAGATTTTTCAATTGGTAAACCTCTAAAATGACCTAAAAAGATTAAAAACAATTTTTAGAAAATTTTAAACTAATAAAAACTATTTAAAATGATTTAAAAACTATTAAAACTTAAAATATTTATAAAAATTAATCTAAAAGTGATAAAATTATTCTAAAAGTTGCTAAATTCCTATTTTAATGTATTAAAGCTAAGAAAAATGTAAAAAGTTGGAAAATGTGAAATTTGAAAAATAATAATAAAATAATATTAAAATAATATTAAAAATCCAAAAATTATAAAAAATTCTAAAAACTTGCAAACTAGTTTATTTTAACCTAAATAATCAGAAAATCAAAGTGAAATGACCAGAATACCCCTATTGGGCCCTCAAATGGGCCAAAACCAAAAACAGTCAAACCAAATGGGCTTTTGGGCCCAAAAAGTCAAACTTTGCCCAATTGACTTGGAAAATCCCTATCTGACTCAAAATTCAATTCTAAGAACAAAACTCTAAAGGCCCAAAAGCTGAATGTGAGCTTATCACAGCTTATTAAACACACAGCTTATTCTTAATGGGCTTTTCAGCCCATTAAGCAATAAGCTAATGCCATAAGCTCTAATTTGACACACAACCTTCTTTTGGGATGCTTATGAGATCTGTAAAAAGAAATTTTGAAAAAGCTCACTCAATAAGCCAGAAATAAGCAAAGTAAAATTTCACTAAAAGAGAAAATAGTCGGGTTTGAGAATTAGGGCACCTCAGAAGCTCTAGTTTGTTGCAAAAGCTCACAAATAGCTTAACTAAGAATAATCAATCAAGAAAATCACAAAAAGCCAAGTAGAATAAGCTGTATGAGCAAATAAGCTGGCTGAAAAAGCCAAATAAGCTAGTTTTCTAGCAAAAGCTTAACCAAAAGACTTGTAAACTTCCAGATATGATATTAAGCTAAGAAAAATGATTTCTATTACAAAAGCCAAGTTGTTGCATGTGCCAATAAGCAGTTCTCAAAAATAAGCCAATAAGTGCTTATTTGACCAAAAGTCAAAGTGCTCCAAAATGCACCAAATGATCAGGAATGATACAAGGGCTTGTTATAAGCAAATTTTGTGAAGGACTCAAGGAAGAGGCCTTGTGAATCAAGAGGTCAGTTGACCTTTTGATGACAGATTTTGGCAATAAGGGCCTAATAAGCCAGTTAGCTTATAAGCCTGATACAAAGCAATCCAAATAGCAAAATCCAATCACAAGCAGCACATAAACAAGTTCCAAGCAGCAAAATCACAAGGCATACACTAGGCTAACAAATGCAAGCACAAATTGAGGTGGTCACTTTGCTGATGCAAATGACCACTTCAGCAACTTTTGATAAGCTATAAAAACCACAATAAGCCACCAAATTCAACAACCAGATAACCAATAGATAGCTTATCACCCAAACTATTCCCAAACCTGATTTCAGACCTTAGATCCAACAAACAAAGAAGTTATTGGATCTGATGTGTTTGACCAATTCCAAAACCACTCTTATCAGATTTTTGCAAAACTTCTGTTAGCCCTATATTTTATATAGTCGAACAAGAATGTAATAGGTCATCTTAGTCGTTAAAAGGTCTTGTATTGTAATAAGTTAGTCGGGAAAACCGGGCTTGGACTTTAAGCTAATATTGTATAAGTTAGGGGCGTAAGCCCAAAACAAAGCCAAGCCCGGCCCAAGATGAAGCCCACAAAGGCCTTAGAGCCGTGGGGTATATAACCCTCTTTCACATGTGAAAGAGGGTGTTGGTTCATTTCATTAAACACATAGTTTTAGTGTAAACCTTCCATTTCTCTCTCTACTTTCTCTTTCTACTTTTCTTCTCTTTCTCTCTCTAAGAATCTTGTGTTATGGATTAATGGGAATAACATTTGGTATCAGAGCCTATAGTGGATAGGTGATTGAAGATTCGTGTGTGGTGTTCTTGAATTTTCGTGGCCTTTTTGATCCATATCTCACGTCCCATAACTTCTTTTTTTGTGTTTTTTATAGTCTTTTCTTGATACAAATCATCTACATACTAGTATTAGTGATTTGGGTATCTTGGTTTTGGCTAAAACACAAATCTTTTGGATCAAAAGTTGCGAAATTTCTTCTTGTTCTTCATTCCGAAATTCTAGCAGAAACTTCCATCGGAAAGTACAAATTGTACTTGGGCTTCCATCGCAATAACCTTACCATCAGAAAGGGTTTGGTTCTACATTGCGATCGTGGGTTTTTATTACTTATTCCGATCTGGACATTCCGATCGTACTTTGCGATCTGGATTCCGACGGGTATAAGGAAGTATTTTAAGTCGTTACTCTGCTTGAATTTTGACAGCCACATTGCGATCTGGACATTCCGATAGGCTTTGCGATCTGAGTATTCCGATAGGCTTTGCGATCTGAGTATTCCGACAGGCTTTCCGATCTGGACATTACGATCTGGACATTACGATCTGAGCATTGCGATCTGAGCATTGCGATTGAGCATTCCGATCAGGACATTTCGATCTGGACATTCCGATCTGGACATTCCGATGGGTATTTTGTTTGAGTAATTTTTAGACTTAGCCACTATCTAGACTAGTTTCGGAACGTAGTTTACACGAAGATTAAAAAAAAAAAAAAAAAAAAAAAAAATTTCGGCTTACCGTTTTGTCAGACTGAGGAATTTAATTGTCGGACTGAAAATTTTTTTTTTTTTGAATTTTCGGAATTTCAATTTTAACCACACATCATCACAACAAATCCACTAAGATCTGCAATTCATCCACAAGTATTCACCATGTCTAACAACAACATCAACATTGCAACTGCTAATCAAATTCGTTTGGAACAAGGTGGCAACGGTAACCCACCTGTGCTCACTGCCGGTTGCTACGTTCAATGGAGATCTCGTTTTCTTAGATTTCTCGATGGAAAAGAAAACCGAACTACTCTTCGTCACTGCCTTGAGAACCCACCTCCAGTTTTTGAATTCAAACCAATTACAACACAGGCAGAGGATGGTACTTCATCAACTATACGAGCTATGGAGGATTTTGACACATGTTCTGCTGAGAAAAAGAAACTCCTCCAAGCTGAAGCTGATGCTGTAAATTTCATACTCACTGGAATTGATAATGATATCTATTCCACAGTTGATGCATGTCCTAATGCTATGGAAATGTGGAATGCAATTCATCGATTGAAGCAAGGTGAGTCAATCAATGTTCAAGATCTCGAGACTAATCTACTTTGGGAGTTTGGAAAATTCACATCTGAAGATGGTGAATCCATTGACTCATATTACTCGAGATTCTACAAAATGATGAATGAGCTTGTAAGAAATCAGTGCACCATCTCCAATCATCATGCCAATGTTCAGTTTCTACTTCAACTCAAACCGGAATGGCAAAGGTTTGTGACTTTGGTCAAACAAAGGGAGGATATCAAGACTATATCTTACCACAAACTTTATGATATCTTGAAACAACATCAGAATGAAGTGAATGAACTAAGGGCTGAAAAGGCAGAACGGTCTGCTAATTCTATTGCTTTTGTGGCTGCTACTTCAACAAAACCCGTTCCTCGTCAACAACCACCTAATCATTCCTCGAAGTCATCAAGCTCATCCACCAAACCTCTAGCTGCTGCTAAACACAAAGCAAAAGCAATTGTCCCCACTCCACCTCCAAAGTATGACACCGAGTCAGATGGAGACAGTGATGATGAACAAACTTCAATGGACAAGAAGATTGAAGAACTCATGTCTTTACTCACCACAACTTATAAGAAGATCTACAAACCTACCAACAACAACCTCAGATCATCATCCAATGATAGATATAAGGAAGTTGATCATGCACCTAGGTATGATCGTGATGCTAGGTATGATAATCAGAGGATGCTGAATCAAGTTGGGGCTAGAGATACTGTAGGCACTCCGGTGGTGCAGAAGACTGGGATTCAATGCTTCAACTGCAAGGGATTTGGTCACATGGCTAGGGAATGTAAGAAGCCAAAACGGGTTAAGGATTCGGGATATCACAAGGAAAAGATGTTGCTGTGCAAGAAAGAAGAAGCAGGAATTCCACTCACAGCAGATGAAGTTGACTGGCGTGATGACACTGATGATGAAGCCGATGATCAAGAGTTAGAGGCACATTATGTGTACATGGCAAAGATTCAAGAAGTGATCCCAGAGACTGATGATACTTCTGGACCCATCTATGATTCTGAGCCACTTGAAAAGGTACCATCACATGATGACTATAATGTGTTTGCTAATGAACGACGGCATCCTGAGTAACCCGAAAGCATCAATGACACATATGTAATGGACACGGAGGATAGCAATATCTCTACGGATTCACAGCATATGTGTAATGATGACGGAAAAGCTGTTCAAGATACTGACTCAGATGAGGACCGTGATTTGCTTGCGTCTATTATTGATTCTTTAAAACGTGAAATTGATGAAAACAAAGAAGCTAATAAACGTTTGAAGCAAGCAAACACATCCTTAGCTGAGGAGATAGACAGGCTTAAAGAGTGTGATTATGTAAAAGAAGCTGATCGACGGGTTGCAATAGCTAATGGTTTGGTATATGAACGTAAGGTGCTCAACGAACAATATTGTTCTGAAGTAACACACGAAATTCATATGTCAAAACAGAAGATATCGGAACTTGAAGAACAACTGCTGCTACATAAACTCCAAATTACTGAATTAGAGTCGGTTAACAAAGAACAAACTGAGCTTTATAAAACTCGTGAAGAAAAGGATATTGAAAAAATTCTTGCTTTGGAAAAGAGAGTCGACACGTTAAACAACATTGTTTACAAAACGGGTCAGTCTATTCAAACTATGAATATGCTCAATAGAAATATGAAAACGAGTTTTGTCAAGCCTGAATATCTCAAGAAAGTTCAAAGTACCAAGCCTGCTCTTTATGATATCGGTTGTTATGTTGATAATCTTGCTCTTATGCTTTCCCCTGACTGCGACGAAATCATTCGTCAACAAGAAGAAAGTCGATCAAACTTAAGTGATTTAATAAACCTTTCTGATTCTAACAATCATATTAAGTTTGTCCCTCAAAAAGAACTTTCAAAAGAACAAAAGATGTATAATAGTGTTCCACCACCAAGTGATGAACCACAAAAGAAAGTTTCTTTAAAAAGGAGTTTCAAAAAGCAATCAATTTTGTTAGAAAAGCGAATTTTGGATGAAAAACATAAATGGGATGAGAAAAGCAAAAGTGTTCAGCAATTTGAGTTTATAAAACAAGGGGTTTTAAATTTGTACAAAGGTGTCGTCGACTATGAAAAAGTTTCTAGGGATACCATTTGGAATATTAAACCTAACCCACAAGTAGAAGTCGTCATCCAACAATGCATTGTTCCAACCATTGATGATCTTTCAAAAAATGTGGAAATGTTTTATAATGCTCTCACTGAGGAAATGTTAACTGATTTAAGCTATGTCAAATCTCTTGAAGATGAAGTTGATTTTCTTCAAATTAAATTAAAGACACAAGAACACCAACTTTCTAACGAAATTGATCGACTTTCCAAGGAATATTTTTATGCTGACCATATGAATGCTATACTTGGTGTGTATACCGATCTGGATCAATATTGTCATGTAGCATGTCTAGTGTCAGAATCGGACGCGAAATGTCGCAATCTTGAAGTAGAGCTTTCGAAACAAATTCAGTCATATAGCAAACTTTCGAAAAGTTTTTCTCAACTTGAGAAACACTCCATTTCTCTTGAACTTGCTTTACAAAAAGGTGAAAAATCTCATAATCATAAAAAGTGTCAAGAAATGTCAGCTTCTTCGTTTCATCTACTAAATGAAAAAGATTTCGAAATAAATGATTTGAAAGCTCAGCTAAAAGAAAGGGACATTGCCATTAGTGAGTTACAGAAACTCATTGAGAAAATGAAAGGAAAGTCTGTTTTGGGTAAACCATCTGCCGTTCGTCAACCGAATGCGGTTAAATGCCCTAAAACATCTATTTTGGGACAACCCCCACAGACTTTGCCTAAGATAGGAAATGATAAGAGCACTAATGTGATAGCACCTGGAATGTATAAGATGAACACTAGGTCCACTCAATCTGGAACAACGCAGTTACCTCAGAATACTAGGAAAACTAATCAACGTGTGTCTTCTTCTACAGGAGTAAATCCCACTACTAGTGTTAGCGGACCACAGCTTAAGAGCACTAGAGTTGAAGATAGAGTCATGCCTAACAATAGTCAAGGGAAGAAGAATGAAGTAGAAGATCACCGTAGGAATTTTAAGTTTTCTAAGAATAAAACGTCTGTAACTGCATGTAATGACAGTTTAAATGCTAAGACCTCGAATGTTGAATTTGTTTGTGTTGAATGTGGCAAATGTGTTCGTACTTTCAATCATGATGCTTGTGCTCTTAATCATAATGGCGTGAATGCTAGAACTAGGAAGCCTATTCTTGTGCCCACTAGTACTAGAGAACCCACAAGAACTTTGAACCAATCCACTGATCAACCACTTAAGAAACTAAGTGCGTTAGACTCCACTACTCTGCGTAAACAAAACAGATTAAGGAAGTTATATGAGAACATGATTAGGACATGTACACGGGGGTATTCGAGATACACACCACCCGGATACAAATGGGTACCTAAGTTAACCACTTTAGTGATTGGGTCTAGGAATATCAGCTTGCCTGTAGACTTTGCATCTAGGCCCACTACTATTTTGGAACCCGTCTCTATCAAGGGATCCCATTTGTCAAATGCTACATTGTCTTCTAATTCTTCTGCAGCTCGTCGAACTCATCCTATTCATAATGGACTCCGGGTGCACAAAGCACATGACGGGCAATCTCAAGCTTCTCATTAACTTCGTGGAGAAGTTTCTGGGTACGGTACGGTTTGGAAATGATCAATTTGCACCGATACTCGGATATGGAGACTTGGTTCAAGGGAATATCACTATAAAACGGGTTTATTACGTCGAGGGACTGAATCACAATTTATTCTCGGTTGGTCAATTTTGTGATGCGGATTTGGAAGTGGCTTTTCGGAAATCTACTTGCTATGTTAGAGACTACGATGGGAATGACCTTCTTACAGGTTCTCGTGGTTCTGATCTCTACACAGTAACTCTTCAAGACACATCTTCAACAAATCCGATTTGCTTAATGGCTACAGCTTCATCATCTCAAGCATGGTTATGGCATCAACGATTGTCACATCTCAACTTTGACACCATCAACTTGCTTTCGAAGAATGATATTGTGACCGGTCTTCCTAAGTTGAAATTCGTCAAAGACCATCTTTGTTCTTCTTGTGAGTTGGGGAAAGCAAAACGGAAGTCTTTCAAATCAAAGACTACCCCAAGCTCAAAAGGACGATTGGAACTTCTACACATGGATTTATGTGGTCCTATGCGTGTAGAGAGTATTAACGGGAAAATGTATATTCTCGTGATTGTTGATGATTACTCTAGATACACATGGACTTTCTTTTTAAGGTCCAAAGATGAAACACCAGAGGTTCTCAAAAACTTTCTCAAGATGATACAACGCAATCTTCAAGCTCAAGTCTTAACCGTAAGAACGGATAGGGGTACTGAATTTTTGAACAAGAACTTGCAATCTTACTTTCAAGATGAAGGCATCGAACATCAAACGTCTATTGCTCGAACTCCTGAACAAAACGGCGTTGTCGAAAGACGGAACCGTACTTTGGTTGAGGCTGCTCGAACAATGCTTTCTGCTTCAAAACTACCGCTATTCTTCTGGGCTGAAGCAATTGCAACTGCCTGTTATACTCCGAATCGTTCTCTCGTCATCCCTAGACATGAAAAGACACCTTACCACATCATCAATGACAGGAAACCTACTGTAAAATTCTTTCACGTATTTGGATCGTTATGCTACATCCTTAAAGACGGTGAGAATCTCGACAAGCTGAAAGAAAAAGGTGATGCATGTATTTTTGTGGGGTATGCTACATTGTCGAAAGGATATCGGGTCTATAACAAGAGAACAAAGATTATTGTCGAAACAATTCATGTGAACTTTGACGAATTGCCACAGATGGTACTTGATCACAACAGCTCAAGTCCCGCACCTCAATGTCCAGCAATGGCACCTACACAAAACAGTGTACGTCCCGTGCAAGAATGTCAACAAAGTACTCCTACAGCAGACTCGACGGATACAACACATATGAATGAGTTGGTTGACTTATATGATCCTATGTTTGATGAATATTACTATGGAAACAATCAAGTTGTGTCAAAGCCTTCCGCTGTCAATACTGCTGATGCACCTGAACAAAATCAACAAGACACAACTGCCTCTACTTCAGCAACCGTTGCTCAAGAGACAATTCCAGTGGATACTCAACAAACTCAAGAAACTGTCATACAACCAACATCACCAACCGTCAATGCTGAAGGAGGAAACAACAATCAAGCAGTCGATGCACAACCCGACGATGAAGAATTTATCAATCCGTTCGGTACACCGGTACACGAAGTCGGAGAGTCTTCTAGTCAACATGTTGATCCGTCCAACATGCATACATTCTACCAACCATATCCATCCACTCACCATTGGACACGTGATCATCCATTGGAGCAAGTCATTGGAAATCCTTCACAACCGGTTCGAACACGCAGACAACTCGAAACCGATGGCGATGTGTGTATGTATGCACTCACCGTGAGTTCAACTGTACCTACAAACATCAAACAAGCCATGACTGATCATGCGTGGATTGAATCAATGCAAGACGAAATTCATCAGTTTGAACGCCTAAATGTTTGGGAACTTGTTGACCGACCCTATGGAATGTCAATTTTCGATTTCAAATGGATCTGGAAAAACAAACTGGATGAAGAACAAACCATCATCAAAAACAAATCTCGTCTTGTGGTTAAGGGATACCGTCAACAAGAAGGCATAGACTACGATGAATCATTCGCTCCAGTCGCTCGTTTGGAAGCAGTCAGGATATTCCTTGCTTATGCTGCACATAAGGGCTTCACGGTTTTTCAGATGGACGTCAAAACAGCTTTTCTCAACGGTCATTTGAAGGAAGAAGTGTATGTGCATCAGCCGGAAGGATTCGTCGATCCTCATCATCCTGACAAAGTCTATCGTCTCAAGAAGGCTGTATATGGACTTAAACAAGCTCCAAGGGCATGGTACGAAGAACTTTCAAACTTCTTGGTGTCCAAAGGATTCTCGAAAGGTTCTATTGATCCTACTCTCTTTACTAATAAATATGGGGATGACATAATGCTGGTGCAAGTTTATGTTGATGACATTATTTTTGGTTCTACGAACCCAAAACTTTCAAAACGTTTTGAAAAATTAATGCACAGCAGATTTGAAATGTCAATGATGGGGGAGCTAAAATTCTTTTTAGGCCTCCAGATTCATCAATCCCCACGTGGTATCTTCATTAACCAAGCTAAGTATGCTCAAGAGATACTTAAAAAGCATGGTATGACCTCATGTGCTCGCGTTGGTACACCATTGTCGACCACATCCCTAGACGCTGACTTGTACTCATATCCCGTAGATCAAACGCGATATCGCAGTATGATCGGGTCACTTATGTACCTTACAGCCAGCAGGCCTGATATTCATCATGCCACATGCTATTGTGCACGATATCAAGCCAGACCTACTCAAAAGCACCTCAAAGAGGTTAAACGGATCTTTCGGTACCTTAAGAATACCATTCACATGGGACTCTGGTATCCGAGGGAAACCGGTTTTCATCTAACGGATTTTTCAGATTCTGATCACGCAGGTTGTCTTGATAGTCGTAAAAGCACTTCTGGTAGCATACAATTTCTAGGGGAAGACAAACTTGTCAGCTGGTCGTCAAAGAAGCAGGATTGCACTTCGCTCTCATCAGCTGAGGCAGAATATGTGGCTCTATCCGCGTGTTGTGCTCAAGTCCTCTGGATGAGAACTCAACTCACGGATTATGGCTTCCACTTTGATAAAATACCTATGTATTGTGACTCAAAGTCGGCCATAGCCATATCTTGCAATCCGGTTCAACACTCCCGCACCAAGCACATCGATGTAAGATATCACTTCATCAAGGAACAAGTGGAACGCGGCATCGTGGAATTATACTTTGTCAGAACTGAGTACCAGCTGGCAGACTTGTTTACAAAAGCTCTATCGAAAGATAGGTTTGCGTATCTCGTTGGCCGTCTTGGTATGAAGTATATGACTCCAGAAGACTTGGAGGTTTTGGCAAATGAAGCTGCTTGATTTTTCTCTCATAATGACTTCTAGGCGCATCACAGCTTAGAACTCGGACATCAACTAAGGAAAGTTTATCTCGGACGATAACTTATCCTTCCCAACGAGAAATTCATATTTCTCGGTCATGAGCTTCTCATAAAAACATTCAAAGTTTTTAAGTTCATGAAAACGATTTCTAAGTAAATGTCAGCTTAGAACTCGAACTTCAACTTAAGGAAAGTTTATCACGGATGATAACATATCCTTCACAACGGGAAATTTATTCTTCTCGGTCATGAGCTAGTCACAAAACAATCAAAGTTTTGAGCTCATGAAAAACGGACCCGAAAGGGGAGTGTACGTTTCAGTGCACTTTCCCTAAGCAATAGAAGAGAAGTCTTCTATCCTGATTATTTTAAAACCGTTGAACACAATTTTTCAAGAATTTCTCAAAAGGTTTTTCTAAATCTTTCAAAATTGTGTGTTCAACACTCCCTTCCTCATAAGTGGTTTTTATATCTCAAAATTGTCATATGTTATTTTGATCAATTTTTGAGGGGGAGCGTTTTAAAATCAAGCCTTTAATGTTGTTGGGTACATCTCCAAAATTGTCATATTTTATGTATCCAACACATTCCGAAAATGATATGAAATTGTCAAATGTAATATATTATATCGGAAAAGGCATCTCAACTCCGTACCTCAACATATTTTGTGGTGTCGTTTTTCTAAAATTTTGTCAAATTTTGTCTCAAGACACACATATATTGTTGAGGGGGAGCGATCCGACTGAAAATGTTCCATGCTTCATTCGTGCACACATGTTTCTCTCCCAATCGGTTTTCAGAAATTGTCATATTTTAATCAATTAGTATCTCTAATATGATGTTTTTATATTAGAGATAGGGGGAGAAAATGTGATTAAAATGTAATATATCGCAACATGTGATCTTAAAGACTCAAGTGCAACTCTTTCCTTCACATGCCAAACTATTTCGTATACCGATGCATGTGTGTAGGGGGAGCTTTTCGGAAATGAAAAACTTTCAAGTGTTAAAAGTTTTGATTTTTATCAAACACTTTGAATTGTTTTCAATGGTTTTATGGTTACGATCTTTACCCAAAACAACCTACTATCCACGACGGAACGATGGAGTCAAAAGGTGGTTTAGGATAGGAAACTAAGTCCTATGATCCAACCAGAACCGGAGGGATCTACCCAAGGACATTCCATAGCTAGAAATAGTTGTCCTTAGGAAAGATGGAGTGGAATGAAGCTGAATGCGGACCAAGTACTTAAGTTAGCACTGGAACAATCACAACAAGGTGCTAATGATGACGTATTGGTAAGCATTGAAGGAGTTGAATATTCTATGCAACTTAGGCAGAAACCGGGTCAACACATCTATTGAAGACAAGTCATCATGGACCCAGTGATGCAATGCACAACCCTTCCCAGCCATTCGAGTTTCTCTTAAAAGAAACTTGTCTCATTGTCACGGAGATCAATACGTATCTATTGACTTTCTCACTCCGAGTCAGTTAATATTGAAAAGGTGGCAGTCTGCTCCAGCCTCCGATTACCAAAATGCACTTATTGAGTCTAGAGCCAAACGAGATCAATTTATCATCTCATTAGGACACAATCGAGTCCTACGCATTATCCTTGTGATATTGCCAGAACATCTGAGTGATACGATTCACAATGAAGATGGAAATCCTGCTTGAGCCAGCATCAAACAAGCTCATGGTAGGTAACTTGTGCGATTTTACACGAATCAAACTTGTGAGAACTGGAAAGCAACTAAGTTTGGATTCTTAATTGATTCAAACTTGATTCCAGGTATCTTCGCAAAATCCATGTGATCTTGCCAGAACATTCAGAGTGACACTCATTAGTGTTCACAGTGACGAATGGAAATCCTTCCAGTGTCAACATCAAACAGCACTGCGGTAGGTAACTCGCAAGATTCTCTATGAATCAAGCTTGTGACAAACTGGAAAGCAACAATGGTGCGATTCTTTTAGAATCAAACTTGTTCCAGGAAATCTGAATTGACGACTCTAATCAGACGGATAATTTATCTTTATGATTCACTCTTTACGTTCGCAGTCTGCTTTGAGACGGTCGAGTAAAGAGAACTGGCTACTACCGCCGAGAAACCCTGTCAAGGAGGTTCTTAATCGAATCTACCTGATCACAGGTACGGTATTTTAATACCGTTTAACGGTCTTCACCGACCGGAGGTAAAACGCTACCGAGTTAGGATGAAATGTTCAAAGCCATTTTATCCGTGTCTATACATGTTGCTGCATATCAAGAAGGTGGCGTAGCTGTGATACCGATGTCGATTCAGAAGTCACAAGAGCACAAGATGGCGATAATCAAGATACCTAAGAATGTAAGAATGTAATAGGTCATCTTAGTCATAAGGAGTACAGATGAAGATCTCAAGCACTCAAAGTCAAATGACAAATGCTCAAGATAAAGATCACGAAAGCATGAAGGAACAAAGTTGTTACAAACAAGATCAAGACCAAGATACAAGACCAAAGCAGGAAGATCTCCTCTACAAGAATGTATTCACTCAATCATCTTATGCTTTTTAAGCTTTTTAAGATGACTGATACATTGGGGGAGATTGTTAGCCCTATATTTTATATAGTCGAACAAGAATGTAATAGGTCATCTTAGTCGTTAAAAGGTCTTGTATTGTAATAAGTTAGTCGGGAAAACTGGGCTTGGACTTTAAGCTAATATTGTATAAGTTAGGGGCATAAGCCCAAAACAAAGCCAAGCCCGGCCCAAGATGAAGCCCACAAAGGCCTTAGAGCCGTGGGGTATATAACCCTCTTTCACATGTGAAAGAGGGTGTTGGTTCATTTCATTAAACACATAGTTTTAGTGTAAACCTTCCATTTCTCTCTCTACTTTCTCTTTCTACTTTTCTTCTCTTTCTCTCTCTAAGAATCTTGTGTTATGGATTAATGGGAATAACAACTTCAAATCCCTTTTCTAAACTTTCAGAAACTTAACCAATGACTAAAACTTGTATATTAAGACTTGTTTAGACCACCCAAACCCTAAGAACCAAGGGCACAAGGCCACAAGGCCTTATGAACCAGTAATCCCAAACAACCCTTAATTAACCACTTTTCAAACAAACTTCTGATTTTTACACACAACCTATTGATTTTAATGATCAAATAGCTACACTAGGTGACTACTAACACAATCAAACTCAAAAATTACCAGCACAAACACAAGAACTCAAAATCCAAGTACCAAATCCAAAACAGACATAAATATGAAATTTTTTAGAGGAATCTTAACAAGAGGTTATACCTGCCTTCCACAACATCCTAGGAAGGCCAGCTATGCTCCTTGGACCTTGTTCAACAGCTAGAACAAGACCAAGGTACTTCAACAAAGGAGATGCAAGACTGCCTTGGTTGATGGTTCAAAGTAGAACCTCAAGGACTTGATGTCTTCAACACAAGCAGCAAACAACTCAACCAAGGGCTCTAATCCCTTCACAAGCTTGGTGTCAACAAGCTTGCAAGAGCTTATAGCTTATAGTTAAGGGTTAGTACACAAAAATAAGCAAAATCAGAACCTTCTTTCAAGCTTTTTCAAACTTGAAAAACCTTACCAAACATAAACGTCCTTGATCCAAAAGGTTCAAGCACACTTATAACAATCAATGGAACTCAGAATCACCCTTTAAACAACACCAACTTTCAAAAACATAAAAAGGAATTACAATTTTCTCAAAATACCACTTTTATAAATTTTAAAAAGGAATTACAATGTTTAAAGAGTAAGACTGGAACAAAGGGACTCTCACATGTTGAGGTCTCCTTTTATAGGCAAATGCCAAGCTACACTATTCACAAACCCTAGAAGTGAATTCTCTAAAATGCCCTTAAGTCCTTGAGGCAGTTTGTTGTTGATGAGCTGTCCAAAGTGATCCCAAACGTTCATTTTAGCTTTGTGATCAAGCAAAGGGTCTTGGCTGTTGATTTTGCCACATAGGATTACTTGGAGGGTAAGTTGCATTCTGATTGGGTGACGTGTTGAATGGTGGGGTCTCTTGGTGAGTGGGAGTGAGGGTTTTAAGGTTGGGATGGGATTAATGTGAGGTGAATCAAACGTGTGCCAAGGTAATTGCAAATTACCCTTTGTTTTAAGTGAGGTAATTCTGGGTGGTGAAAAGTGAACAGTAACACGTTTGATCCGTTTTTTGTGGGATGGAAAGTTGTTTGGCGCAATAAACATTTGAATGTTTCATTTGCCAAATAATAGCCCTTGTGTTTTGGGATTTTTGGTAAAACAAGTATTTCAGCCCTAAAACGAATTTCCCTTTGTATTTAACTTTCACACTTTGGCAGTTTTGGCACATAACTTTCCAAAAAGGTTTATAAGGGTTATTTTTGCCACTTTTGCATATTTGAAGGACTGATTTTGGACATTCTTGATCTTCAAAGGTCTTCAATGTATCTTTGGCTTGATGAGGGACCATAATTGACAATGTTGAATAGTTGAGGGACTAAACTTGTCATTTCTTCAAAGTTGAAGGACCATTTGTGTAATTTTGACAAACTTAAGGGACCAAACTTGTAATTATCAATATACAAGGGTTTTAAGTGTCATTTCTTCAATAAATGAGGATCAATCTTGTATGTCTTCAAGTCTTCAAGGGTATTTGTTGAATATTCCATGAATTAGGGCCCGGTTCCTTGTACGGCTTCGTTTCTCGTGTCCGTTTTTCCTTGTATCTTGTGATCTTTTGTCTTTTTCACGATATCCATACGTAAAATACACAAGTAAAAAAACACAAGCATATATATGGTATATTATGACATTTTTATGCATTTAAAGCCCGAAAAGAACGATGAGATCATGTATAAATGCCATCTCATCACTCCCCCATACTAAGCCATTGTCGTGCCCTCACGCAATGCTAGAATAAAGTATCTAAGCATTACCAAAGTTCAATTTTATTAACCTTTATTGAAGAGTAAAAAGACTTGCAACATACTACAAAGATGTGTAAAGACATAATGTATGATTTTCATCACAAAAAGTGACTTTTAGGGTCAAAGAATAGAAACAAATAAATGTCCCTTAGAGTAAACCTCGTCATCCTTGATTGTCATACATTCCATGCTAAGTGCAAAAACAAGATCATTGTTGGTACAAGTCACAATGCTAACACTACTCATACGTCCAAATTGTGTAATACTTTTTCTCCCCGCAATCCTAGTTATTATAAAAGGAAATGGGTTACTAGTATTTTTTTATCTATTTGTCATGGATCACAAGTGATTCATATTGACTTATTTGAGTAGTTATTAGTCCGAAAGCAAAGTAGCACGATTTGATCAATAGTTAGCCGAAGGACAAAATCTTTTAAAACGGCTTCTCGTGTATCTCCTTAAGTTCATATCTTGGCATAACTCGTTTCACGATTTGAGAGCTTTCTCGGACCGATATTTGGCATGTACTTCATACTTCAAATCTAGGGAAGACGTTCTTGAAATTATGGTCTTCTCTTCATATATTTGGAATTTCTTCACTTGACGTTTTTGAGAGTTTCTTCATATTTGGACCACGACTTCATCATTTTTCTTCAATATTTACTTTGGATTTTGATATACAACGATCCGCCTCCTTTTCGGACTTGGATATATTTATCCTCATACCTTGTAAGGGTCTTTTTGGATAGACTTTCTCCATGATCTTTATGGGAGTAATTGCTTTTCGTCGTGTGTCTCGATCCTTCATATTGATTTAGGAATAATGATACTTCACATCATCTTGGATCTTTAGCAAAAATAGAGCTCCTCATGCCTTGTTAGGGCCTTTTTGGATGATCGCCAATCTTCGCGTCCCGCTTCAATAAGTTATGCCTTGGCTATGAACTCTATTCAACCCCGAGCAACTTTTAAACGATCTTGCGCTAGAGGCTAAGTAACCTTTCAAATCGTACGACCTTACTTATTGCAATTATGATTTATTCCTAATGCATTGATCTTATGGGAAGAAAAAGCCACAATTAAAAACATATGAGTTTTTGAAAGAACATTTTCATGTTCTACGTTTAGCATGATCACTTGTCTAACTCTATCATTTCTCGTTCTTCACTATATAAAGACCTCTAATTAAAGAGACTCGTGAATACTTAGCCATGCAAGTCAAAATTTAAGCCAAATTTGGATTAGCTTTCATTAATACTATATCAAATCAAAGTTTTGGGTTTTCAAGCCACCTATAGGATCTTGCACTTTCTTAGACTTTTTCAAGTTTAGATAATGCGTTTTATAGTTCCCTTGATAAGTGACTTTCTAGGATCAATTATAGGAACTTGCGAAAAGTTCTTGTTCTTATCCCGTATGAATTAAGACTTTCGCGTTTTAAAGCTCCCTATATAAAAGTCTATCAAAACTTGAATTGAGCGGGTTAAGGAATGTAAATGGCTCAAATGCCCATCAAGTCAAAAATTAACTCTTATTCTACCCAACGGAAAATATACATTCGTGTCTTAAAAACACTTATGAAAACTAAGAAAAATTTAAAATTTGGCCATTTTTAGCCTTATTAGCATAAAAAACAAAACATTGAAAATTGGAAAGCGTGAGGGCGTAGCAAAGCAAGTACCTATTCACCCCCCATACTAAAAGTAAACATTGTCCTCAATGTTTCGAGTCTAAAGGTGGAGCACCCCCATACTAGAGATGAAGAATCGAATGCTTAGGATCTAGCATGGAAAGGGTGATCAACAATATATATAAAGCCGTTTATTAAGTATGCTAAAAGATAATTGTTAGAACAATAAATGATATGTCATGGATTCGTGAAAAACTTCTTCAAGCAAACGATGGAGGCTCACGTAAACGAACACGAGAGTCTTCAATCGTAGATGATGATGATGATCTAGATAAAACAATCACAAACAACCACGAGACAACGAGTTGAAAGGGTACAAGTCCCCTTATTAGTGAATAGTAAGCATAAAGGATAAGCATGGGATCTCCCCCACGAGGCACCTCGTTTTTGATTACCGAGTCATGAGCTCGACTCGATCCCCTCAATGCTAATTATCATTGGGGAAGGTGACTTGGTCGAGGGCAACCATTGAAGGAATATCCCCACCAAAGTAGTGCTTAAGCCTATGTCCATTCACCTTGAAATTAGGACCATCATCTTGAGCTAGCTCAATGGTCCCATAAGGAAACACTTGTGTAATGGTGAACGGACCCGACCAACGAGATTTCAATTTCCCGGAAAATATCTTAAGTCTAGAGTTAAAAAGTAACACTTGATCACCAACGTTAAAAACCCGGTTTTTAATCTTTGAATCATGAAACTTTTTAGTCTTTTCTTTAAAAATTAATGAATTTTCATAAGCATTATCTCTTAATTCATCCAATTCATTCAATTGTATTTTTCGGTGATCTCCCGCGGTCTTCAAGTCAAAGTTTGCATGCTTAAGGGCCCAATATGCCTTGTGCTCCAACTCAATGGGAAAATGACAATTCTTCCCATAGACTAACTTATAAGGAGTGCAACCAATAGGTGTCTTATAAGCGGTCCTAAAGGCCCATAAAGCGTCATCAAGTTTGTCGGACCATGAAGCACGGTTTTCTCCAATTGACCTCTCTAAAATCCTCTTCAAAGCTCGGTTCGAAACCTCGACTTTCCCACTCGTTTGCGGGTGATAAGCCGTAGAAAGACGATGAGTAACTCCATATTTCTTTAGAACCTTTTCGAATTGGTCATTACAAAAATGGGTTCCACGATCGCTTATAATAGCACGAGGGGTTCTGAACCGAGAGAATAGTTGCTTCAAAAACTTCACTACCACACGAGCATCATTAGTAGGCAAAGCCTTAGCTTCCACCCACTTAGAAAGGTAGTCCACCGCGACGAGGATATATTTGTTGCCATGAGACGATGGGAACGGCCCCATAAAGTCTATTCCCCATATGTCGACAATCTCACACACTTGAATTATGTTTTGCGGCATTTCATCACGTTGAGACGATTTTCCTTGACGTTGGCACGAATCACACGACTTCACAAGTGCGTGTGCATCACGATAGATAGAAGGCCAAAAGAAACCGGCATCGAACACTTTCTTAGCCGTGAGATTAGCACCATGGTGACCACCCGTGGGTCCCTCGTGACAAGCTCTAAGGATATTAGAAGCTTCGGCACCAAAAACATAACGTCGAACGAGTTGATCAGCACAAATCCGAAAGAGATAAGGGTCGTCCCAAAAATAGAACTTGACGTCACGAAAGAATTTTCGTTTTTGTTGTGTCGTCATACCCTTGATTATGAAATTTCCCGCATGGTAATTTGCAATGTCGGCAAACCATGGGGTGGTGTCTTTAGAATTCACTACACCGAGAGTCTCGAGAGGAAATGTTTCGGTGATTTCCTTGTTCTCGAAAATATCTTTGTGAGGATCTTCTAGACGAGAGAGATGATCGGCCGCAAGATTCTCGGCTCCTTTTTGTCAAGCACGGTGACATCAAATTCTTGGAGGAGGAGCATCCAACGAAGCAATCTCGGCTTAGCATCTTGCTTAGCTAAGAGATACTTGATAGCCGAATGGTCGGTATACACGATGCTTTTAGTCAAGACGAGATAAGGTCGGAATTTATCAAAAGCGTAGACCACGGCAAGGAATTCCTTCTCCGTTGTGGTGTACTTTAATTGAGCCTCGGTCATCGTCTTACTAGCATAGTGGATAGGACGAAAATGCTTGTCATAACGTTGCCCTAAGAAGGCCCCTATAGCATAATCACTTGCATCACACATGATTTCAAAGGGTAATTCCCAATTAGGAGCAACAAGAATGGGAGCTTCAGTAAGTTTCCTTTTGAGAGTTTCGAAAGCTCTAACACAATCCTCATTGAAGTTAAAAGGAGCATCCTTCTCGAGAAGGTGTGTCATAGGTCGAGAGATTTTCGAAAAGTCCTTGATGAAACGACGATAAAAGCCCGCGTGGCCTAGGAAACTCCTAACTCCCTTAACGGTTTTGGGATGAGGTAACTTGGCGATGACGTCTACCTTAGCTTTATCGACCTTAATCCCCGCCTTCGACACCTTATGTCCTAAGACGATTCCTTGTTTACACATAAAATGACATTTTTCCCAATTAAGCACAAGATTGGTTTCTTCACAACGTTTTAACATTTGCTCGAGATTAGATAAACATGACGTGAACGAATTGCCAAACACCGAGAAGTCATCCATAAACACTTCCATCGACTTCTCGATCATATCGTGAAAAATTGCCATCATACACCGTTGAAACGTACCCGGTGCATTACAAAGTCCGAAAGGCATCCTACGATAAGCGAACGTTCCATAAGGACACGTAAAAGTAGTCTTCTCTTGATCACGAGGGTCGATAGGGATTTGAAAGTAACCGGAAAAACCATCTAAAAAGCAATAGAATTCATTTCCCGCAAGTCGCTCCAACATTTGATCCATGAAGGGCAAAGGAAAGTGGTCTTTACGAGTGGCGTCATTTAACTTTCGGTAGTCAATACACACCCTCCAACCGGTCACAACACGAGTGGGAATTAAATCGTTGTTTTCATTAGGCACAACGGTCATTCCTCCCTTTTTAGGGACACAATGGATTGGGCTCACCCATGGGCTATCGGATATAGGATAAATCATTCCCGCGTCAAGGAGTTTAAGGACTTCCTTTTTAATGACATCGTGAATTTTGGGATTCACCCTTCTTTGACTTTGAATTGCGGGTTTGTAGTCCTCCTCCATTAAAATCTTGTGAGTACAAAATTTTGGGTCAATACCGTTAATGTCAGATATTCTCCACGCAATTGCCCCTTTATGAGCCTTAAGAACTTTCAAGAGCTCGGTTTTTTCATCATTAGCAAGTCCTTTTGCAATAATAACTGGCAACTTGTCATCACCTTCCAAGAATGCATATTCAAGGTGAGAAGGAAGATCTTTCAATTCAAGGATAGGTGGTTCCTCGATTGAAGATTTTGGTTCAACACTCATAACTTCCACCGGCGAAAGAAATGGTGGAATAGGAGTATCATCACTAATCAACACCTCATCTTCATTGTCGATTTCATTTGAAGTGAGATCGCCTCCTTGGAATGGAGTGAGATTTGGTGTAGAATTAGCAAGAATCGGATCCAAAATAGTGGGATTGCCACTTGACGAGCTATCGGAAAAACCTAACACTTCTTGTGAAAACTCATCGCAAACCACATCAACGATGTCAATGTGATTGATGGTAGCGATTTCATAAACATGAGAAGGTTTCGAGTTTTGAGTAGCGTTTATAACAAGATCCTCTTCGTTGAATCTCAAAGTGATAGTTCTCGCATGGACATCGATAAGCGATCTCGAAGTATCTAAAAATGAACGCCCTAAAATTAGAGGAACTTGAGGATCCGCGGCGATGTCAACTACTATAAAATCAACGGGATAGTAGAACTTCCCCACTTTCACGAAAACATCTTCGGCTACTCCACATGCTAAAATCGTAGAATGATCGGCCATCTCGATAGACATGTTTGAAGGAATAAGAGCCGGAAGCGAAAGCGTTTTCCAAATGGAAAATGGCATCAAATTAATGCTCGCACCAAGATCGGCCAAGGCGAGGCATTCTTTCATATCTTGTATGTCACAAGGAATGAGAAACTTTCCGGGATCACCAACTTTTTCCAGTATGCGGTTAAGATAAACCGAAGAACAATTAGCAAGCTTTGAAAGCTTTTCCTTATCGCTCATCATACTTTTAAAAGTGGAAGCGAAACGAGGCATATACAACAACGCGTCGGCTAAACTCACATCAAAATGCACTTGTTGAAACATCTTAATAAAAAGCTCGATTTGTTGTTTGTTACGTTCTTGTATTTTCTCTTTGTTTCGTCTCGAAGGGTAGGGTAAAGGTGGTGTGGGTTGGTCATTAGGCAATGGCCTTGGAAACTCGGGTTCCACAATTGGTATTGGTTCAACCGTAGGTGTGGTTTGAGCGGTACTTCGTGGGATTGTAATGTGCTCCTTTTCGACCATCACCTCGGGTTCTTTCTCTATTTCCTTCTCCGTAGAAGTACTTGGACGAGAGATTGGTTCCTTAAAATTTTTACCACTTCGTGTAGTAATAACCTTCATTTCTCCCTTCGGGTTTGCAATGGTATCACTAGGAAGACCACCCGAGGAAGAGGGTTTACACATGATTGCTTCAAACATCTTAGCCATTCGGTCCTCAAATTTTGATTGCCTAGCATCCGCTTTTAATAACTCTTGCTTAATCTCATGTTGTCCTAATTCCATCTTTTGTTGGTTTTGTTGAAGACGTTGGACATTTCCTTCCATTTTGTTTGCATGAGTTTTAAGTTCATTAGCAAGTTCATTTTTTAGCTCGTTTTTCAACTCGGATCTTAAGCTAATCATCTCACGTTGCATGTTATCAAATTTAGCACCATTTGCTTTAGCATAATCCAAAAATTCTCCTTGCAAATTTTTAGTGTGAGATTTTGAAAACCTTGTGTAGTATTTTGAAAATCACGGTTTTGGTTTTGATTAGAAATTTGTCCATTCCCATTTTGATAATTCCCTTTGTTGTAGTTGCGTGAATTGCCTTGGTAATTACCACCTTGGTTGTTGTTTCGATAATTATTAGCATTTTGGTTTGGTGGAGCTTGATTTTGGCGGGAACCTTGACCGTTTTGGTTGTAAGTTCCCGTTGCTACATAAGCACTCGAAGTGTTACCATCCGTGGTAATGCACTCGGAAAGATCATGAGCTCCCCCACAAGACAAACAACTCTTAGCAACCGCTTTAACCGAAGCGGAATTTAAAGCTTCTTGAGCTTTCCAATGGGACATAAGATTAGAAAATCTATCAAAAAACCGATTTTCCTCATTAGCTTCATCATGTAAGGCATTAATGCTACGAGACGATGACGATGAAGACGAACCCAAATTGGCAACACTCGGTGTGTTACGAGGGCTATAAACCTTAGATCTATTCTCAATGATTTGTAAAGCCTCATTTGTCGTTTTGCACAAAAAATTACCACCCGCGGCGGCATTCAAATAATCTCGTTCATGATCATTAAGCCCATTATAAATAGTATCAACTTGATGCAATTCCGTAAAATCATGGTGTGGACATTCATGTAACATTTCTTTAAAGCGTTCCCATGCCATTGAAAAACTTTCATTATTTCTTTGCACAAATCGTGAAATCTCATTTTTCAAATGTGTTGTTTTAGATGGTGGAAAAAACTTGTTCACAAACTTAGAAACGAGATCGGCCCATGTCAAAATTGAATTTGGCGGTTCTTTCTCAAGCCAAATTTTAGCGGGTCCATCTAAAGAGTATGGAAACAACATCATCTTAATGGCGTCATGTGGAACTCCTTAAACTTGCTAGTAGCGGTGAGACGATTAAAATTCCTAATGGGGTAATGCGTGTTGTCTTTCTCATGACCTCTAAACTTATTTGCTTGCAACATCGACATTAAACCCGTCTTAATCTCGAAATTCTCCGCAAGGATGGCGGGAATCACAATAGCCTCTCCAAAACCCTCGGTGGGTGCTTGTAGCAACTCCATCATAGTACGATTAACCATGACGACTTCTTGTTCTACAATAGGTTCAACAATTGGAGGTTGTTCTTCAATCAACGTCTCTTGATTGGCTTGCTTTTGAAGTCGTTTACGAGCTCGTTTTGCTTGATTACGAGTGATCATAAACTTCACGAAGAATGGGAGGTGAGCAAAGAAGATTCTTTTTAGGTGTTTTGTGAATTTTCATTTTTTTTTGTGTTTTTGATGATATTTAAATTTTTTTTTGGATTTTGGTGTATCTTCGTAGACAACAATCTACAAAATCTCTCCTAGAATCAAACTCTTGATTAAAGAAGCCTCAAAGGAATGAAAACGATCACGTGGAGTGAACGCCTTCGAATGACTTTAGAACTTTGGTGAAAACCAAATTGTTCAAGAGGTTTTAATCACAAAGAAACCAAGCAAATATATTATACGTAATAATAATACTTTTGGCGGCAAAACCCTCGATCAACCTTCAATCTCAAAATACTCACAAGCAAGCGGGGAAACGAGGGTGCGCGAAGCACTTAAGAGCCTTTTTCCTTAGGGTATATTTTATAATACCCGCCTTATACCCACCTTATAGTTTGTATTTTTCAAAATCGAGCTTCACGAAAGTAATTATCTATTTTTGCCTTTTTCTTTTTGTTTGAGATTCGAATACAATAATTGAGTGATGAAATCCCAATTAAGGTTGTGTTTTCACACTTTTGGAGATATTGTTTATTTGTTGTGATACTTAATACAATATAGTAATAATATTTTCACAAGAAAAACCAAGAAAACCGATAATACGTATTAGTAGAGTTCTACTAATACAAATACTATATGGTTAATATTAAAAACAACAATGCAAATTAATCACGACACACCTCCCGGCAGCGGCGCCAAAATGATTGTAGGAAAAATACGACCTTTTAGGAAAAAGGCGTAAAAGCGGTAAGTATTAAGTGATTATTTAGGAAAATCAAGCACTAATGACCCTTATGGTATGAAAGTTCGTTTCCCAAGGAGTATATGTGTGTGACTAAGATGTACAAGATTTGTGATTAATGATTGGTTTAGAAGGGGATGAGAAAAGAAGATGACGAAGACGTAAAAATTACTACTAGAAAGTTAAAACGTAAAACCGTACATACTACAAAAATAAAAATTAATTCTAAAAATTACCAAAAATCAAAATAAATAAACTAAGAGTTTACCAGTGGTCAAAACTTTTTCAAACCTTTTAAATAATTAAATATTCAATTTTTAAATGCTAATTAAAGCCCTAAAAATCAAATAAATTATCAAAAAGCTCAAATAAAGATTTTTCAATTGGTAAACCTCTAAAATGACCTAAAAAGATTAAAAACTATTTTTAGAAATTTTTAAACTAATAAAAACTATTTAAAAACTATTAAAACTTAAAATAATTATAAAAATTAATCTAAAAGTGATAAAATTATTCTAAAAGTTGCTAAATTCCTATTTTAATGTATTAAAGCTAAGAAAAATGTAAAAAGTTGGAAAATGTGAAATTTGAAAAATAATAATAAAATAATATTAAAAATCCAAAAATTATAAAAAATTCTAAAAACTTGCAAACTAGTTTATTTTAACCTAAATAATCAGAAAATCAAAGTGAAATGACCAGAATACCCCTATTGGGCCCTCAAATGGGCCAAAACCAAAAACAGTCAAACCAAATGGGCTTTTGGGCCCAAAAAGTCAAACTTGGCCCAATTGACTTGGAAAAGCCCTATCTGACTCAAAATTCAATTCTAAGAACAAAACTCTAAAGGCCCAAAAGCTGAATGTGAGCTTATCACAGCTTATTAAACACACAACTTATTCTTATTGGGCTTTTCAGCCCATTAAGCAATAAGCTAAGGCCATAAGCTCTAATTTGACACACAACCTTCTTTTGGGATGCTTATGAGATCTGTAAAAAGAAATTTTGAAAAAGCTCACTCAATAAGCCAGAAATAAGCAAAGTAAAAATTCACTAAAAGACAAAATAGTCGGGTTTGAGAATTAGGGTACCTCAGAAGCTCTAGTTTGTTGCAAAAGCTCACAAATAGCTTAACTAAGAATAATCAATCAAGAAAATCACAAAAAGCCAAGTAGAATAAGCTGTATGAGCAAATAAGCTGGCTGAAAAAGCCAAATAAGCTAGTTTTCTAGCAAAAGCTTAACCAAAAGACTTGTAAACTTCCATATATGATATTAAGCTAAGAAAAATGATTTATATTACAAAAGCCAAGTTGTTGCATGTGCCAATAAGCAGTTCTCAAAAATAAGCCAATAAGTGCTTATTTGACCAAAAGTCAAAGTGCTCCAAAATGCACCAAATGATCAGGAATGATACAAGGGCTTGTTATAAGCAAATTTTGTGAAGGACTCAAGGAAGAGGCCTTGTGAATCAAGAGGTCAGTTGACCTTTTGATGACAGATTTTGGCAATAAGGGCCTAATAAGCCAGTTAGCTTATAAGCCTGATACAAAGCAATCCAAATAGCAAAATCCAATCACAAGCAGCACATAAACAAGTTCCAAGCAGCAAAATCACAAGGCATACACTAGGCTAACAAATGCAAGCACAAATTGAGGTGGTCACTTTGTTGATGCAAATGACCACTTCAGCAACTTTTGATAAGCTATAAAAACCACAATAAGCCACCAAATTCAACAACCAGATAACCAATAGATAGCTTATCACCCAAACTATTCCCAAACCTGATTTCAGACCTTAGATCCAACAAACAAAGAAGTTATTGGATCTGATGTGTTTGACCAATTCCAAAACCACTCATATCAGATTTTTGCAAAACTTCAAATCCCTTTTCTAAACTTTCAGAAACTTAACCAATGACTACAACTTGTATATTAAGACTTGTTTAGACCACCCAACCCCTAAGAACCAAGGGCACAAGGCCACAAGGCCTTATGAACCAGTAATCCCAAACAACCCTTAATCAACCACTTTTCAAACAAACTTCTGATTTTTACACACAACCTATTGATTTTAATGATCAAATAGCTACACTAGGTGACTACTAACACAATCAAACTCAAAAATTACCAGCACAAACACAAGAACTCAAAATCCAAGTACCAAATCCAAAACAGACATAAACATGAAATTTTTTAGAGGAATCTTAACAAGAGGTTATACCTGCCTTCCACAACATTCTAGGAAGGCCAGCTATGCTCCTTGGACCTTGTTCAACAACTAGAACAAGACCAAGGTACTTCAACAAAGGAGATGCAAGACTGCCTTGGTTGATGGTTCAAAGTAGAACCTCAAGGACTTGATGTCTTCAACACAAGCAGCAAACAACTCAACCAAGGGCTCTAATCCCTTCACAAGATTGGTGTCAACAAGCTTGCAAGAGCTTATAGCTTATGGTTAAGGGTTAGTACACAAAAATAAGCAAAATCAGAACCTTCTTTCAAGCTTTTTCAAACTTGAAAAACCTTACCAAACATAAACGTCCTTGATCCAAAAGGTTCAAGCACACTTATAACAATCAATGGAACTCAGAATCACCCTTTAAACAACACCAACTTTCAAAAACATAAAAAGGAATTACAATTTTCTCAAAATACCAACTTTTATAAATTTTAAAAAGGAATTACAATGTTTAGAGAGTAAGACTGGAACAAAGGGACTCTCACATGTTGAGGTCTCATGTTATAGGCAAATGTCAGGCTACACTATTCACAAACCCTAGAAGTGAATTCTCTAAAATGCCCTTAAGTCCTTGAGGCAGTTTGTTGTTGATGAGCTGTCCAAAGTGATCCCAAGCGTTCATTTTAGCTTTGTGATCAAGCAAAGGGTCTTGGCTGTTGATTTTGCCACATAGGATTACTTGGAGGGTAAGTTGCATTCTGATTGGGTGACGTGTTGAATGGTGGGGTCTCTTAGTGAGTGGGAGTGAGGGTTTTAAGGTTGGGATGGGATTAATGTGAGGTGAATCAAACGTGTGCCAAGGTAATTGCAAATTACCCTTTGTTTTAAGTGAGGTAATTCTGGGTGGTGAAAAGTGAACAGTAACACGTTTGATCCGTTTTTTGTGGGATGGAAAGTTGTTTGGCGCAATAAACATTTGATTGTTTCATTTGCCCAATAATAGCCCTTGTGTTTTGGGATTTTTGGTAAAACAAGTATTTCAGCCCTAAAACGAATTTCCCTTTGTATTTAACTTTCACACTTTGGCAGTTTTGGCACATAACTTTCCAAAAAGGTTTATAAGGGTTATTTTTGCCACTTTTGCATATTTGAAGGACTGATTTTGGACATTCTTGATCTTCAAAGGTCTTCAATGTATCTTTAGCTTGATGAGGGACCATAATTGACAATGTTGAATAGTTGAGGGACTAAACTTGTCATTTCTTCAAAGTTGAAGGACCATTTGTGTAATTTTGACAAACTTAAGGGACCAAAATTGTAATTATCAATATACAAGGGTTTTAAGTGTCATTTCTTCAATAAATGAGGATCAATCTTGTATGTCTTCAAGTCTTCAAGGGTATTTGTTGAATATTCCATGAATTAGGGCCCGGTTCCTTGTACGGCTTCGTTTCTCGTGTCCGTTTTTCCTTGTATCTTGTGATCTTTTGTCTTTTTCACGATATCCATACCTAAAATACACAAGTAAACAAACACAAGCATATATATGGTATATTATGACATTTTTATGCATTTAAAGCCCGAAAAGAACGATGAGATCATGTATAAATGCCATCTCATCATGCACCGTTTCGGTCTATCAGAAAGAAGGTCGGTAACATGAGATCATGTATCGACCACCGGAAAACTTACCAGATCACCATTCTTAATCGATATTCATTCCACGTATAGAAGATTACCTGATCTGATACGATGTCTTAAACATTTCTTTAGAACAATTCACGATCACACCACCATCAGTGGTGAGAGAAAGAACATGATGTTTTCTAAATTGCTGTTGCACACATTATAGTCTCTCTAAAATTTGATTTATACTTCTGAGCTCCTAAATGCTCCAGCTATATTACGGAATTTATGAGTCAAAAATTTCTTTTCCATGAATTCTTAAACCAGTTCGCCAGTATATTTATCGATAACATCCTGATCTGCTAAATTCTAGAGGAGAACAAGAGGATTTTTTTTCTTTTTCGATTCTGCAGATTCTCCGATAGGTGAAAATCATATTCGCAGCTTTCCAGATGTGAGTTTCACTTGAACAAGGTGGCATTTCTGAGCCACCCTATTTCAGCAAAAAGAAATTTCAGAAGTACTACGAAGGTGGAGTCCATCACCAGATGGTCAAGACCAACGTCTGTGACTGAGGTACGAAATTTTCTAGAACTCAGTTGACTGCTACCGCAGAAATTACTGACAGTTCTCACGATTATCTTCCATGATTAAGCTTACGCGTAAAGTAGAGAACCTACGCTAAAATTATGCGTTCCACAAGATCCTGCACAAGGAGAGACCTCATGTACCGAGACTCATAATTCTTTCATGAGTATTCACCCAGATCTCACTAGAACGTACCATAATCCCAGACATAATTTTGATAGTAGCAGTATAACACATTGATGCAGCTATGTTCATATCTTGATGCCTGTCATGCCAGCAGGTTCAAGATAGAACACCGACATGCTAGTGAGTTATTACAATCATTAGAAATTCTGAACATAAATGAGACGAGATTCCATGGAAATTGTTATCAGTTACCACATATCATAAGAAGTATGATACTATCTAAGTCATTGTCGACCAGTTAACCAGCCAACACGTTTTCTTTCATCCGAAAGGATTACGCAGTAACGGGTCTGTAGAAAAATTCAGCAGTAAATCATATAATTTCAAGGTATTCCATCAACAATCACGCCAGATAGAATTCACGTTCGCGAATCACGCTCACATTATGATATTATTTCAGTCCATATTTGTTCTATCTCATGATTTAAGTTCATGTTCGCATTCATGACAATCATTCACGTTCAGATTCGTGCTCCATCTCAGTATATATGTTCTAGGTCTTATATCAGATTTGGTTACATGAAGCTTAAGAAATCAGACTCAAGTTTAGCACACCTTTTCCATATCTAGGCATACGTTTTACGTCTCATGCTGTATCGTTTGGCATTCCTTCCTCAGTCAGCATACGTTCATGATTTTTCTAGTATCACGTTCACAATATGTTTCACGTATCACATTCACGATATACTCCATGCACAACGTTCCTTTTATGATCACGAACCACGTTCACTATTGCTCACGTAGCAGGTTCACAATTGTTCACATAGTTCGTCCCTATATCTTTTTAGCAGCTTGCTCAGAGATATAAAAGTAATATTTTTAAGATATTTGTACGTACAGTTCCATGTATCCTACATGCTATAGCTTATTCATTTTATCAGACTCGGAAAATCCATCTTAAGTATGGAACCAGAAA
Organism: Glebionis coronaria; assembly: GCA_025667525.1. Classification (NCBI taxonomy): domain Eukaryota; kingdom Viridiplantae; phylum Streptophyta; class Magnoliopsida; order Asterales; family Asteraceae; genus Glebionis; species Glebionis coronaria. The sequence continues at coordinate 462,639,850 of CM046875.1, read as the reverse complement.
CTATTCAGCATTCATCAGGACAGGGTCAACAGGACCAAGATTTTTATGTTTAGACCTTTGAAGGAATCATTTCGAGCGGGAGACCACCCGAAACGGAGGAGTCCATCCGGACCTCTCATCCTTTTCCTTCAATAATTTAGTTAAGTTCTTTCAGTCATGTCACGTTCCATGTTCTCTACAGTCATGTCATGTTTATACCTATAAGTAGCATCATGTCCTAATTAGAAGACGGGTTATCCTTCAGCTTATATGTCTTTTCAGCTTCATGCTCTTTCAACATATATGTCCTTTCAGCTTTTATAACTTCATCAGCTTATTACCCGTAATTCGAGGACGATTTTTCTTTTTAAAGAGGGAGAATTGTGAAACCGCAGCATAATCGCATCCTTAATTCGAGGACGAATTTATTTTTTTTAGAAAGGGAAGAATTGTAAAACCCGCCTTAAAAATCCACGAATATTAAATTCACACAGTCTCAGTTTTAATTAAGATCACGACGTAATTAATTATTTAGAAAATAATTCAGAAAATAATTATTCAGTATTATGTACGTATTTATTTTCTGTAAAATAAATAAATACATGACGGGATTTTAAAAACACGAAAAGTATATAATTAATTAATGACAAGTAAACATGTATATTAATTATGACACGACATGATATAACACGGAATTAAGTTTATGAAATATACGAGCATACGATAACACCTGACATGAAACATATAATAAAAAATTTTATATAAGGCTTGGTCAATTAACTATTACTAGTAGATCTTGTAAGAAAATAAAGTGTAGCAAGTCATTGGCCAAATAAAGATAGTCAATAAATAATCATTCCAAATCCTGTTTTTCTCGACAAAATAATTGCAAGTAGTAAGTAGTTTCAAATTTGGGTCAAATATAACGCCAAAGTCTCCCTAATTACCGGGCCATAATATATTATAAAGCTTTGATATAATCCTATGACCATGTTTACAACAAAAAACCCTAAATAATACTAGAGATCCTAGTGAGAGAGACAGGAGTTGTTGCTGCATGAGTTGGTGATGTGAAGTTTGGAGGCATACGGTAATTACGTCCTTGCACCCCATCAATCGATTAAGAGAACAACACATCTGTAACCTTGAGTCGTGCCTATGGCAGTGGAGGTCGAGTCAAGTGTGTTCGGGACCGAGTATTAGTCTCGTTGGTTCATGGTTATTGTTTGACTTGGGGTCCGATCAGGTTAGCGGCGATCGCGTTACATTTGTAAACATAGTTTTAGCTTGTTCCCTAGTGGTTCGCTAATCCACGTTTGGATTGAGTTTCGATCAGATCATTACCTCTTTGTGTTCGGTTGGACATGAGCTTTGGACTCCGATCAAGATAGTTCATTGAATTGTATAGTTGGTGATCAAGTAAGCGTTCGTACTCGTGTTGACTACTAAATCTTCTCGTTTTGGCTTTAGAAAATCTTAAAAGCCTTAACTCAAAATGATCATATGTTGCTTAAAATTACCTATTGCTAAAACTTTTCTATATTTGTGCATGGGAGGATGCTACGTTTTACATATAACTCTTCATAATTACTTTGTCAAAACAATGGGATTTATTATCAATGATATATAATATATGGGATACTAACTGTTGAGTAGTGGTTAGTCATGAGATTGTAAAGAAAATATGAATATCATGAATTCAAGACAACAAGTAATAAGCTGCTTAAAATTAATTACTAAGTTGGACTTAACTAATTTTAGCTTACTAACTTTTGGCTTATTAAAAATCGGTTTATTAAGTTTCGGATTATTAATATCGGTTTATTGAAATCGGCTTATTTGATCTCGGGATTTACTACTTATAAAAACCTGCTATTGTTGGAAAGTTACTATATATAAAAACCTGTTATTTTGGGAAGTTACTAATTATGGAAATACCAAGTATAATAACACAAGAAACATGTAATACATTAATTAAGAACACATGAAACGTATAACATTAAACAAGACACGATAAAGCATGAACAAGCAACTCATTTCACGTCCCTTATTTATGTAGTATCCATGAAGTCAGCTAGATCTTTCGGCTTTCAGTCTTATTTCATTACTGGACACGAGGTACGGATTTCCCATGCTTTTAGTAAGGACTTCCTTTCTATGCATGATTAGGATTTCCCGTCTTCAGCCAAATGTTTTCCCCAGTATATATTTAAGCTTATCAGTAATCATGTTAATAACTAAATAAATTGCCTGAGCATTATATACAATCATGACCAGTTTATGTACTAGTTACAGAGGTACCGTAACCATGGCACTAGAGGCACCGGTGTCGTGACTCACATGCAGGAGAGTGATATCCTGCATCGTCCCACTCATGTTCAATTTGACCATTTTATCAGTATGTTTAGTGGGGCGTATGGATGCATCCTAGGCTTATCAGTTTACAAGTTATCAGGGTGAATGTGGTGTGTGCTCTACATCCTTCACATCGGAGCTGATCCCTCCACCCAGCACAGTATTTAGAGGTCACCCCTCTACAGTTATTTAGAGGTCACCCCTCTACAGCATGACGAGGTCACCCCTCCAGTTATTCATGCACCGTTGTTACAGCACATGACCTATATAAGCTCTGGCAATTAAAATACAGTAAATGCATGTTTTCAGATTTAACAGATAATAGTTCAGCTTTATTATTTATAAATCAGACTTTACAGATTATACACAGATTTCCGCTGCAACTTTACTTATCAGTCTTACAGCTCCAGTATTTCATCATCTGTTTCATTTCAGTAATTCCTTATCATGCTTTATATCCGTTTACTGAGCGTTATGCTCAGCCGTAGTTCCCTTTCATGTTCTAACGGCAGGTACACCAGGACGCTCTTAGGATTCTGAGAGCATGTTCATTTGGATGGAAGCTATTCAGACTTCTTACTTTATGTACTTACATTATTCTGCTTATTTGGACATTGTTTAGTCCTTTCCTTCAGTATTTTACTTTTCATGTTTTGGGCTTATTTTTGGACTGCCGATGGTTGATTCCGTTATTTCCTTTATGCTCAGTTAATGTTTTAGGACATTTACCTTATGCTTTGATGACACGCCATAAATACACATAACGGTCCACTTATCCAAGTGGGGTGTTACATCACGTTTTAGAGCCTACAAGTCGAAACCTTGGTCTCTGATACCATAACTGTAACACCCACTTGGATAAGTGGACAGTTACGTGTATTTATGGCGTGTCATCAAAGCATGCAAGGTAAATGTCTTAAAACATTAACTGACCATCAAGGAAATACTGGAATCAAACATCGATAGTCCAACATAAGCTCAAACATGTAAAAGTAAATACTGAAAGGAAGGACTAAACGATGTCCAAACAAGCAAAGTAATATATGAAGTGCATAAAATAAGAAGTCTCGATAGCTTCCATCCAAATGCACATACTCTCAGAATCCTAAGAGCGTCCATGTGTACCTGCCGTTTGGAACATGAAAAGAAACTATGGCTGAGCATAACACCCAGTGAACGGATAGAAAGCATGATAAGAAGTACTGAAATGAAACAAATAACTAATACTGAAACTAAAAGACTGAAGAGTAAAATGCAGCGGAAGACTGTATAAGTCCTGGAAAACCTAGAACATGTTTATAAACTAATTTATAATTTTGAAAACTTATGTTTATATCTAAAACTGTATTTTAATTTGCCAAGAGCCCATATAGGACTTTAAGGTATCAACTGGCATGAATACATAGAGGGGTGACCTCATCATGCATTAGAGGGGTGACCTCTAATTATACTGGTCTGGGTAGGAGGGATCAACTCCTTGTGAAGGATGTAGAGCACACACAACATTCACCTGATAACTGTAAGCTGTAAACTAGGATGCACCCATACGCCCCACGTGATAATACTGATAATGGCCAACTGAAACTAAAGGGACGCCACGAGAAATCACTCCCTCGCAGAGGAGTCATAACACCGGTGCCTCAAGTGTTATGGTTACGGTACCTCCGTAACTAGATGACACGGTCATGCATGTATATAGCTCAGGCATTTTAAAATAAACATAAGTATTACTGAAAAGCTGAATATATAAAAGTACTAGGGAAAACAGATGGCTACAAATGGGGAATCCTAATCATGCATACGAAGGAAATGTCCATACTGAAGGACGGAATATCCGTACCTCATGTCCAGTAATGAAGTGAGAATGAAAGCTGAAGGATCTATTCCGACTTCCCGGATACTACATAAATAAGGGACGTGAATGAGTTGTCTGATTACTGTATACTTTACTAGTTCTGAGTGTTCTTAGCTTGTTTAACATGTTCTTATCTTGTTTTACTGTTTTGTGTATAATCTGGTAACTCTGACTGTTCTTATGTATTTCTGATTAATGTATTTTCCTGTACTCTGATTAGTGTATTCTTGTATTATTATACTGTTATAAGTAATAAGTAACTTTCTAAAAAAATAGCAGGTTTCCAAAAAAATAGAAAGTTTCCAAAAATAGTAAGTTTCCTTAAAAGTATAAGTTACCGCTTACTATTCATAATTTAGAAGTCATGGTGTAATATTGGTAAAGTTTATGTCATAAAAGTACTTTTGGTTAAAACTGATTATTAATTAATAATAATGCATGATTATAGATTATTAATTAATAACATAATATAATTATTTATTAAAACTTAACTCAGATAAATAATTAAATTAAAGTCTGGTTTTAATTTAATTATAACTCAATAATATACTTAGGTTTATATCATGAATTATTCCTTTTAATTAATTTACCTAATCATGATTAAATTAATTTAGTTGTACATGAACTAAATTAATTAAATTAATCAAAAGCTTTAAAAATAATTAAATGTGTGAACCCGGACCTCAAAACTCGAGCCTAACAAAGCCTACTGAGACTCCGTGTCTCAGTCGCACTTAGCAATCAACCAAACTAACAAAACACCCTATGCCACAGCCCCCGGCTGTGGCTTATTGCCATTGGCAGTGGCCTCTAGCCACTGTTTTCTGTCCCCCTTTATCCGAGAAACTAAACACCCCTTTAAACTGTTGTCTGAGTAGCGTACCCCATGCTGTTCATTTAGTCCCCACCGGCTGCACGTCGGTTCACCCTGTTGCGATAAAGGTACCCACCGAGAGCCCCATGGCTCTTGGTTCCCCCTGACAGCCAAACGATCCCACTGTGGGGGTTGTTTGGGCTTGCGGATGACCAAAGGAAACCACCACCGCCCCCTATGGGGTGCGACTGGTTGAATAAAAAGACCACCAAAGTCATACGACTCTCAGTTTACGTGCACAACCGAACCAATCCAAACCAACCCGACCACATCAAGGTTTATTACATGTTTGACTTACGAAATCATGAGTTTTTGTTATTGTAAAGATGGATTCGTGATCAAGGCAAAATAAAAGAAAGGTTTATAGCTTACTTGTGTTACGTGATCTAGAAATGGCCAACTAACACACAAACGAAATTAATCAAAACCCAAAAACTGATCTCGTCTCCCTTTTCTTAATTACAACCGGCGACACCAAGGGATAACAACCCTAATTTTGTTTTGTTTGTTGAAAATGAAAGTATACAATTAGATCCATGGTTCTTTTCATTTCTTAAATGGGCTGGGCTCAAGGCCCAGTTTTTCCTTTTCTTCTTTTTGTAGCCATTGCCCAAAACCCCCCTCACAACATATACGTTTTCAATTCGTGTTTTAACATTTAACGTACGTGTTCGTGTTATTAATTCGCGTGTTAACTCCTGACATGTATTATTTATCTTTACTGAAATACATAATATACGTAATACTTGAATGAATATCATTATTTATTATTTTGGATAAATAATAAATTACGTAACGATTAATTAAGTCTGTGCTAGTGTGTAATTAATGTTTCATGGATTTTAAAGCGGCTTTTACACCAACAATGGACTTGAATTTACACATTTTTAGATGAGAGAAATAAAAGATTTTGTGAATGAATTTGTGATCATTGAATGAAGTTTAACAAGACTCCCCCTTGTTTCATGCTCATATGTGTATATTTCCTGAAATAAAAAGTTAGTTTTCTCAAGAAAAGTCGAGACACAATCCACAAAGCATGAGTATATAATATTCACACATTAATCATATTTGGACAAATCATAAATTAAATAACAAAGGTTCATTCATCTTGCCCCAAAGTAAAATTACAAATTAAAAAGCGTGTGAAACATTTGGTAAGATAATGAGTTACATGAGAAACAAAAAAAATTAAGAAAAATGAAGGTTAGACAGACCTACGGACCTTTAGGTTGCCGGACCCAAGGGCTAAAGGGTCCGTCGGGGTCCGTGTCCCCTGGAGACAAAAGGTAAAGCAAAAAAAATAAGGGATGCTTGGGGTGTTGAACTTGGGAAGATTATTGAGTAGGGGGTATAGAAGTGTTGCAATGCCATCTAGGACATTGTGAAGGGCGACACACATCTCTTGACGAAGATCCATGACAAGAGAATGCATGTAACGACAATGGTTACATTGTGGAGAGACTAAGAGGTTTGTGGGATGAAAGTGGTTTGCATGATGTGAAGAGGCTGGTAGGAACCATGAAGAGCAATGTGTTGTTGGGTTTCACATAGATGTCTACAAATCATGTCATCAAAAGCTTGTTTTCAATTGAAGTTGCGTTGATCTTGAGTGGTTGTAGGTGGCAATACACTAGTGGGTGATGGTTGAGATGATAAATGATAGAAATAAGGTTCTTCTATCCATAAAGAATCATCTAGCTCCATGAAAGATGGGATTGTTATTGTATTGGTGAAGGAAATGGTTGGTATAGGGAGTGTTTGTGGTAGTGGTGCGGAGAATGATGGTGGAGGAGGCATAGGAGGAAGAGAGGATTCATTTGTAGCATTAGCCTCTTTTAGGTGTGAAGAAAGTGGTGATGTAGGAGGTGTCTCAAAGCTTTCAATAGGTAATGAGGTTTGGATGGTGGTAGAAGATTTTGCTTGAGATGAGGCGGTGACGGGTGAAGATGGTGTAGAAGAGTGTAGTGATCTAGAGTTTTGCAAGATATCTCTTAATTCTTGAGATATTTCTTGATGAATTGGTGATTCATGAAGGTTTTGGGATGAAGATGGTGGTGTTGAAGCTTTGGGAAGCCAAAGCATGAAGGACGGACACTTATGCGTGTCGTTCTTTTAAGAAGTTTGCTAGATGATAAAGATCCTTTAGTCATAGTTATATTTCTGTGATGGAGAGAAGTGGATGAAGAAGTGAGGAAGTTTAGGAGAGATGAACATGCTTTAAGTAATGAGAATGAAGGTGTTTTGAATTAAGTTGAGGTTATATGTTATTGGAAGAGAAAGGAGGCAAGATTAAATGATCAGTTATGTGGTTGAGAAGAAGAAGATGAAAAGGTTTTGGATTAGTGAGTAATTAAATGAGTAGAATTCGGCCTTCGGGGTCAACCCGGCGGCTTCTATTAGGAAGGAGGCACAAAGGTGGCTCGAGGGCTTGTTACAAAGGACTATTTGATTCCCTTATTGGGTAGGGCCTTTCGTACTCCAATCCGTAGCAGAAGCTAAGCGCTTGAAAAGCACGCTAAGAAAGGTTGCTTCTGTCGGCCTTTATGTGCAACAGTCCACCAGTAGCGGAAGATAGGGTTACCGTACATACAAGAGTCTTCCAGTTCTTACGGAAGCTCTTTCTTACCAGTCAAGTAGTAGTTGTATCTTATCTTATAGCCAGGCGCGGCGTTCGCTCCGCCTTACAGCCTTGCTTCCCATTGTAATTGCCATTGTAGCACGTGTGTGGCCCAGCCCATAAAGGCCATGCGGACTTGACGTCATCCCCACCTTCCTCCAGTATATCACTGGCAGTCCTCCAAGAAGAATTGTGCTATGCCCCCCCCCCAATCCCTATAGAGCGAAAGAGCTGCCTGATGATCCCTAGGTTGCAGCACGTTCGGTCGTTAACTCCTCGCGCCGCTGCCGCCGTTTCTAGGACCGACCGACGCCTCACCTGCACAGGTACCTACCTAGTGTATTTGAAACCTGCAGACTTACGGACCCGGTCGAACCCTTTGGGGAGGGGTTCGACAGATGGGCAAAAAGTTTAAGTTTTTAAATTTTGAGGGAGATACCCGGACCTGGCTAGACCCTTGGGGGAAGGGCCCAACGGGTTCCGCACCTGTTTGTGAGCAGATTTTTTGACTTAAGAAGATTGAAACATTTTTGACTCGTGACATGGAGTTTTTAGGATTGAGAATTATGAGGAACAATGTTTCACACTGTTTTGACTGTAAGTTGACTCATGATGGGTAAAGGAATGTACCTTTTTGTGATCCAAGTTGTGATTTGCCAAACATGATCACACATCCATCTTTCACATAACATGCTTGTCAAATGCTCCTAACAACAATCAGTAGTAGTAGTTAGTGTCAAGAAAGATTAAGGACAAATACAAGTGTTAAGATATGTTACAAAACACCATTGTTTTACCCATGGAACGAAGTCCATGTGTACCCATTCATACCACTGTCTTTTACTTGTTCTTCTTCTTGTCCATCTTGGTGAGGAAGCGTCCGGGCACTTGAACATTCCTTTGTTTGCTTGAACTCTAGAGAAGAATTAGGAATTTTAGGTAATTGACTAAGGTACTCTAAAGGAGGTAACCTAGAGCTTGGAAGGTCATCATTTTCACTAGCCGAGGAGGAAGAACTAGTTGGATGTTGAGGTCTTTTACCCTTACCTCTAGATTGGGTTGCTAAGGGTCTTGTTACCCTTAGGTCACTAATTGGGGTCATGACACAATCAATAAGATGGTACACACCTACACGCCCGTTTTGGCTCGGTAGAATGGGTTCTATGTATTTGTAAAGACGGGTGAGCAACATGCCATATGGAAGAACGGATGTGACAAGGTTCTGAATTTGGGACATTCTATTTTCTATGTAGTAGGCGAGGTTAAACGATTTTACGGTTTCTAAGCAATAAAGCATGTAGCTTTCACATGCATTTATGTGATCTCTATTACCTACCAAACTCATTACATTTCATCTTAAAATTCTTTCCTATTTTTTATACTTATCCTTGAGTTCTTTAGCCTCTATCCTATATGGGTCTTTGTGAATGACTCTACTTTTGCTTGAGAGTCTAGTGTCCTCAACTCTAGGGTTGAAGATTGTTGCTCGGACAAGGTCCTTGTCATCGAGCAGGGTGTTATACCTAACTTGGGCTTCTCTAGGTATGTGGGTGTTCTCAAGTGTTGTGAGAGAATAGAGTAAGAGTAGAAAAATGCTCCCTTACAAGGTATTTAGAGAATATTTGCAAATTGGTCTAGAGAGTATGAGTACCTATTACCATTTGTCTCGAAGTTTACTAGGAGAATATGGTCTCATGTAAAATTCAAGAACAAATTATGGACAAATTTGTTATTCAATGTCTAGGAGGCAATCAAAACTTATCCTAGAAAACACTTCACATATGTTAGTGTTATCCGTAAAGGAGTGGTGAACAAGGCGACCTTCGTGGAAGGTACAGTTTTCTAACTCCATTCACAATTTTATTTGTGTGGAGGTGAAGTGTTTTGACTTATGGTGTTTAGGGATATAACTAGCGGTATCCTTGTGATCATAAGTCCATGCGGGAGGCATTTTGATCCTAAGGCATATATTTTCACAAGTTAGTCAAATTCTTGAAATATAGACCGATAAGTGCCCTGTAACACCCCATTTTGGAAATGGAATCTTACGCATAATCATGGCGTGTCATCAAAGCATACAAGGATAAATGTCTAAGCATTATTTGACCACTAAAGGGAAATATCGGAATCAAACATCGGTAACCCCAAAGTAGAGCTCATCACACACAAACATAAATACTGTAAAAGGAAAGGACGAAACAATGTCCATTGCAAGCTGTATTAAAGTAAAGGAAATGCATAAAGTAAAGAAAGACAGTAAAGCTTCCAGTCCATATGCACGTACGTTTGAGATCTACGAGCGTCCCTGAGTACCTGCCGTTTTGGGAACATGAAAAGGAAAACGGCTGAGCAAGACGCTCAGTGCACGGATGTACAATATAGCATGAAATAGGATAAGCATGTAACATATAACAGCGGAAGACTAAGTTCTGAGTAGACTGGTTAAGTATTGAGAAAACTGGTTTTATAGTTTGAAAAACCTTATGTTTATCTTATGAAAACTGTTTTAACATATATATACCATAGCCCATATAGATCATGAAAAGGTCACGTGCATGAATACTTAGAGGGGTGACCTCATCATGCTGATTAGAGGGGATGCCTCTAATTAATATACTGGTTTGGGTAGGAGGGATCAACTCCTTGTGAAGGATGCAAGGCACACACCACATTCACCATGAAATACTGAATAAAACATGTAACTAGGATGCACCCATACGCCCCCATGATATAATAATATGGCCAAAACTGAAAGGGACGCCACGAGCAATCACTCCGCCGTGGGGAAGTCATAACATTGGTGCCTCCAATGTTATGGTTATGGTACCTCCATAACTAGGTGAAACTGGTCATGCTTGTATATGGCTATAGATTATGCTAATTAAACATAAGCAGTTCAAAACAATAAAACAAATACTGGGGAAAACAGTTGGCTGCATACGGGGAAATCCTAATAAGGAAAGAATGTCCATACTGAAAGGACGGGAATCCGTACCTCAAGTCCAGTGAATGAACGGAAGAAAGACTCCTACTTCTGGATCACTAACGCTACATGAATACACACGTGTATAAGTATCGAATCACTGATTACGTACTGGGTTTTATGTCTCATATTAGCTTACTTTGTATGTTTTAGGTCATGGTTTACTGTTTAAAGCCCTATCTGTGTTTACCTTGTACTCTGATTAATCTGATAAAGTATTACTGGTAATTCATGTATTATTATACTTACTGTGTAATAATAAGTAACTTTCCAAAAATAGCAGGTTTTCAAAAATAGAAAGTTTCCAAAAATAGAAAGTTTCCAAAAATAGAAAGTTTCCAAAAATAGAAAGTTACCAAAAATAGAAAGTTTCCAAAAATAGAAAGTTTCCAAAAATAGAAAGTTTCCAAAAATATAAAGTTTCCTAAAATAGAAGGTTTCCAAAAATAGAATTCAATGCTTAAAATAGATCAGTTTCTAAAAATAGAAAGTTTCCAAAAATATATCAGCTGCCTTAATTAAATAAGTTTCCATATATAGAAGGTTTCCATGATTAGATTAGTTGCCTTATTTAATTAAGTTTCTATAAATAGAAGTTTCCATAATTAGAATTAAGCTGGTTGCATAAGCTAAAATATAAGTCTAAGTGTTTATAAGCTTATTTCTTAAGTCATATGATATAGTGTATAGTTTAATTATTATTTCATGCATTTTAATTAAACTATAGGTTAAGCATTTTAATTAAAGTATAACATGTTTTAATTAAAATGGAATAAATTACTTAGGTTAAAATGTATATTAATATGTATTAATAATATAACCTAAGTCATGTCTAAATTAATTAATTATAAGCATGTTTTAAATAATTAATTAATTATAACTTATAACATAAAAAAAATACTTAGGTTAAATTAATATCATGCTAAATTAATAATTAAGAAATAACCTAAGTCATGGTTTAATTAATATCTCATGTTATTAATTAATTTATATCTTAAGTTCATAATTCATAATATTAACATGTAGCATAAATCATGATTTAACCAACGAACCATGAATCGGGCATGAACTCGACACCGTACCCCGAGCCAACTCGGGGTACTTGTGTCCCCTTGCTGCCGTGGGTCCCACATGCACCAACCAAGACCAAAATGGTCTTGGTGGTGGCGGCTAAAAGCAAACCGAACCCCCCTCGGGTTGGTTATACTAGGCGGCCAAAAACAAACACCCTCATATAACAACCTTTGATTTTAATTAACCCCAAAACATGTTAGATCTATGTTTAATTATCATGTTTTAATAAGAATAACAATAACATGTTCATGAAAATAATCAAAGATTTAAAAAGAATTAAAAAGAAAGGTTTAGAATGATATACCAATACGTAGCTTGGAAGAGGATGAACAAACACGGTTTATAGCAATGGTTTTCAAGATCAAAATCAACCAATCAACCACCTATGGTGGTCTTAGGGTGGCGGCACAAAGAGGACAAAAAGGAAGGAGAGAAAACCTTTTTAGGTTAAATGTTTATTTTGCTTGAAATGTAAAATGAAATGAAAAGTTACCATAACCCCCCTTTTCTTGTAAAAGTCCATGGGCTTAGCCCACCTTGTTATGTGTGTCGTGGGTATGGGGCCCCACATGGGGTACCCGTACCTTTTCTCGTGTCCCAATGTTTCGTGTTCGTTCGTGGTTAAACGTGTTCGTGTTTAAAGTGTTTCTGTTTATTTTATCATGTAGTTTATCGTATTATTTACACTCGTAATTAAGTACTTACGTAATTATTTTAGTTCGTGTTTTAAAATGGTGATCATGATTTAATTATGTTCACGTGAAATATCTATTAACTGTTTATCATGAGTTTGTACGTAATCGATACTTATCATGTCATACACGTATGCACTTGCTTGATTATTAGCACGTGAATGTGATTAATACTAAATAGGGTAAGTTTTAATCTAGGACGTACGATCTTAAGGGCACTATTCATGGTAAAATCATGCGGGTTTTACATGCCCAGTGTGTGTCTATATGCAACATATGTGGAGGTGCGGTTATCTCGACCCGAAAAATATTTTCAAAGGTATATAAAATGCATATTTTTGAGATAACCCAAACGCTCCTTATGTTTAATGTAGCTTCGAATGAACGTACCTGAAAGTACATATTGATTATGCAATTCCTTTAGCGTTCATGAGTCTTTTATGCCATGATTAAAATTTGTTTTTGGATGTTTAAAAAATGGATTTTTGGCATGACCTAATTAGTGAGAAGGTTTTCCAAAAATTTCTTAGGGATTCATAGCAATTCCTTATAGTTTTGTTGATGAGTTTATGCATACAAAGTGTTTTTATAACATAATCAAGGAATGTATTGGCTAATTTCACTAACCTAAGCGAATACCCAATTTCAATTTTGTCCAATTAAAAGAGAATCCTAGACTCATAATTAAGATAATGTGATGATAAATTAGATAGAGATACTTAGAGTGGATGATATGCACAAAAAAATATGTAATTTCCCCTTATGATTGATAGATTTATGAGTTATGGATGATGATGGTCGTGACTTAATAGAAAGAGTGTTTTTATGTTTGTGTTATGTGTGTTTGTTTTAACCGTTATGCAGTTTTGCAAAGTCTCAGACAGACGGACCCTTACACGGACCCAAAGGGGAAAGGGTCCTACGGGGTCCGGCTGGTACGGTGACAGAACACTTTTTGTTTTAACAAGAAATTTCCATTAGGCCTAAACCTAGTATTAAATGGTTAAAGGGCTCACGTTTAAGTGGTTTAGTTAGAATTTCAGCTATATTATGTTCCGAGGATACCTTTTTGATAGAAATATGACCTTAGCATGCACACAAACACTAAACATAATATCTGGCCTGCTAGCCGTTAGATAAATCAGACTACCAATCATACCACGATATTTTGTACTATCAACATAGTCATTAACACCATCTTTGGTTAGTTTAGTTTCAGTTGACATTAGAGTATTGGTTCGTTTAGATTCTTCTAGTCCAGATTTCTTAAGCATTTCTTTTATACATTTAGATTGATTAAAGAAAATCCCGTCTTCCATTTGCTTAATTTGTAAACCCAAGAAAAAATTAAGTTCGCCCATCATGCTCATTTCAAATTCGTCATGCATGTTTTTAGAGAATTCATCACAAAGTTCTTGACATGTTGACCTAAAAACAATGTCATCAACGTATATTTGAACAATAATTATATGTGACCCATTTTTATTAGTGAACAACGTATTATCCACTAGACCCATTCAATATTTATGTTCAATAGAAATGACTTAAGTCGGTCATACCATGCCTTGGGTGCTTGCTTTAGACCATAAAGAGCCTTTTTAAGTTTGTAAACGTGATTAGGTTTTTCATAGTCTTCAAAACCGGGAGGTTGTACAAAATACACTTCCTCGTTTATAAAACCATTTAGGAATGCATTTTTAACATCCATTTGATAAAGTTTGAAATCATGAGCACAAGCATAAACGAGTAAAATTCTTATGGACTCAAGACGAGCAACTGGGGCATAGGTTTCATCATAGTCAATACCTTCTTATTGGTTGTAACCTTGAGAAAAAAGACTATCCTTGTTTCTCGACACAATACCATTTTCGTCTAGATTATTTCGAAAGACCCATTTTGTCCCAGTTACCGATTGATTTTTAGGTCTAGGTGCCAAGTACCAACATCGTTAATCACAAATTGATTTAATTCTTGCATAGAAAGAACCCAACTTTCATTGATTATAGCTTCATCAACATTTTTAGGTTCTATTTGAGACACGAAACAAAAGAAATTACTTTCATTTTGAGCTTGTGATCTTAAGGATCGTTCATTTAACTTACCGGTGACATTTTCCAAGGAATGTCCTTTTGATTCTTTGATGTTTACGGGTTCAATATTTGATGGTTCATTTCTCTTGTCTTTTTCAAGATCAATTTGTTGATTATTGGTTTGGCCTTCAACAGATCATCATCTACCAAAGGTGATGTTCTAGAGGGAGGTGGTCTTTCGTCGAAGGTTATGTTCAACAATTCCTCGACACACATGGTTTGTTTGTTTGACACAACATAAGATTTTCTATTTTGAGAATATCCAAGGAATACTCCTTCGTATGACATAGGGTCAAACTTAGTGAGATAATCATTAGTGTTAAGAATAAAACATTTACTTCTAAACACTCTAAAATAACCAATTGTCGGTTTTCTTTCTTTTAATATTTCATATGGAGTTTTATTTAGAAGTGGTCTAATTAGAACCTGATTTAAAATATAAGTTGAGGTATCAACCGCATGACACCAAAACTTTTGAGGCATGTTTGACTCATTTAACATTGTTCTACTCATTTCTTGAAGTGTTCTATTTTTGCGTTCAACTGTCTCGTTTGATTGAGGTGTTCTTGGAGCCGAGAAATTATGGGTGATACCCTTGGTGTCACAAAAGGCTTCAAATTGCATTTCATTGTAAAACTTTCGACCATGATCCGTTCGAATTGACACAATTCGACAATTTAACTGGTTTTCATTTTTCTTACTTAAAATCTCAAAATTATCAAAAGCTTCTCTTTTAGTTTTCAAAAACTTTGGCCAAGTAAATCTTGAGTAGTCATCCATGATAACCAAGGTGTAAAGATTTCCTCCGAAGCTTTGTACGACGGATGGACCAAATAAGTCCATATGTAGGAGTTCTAGACACTTGGTTGTGGTGACCATATTTTTAGCCTTATGGCTTGCGTGTGTTTGTTTACCAATTTTACATGCATCATAAAAATGTTGGGCATATTTTACTTTTGGTAAATTTCTCACAAGATCTTTGTTAGCCAAATTTTGAAAAAGAACCATGTTTATATGACCAATACGCCTATGCCAAAGTGTGGAGGTGTCATCTATGGTGGCCAAGCAAATGGCGTCTTTTGATGAATCAAACTTCATCGCGTATATGTTATTTTTCCTTATTCCTTTTGCTATTGTTATTCCGTCTTTTAGTATTTTACATTCATTTTCTTCAAATAAAACTTTTCATTTGTTACTATAAAGTTGGCTAATACTAAGTAAGTTGAATCCTCAGTTTTTGACGTGAGCGACATTATCTATGGTGATATGGTCATTAGAAATCATACCTTTGCCAATGATTTTGCTTTTGACGTTGCCACCAAAAATAACATTACCTCCGTCAGCTAATGTGTAGGTGCTAAAGAGATTCCTATTCCTCGTCATGTGTCTTGAACATCCATTGTCCTTAATCTATTCATCGGGTTCAAGTCCAATCTTCAAGCACACCTACACATTATAGAACTCAAACGTTTGGTCCCCATCGTCTCATGGGTCCGTTTGGGTTAAACATACTTCTCACGGCAATCCCGATTGGAGTGTTGCCAAATACATCCCAAGGTACCAAATTTCCCATGGAAAATTGGTTGTGGTAGTCATAATCATATGGAAGTTGATTATACCTTCCTAGAAAACTTTGGTTACTTTTAGAAAATGTGCGTTTGGGATAAGAGGATTTTGATCGAGTTTGTATGTTTCCAGTTCTTGTATTTGCTTCAACATTTCTAAGACTTGTGTTATATCTCTCTGGATTAAATGGTTTAGGTTTTATAATTATAACCACAAATTCGGCGTGATTTTTCTTTTGCTGATCAGTTAGACCCACGGACCCTTGCACAGGGTCGGAACCTTCTACAAAGGGTCCGGACAGAGTCTGTGGCCCTCTGTGACTGTAGTTTTTAGAATGTTGTTTTGTGGTGGCGTCTTTGAGCTAGAAGCTACATTTTGTTTGTCAAACCCCAACCCCATTCTATCCTTGTTATCTCTTTGATAGTTGAGCATTTCATCAATGCAATTTACGTTTTTGCTAAACTTTACAAATTTTAGACTTTGTTTGGTTAACGCCTCTTGACTAGTTTTAAGCTTTTCAATTTCAAGGTTTAGCTCCTGAAATTTTCACATTTGTCTTTGAGTGTTTACCTTTTTCTAGTCTTAGTAGTTTTGCTTTTAACTCATAAACCTCATTTTCGAAACTTCTATTTTTAGCTTTTAGAAGTTTATTTTTATTTATGATTTTAAGGCTTAACTCAATTTGTTGTATTCTATTTGTAATGTGTAATCGTCTAGTGAAGAAGAATAGTAAGAAGAGTCAGAATGTACCTCATTAGTTTCTGTGCCATAAGAGCTAGCTCTTCCTTTTTGGCTTCGTCAACTTCATCATCACTTGCGCTCTATGATCCACTTACAAAAGCTCTTTGTGTCTTTGGCTTTGCCTTCGGACAACTACCAATAAAGTGATTGGGATCAACACATTGGAAGCATTTTCTTTCATCTTTAGGCTTCTTGATATTAAATGGCTTTCGAGACACTTTCTTGTTGTCGAGTGGTTGCCTTACGAGTCTTCCTCGCCTTTTGAAAAATTTCTTGAAGTAACGTACAACGATGGCATATTCTTCGTCATCGCTATCGGAATATTCATCATCACTAGATTCAACTCGGGCTTTGAAAGCTAGTGGTCTTTGTTTGTCTTTCTTACTTTTGATGATTCCAGAGTATTTTTCCATCACCATTTCATGTCTTTTTCCATCACCGATGAGTTCGTCTAGTGATAGGCTTGAGAGATCTTTAGATTCTTTAATTGCCGTGACTTTTGCTCGCCAATTTGGATGGAGAGCCCTTAGAAATTTCCTAACAAAGCTTGTTGGAAAAAGACTCGTCAAGTGTTTGAGTGATGTTATGATAGTGTCAAATCGAGCAAATCCCACATCAATTGACTCTTCCTCAAGGATAGAAAATTGTTCATATTGTTGAACAAGTAGGTCAATTTTATTATCCTTGACTTGCGAGTTTCCTTGATGTGTTACTATGAGTGATAATTACCGTAACAACACTGGAAACTCCAACAGCAGCAGGTCCTTACACTTACTCATTCCTTATGTTACATGTGATGAGTCATAATTCTGACACATTAGCAATCTTCTACCGGGAATCATGGTAACGGGAGGGAGCCGAACCAAAGAGGTTCACAGCCTAACCATCCAGCTATCACTGGTATTACATCTTACGATTTTCCACATTGTCCTTTTGTACCTATAAATCCATGTCTCATGTGTATTTTTCCAAACAGGCTCCCAGCCAGCACGGGCACCTGCTGGAGCGTATACTCACCCTCTCTGCAGTACCTGCAACCGTAGGCACCCCGGATCATGTCCTCGCGACAGCGACGCTTGCTACAAATGTGGCCTTACTGGTCATTGCATGAAGGACTGCTGCAAGGACGAGATGGAGGGCACATCTGTAAATGCCGATTCCAAGCCATCTCCTACTAGTGGACGGGTGTAAACGACTTTCTCGTGATCAGGCTAACAACTCTACAGGTACCATCACTGGAATCTTGTATATGTATGGTCAAGCTGCATGCGTTTTATTTGACACGCGTGCTACTTACTCGGTCATTTCTACTGCTTATGCCAAAAATGTTAGGATTTTCCCCATGCCTTTAGAGAATGTATTAAACATTTCCACGCCTTTAAGAGACCCTGTACGCATAAACCATGGGTACAAGAGCCTTCCCCTAGAGTTTGACGACAAGATTCGTCCGGTTGACGCACTTCCACTGGATATGTGCGATTTTGACATGATCTTAGGCATGAACTGGCTATCCAAACATCACGCCACCATAGACTGCCATACATATCGGGTCATCTTTGGTGATGTAAATGTACCAGAGTACATTTACAACGGGTTCGTACCCGGAAGGTCTGTACAAATAATATCGACCTTACAAGCACGTGCACTACTGTCACATGGTTGTGAGGGCTATCTTGCGAATGTTCATGATTTGGAGGCTGAATCTCCATCTATCCAGAATCAGCCGATCGCGTCAGAATTCCCAGACGTGTTTCCAGAAGAACTTTCGGGCATACCACCTGCTCGTGAAGTGGAGTTTAATATTGAGCTCGTCCTAGGAGCTGAGCCAATATCTAAGGCTCCTTATCGCATGGCTCCCATAGAGCTGAAGGAGTTAGAAGAACAATTGCAGGAACTGTTAGAATGCGGTTGCATTCGACCTAGTGCTTCTCCATGGGGCGCACCTGTTCTGTTCGTAAAGAAGAAGGACGACAACAGATTATCGCGAGCTTAACAAGATCACCATCAGGAATAGGTATCCGCTGCCACGCATTGATGACTTGTTTGACCAACTCCAAGGGGCCAAACATTTCTCCAAGATTGATCTGAGGTCGGGCTATCATCAGTTACGGGTTAAAGAGCAGGACATCGCAAAGACTGTTTTCCGTACACACTATGGGCACTACGAATTCGTAGTCATGCCTTTTGGCCTTACCAATGCTCCAGCTGTTTTCATGGATCTGATGAACCGTATCTTCCATGAGTTCCTGGACAAGTTCGTCATTGTCTTCATTGATGACATCCTTATTTTCTCTAAGTCCAAGGAGGAACACGAAGACCATCTTGGTACTGTACTACAGATACTTCGCCAGAAGCAGCTGTATGCTAAATTCTCCAAGTGTGAGTTCTGGTTAGACAAGGTGGCGTTCCTAGGCTACATTGTATCAGCAGAAGGAATTACCATGGATCCAGCAAAGGTTGAGGCTATTACCAAGTGGCCAAGACCGACATCAGCGGCTGAAGTTCGCAGTTTCCTAGGCTTAGCTGGTTACTACCGTAGTTTCGTAGAGAACTTTTACCGTTTAGCACTGCCATTGACCAAAATGATGCGGAAAGGGGAGAAATTCGTCTAGACTAAGGAAAGAGAGAAGAGCTTTAAAGACCTAAAGCAGAAGTTAGTATCTACACCGATTCTTACTCTCCCATCTGGTACAGGTGGATTTCAAATCTATAGTGATGCTTCAGCGAAGGGACTTGGCTGTGTTCTTATAAAACATGGGAAAGTGATTGCGTATGCTTCACGGCAGCTTAAGCCTTATGAGGAAAATTACCCTACGCATGACTTGGAACTTGCAGCAGTCGTGTTCGCATTGAAGATATGGAGGCACTACTTCTATGGAGAATCATGTGATATCTTCAAAGATCACAAGAGCCTGAAGTACATCTTCACTCAACGTAAACTGAATATGAGACAGAGGAGATGGTTATAGTTGTTGAAGGATTATGCCATTAATCTGCAGTATCATCATGACAAGGCGAATGAAGTGGCAGATGCACTTAGTAGAAAGTCCGGTATGATAAACAGCATTAAAATTGAGGAGGAAATTATAAGAGACTTAGAGCGACTAGACATCGAGATCATGGTACGTGGACAACACGGTTACCGGGCTAATCTTAAAGTGGAACCTGAGTTACTCTCTAGGATCAAGGAAGCTCAGAAGGATGATGGTGAAATTTGGGCAATCATTCAGAACTTAGAACAGCAGACGGAGTTTTGGTTGGATGACGATGGTATCTTATGGAAGGGAACCAGACTTTGTGTTCCTGATGATCTTACGCTCAGGGAAGCGTTATTAGCTGAAGCTCATAGCTCTCCATTCATTCATCCTGGTTCGACCAAGATGTACCACGACATCAAGCAATACTTTTGGTGGAGTGGTATAAACAGGATGTTGCTACATACGTCTCCAAATGTCTTACCCGCCAGCAGGTTAAGATCGAGCACCAGCGGTCTAGTGGTTTACTACAACCGTTAGACATTCCAGAGTGGAAATGGGACAAGATCACCATGGATTTTGTTACCGGTCTTCCGCAGATGAAGAGGAGGCATGATGAGATTTGGGTTATCGTTGATCGACTCACTAAGTCAACTCATTTCTTACCGATCCGCAAGGATGATCCGGTCAGTAACCTCACCGATACTTACAAGAAGAAGATCATGAGACTTCATGGTTCTCCATCCAGTATCGTCTCGGACAAAGATCCTCGTTTCACTTCACGAGTCTGGAAGAGTCTGCAGAAATCTTGGGGTACAAAACTTAAGCTTAGCACGACTTTTCATCCTCAAATAGACGGGTAATCGGAGCGAACGATTCAAACATTAGAAGACATGCTGAGGTCTTGTGCATTGGAACGGAAGGAGATTGGGACGATTACATCTGTTTGGTAGAGTTTGCATACAACAACAGTTGGCACACCAGCATCGAGTGTGCACCATTCGAGATGTTGTATGGCAGAAAGTGTCGCGCCCCAATCTGCTGGGATCAGGTTGGTGAGCGAACACTTGAAGGACCAGAATTGATAGAGTTGACAAACGAGAAGGTCGCTGTAGCTAAGAAGAAATTGCAAGAAGTACGTTCACGCTAGAAGAGTTATTCCGACAAGCATCGTAGGGACTTACATTTTAATGTAGGAGATCACGTCTTTCTTAAGGTATCGCCGGCACGTGGTGTTAGACGTTTTAGAATCAAAGGGAAACTCAGTCCTTGATTCATCGGACCGTTCGATGTCATCGAGCGAGTCGGTGAAGTATCTTATCGTTTAGCGTTACCTCTGCAACTTTCTCACGTTCATGACGTTTTCCATGTGTCCTTACTCAGACGGTATAAGTATCATCCCCTTCACATGGTTCAGTATCCACTGGAACATATTCGTGAAGATCTTACTTTCATAGAGGAACCCGAACGAGTTCTTGACAGGCAAGAACGAGTCATGAGGAAGAAGACGATTCCATTCGTCAAAATCCTTTGGAGGGATCATACCGAGCGGGAAGCCACTTGGGAAACAGAGGAGTCTATCCGGGCTTCTTACCTCATTTCATATTTTGAATTCGGGTATGTTCCTCTTTCAGTTTATTTTATCTATAATTCAGGGACGAATTATTCTTTTTAGGGGGAAGAGTTGTAAAACCCGCATGCTTTTACCATGAACAGTACACTTAGTAATGTACGTACATATTAAAAACTTTCCTTTTATAGAATGAACACGTGTTACGATTAGTAAATTCAGAAGTATGTGCGTATTATTATTACGACAAGTATTAAGTACGTGTTAGTACACGTTAATTATTATCAGTAATAATTATAATCACGAACATGAAATCATGAACGTAATAAGCACGAACATATAATTATGTATTTACGTATATTATTAATACGATTAATATCGTTATGTACAAGTATTTATAACACGAATAATTAATAATAACGTAACACGTAAACACGAACACACGAGCATGTAATAGTTTAGACACAAGAAAGGCTTCGGGTTTCCCTTGTGGGCCCTATAATCCGCGGCACCAAGAGAAGGAAAGGGCCAAGCCCATGTTTTGTTTTATTAAAAATAACAAATATGGGAAATATGCATTTATAGAGTTTTTCACAAAATCACAAAACCCTAGTCTCTTTTCTCTCTCTCTTGGCCGGAGGTAACACAACACCACAAGGAGGTGTTTGTTTGATCTTGGTTAATTGAATTCAAGGAGTGTGTTCATGTGATCGTTCTCCATTTATTCCACGTGTTTGGTAATTTGTAAAACCTTTTCATTTTAGTTCTTTTTATTTTTATGATGAACACATGAACAAGGGATTTAAAAACAAGCAATAAAAACATGTTGTAAATCATGGTGGGTAAAATTAAGGGTTTGTTCGGGTTTGGTTGTTCGGCCGTGATGAGATGGCATTTATACATGATCTCATCGTTCTTTTCGGGCTTTAAATGCATAAAATATCATTAAAATACCATAAATATGCTTGTGTTTGTTTACTTGTGTATTTTAGATATCGATATCATGAAAAAGACAAAAGATCACAAGAAACAAGGAAAAACGAACACGAGAAACGAAGCCGCACATTGAATAGGGCCCTAGTCTATGATTTCTCAAAGAAAAGACCTTGAAGATTTGAAGATGAACAATAATGATCCCTCATCAATGAAGAAATGACACTTAATACCCTTTTATATTCATAATTACAAGTTTGTTCCCTTAAGTTTGTCAAAATTACATATAGGTCCCTCAACTTTGAAGATCTGGCAAGTTTAGTCCCTCAAGATTTAAAATTGTCAACAATGGTCCTCCAATATGTCAAACATACAATAAAGAACTTCAAAGTTCAAGAATATCCAAGATCAGTCCTTGAAATATCCAAAAATGGCAAAACAAGTCCTTAAAACCCTTGACACAAAGTTTTGTGGCCAAAGTGTGAAATCTGAAAGTTTATTAACAAAGGGAGTTGAGTTTTATGGCTGAAAAACTTATTATATTGTATACTAAACTTTCAAACTCATAACACGCGCCAAACAAATAAATCTCAAGTATTTCGGATCAAAACACCCACTGTTCACACGTATGAACCCAGTTTTTACTTTCACCATTCAAGGGGTTTTTCCAAATTACCTTTACCAAAACACAATTAACCTTCACACGTTTACATTCCACACTTGAAATCCATCACCACTTCACCAAGGACCCCACCCCATTCAATCTTCAACCAATGAGAGGACGACTTAGCCTCCAAGTTATGCCACATGGACAAATCAACAGCCCACAGCAAATACTTGCTCCCAAAGGCAAAAAGGAAGGGTTAGGATCACTTTGTACAACTCATCAACAACAAACAACTCAAGGGAATTTTGGAGAATTCTTAGTTAGGGTTTTCATGTATTCAACATTCTAGAATAGTCCTTTAGTCCTATATAAGGATACCTCAACATGTGAGAGTCCCTTGAACCAGTTTTTCTCTTAAACATTGTAATTCCTTTTTAAAATTTATAAAAGTTTGGTATTTTGAAAAAATTGTAATTCCTTTTTATGTTTTTGAAAGTTGGTGTTGTTTAAGAGTGAAACTGAGTTCCATTTTAATATATAAACATGTTTTGATCTTTGGATTGAAGCACGTTTAGGTTTGATAAGGTTTTCAAGTTTGAAAAAGTTTGAAATCCTTGGATCTGTTTGGTTATTTTACTTGTACTAACCCCTATCCATAAGCTTAAAGCTCTTGCAAGCTTGTTGACACCAAGCTTGTGAAGGGATTTGAGCCTTTGGAAAGGTTGTTTGTTGCTTTGTGTCGAAGATCCATTGCCATCAAGGTCTGGTTCTGCTTTGAACCATCAGCAGACCTTCCTTTCTTTGTTCAAGGACCTTGGTCACTCTCTAGCTGTTGAGAGTGGTCCAAGGAGCCTTGCTGACTCCCCATAGGAAGTTATTGGGGAGAGGTATTGAATTCTTTAAGTTTTCCTCTCAAAATATTTTGTTTAAGTATGTTATGAATGTTGCTATGTCATTTGGTGTTATTGTGTTTGTGTGGTTATTTTTATTGTTGAGATCTATTAGTTAACACCTAGTTGAGCTATCTGAATCATAAAATCAGTAGGTTGTTTGTAGAAATCAAAAGTTTGTTTGAAAAGGTACTAAAACAAGGTTGTTTGGATTTTGGGATCAAAAGGCCTTGTGGCCTTGTAACCTTGGTTCTTGGGGTTTTGATACACTGAACAAGGTATTTGTCACTAGTTTTGGTCATTGGTTAAGTCCTATACGGTTTGGAAAAGGTTTTGCAAAGTTTGGAAAAATCTGACAAAATGGGTTTAAAAATGGTCAAACACATCAGCAAGGATTATATCCTTGTTGTTTGGATTTAGAGTCTGATTTTTGGTTTGGGAAGAGTTTTAGTGATAAGCTATTTGTGCAATATCTGTTTGTGGAATTTGGTGGCTTATTGAGTATGCTAGAGCTTATAGAAGTTGGCTGAAGTGGTCATTTGCATCAGCAAAGTGACCACCTTAATTTTGCTTTGCATATTGTTATCTAGTACATGCCTTGCTGTTTTGTTGATTGTTTCTAGTTACTTTGCTGCTTGTGAACTTATTTGGCTATTTGGATTGTTTGCTTAAGTGCTTATAAGCCAACTGGCCTATTGGCCAATTTTGTCCAAAATCCTACATCATTTGGCTAACTGGCCTCTTGATTCACAAGGACTCAGCCTTGATTCCTTCACAAAAGTTGCTTAAAACAAGCTCATAAACAATCCCTGGCAATTTGGTAAACTTTGGTGCATTTTGACTTTTGGTCAAATAAGCTATATTTGGATTATTTTTCAGTTCTGCTTATTGGTACATGCAACAACTTACTTTTTGTGACAGGTGTCATTTTTCTTAGCTTATTATCATATTTGAGAAGTTTCAGGTCATTTGGTGAAGCTTTTGCTAGGAAACTAGCTTATTTGGCTTTTTCAGCCAGCTTATTTGCTTCTACAGCTTATTCGACTTGACTTTTTGTGATTTTTCTTTTTGATTATTCTTATTTAAGCTACTTGTGAGCTTTTGCAAAAAGAATCAGCTTTTGAAACCCTCTAGAACTCAAACCCGACTATTTTGTCTTTTAGTAAAAAAGTTCTTTTCAAGTTTCTGGCCTATTACTTGAGCTTTTTCAAAATTTCTTTTTGTAAAAGGGTTTAGAATCTCAATAAAATGTTGTGTGTTCAAGCAGAGCTTATGGCATTAGCTTATAGCTTATTAGGCTTATTGGCCCAATAAGAATAAGCTGTTGGTCATTTAAGCTGTGATAAGAACATTTTCAGCTGTTGGGCCTTTAGACTTTTATGCTTAAAATTGAATTTTAAGTAAGTCTGGTGATTTTGGGCTTATTTGGTTGAGTTTGGTTTTATTTGGGCTAAAAGCCCATTAAGCTTACTGTTTTGGTTTTTAGCCCATTTGGGGGCCCAATAGGGGTATTTTGGTAATTTCACTTTCATTTTTTGTTTATTTAGGTTAAAATAAACTAGTTTGCAACTTTTTAGAAATTTTTATAATTTTTGAATTTTTAATATTATTTTAAAATTTAATTTTAGTTTTTAATCATTTTAAATAGTTTTAATTGGTTTTAAATTTTATAAAAATAGTTTTTAGTTTAATTAAGTCATTTTAGAGTTTTAAAAATTGAAACAATCTTTATTTTGGCTTTTTATTAATTATTTTGATTTTTAGGGCTTTAATTAGCATTTAATTAAATAAAAGGTTTGGTAAAGTTGTGAATTTTGGTAAACTCTAATTACATTTTTAAGGATTTTTGGTAATTTTTTGGGAATTTTTAGATTAAGTTTTTATTTTGTCTACTTTTACGATTTTAGGTTTTATCGTCGTAGTGTAATTTTAACATATCCGTCATTTTCTTTTCTCATCTTTTTCTTTCTTCTATATTAATCCAAAATCATTACAAGTTATTCACACACAATAAACCTCCTTGAGAAACTAACTTTTCACACCATTGGGTCATTAGCACTTGATTTTCCTAAATCATTTGTTTAATACTTACCGCATTTACGCCTTTTTCCTAAAAGATGGTATTTTACCACAATCAGGCAGCCACTCAAACCGAGATCCCCATGGATCTCGGCGTCGTTTGGTTCGCACCACCAACCGATACTTATGTCTCGGTGGTGTTTGGTTCGGTCGACAGCAAGGACAAGGTACCCCGACACGAGTCGGGGGTGTCCTTGTGGTTTTGGTTGGGTCTCGGCAGCAACAGCCCACCACCGGCACACAGCCGATGGCAGACTTGGTCAGGCAGGGGGAACGCAGCAGGCAGTAGTGGGACCACCGACACACAGCCGGTGGGAACCCACAGCTGTTGGCAGTGGCTAGCCGAGAGGGACAAGACCACCGGCTTAAGCCGGTGGCAGCCTTAACAAAGGCAGTGGCAACCGGTCAAACCGGTTTGCCACTGTTAAGAGGTGTTCGGTTCAGACCGGTTCAAGGGGTTCCGGGTCCGGTTCACGACATGTCTAAATTAATTACATGGGTCCGGTTCATGGCTAAAATGGAACAAGTATTTATTTACAAGATATAAAATTTTACAAGTTAATTTAATTTAACATGGCATATAATTAATTTAATTAAAACATGAACTTAGGTTAACTATTATTTATTTAATAATACATGTTATAACCTAAGTATTTAATTATTTAATTTAGACTATAGTATTAATTAATTATGAAGACATGAAATATAATTAATTAATAATCATGACTTAGGTTATTATTAATATAATATTAATACATGTTTTAACCTAAGTATTTTTATACACTTTAATTTAATTAAATCATGTTTATATTTAATTAAATCATTTAACCTATAGTTTATTTAATTAACATGTTATGATTAATAAACTATACTATAACTACATGACTTATGATATTAATTCAACTTAGTTCTAAATATAGAAACTTTCTAATTCAGGAAACTTTCGATTTTTGTAAACTTTCTATTTTTGGAAACTTTCTATTTTTGGAAAGTTTCTATTTTAGGAAACCTGCTATTTTTAGAAAGTCACTTATTATTACACAACAAGTATAATAATACAAGAAATACAAGTAATACTTAATCAGAACATACAAAACACATGATAAACACAGCATAACGTTAAATCAGTAAAACAAGACATGAACATATAAAACAAGCTAAGACACGATATAAATCAGTTACGTACCCAGTAATCAGAATACTTATACACGTATACTATTTATGTAGCATTGAGATCCAAGTAGGACTCTCTTCCGTTCTTCTTCTTCGTTCACTGCACAGAAGGTACGGATTTCTCGTCCTTTCAGTATGGACGTTCTTTCATTATTAGGATTCCCCGTTTACAGCCAACTGTTTTCCCAGTATTTGTTTTATATGTTTGATACTTATGTTAGAATAAGAGCCTAAGCCATATACATGCATGACCATTGACACCTAGTTATGGAGGTACCATAACCATAACACTAGAGGCACCAGTGTTATGACTTCCTCACGGCGAAGTGATTGCTCGTGGCGTCCCTTTTCAGTTTTGGCCATTATATTATATTATCATGTGGGGCGTATGGGTGCATCCTAGTTACGTGTTTATTAGTATTATCAGAGTGAATGCGATGTGTGCCTTGCATGCTTCACTAGGAGCTGATCCCTCCTACCCAGATTATTTAATTAGAGGCAACCCCTATAATTGCATAACGAGGTCTAACCTCTAAGTATTCATGCACGGTGGAACCTCATGACCTATATGGACTATTTGGCTAATTAAACAGATTTTCATAGAAACATAAGTCTTTTCAAACTATAAAACCAGTTTTATGAACATGAATCCAGATTACTTAGAACTTATGTTATTCCATGTCATACTTGTATATCCGTGCACAGAGCGTTATGCTCAGCCATTCTCTGTTCATGTTCCCAAACGGCAGGTACTCAAGGGCGCTCGTAGACTTTAAGCGTACTTGCATATGGATTGGAAGCTATCTAGCCTTCTCTACTTTATGCATTTCATTATACACTCTGCTACTTATTTCTATGGACATTGTTAAGTCCTTTTCCTTTCCAGTACTTATGTTTGTGTGTGATGAGCTTATTCTTTGGGGTACCGATGTTTGTTTCCGGTATTTCCTTTTATGGTCATGTAATGTTTTAAGACATTTTCCTTGTATGCTTTGATGACACGCCATAATCACGCGTGACATTCCATTTACCAAAAATGGGGCGTTATAGTGACTGTAGTTTTTGGAATGTTTTTTTGTGGTGGCGTCTTTGAGCTAGAAGCTACATTTTGTTTGTCAAACCCCAACCCCATTCTATCCTTGCTATCACTTTGATAGTTGAGCATTTCATCACTGCAATTTGCATTTTGCTAAACTTTACAAATTTTAGACTTTGTTTGGTTAACGCCTCTTGACTAGTTTTAAGCTTTTCAATTTCAAGGTTTAGCTCATGAAATTTTCACATTTGTCTTTGAGTGATTACCTTTTTCTAGTCTTAGTAGTTTTGCTTTTAACTTATAAACCTCATTTTCTAAACTTCTATTTTTAGCTTTTAGAAGTTTATTTTTATTTATGATTTTAAGGCTTAACTCACACATTTTGTTGTATTCTATTTGTAATGTGTAATCGTCTAGTGAAGAGGAATAGTAAGAAGAGTCAGAATGTACCTCATTAGTTTCGTGTGTCATAAGAGCTAGCTCTTCCTTTTTGGCTTCGTCAACTTCATCATCACTAGCACTCCATGCTCCACTTACAAAATCTCTTTGTGTCTTTGGCTTTGCCTTCGGACAACTACCAATAAAGTGATTGGGATCAACACATTGGAATCATTTTCTTTCATCTTTAGGCTTCTTGATATCAAATGGATTTCGAGACACTTTCTTGTTGTCGAGTGGTTGCCTTACGTGTCTTCCTCGCCTTTTGAAAAATTTCTTGAAGTAACGTACGACAATGGTATATTCTTCGTCATCGCTATCGGAATATTCATCATCACTAGATTCAACTCGGGCTTTCAAAGCTAGTTGTCTTTGTTTGTCTTTCTTACTTTTGATGATTTCGGAGTCTTTTTCAATCACCATTTCATGTATTTTTCCCTCACTGATGAGTTTGTCTAGTGATAGGCTTGAGAGATCTTTAGATTCTTCAATTGCCGTGACTTTTGCTCGCCAATTTGGATGGAGAGCCCTTAGAAATTTCCAAACAAAGCTTGTTGGAAAAATACTCGGCAAGTGTTTGAGTGATGTTATGATAGTGTTAAATCGAGCAAATCCCACATCAATTGACTCTTCCTCAAGGATAGAAAATTGTTCATATTGTTGAACAAGTAGGTCAATTTTATTATCCTTGACTTGTGAGTTTCCTTGATTTGTTACTATGAGTGAGTGCCAAATTTCTTTGGCGGTTTGACACATAAATATTCTTTCATACTCCTTTTTAGGTAGACCATTGTAAAGCATCATTTTGGCTTCATTATTTTTTGCTAACATTTTCTTTTGATCATCGGTTTGCTTTTCACGAGGAACCGATTTAAATTGGTTAGTGGTAACATTTTTAACCATTGGTACATAATCACCTGCGATGATTATATACCAAAGATCTATATCCTTAGATTTCAAGTAAGTTTCAAAACGGTTTTTCCAATTAATAAAATCATCGGTTTCAAACAGTGGTGGTCTTTGCATAGATTGCCCTTTTTTGTAATTTTCAGAATTCATGGATCGATTCAAGTTTAAAGGTACAATATACTTTAAAGATCTTAAGTACGTAGATCTTGATGCGAATTATAGAAAATTAGAAGGGGGGTTGAATAGTTTTTACCAATTAGTTTTAATTATTTAGAAACTTTTTTGTGATTGCTAATGGATAAATTTTTTGATGTGTCGTGGATAGTATAGTGATTTATTTGATATTACGTTATAGGGTAAATTAGAAAATTACCTTTAGGAAAAAGTAATAGACTAATAATACCAATGACGAATTCAATTAAACACGTGAGTGGGTCGAGTTCGTTGTACACGAAGACCTTATGAATTTGAGACGTTTTGTTTTGATTTGGACAATCGATTTGAATTGGTTTTCGGTTTTTAAACTACAAATTAAATCTACCAATTTTAAACTATTTAAAATAAACCTAAAGTGCATGAATCGTTAACCCCGCTATTTTTTAAATCTAAAAACAATCAATTACTTAAAAATTAAATCTATTTAAAAATTAAACTAATTAAAAATCTTTAAAATTTAATCTATTTAGAAATCTATAAAATAAATCTATTTAATAACTAATAATCTATTTAAAAAAAACTAATTAAGCTTTTAAAATCTAATTTACTTTATTACAAAATACTCTAAAACAAATCTATTTAAAAATAATTCCAATTCTACTTTTAAAAAAATCTACTTAGTTAAAAATAAACTAATTAAACCTTTTTTTAAATAAAAACATTTTTTTATTTTTTTTATATTTATTTTTTTATTTTTTTATTTATTTATAAAATTATACTATTATTAATTTTAATTAAAATAAGATTTTAGTAAAAAAATAAAAACATTAATTAAATGTTTATGACAAAAAAATGTAACCTAACTTAAATTTAAACTAGAAGAGCAAAACTGTCAACCTAAATAATACTATATTAATAAAACAACTTGTATTTAAATCAAAAAGCCAACTAGTACAGTTGGCTATCACGTTGGTCCTTCAAACACTAGGTCACGAGTTCGAATCCCATACGGGACATAATTTTTTTTTTTTGGATTAAATTTCTTTTTAACAGATTAAGCAAAATTCAGTCTCAGGAAAGACTTATTGTAAGCTTATCTTTATAAGCTGATAGGAATCAGCTTTTGAGACTTATCAGATAAGGTGAATCTGATAAGTTTGAGATAAAACAATATAGCAGATCTATCAAAGATGCAATATCAGTCATACATTATAAGATCATAACAGATTAACTAGCGAATCCAAGACCATAAATCAGATCCACAAATCAGTAAAACCAAAATGCAATAACAAGTTAAAAACAAGTTCAAATACTTTCAATAATACAAAACATACCAAATCATCATCAAGTTCAGTCAACAAATTAAAGGAACATCACAGTAAGCACAAACTCAAAACTTACACAATCTAAATCTGATATATAAACTTTAACAAAATTCAGCAGGGTAATGAGATAACCAGTAACTTAAAACTACAAACATGATTTGAATAAAACGCAGGCAAAATCAATTCTGGACAGCAGACTTGCAAAATCTATCATATCTCAAGTTAAACTAAACACCCTGCAGATCTTAACATATAACAAATAAAGCTATATAAATCTAATAAAACACCTAGCAGATTATCCAAACACACTACTTAACCCATTGATATATTCAGTCATCTCTAATATCCCGTAACAGTCATTTCACAGCATACAAATCAATCTTATAAAAATATAAAACTTAAACAGTAGCAATCTCATAACATTCAACTACAAAATAAATAAACATCAACCAGTATGCATTTGTTTGAACCAATCAATCATCTAAAACAAATTATCTAAACATTCAAAATTTAACATCAATTAAAAAGAACTTAGCACCTTTTTGTAGATAACCTCTGAGTCGTAGGCTAGCGCTGAGCTACCTAAGAACCGGAATTAGAACCACCCTTCACCATTATAACGTTCCACCATAACGAACCATCGAACCAAGCAAATCTTCACTTACCAATCTGCTTTTTATGACTTTTCCAGTGTGGAAAAGTTTATCCAATACTTTACTTTCAACATTAAAATATAAACTATTAATTAGCTTAATCTAAATATCTTAAACATTATCCTTGACAAACAGTAATAAAATTAATTCAAATATAACTTTAAACAAATTAAAACGAGACACAATTGTAAAGCAATAAACTGATCTTTTTATTAAATTTCAAAAGGATTACAAGATTTAATTAAAAGAAAATACAAGAATAAATTCTACAACTATTTTAACAGAATAACATTAAAAGTAAAGAAAGGATGGAAAAATACAATAGAAATTGGGGGTTTTATAGCCATCCCCAGGGCTTTGTGATGCGAATATCCGAATATTCTTGGGAATATTCCTCTTCAATTTTTAGCCCTTGATCTTCTCTTCCTTTCTCTTTCTTTGATCGGATGGTGGTTATAGCACAATTTAGCACACGGATTGCCAACGTGGCATCCGTGTGCTAGTTGTGTTTCTTCTAAGCATTGTGATTGGTGGGATTGGAGGAATGAGGTGTTTCTTCAAATCATGAGTTGACACGTAGCACCTTCTTTCCTCTCATTCTCTTCCTATAACTATGGGGGTTTTATTTCTCTTGGTATGAATTAACCGAGTATAGCAAAAGCCCCAAAAGTAATTGATTTTTACCCATCTAGGGTTTTTTTTGTGAATAGTGATTGTTTGTAGGTTTTTTAGGAATGGGGAAGATGGAATACATAGGAAACAACGTGGGTTTATTTTTCTATGTGTGGGAAACGAATAAATGAGTGGATGAGTTTATGGCAGTATATGGGTTGGGTGAGAGAAAAAAAAACGTTTATTTATTAACTTGGTGGAATGACGTGTGAGAAAATGGTGGGTAGATATGGGAAAACGTGTGAATGGGTGACGTGAATGATTAATTGTGTATATAAGCGTTTTTTCTGAAAACCCTAAGGCCCAATTTCCTTCGTTTCTTTCATTATTGGGCTTGGGCCCGTTACTCAATTTATTCCATCCGAGTATACAATCATCCATTTGGGCTTCCAATGCGCCTTTTTGAATTTTCAAACACACAAAATAGTATCTTGAATCTTAAATGGGCTTTTAAGCCCATTTACCCCATTGTGGGACCCACTTGGCCCGTTTTCTCTTTAAATGATAAAGTCCACTAAAGTCGAGCTCGATTTTGGCTTCTTTGATCTTTATCTTCAAACTCGTGCTGATAATTGCCGGTTTTCGCGAACTTGGTACCTACACACATTCAAACAAGAAAACAACATATCCAAGGCATATTTGATACATTTTGTGCAATATTTCATTGTTTTAAGCTACAAATGATATGAGTATTTAAGCTCATATCAAATTCTCCCATGCTAAGCAATTGTCGTGTCCTCACGCAATGATAAAATAAAACTCTAACAACACCATTATTCAACTATTAACATTTTATTTTATAAAGACATAAAATAACTTTAGGGATCATAAAAGCTCAAATAGATTCATCGTCCCCGACTTTTCACTTTTCCATGCCAAGTGCAAAAACAAGATCATTGTTATTATAAGTTGGTAGACTAACACGAACTCATGTGGGCCAATTATTCACTTAGACTTCCTTATTCCTAAGTGTATCTCTTTTATTTTATTGTTGTCTTGAATGATCACGAGGATGCATTGTTGACTTATTTCGATAATTTATTAGGCCGAAAATAAAGTGAACGATTTAATCAATAGTTAGCTAAAGGACAAAATCTATTAAAACTGCTTCTCGGGACTTCATAAAGTTCATATCTTGGCATAACTTGTTTCGCGATTTGAGACCTTTCTCGGACCGATATTTGGCAGCGACTTTATACTTCCAACCTTGAGAGACGTTCATGAGATAATGGTCTTCTCTTCATATAGGAATTTCTTCACTTGAAGTTTTGAGAGATTCATACTTGGACCACGACTTCTTCATTTTTCTCCAATCTTTATTTGGGATTTTGATATACAACGATCCGCCTCCTTTTTGGACTTGGCTTCATTTATCCTAATACCTTATTATGGTCTTTTTGGATAGACTTCTCCATGACTTTTGGGAGTATTTTGCTTTTCGTCGTGTGACTCGATCCTTCATATTGATTTTCGATAAATGATTCTTCACATCACTTGAGATCTTTAGCAATAAAACATAGCCCTCATGTCTTGTTAGGACCTTTTTGGACTCGCCAATCTTCGCATCCCGCTTCAATAAGTTATGCCTTGGCTATGAACTCTAATCCATACCGAGCAACTTTTAAACGATCTTGGGCTAGAAGCTAAGTAACTTTTCAAATCGTTCAACCTTATTTATTGCAAATAAATAAATTTATTAACAAGCGATAGGAGAATAGGCTTATAATTAACTCACATAAATACCCGAAAGAATACCAAACTTATAATTGGCTCTATCATCTCTTGTTCTCCATGTTGTAAAATTCCAAAAATGTGAAATCAATGGATACTTAGCCTATTAAATCAAAGTTTTGGGTTTTCAAGTCATCTATAGGATCTTGCATCTTCTTATACTCTTGCAAGTTTTAGAATTTGCGTTTTAAAGTTCCCTTGATAGACGACTTTCTAGGATCAATTATAGGAGCTTGCGAAAAGTTCTTGTTCTTAACTCGTATAAATTAAGACCTTCGCGTTTTAAAGCTCCCTATATAATAGCCTAGCAAAACTTAATTCAAATACGTTAAGGAAAAGCTAAGGTTAAAAACCGAGTCGAGTCAAAAACTATTCTTATTGAAAGCCTACATTCGTGTCAAAAACACTTATTTTCTTTATTAAAACATAAAAATAACACAAAAATTTTTTTTTAAATTTTATTGAAAAATGAGAAAAACAACGTTTAGACACGACAAAAGCAATTGCAAGCGATTATATCGATTGACTACAAAATTTTTGATGTGTCGTGGATAGTATAGTGATTTATTTGATATTACGTTATAGGGTAAATTAGAAAATTACCTTTAGGAAAAAGTAATAGACTAATAATACCAATGACGAATTCAATTAAACACGTGAGTGAGTCGAGTTCGTTGTACACGAAGATCTTATGAATTTGAGACGTTTTGTTTTGATTTGGAGAATCGATTTGAATTGGTTTTCGGTTTTTAAACTACAAATTAAATCTACCAATTTTAAACTATTTAAAATAAACCTAAAGTGCATGAATCGTTAACCCCGCTATTTTTTAAATCTAAAAACAATCAATTACTTAAAAATTAAATCTATTTAAAAATTAAACTAATTAAAAATCTTTAAAATTTAATCTATTTAGAAATCTATAAAATAAATCTATTTAATAACTAATAATCTATTTAAAAAAAACTAATTAATCTTTTAAAATCTAATTTACTTTATTACAAAATACTCTAAAACAAATCTATTTAAAAATAATTCCAATTCTACTTTTATAAAAATCTACTTATTTAAAAATAAACTAATTAAACCTTTTTTTAAATAAAAACATTTTTTTATTTTTTTTATATTTATTTTTTTATTTTTTTATTTATTTATAAAATTATACTATTATTAATTTTAATTAAACTAAGATTTTAGTAAAAAAAACAAAAACATTAATTAAATGTTTTTGACAAAAAAACGTAACCTAACTTAAATTTAAACTAGAAGAGAAAAACTGTCAACCTAAATAATACTATATTAATAAAACAACTTGTATTTAAATCAAAAAGCCAACTAGTACAGTTGGCTATCACGTTGGTCCTTCAAACACTAGGTCACGAGTTCGAATCCCATACGGGACATAATTTTTTTTTTGGATTAAATTTCTTTTTAACAGATTAAGCAAAATTCAGTCTCAGGAAAGACTTATTGTAAGCTTATCTTTATAAGCTGATAGGAATCAGCTTTTGAGACTTATCAGATAAGGTGAATCTGATAAGTTTGAGATAAAACAATATAGCAGATCTATCAAAGATGCAATATCAATCATACATTATAAGATCATAACAGATTAACTAGCGAATCCAAGACCATAAATCAGATCCACAAATCAGTAAAACCAAAATGCAATAACAAGTTAAAAACAAGTTCAAATACTTTCAATAATACAAAAGATACCAAATCATCATCAAGTTCAGTCAACAAATTAAAGGAACAACACAATAAGCACAAACTCAAAACTTACACAATCTAAATCTGATATATAAACTTTAACAAAATTCAGCAGGGTAATGAGATAACCAGTAACTTAAAACTACAAACATGATTTGAATAAAACGCAGGCAAAATCAATTCTGGACAGCAGACTTGCAAAATCTATCATATCTCAAGTTAAACTAAACACCTTGCAGATCTTAACATATAACAAATAAAGCTATATAAATCTTATAAAACACCTAGCAGATTATCCAAACACACTACTTAACCCATTGATATATTCAGTCAGCTCTAATATCCCGTAACAGTCATTTCACAGCATACAAATCAATCTTATAAAAATATAAAACTTAAACAGTAGCAATCTCATAACATTCAACTACAAAATAAATAAACATCAAGCAGTATGCATTTGTTTGAACCAATCAATCATCTAAAACAAGTTATCTAAACATTCAAAATTTAACATCAATTAAAAAGAACTTAGCACCTTTTGTAGATAACCTCTGAGTCGTAGGCTAGCGCTGAGCTACCTAAGAACCGGAATTAGAACCACCCTTCACCATTATACCGTTCCACCATAACGAACCATCGAACCAAGCAAATCTTTACTTACCAATCTGCTTTTTATGACTTTTCCAGTGGGGAAAAGTTTATCCAATACTTTACTTTCTACATTAAAATATAAGCTATTAATTAGCTTAATCTTAATATCTTAAACATTATCCTTGACAAACAGTAATAAAATTAATTCAAATATAACTTTAAACAAATTAAAACGAGACACAATTGTAAAGCAATAAACTGATCTTTTTATTAAATTTCAAAAGGATTACAAGATTTAATTAAAAGAAAATACAAGAATAAATTCTACAACTATTTTAACAGAATAACATTAAAAGTAAAGAAAGGATGGAAAAATACAATAGAAATTGGGGGTTTTATAGCCATCACAGGGCTTTGTGATGCGAATATCCGAATATTCTTGGGAATATTCCTCTTCAATTTTTAGCCCTTGATCTTCTCTTCCTTTCTCTTTCTTTGATCGGATGGTGGTTATAGCACAATTTAGCACACGGATTGCCAACGTGGCATCCGTGTGCTAGTTGTGTTTCTTCTAAGCTTTGTGATTGGTGGGATTGGAGGAATGAGGTGTTTCTTCAAATCATGAGTTGACACGTAGCACCTTCTTTACTCTCATTCTCTTCCTATAACTATGAGGGTTTTATTTCTCTTGGTATGAATTAACCGAGTAAAGCAAAAGCCCCAAAAGTAATTGATTTTTACCCTTCTAGGGTTTTTTTGTGAATAGTGATTGTTTGCAGGTTTTTTAGGAATGGGGAAGATGGAATACATAGGAAACAACGTGGGTTTATTTTTCTATGTGTGTGAAACGAATAAATGAGTGGATGAGTTTATTGCAGTATATGGGTTGGGTGAGAGAAAAAAAAACGTTTATTTATTAACTTGGTGGAATGACGTGTGAGAAAATGGTGGGTAGATATGGGAAAACGTGTGAATGGGTGACGTGAATGATTAATTGTGTATATAAACGTTTTTTCTGAAAACCCTAAGGCCCAATTTCCTTCGTTTCTTTCATTACTGGGCTTGGGCCCGTTACTCAATTTATTCCATCCGAGTATACAATCATCCATTTTGGCTTCCAATGGGCCTTTTTGAATTTTCAAACACACAAAATAGTATCTTGAATCTTAAATGGGCTTTTAAGCCCATTTACCCCATTGTGGGACCCATTTGGCCCTTTTTCTCTTTAAATGATAAAATCCACTAAAGTCGAGCTCGATTTTGGCTTCTTTGATCTTTATCTTCAAACTCGTGCCGATAATTGCCGGTTTTCGCGAACTTGGTACCTACACACATTCAAACAAGAAAACAACATATCCAAGGCATATTTGATACATTTTGTGCAATATTTCATTGTTTTAAGCTACAAATGATATGAGTATTTAAGCTCATATCAAATTCCCCCATGTTAAGCAATTGCCGTGTCCTCACGCAATGATAAAATAAAACTCTAACAACACCATTATTCAACTTTTGACATTTTATTTTGTAAAGACATAAAATAACTTTAGGGATCATAAAAGCTCAAATAGATTCATCGTCCCCGACTTTTCACTTTTCCAAGCCAAGTGCAAAAACAAGATCATTGTTATTATAAGTTGGTAGACTAACACGAACTCATGTGGGCCAATTATTCACTTAGACTCCCTTATTCCTAAGTGTATCTCTTTTATTTTATTGTTGTCTTGAATGATCACGAGGATGCATTGTTACTTATTTCGATAATTTATTAGGCCGAAAATAAAGTGAACGATTTAATCAATAGTTAGCTAAAGGAAAAAATCTTTTAAAACTGCTTCTCGGGACTTCATAAAGTTCCTATCTTGGCATAACTTGTTTCGCGATTTGAGACCTTTCTCGGACCGATATTTGGCAGCGACTTTATACTTCCAACCTTGAGAGACGTTCATGACATAATGGTCTTCTCTTCATATAGGAATTTCTTCACTTGAAGTTTTGAGAGATTCATACTTGGACCACGACTTCTTCATTTTTCTCCAATCTTTATTTGGGATTTTGATATACAACGATCCGCCTCCTTTTTGGACTTGGCTTCATTTATCCTCATACCTTATTATGGTCTTTTTGGATAGACTTCTCCATGACTTTTGGGAGTATTTTGCTTTTCGTCGTGTGACTCGATCCTTCATATTGATTTTCGATAAATGATTCTTCACATCACTTGAGATCTTTAGCAATAAAACATAGCCCTCATGTCTTGTTAGGACCTTTTTGGACTCGCCAATCTTCGCATCCCGCTTCAATAAGTTATGCCTTGGCTATGAACTCTAATCCATACCGAGCAACGTTTAAACGATCTTGGGCTAGAAGCTAAGTACCTTTTCAAATCGTTCAACCTTATTTATTGCAAATAAATAAATTTATTAACAAGCGATGGGAGAATAGGCTTATAATTAACTCACATAAATTCCCGAAAGAATACCAAACTTATAATTGGCTCTATCATCTCTTGTTCTCCATGTTGTAAAATTCCAAAAATGGGAAATCAATGGATACTTAGCCTATTAAATCAAAGTTTTGGGTTTTCAAGTCATCTATAGGATCTTGCATCTTCTTATACTCTTGCAAGTTTTAGAATTTACGTTTTAAAGTTCCCTTGATAGAAGACTTTCTAGGATCAATTATAGGAGCTTGCGAAAAGTTCTTGTTCTTAACTCGTATGAATTAAGACCTTCGCGTTTTAAAGCTCCCTATATAATAGCCTAGCAAAACTTAATTCAAATACGTTAAGGAAAAGGTAAGGTTAAAAACCGAGTCGCGTCAAAAACTATTCTTATTGAAAGCCTACATTCGTGTCAAAAACACTTATTTTCTTTATTAAAACATAAAAATAACACAATTTTTTTTTTAATTTTATTGAAAAAGGAGAAAAACAACGTTTAGACACGACAAAAGCAATTGCAAGCGATTATATCGATTGACTCCCCCATGCTAAAACCAAACATTGTCCTTAATGTTTCTTAGCTCAAGAGTAACACCCCCTTGCTAAAACACGAAGAGTCTAATGCAAAATCCTAGCATGGTAAGAGCACGCAAATCTATAAGCCGTTTATGAATTATGCCTCAAGATAAAACATTAGTCGATAAAAATCAAGGGTAAGAAAGTGTGCCCCTTTTTGGCATTCAAAGAATGGAAGATCAAGTGGACCGGCAAAAATCGAACACGAGAGTCTTCAAAAAATAGGGTCATACCTAAGATTACAACACAACAAATCACGAGCACGAGCTTGAAAGATCAAGCCTTATTAGATGTTAGAAAATAGAAAGAAGAAAGTATGGGACTCCCCCACAAGGCACCTCGTTTTTGTTCACCGAGTCATGAGCTCGACTCGATCCCCGCATTCATTGGTCCTTAGGGAAAGTTTGAAGATCCGGGACAACCTCCGTAGGTATGTCCCCTCCAAAGTAATGTTTCACACGATGACCATTCACCTTAAAGTTAGGCCCGTCTTTTTGAGCTAGCTCAACGGTGCCATAAGGGAAAACTTGTGCAATGGTGAATGGTCCGGACCAACGGGATTTAAGCTTGCCCGAGAAAATCTTAAGTCTAGAGTTGAATAAGAGGACTTGATCACCAACATTGAAAATGCGGTTTTTGATCTTAGAGTCATGAATCCTCTTAGTCTTCTCTTTGTAGATCAAAGAATTTTCATAAGCTTGATCCCTTAATTCACTTAGTTCATTCAATTGAACCTTGCGATGATCACCCGCGGTCCTCAAATCAAAGTTACAATGCTTAAGAGCCCAATACGCCTTATGTTCGAGTTCAATTGGCAATTGGCATGCTTTTCCGTAGACCAACCTAAATGGTGTACAACCAATTGGCGTCTTGTAAGCCGTACGGAAAGCCCACAATGCATCGTCCAATTTATCCGACCATGAAGTGCGATTTTCTCCAATAGAACGCTCCAAAATCATTTTAAGAGCTCGGTTTGAAACCTGCACTTGACCACTCGTTTGAGGGTGATAAGTCGTAGAAAGCCGATGAGTGACACCATATTTCTTTAGAACTTTTTCAAATTGTTCATTACAAAAATGGGTCCCCCGATAACTTATAATAGCTCGCGGAGTTCCAAACCTAGCAAAGAGTTGTTTCAAAAAGTTCACCACAACTCGAGCATCATTCGTGGGCAAAGCCTTAGATTCAACCCATTTAGACAAGTAGTCCACGGCTACGAGAATGTATTTGTTTCCTTTTGAAGATGGAAACGGCCCCATAAAATCGATCCCCCACATGTCAAATATTTCACAAACTTGGATAATGTTTTGAGGCATTTCATCCCTTTGTGAGTTCTTTCCTTGACGTTGACAAGCATCACAAGACTTGATCAAGTCTTGGGCATCACGATATATGGAAGGCCAAAAGAAACCGGCATCAAAGACTTTCTTCACGGTGGCGTTAGCACCATGATGTCCCCCGGTGGGTCCCTCATGACAAGATTTAAGGATATCTTGAGCTTCTTTGCCAAACACGCACCTACGAATCACTTGATCCGCGCACACACGAAACAAATAGGAGTCGTCCCAAAAATAATAGGAGATATCCTTGAAAAACTTTCGTTTTTGTTGGGACGACATACCCTTGATCACAAACTTCCCCGCATGGTAATTTGCGATATCGGCAAACCATGGGGTACTATCATCACCACGAAAAGCAACCATACCAAGCGTCTCGAGAGGAAATGTTTCATTGATTTCCTTGTTCTCTCGATTGCTTTGGTGAGGATTCTCAAGTCGAGATAAATGATCGGCCGCGAGATTCTCGGCTCCTTTTTTGTCTAGAATTTTGACATTAAATTCTTGAAGGAGGAGACTCCACCGGAGCAACCTCGGCTTAGCATCTTGTTTATTAAGAAGATATTTGATAGCCGAGTGGTCCGTATACACTATGGTTTGAGACAAGACGAGATATGGTCTAAACTTTTCAAAAGCATACACAACGGCAAGTAGCTCCTTTTCTGTTGTAGTGTACTTTGTTTGAGCATCCGTCATAGTCTTACTTGC
Organism: Glebionis coronaria; assembly: GCA_025667525.1. Classification (NCBI taxonomy): domain Eukaryota; kingdom Viridiplantae; phylum Streptophyta; class Magnoliopsida; order Asterales; family Asteraceae; genus Glebionis; species Glebionis coronaria. The sequence goes on along the minus strand of CM046875.1, from coordinate 462,598,506 downwards.
ATAGTGTATAGGCAAGAAGTGTTTTGACTTACGTTGCCCTAAAACCGCACCTACCGCATAATCACTAGCATCACACATAATTTCAAAAGGTAGATCCCAATCCGGGGCAACTAAGATTGGAGATTCGGTTAACTTCTTTTTAAGCATCTCAAAGGCTTGAATACACTCATCCGAAAAGATGAAAGGAGTCTCTTTTTCCAAAAGATGGGTCATAGGCCGAGCTATCTTAGAGAAGTCTTGTATAAAACGACGATAGAAGCCGACATGGCCGAGAAAACTCCTTACTCCCTTAACGGTGGTGGGTGGAGGCAATTTGGCAATCACGTCGATTTTAGCCCTATCTACCTCAATACCGGCCTTAGAGATCTTATGTCCTAACACAATTCCCTCTTTGCACATGAAGTGACATTTTTCATAATTAAGCACGAGATTTGTTTCCTCACAACGTTGCAACATTCTTTCAAGGTTAGAGAGACATGATGTGAAAGATTCCCCAAAAACCGAAAAGTCATCCATGAAGACTTCCATGGTTTTCTCGATCATATCATGGAAAATAGCCATCATGCACCTTTGGAACGTCCCCGGAGCATTGCATAGTCCAAAAGGCATGCGACGATAGGCAAATGTTCCATAAGGACAAGTGAATGTGGTCTTTTCTGGATCACGAGGGTCAATGGGGATTTAGAAATAGCCGGAAAATCCATCCAAAAAGCAATAGAATTCATTCCCCGCTAGTCTCTCTAACATTTGATCCATAAAAGGTAATGGAAAATGACCCTTCCTAGTGGCATCATTAAGTTTCCTATAATTAATACAAACATGCCAACCGGTCACAAGTCTAGTAGGAATCAATTCATTATCCTCATTAGTAACAACCGGCATTCCTCCTTTCTTTGGAACACAATGCACGGGGCTAACCCATGGACTATCCGAGATAGGGTAGATCATTCCGGCGTCTAGAAGTTTAGTGACTTCCTTTTTGATCACCTCATGAATCTTTGGATTAACCCTTCTTTGATTTTGGATAGCGGGTTTATAATCATCCTCCATTAGATTTTTATGAGTACAAAATTTGGGATCTATACCCTTAATGTCGGAGATTTTCCATGCAATGGCCCGTTTATGTTTCTTAATCACCTTAATAAGCTCATCCTTTTCATTTTCCTTTAATCCCTTAGCAATAATCACCGGTAACTTATCCGTTCCTTCAAGAAAATCATACTCCAAATGAGTGGGTAATTCCTTAAGTTCTAATTCGGGTGCTTCCTCAATAGATGTTTTCACTTTAGTTTCACTTTCATTCACAACTTTTAGTTCCATAGGTGGTGATTCAAAAGGATCCATATTCAACAATTTTTCAATCAACGCAATATCTCCCTCGGGATCAAAATTCTCACTATCAAACTCACTAGGATCAAACGGTGTGCTAAGGTAATCATCAATCTCCTTTTCGATTTTTGAATATCCATTATTCTCAAGCTCTTCAAGAACGAAGTCACCTCCCTCAAATGGAGTGAGTGAAGGCTTAGCCGAAGAGATAATAGGATTCGAAGAAGTGGGATTGCCACTCTTAGAAGAAGCCGAGAATCCAAGAACTTCTTGAGAATATTCTACACAAGTAACATCAATCACATCGATTTGATTAATTGATTCCTCGTAGTACTTGGAAGAAAATTTAGAGATATGACCAATATCAAACATGATATGTTCTTCATCAACTCTTAAAGTCAATTTCCCCGCTTTCATGTCAACTAAAGCACTAGCCGTCATCAAAAACGGTCTTCCCAAAATTAATGGCACACGAGAATCTTCGGGATAATCGCAAACCACAAAGTCCTTTGGAAAGACGAGTTTCCCTACCTTGACAAACACGTCCTCGCCTATACCTTTTGGTAAGGCGATCGATCGACCCGCTAGCTCGAGAGTCATCTTAGTAGGTGTAAGCTCGGGAAGTGATAACCTTTTCCACATGGAAAGAGGCATCAAATTAATGCTAGCACCAAGATCGGCTAAAGCTAAGCATTCTTCCATATTAGGGAAATTACATGGTATCACAAACTTGCCCGGGTCTCCAAGCTTTTTGGGAAGCTTTTGTGTAAGAACCGCGGAACAATTAGCATCTAAAGATGTAGACACTTCAACCAATTTCCCTTTATCATTCATCAATCTCTTAATAGTTGAAGCAAACTTAGGCATGTAAAGCAATGCATCCGCTAAACTAACATTAATATAAAGATTCTTAAACATCTCTAAAAAAGTAGTCATTTGAGCATTGGACTTTTCGCGGAGCTTCTCTTGGTTAAGTCTCGAAGGGTAGGGTAGTGTGGGTTTAGTCTTCGGAAGCTCGGGTTCCGGAATAGGCAATTGGTCTACCTTTGGTGGAATAGGAATTTCCTTTTCTTTAACCACCTCGGGTTCTTGCTCCACTTCCCTCACCGGAGAGGTACTCACATGTGGAAGCAAAGGTCCGTCTAAAGCTTTCCCACTACGTGTGGTTATAGCTTTCATCTCACCCTTCGGGTTTGGAATGGTGTTACTAGGTAAGCCACCCGAAGACGAGGAAGGTTGACTCATAAAAGATTCAAACATCGAAAGCAATTTGTTTTGACCTTGTTCCAAATTTTGTTGCATGCGATTTTGGTTTTGCTCTAGCCTTTGTTGATTAAGCTCAATCTTATTGTTTTGACCTTTAATCGTATTTTGAAAATCGAGTTTCAAAGTATTAATTTGCCCTTGAATGTTATTTTGAAAAACTTTCATATTTGCCTCATTTGACTTGATATAACTTGACAACTCATTTTGATTATTCCCTTGAAAACCTTGATTGTTTTGATTAGCATTAAACCCGTTTCCTTGATTAAAATTCCCTTGGTTACCACGGTTAAAATTATTCCCATTATTTCCATTGTTGTACCTATTTTGAACCGGTGGAAAACCCGGTGGAGCAACATGATTTTGACGAGGAACTTGACCGTTGGAGCCATAAGTTCCCGTCGCGGCAAAAGCACTAGCTTGATCAAAACCCGTGTTTAAACAAGCATAATTAGGATGTGCTCCACCACACGATACACAAACATTCTCAACCATATTAATCGATCCATGAGGATTCTTCCTAAACTCATTCAAAAGTGTGTCAATCTTAGAGTCCAATCTAGCAATCCCGATATTAGATGAATTCACATTGGAAACAACCGGTGTGTTTCGTGAATATTGTGCCCTAGACTTATCCTCAATTATTCTCCACGCGTCTCTCGGAGTTTTTCTTAAAAGATTACCACCCGCGGCGGCATTTAAAGAATCTTGTTCAATCATATTTAGCCCATTATAGAAAGTATTTATTTGATGCAATTCCAAGAAACCGTGGTGTGGGCATTGTCTTAACAAATCTTTAAATCTTTCCCAAGCAACCCCAAACGATTCATATACTTTTTGTTCAAATCTAGTGATTTCGTTCTTAAAGTGTGTAGTATTAGATGGTGGAAAGAAATAATTCATGAACTTAGACACTAAATCATCCCATGTTAAGATCGAACCCGGTGGTTCTTTCTCATACCAAAGCTTAGCATTACCCTCGAGCGAGTACGGAAAAAGCATAAGCTTAATCGCGTCATTCAGCACATCTCTAAACTTGAGAGTCGAGGTAATTCGATTAAAATTCCGAATGTGAGAATGCGGGCTATCGGTCTCATTGCCACGAAATTGGTCGGCACGAATGAGCGATAAAAGACCCGTCTTAATCTCAAAATGATCCGCCAAAATAGCCGGCACAACGATTGCTTCCCCATACGCTTCAGTGGGTGCACGAAGCAATTCCTCCATTATTCGGTTATCGGCCATCTCTACAACAATAGGTGGAAGCTCGGGTTCCACTATTCGTTGTTGACGATTTCTATTTCTACGAGGAATATTTTCAAGCCTATTAAAATCAATCACAAGACGAGAAGAACGTAATTGCATACACTACAAAGACGAGAATTTAGAGGATTGAAGAAAAGAAATTAGACAAGAAGAAGATTATTTTTGGTATTTATTTGGTATTGCTCAATCAATAATGATCGATAAAAAACAAGGAATAAGGATAACTACTATGGAAGTAAATTACCCTCGATCGACTTTGAAACGATAGGTGAAAACCTAAACGTCTCGAGGTTCAATAAGTAAACAACAAAAATAAGATTTATTACTACTTGAGTCGGCAAACCAATAATAGGTTGTCCCTCTCAATATACGCACAAGCAAGCGGGGAAACGAGGTGGCACAAAGCACTTAAAAACCTTTTTCCTTAGACGACCTTTTATAGCACGTCGCCTTATACCCACCTTATAGTTTGTATAAATCGAGTTCAAACTTCTTATTAGTATTTATCTATTTTGCCTTTATTTTTGTTTTGGATTCGACTACAATAGCTAGGTGATGAAATCCCAACTAAGGCCTTATTTGAAAGATATGTAAAATTATTGTGCTACGTAATACAATATATTATTCACAAAAAACGAGAAAACCGATACATACTATATAATAGAAAAATAACAAAACTTTCCGAGGACGGAAAGGGTCTTCAAATCAACGATCAAAAAATCTCCACAAATGCGAATCGTACACAAGATCCCCGGCAGCGGCGCCAAAATTTTTGATGTGTCGTGGATAGTATAGTGATTTATTTGATATTACGTTATAGGGTAAATTAGAAAATTACCTTAGGAAAAAGTAATAGACTAATAATACCAATGACGAATTCAATTAAACACGTGAGTGAGTCGAGTTTGTTGTACACAAAGATCTTATGAATTTGAGACGTTTTGTTTTGATTTGGACAATCGATTTGAATTGGTTTTCGGTTTTTAAACTACAAATTAAATCTACCAATTTTAAACTATTTAAAATAAACCTAAAGTGCATGAATCGTTAACCCCGCTATTTTTTAAATCTAAAAACAATCAATTACTTAAAAATTAAATCTATTTAAAAATTAAACTAATTAAAAATCTTTAAAATTTAATCTATTTAGAAATCTATAAAATAAATCTATTTAATAACTAATAATCTATTTAAAAAAACTAATTAAGCTTTTAAAATCTAATTTACTTTATTACAAAATACTCTAAAACAAATCTATTTAAAAATAATTCCAATTCTACTTTTATAAAAATCTACTTATTTAAAAATAAACTAATTAAACCTTTTTTAAATAAAAACATTTTTTATTTTTTTTATATTTATTTTTTTATTTATTTATAAAATTATACTATTATTAATTTTAATTAAACTAAGATTTTAGTAAAAAAATAAAAACATTAATTAAATGTTTATGACAAAAAAACGTAACCTAACTTAAATTTAAACTAGAAGAGCAAAACTGTCAACCTAAATAATAGTATATTAATAAAACAACTTGTATTTAAATCAAAAAGCCAACTAGTACAGTTGGCTATCACGTTGGTCCTTCAAACACTAGGTCACGAGTTCAAATCCCATACGGGACATAATTTATTTTTTTTTGGATTAAATTTCTTTTTAACAGATTAAGCAAAATTCAGTCTCAGGAAAGACTTATTGTAAGCTTATCTTTATAAGCTGATAGGAATCAGCTTTTGAGACTTATCAGATAAGATGAATCTGATAAGTTTGAGATAAAACAATATAGCAGATCTATCAAAGATGCAATATCAGTCATACATTATAAGATCATAACAGATTAACTAGCGAATCCAAGACCATAAATCAGATCCACAAATCAGTAAAACCAAAATGCAATAACAAGTTAAAAACAAGTTCAAATACTTTCAATAATACAAAACATACCAAATCATCATCAAGTTCAGTCAACAAATTAAAGGAACAACACAGTAAGCACAAACTCAAAACTTACACAATCTAAATCTGATATATAAACTTTAACAAAATTCAGCAGGGTAATGAGATAACCAGTAACTTAAAACTACAAACATGATTTGAATTCAACGCAGGCAAAATCAATTCTGGACAGCAGACTTGCAAAATCTATCATATCTCAAGTTAAACTAAACACCCTACAGATCTTAACATATAACAAATAAAGCTATATAAATCTTATAAAACACCTAGCAGATTATCCAAACACACTACTTAACCCATTGATATATTCAGTCAGCTCTAATATCCCGTAACAGTCATTTCACAGCATACAAATCAATCTTATAAAAATATAAAACTTAAACAGTAGCAATCTCATAACATTAAACTACAAAATAAATAAACATCAAGCAGTATGCATTTGTTTGAACCAATCAATCATCTAAAACAAATTATCTAAACATTCAAAATTTAACATCAATTAAAAAGAACTTAGCACCTTTTTGTAGATAACCTCTGAGTCGTAGGCTAGCGCTGAGCTACCTAAGAACCGGAATTAGAACCACCCTTCACCATTATACCGTTCCACCATAACGAACCATCGAACCAAGCAAATCTTCACTTACCAATCTGCTTTTTATGACTTTTCCAGTGGGAAAATTTTATCCAATACTTTACTGTCAACATTAAAATATAAGCTATTAATTAGCTTAATCTTAATATCTTAAACATTATCCTTGACAAACAGTAATAAAATTAATTCAAATTTAACTTTAAACAAATTAAAACGAGACACAATTGTAAAGCAATAAACTGATCTTTTTATTAAATTTCAAAAGGATTACAAGATTTAATTAAAAGAAAATACAAGAATAAATTCTACAACTATTATAACAGAATAACATTAAAAGTAAAGAAAGGATGGAAAAATACAATAGAAATTGGGGGTTTTATAGCCATCCCCAGGGCTTTGTGATGCGAATATCCGAATATTCTTGGGAATATTCCTCTTCAATTTTTAGCCCTTGATCTTCTCTTCCTTTCTCTTTCTTTGATCGGATGGTGGTTATAGCATAATATAGCACACGGATTGCTAACGTGGCATCCGTGTGCTAGTTGTGTTTCTTCTAAGCTTTGTGATTGGTGGGATTGGAGGAATGAGGTGTTTCTTCAAATCATGAGTTGACACGTAGCACCTTCTTTCCTCTCATTCTCTTCCTATAACTATGGGGGTTTTATTTCTCTTGGTATGAATTAACCGAGTATAGCAAAAGCCCCAAAAGTAATTGATTTTTACCCATCTAGGGTTTTTTTGTGAATAGTGATTGTTTGTAGGTTTTTTAAGAATGGGGAAGATGTAATACATAGGATTACAACGTGGGTTTATTTTTTTATGTGTGTGAAACGAATAAATGAGTGGATGAGTTTATGGCAGTATATGGGTTGGGTGAGAGAAAAAAAAAACGTTTATTTATTAACTTGGTGGAATGACGTGTGAGAAAATGGTGGGTAGATATGGGAAAACGTGTGAATGGGTGCCGTGAATGATTAATTGTGTATATAAACGTTTTTTCTGAAAACCCTAAGGCCCAATTTCCTTTGTTTCTTTCATTATTGGGCTTGGGCCCTTTACTCAATTTATTCCATCCGAGTATACAATCATCCATTTGGGCTTCCAATGGGCCTTTTTGAATTTTCAAACACACAAAATAGTATCTTGAATCTTAAATGGGCTTTTAAGCCCATTTACCCCATTGTGGGACCCACTTGGCCCGTTTTCTCTTTAAATGATAAAATCCACTAAAGTCGAGCTCGATTTTGGCTTCTTTGATCTTTATCTTCAAACTCGTGCCGATAATTGCCGGTTTTCGCGAACTTGGTACCTACACACATTCAAACAAGAAAACAACATATCCAAGGCATATTTGATACATTTTGTGCAATATTTCATTGTTTTAAGCTACAAATGATATGAGTATTTAAGCTCATATCAAATGTGTATTAGTAATGTAAATGACTTGAAACAATAATGAAACAAACCACAATGCACGATGATTTATAGTGGTTCGGCCTAGCAAGATCTCACTTATCTTGCCCCTACTTCCACTCCTTGAGTATCCAATCGAGAGTTCTACTTCACTAGTAAATGAATCTCCTTTACACCGGTGGAGAAACCTTCACACGTAAACTTACAATCTTTATTGATACCTAAGTTTAAGATGTTTCATTCTTTACAAAGGTACAGTTACGCCTTATACACTTCTACACTTGTGGTTATAACACCAACCACACTTTATACAAGTAGATAGATGAATGGGTACAACAATGGTGATAGTGTAGGTAACACTTAACACTTTTACGCAATGTGAAGCCTTGAAGGATCAAAGCTTAGAGTTAAGAATTCTCGTGACCGATCTTTATATGAACAAGGATCTAAATCACAAGCAAGAGGAGAATAAACAAGATATATTCGAAGGTTAGATATATACTGAGATTAGAGATAAAATTAGATAGAAAAGGGGTGAGTGATAAGCTTAGGGAAATGTTCTATTTATAGGCAAGCTGCCAGACCTCACGGAACCCGTCAGACCCTTCACCTTTGGGTCCGATGGGGTCCGGCAAGTCTGAATTTTGTGGCCTATTGAATGTTTGTCAAAGATCACAAGAAACAATTATATCTTACTTGGTTTGACTTAATAAATCTGACAACATAAGTCAATGTCAACTTATACAATCCATTTTTATTTTTATTTTTATGGTTAAATAAGTTGTGTACTTTTGTAAAAATCTTTAATTTATAAGTTCATGGACTAAGATAACTTATATGATGTTTATAGTTCAAACATAAAAATATATTTGATGTTTTGTCGTTAACAAAATGTTAAGTATGATTAAAACGTAAATATCGTGTTAGTGCGATATTTGCATTTACAGTACTAACCTTAACTTGTACATCCCATTTACTTGGCAGTAAGTCGTAACCCTTATAAGAATCAAGAAAACCTGCACTAGCAAAGAATACACTATCCGAAGCTAAACTTTTACACAACAAATTCGGTCTTCTAAGCTCTAACAACTAGATTCTTTGGATGATGGGTGCAGAAGTACAAATAAGGCTCATATATGTTAGTATTGGAAAAAGCGGACATCCGCCATGGCTCCGAACCTAGAAAATTTCCTCGCCAAGACGCGGACGTCCACAACTTTAATCAGAATTAAATAAATTCATCACAACCTCTTATATTCAACATTCACATCTCATAAATAAAGAAGCAATGAAAACAACAAACTATAAATATTACAACCTTATTACTATCTTGATAATCTTCCCGCCAAAAGAATAAAAACTCAAGTGACTATAGACAGAGAGAAGAATGAATGTGGGTTACTGGGTTAAACTATGAGACATGAAGACCTTTTATTATTATAGTAGGTAGGTCGAGATATACGTGGCAAAAAAATTTCCCGCCGAAAGAATAAAAAAGTCGGGCTACTGTAGACATGGGTCTGATTACTCTTGATACGTGTGAGGCTATTTTTAGTCTCCCTCCAAGCTCTAACAGCTAGATTCTTTGGATGATGAATGCAGAAGTACAAATGAGGCTCAAATATGTTAGTATTAAAAAAAGCGAACATCCACCATGGTTGTGAACCTAGAAAAGTTGCCTCACCAAGATGCGGACGTCTACAACTTTAACCAAAATTAAATAAATTCATCACAACCTCTTATATTCAACATTCAAATCTCATAAAAAAGAAGCGATGAAAACAACAAACTATAAATATTACAACCAATATTACCATCCTAATAATCTCCCGCCAAAAAATAAAAAAATCATGTGATTGTAAGCATAGGTGTGTTTCATGTACATATGTTTGAGGCTACTTTTAGTTTTAACTATATACTTTCTACATAATTAGGAATGCAAATAGAGATAGAACAATTGGGCTCAGATAAAATAATGTCAACCAAAGGGTCATTACCGTCATGGTTGCAGTATTAGTAAGATCAGAAGGGTATCCCTGCTATGACTTCAACTTTAGCAAGATTCCTTGCCAAAATACAGAGCACCTTGTGTCAATGTACTTGAAATATCAAATATGTATCATTTAATAAGGCATAGGCTGAAGTTAATAAGCAATACAAAAGTAAGGGTATCGTAATCGATATTACCAAACATTCAAATACATAATGTATAATTTATTTTCAACAATCTCTTTATTAACCGCTATTAGTGATCAAATAAGTTTACTCAAACACCCATAGCATTCCCAGATAATATATGGTGAATACCACATACATGTTTTACCGAAAGTAAAACCTCTCATTTTCCATACTAACGACACCCGTAACTTGATTTTTCTTTCTTTGAGCAGGAAAACTTTCTTGACACGTACCGTTTATAATTAAAAAAAGGTACATGTCTCATACATCAAATAGTTTAATCCAAAAATCAAATAATCTATGTCAGACAATGGAAACGCTCCTCATATAACAACATATAAAAATGCATGAAAAGGTATTAATGAAGCTCAAATAGCTTGGTAATAGAAAAAGCGGACATCCATCTTGGCTGCAAACCTAAAAAACTTTCCTCGTCAAGGCGCGGATGGTCACATCTTCGATCAAGCCTAGACAAGTTCATCATGGCCTCTTAAATTCAATAGTCGCCTGTCATTCCCACAACCTCATAAAAGGGCAAACCAAAGCAAGTAATTATACTTAATACTTATCATAGTAGAGACAAAAAGTAACCTCACACATATGTGTACAGTAAACACACTCATGTCTAGATTTACGAAAGAAAACGCGTATCCGACATGACTGCAACCTTAAAAGGTCGCCCCATGATATGAGCTTAAACTCATATCCTTTTATCAACAAATAACCCTAAAACATGAAGCAAAATACCAATTTATTTGGCAAAAACAGTATTATGTGGTATGTTTGTGTTTGTGTGCACTTGTGTAGGTAAGAAGATACATTTTCAAGCAAACAAGGAAAAATCAAGCTCAAATGGATGAAAAAGACAAAAGAGGATCAAAAGTGACAAGACTTTGAAGTATAAGGACCTATCTTGACAAGTTATGAAAGTTGAAGGACTAGAAGTGCAAATAATGAAAAGTCAAGATTCAAGTCAAACCTGGTCAACTATCAAGTCAACTCAGTCAAAGGACCATTTTGTACAAGTTATGGAAGTTAAAGGACCAAAAATGTCAAAGGAATGAAGATCCTAGCTTGAAACAAGAATCTGCCAAGTACAAGGACTTGTTTTGCCAAGTTTGGAAAGATTTGCAAGTGTAATCCATGTGTCAAGTTTTCAGCCAATGGGAAGAGAGATGTTGCTTCACACGGATTGCCACTTCAGCTTAATAAATACCCACTACTGCCGCCACATTTATTACAAGATCTTAACAGTAGTGATCCGTGTGACATCTTTTAAGCCAACCAGAAACTGACACGTGGCGTCTTCTTCAAAAATAAAAATTGCCAGGATCGCGTTTTTGATAGAAGCAATTTCAGGGAAAGTTATAAACACCAAAGATGATCGTTTTGAAGAGACAAACACAACCCAAGTATCCAATTAACAAATCATTGAGTGGATTTAAAACCCCCAAATCATTGTTCATACCTTCAAAGTGCTAAATGCAGAATTTGCCACGTGGAGCTCAGAGATTGGCCCTGACACGTCACCAACTCCAACAAACTCTCCTTTCTTGCCTATAAATACCTAGACTAGTCTTCATTTGTAGATTGTAGCCTAATTTTGTAAAACACATAGTTCTTACTTTCCTTTCCTTTTTCCCTCACTTTTCCCCTAACTACTCAAGAGTCTGACAAACTCTTGAGTCAGTTAGTTAGTTAATAGCTTGTAACAAACTTTGTAACTGATTTCCTTCAATAAAATTCAAATTCCTTTTTCCCGCCAAATTCTGTTCTTCATATTCCAGTTTGATCTTGCTGCTGTTGAGTGTTATTGTTGCTGTTGAATGTTTGTTATGATCAACCATAGATCATAACTGACATTTGTGAAGATTGTTAGCTGTTTGATCAGAATTTGTTCATTCCATTGTTCATTTGAAGATTTCAAGCAGTTTGATTGATTCCAGATGATTTGTAGCTGTTTGATGGTTGATTCTTGTTGAATACTAGTGATAGGTGGTGGTTATCACTAGGGCAAGAGAGCTCAGCGCTCCTCTTCTTCCCAAAGGATATCTTCAATAGGTTCTATAGTTCTTGTTTTTGTTCCTCTAAACAGTCAATTGCATGCTCATTTTCCTAGTTAATTTTTGATGGCTGCATGTTATAATTGCTAGTTGTTACTGTTTGACTGTATTTTGTGTGATTGTAGCTTAATCCTGCATACTTGTGTTTTGGATTGAGATAATTGTAGTTACTTGCATCATTTCAGTTACTTTTTGGCCTATTAGCTTACTTGCTGTTTTAGCCTTGGAAATTGCTTGGTTTTAGTTCTAATACATTTCATTTAGTCCATTGAATATAGTCTGCTATAGCATTTGAATCAGTATAACTCAGAACTTAATAAGTCTTTGTTAAAGTTTGTTATAAGCAGTTTAAGGAGTGTTTGGGTATAGCTTTTAAGTAGTTTTCAAGTGTTGAGATTTGGTGTTTTAGAGTTTGTTTTTAGTCCTTAGGTTTTAACAAGTGGATTTATATCTTTTACAAGTCAAATAAAAGGTCAATCAGGCAAATGGCTTAAAAATAGTTTGGGTTAGTTCTCATTCAACTTTGTTCTTGAAAACTTGCCAGTTTCATTTGCTTATTTCTCATTCAATCCTTGATGAAATTTCCTCAAATTTGTTTCTAGACTTAGCTTATATCATAAAGTTTTAGATTCCATAAGGAAATTCTACAGTATTAGCTTATAAGCTGGTAATAAGCTTTTTGGTCCAGGTCTGAGCATTTCTCATTCTCTGAGACAAAGTTGTGACTGTTTTCCTAGATCTCCTAATCCACTTCATAAAAGTTGTAATTTTCTTTCACAAAACCAGTTAGTAAGTGTTGAATATTGATTTTTGAAGATTTGAGCTTTTTCCAAAAATCCGGTCAAACTTGGTCAACATAAGCTCTTTTGAGCTTATTTCAGATTTCTAGCTCATTTCTGGATGAAAATAGTTCTGGTTTGATTTCCCAATCTTTAAATCATTAGCTTAATCAGTTTCATTACAAAGATCAAGTTGTGACTGTTTGGTTTAAGCTGTAGCTTATTTTGAGCTTATCAATAAGCACTCTTTTGCTTATTTTTGATCTTTAGCAAGATTCCTTAGATACACGTAGCTTAAATTGGATTAGAAGTCTTTTGCAAGTTGTTTCATTTGATTTGGTTGAGAATTAAGCTCAAACGAGCTTATTCTTTCTTGAAACCCGTTTTAGCTTAAAATCTTTCCATAATTGCTCTTTAGTCCTTCCATTTTTAACAGTTTTGTAAACTTGGCTAATCTTTCAAGTAATTAGGGTTTGCATAACTTTGGTCCCTGGACTTTGCAATTTGTTAAAATTCAGTTAGTAGTTTGTTAGATTGTTACATTTTTAGTTAGTTTGTTATAGTTTTTGCATTGTTGATCCTTATAGTTTACTGATTTGCATTATTAGTCCCTATAGTTGTAGAATTTACATTTTGAGCATTTAACTTTCATAGAAATTACATTTTCAGTCCTTCTAGTTTTATATTTTGTTAATTGAATTTTGTTTGAATAAAAAAATTGGTATTTGCAAAATGTTTTACGTATAAGTAGTTTAATATTTTTCATTTTTAAATAGTGTTGTTTGAATTAGCATAGATTACCAAGCAAGCTTAAACAACCAAGAACAATTATAAATCCGATATTGGTTGGACTTTCTATTGGTTAAGAACTGAGAAAACGAACTTGCATTATACTACATTTCAAATGGCGCCGCTGCCGGTTCTTTGACTACACGAGAGACTATCGATTGACGGTTTTCATTGGCTTTTGGGACCCGTTCACTTTTTGAACGTTATTTTTACGTATCATAAATAAAAAACAAATAAAAAATCAAAAATATAAAAATATATAAAAACTAAAAAATAACAAAACAATTCTTTTCCTAAAGAATTGACCAAAAAAATTAAAAAATCCAAAAAGCAATCTTTTTCCTAAGAGATTGCACCCAAAATATATATTATTGGATTCTCTCGGTTTTTATGTACATATAGTATTTTCCTTTAAAAAACTCATAAATACAAAAATATTTTCCATATATTATTATAAGTAAATACGTATACGTATAAGAAAAATCAATCTACATATCTTCCATAAGTATTGCCGAGGCAATACACCGTGTTGAGGGGCGTTCCGGTCCTTGACACGCGTATCGATCAAACAAAATAAAGCAAGAATAGATAAATACTCTCAATAAGCAACAATTCGAAGAATACGAACATTTAAGTGAATAGAAAGGCGATGTGCTATAAAATGCCATCTAAGGGTCAATAGGTACTTAAGTGCTTCGCGCCACCTAACCCCCCGTTCACTTGGGAGTATTCTAAGAAGGAAGGCTTCATTGAGGGTCTTGCACCCAAAGTAGTAATACATATATTGTTATTTTCTTGTGGATATTTAATATTGAAACTCGAAGAGAATAATCCATTTCTCTTCAAAGTCACACGAGAGCTTCTCTCTCATTCCTCGTATTGAGTTGCATGCTCACTCGCGGGCGTGCACAAATACCGATTGGTGTACAACCTCTTCCTCCGAAAAGGAAGAAAAAGAGAAAGAGTAAGACCACCACCGTCCACCAAGCCGATCACGAGAATCGTGTTTTGTCACCACCACAAGAAGCCATGGCTATTGATAATCGTACTTTGTATGAACGTATGCAATCCAACATTCATGGATATGTTAGTGCCATTAAGATTCCCGACTTTCCCGCTAACACATTTGAGCTACATACATCTATGATCAATATGGTTGCTTTATCACCTTTCTTTGGAAAACAAAATGAGGATCCCCATGCTCACCTTAAGAGATTCCTTTCACTTTGCAATACCATTAAGCATAATGGGGTTCCACATGAGGTCATTAGATTGATGTTAGTGTCATTTTCCTTAGATGGGAGTGCTAAGCATTGGTTAGACACCCAACCACCCGATAGTATCACCACATGGGATGATTTTACCACTAAGTTTTTGAACAAATTCTTTCCTCCACAAAAGACTATGGCTTTGAGGAATTTAATTATGGGCTTTACACAAAAACCTAGTCAATCCTTTAGTGATGCTTGGGAAGAGTATAGTGAGTTGTTGAGGCGATGCCCTAACCATGGAATGGATGATCTAAACCAAATCAATACCTTTTATAATGGCCTTAAACCTCACCACCAAGATTCACTAAATGCTTCCGCGGGAGGGAGTATTCTTTTTAAAACATACCACGAGGCTTTGCACATTATTGAGACTAAGGCAATGGTTCAAACAAACAATCCATTTGAAGAAAGAGTTCATGTTATCCAAAACAATTCTCAAACTCCTTGTGACAACCAACTCCTCAAGTTTCAAGAAGAGATTTTTCAAAGGATGGATAGAGATAGTGAGAGGAATTTGCAAGTACAACAAGAAATGCTTCAAGCTTTTAAGAACATGTCCTTGAACAATTCTTCAAATAATGTGAATGCCATTGCCATTTCTTGTGTTACTTGTGGAGGCCCCCATTCTTATGAACAATGTGATAAGGTGCAAGGGTATCAAGGGGAATGCTATGCTTACCAAGAGGAACATCGTGAACACTTCAAGCCTAACATCAATCCAAATAACCTTTCTTACAAATCCCAAAATTACCTTACTCCACCCGGCTTCCCACCCCAACCACCCACCCAAATTCCACACAATCCTCCTCAAATTTTAGCAAGGAATCAAGGGCAAAGACAACCATACCAAGGAAATAACTACAAGGCACCCAATCAATTTCAACCTCAAGCAAATACCTTTTATCCACAAAATCAAGGATTTAACTCCCAACCTTTACCTTTCCAACCTCAAGGTTTTCAAGGTTATGTGCCACAAGAGTTTAACACAATGGATCTTTTGCAAAAGATGAATCAAGAGAATGAAAGGAAATTCCAAGCTATGGAAAAGAAAATTAATGACCAATTCAATAAGGTTTTAATGGCGGTAACTCAAAGACCACAAGGGGCTTTACCTTCCAACACACAAACAAACCCTAGGGCCAATGTTAATGCTATTACAACAAGGAGTGGTACAACAACAAAGGATCCTTCACCTCCTAAACCTACTATTGTTCAACCCACTTGTGCTCCTACTTATGACAAGCCTTCTACTTCTACTCCACCTCCTCAAAGTGCTCCTATTCCCTCAAACACACCTTCTCAACCACCTCATACTTCTCCTTTACCTTCCACACTTCCCAATGAAGAGGCTAACAAAGACAAATCTTCCACCACAACACCTATTCCACCTACACCAAAACCTACTCTTCCATACCCTTCAAGGTTGAAAAAGGATAAGTTAAAGAACAAAGATGACATACAAGTCTCCAATTTCTTAAGGATGTTCAAGCAACTCAATATCAACATATCCTTTGCGGAAGCTCTTGCTTATATGCCAAAGTTTGCTAAGATGTTCAAGGATTTGCTCTCAAACAAAGAAAAATTGGTTGATTTGCCCAACACATCACTTAATGAAAATTGTTCCGCGGTGTTACTTAAAACCTTACCAACAAAACTTGGAGATCCGGGCCGCTTCTTGATACCTTGTAATTTTCCCGGTGTTGAAAATTGCATGGCTTTGGCGGATTTAGGGGCAAGCATAAATCTCATGCCTTTATCGGTTTGGAAACAACTATCTCTTCCCGAGCTCACTCCCACTAGGATGACTCTTGAACTAGCCAACCGAACCATAGCTCACCCCGTAGGTATAGCGGAAGATGTGTTTGTAGGTGTGGATAAGTTTACCTTTCCGGCCGACTTTGTAGTGGTCGATTATGACATGGATCCTAGAGTGCCTTTGATTGTTGGTAGACCATTTTTGAGAACGGGTCGTACCTTGATAGATGTGGCGGAAGGAGAATTAATTATGAGAGTAGAAGATGAGAGAGTGGTGTTTAAGTTAGGCAAAGTTTGTGATAGAAAAGAGGTTAAGGAGTCTAGACCTTGTGAGACTATTAACATTGTGGATGTGCTAGATGAAGTGTGTAATGAACACTTTCATGATGCTTGTAAGAATGCTAGTGATGAGATTCCACATGTTGAAACCGTGGCCTCAATTGCTCCCTCTTTAACACCTTTTGGAGAGAGTGATTTCCTCTTGGAGGAATTTGAGTCCAACTTTCTTTGTGATGATGATTCTCCCATTAATTGGGAAGAAGATATTCTTACAATCCAAAAGTTGCTCAATGAGGACCCCATTCCTTCTCCTATTCCACAAGAGATTACCATTGAGGAACCTTCCATAGTAAAACCTTCCATAAAGAGTCCACCTCCCATTGAACTTAAGGAACTTCCATCCCACTTAGAATATGCTTTCTTAGAAGGAAAAGACCAATTACCGGTGATTATTGCTAAAGAATTGAAAGCGGATGAGAAGGAGCAACTTATTGAAGTCCTTAAGAAACACAAGAAAGCCTTAGCATGGAAAATATCCGACATAAGGGGAATTGATCCACATTTTTGTACTCACAAAATCCTTATGGAGGATGACTATAAACCCGCCATTCAAAACCAAAGGAGAGTTAACCCAAAAATCCATGAGGTTATTAAGAAGGAAGTGATTAAACTCTTAGATGCGGGTATGATTTACCCCATTTCCGACTCTCCATGGGTTAGCCCGGTTCATTGTGTTCCAAAGAAGGGTGGAATCACCGTGGTGCCTAATGAGAACAATGAGCTTATTCCCACGAGACTTGTAACCGGTTGGAGAGTTTGCATTGATTATAGAAAACTCAATGAGGCAACTAGGAAAGACCATTTTCCGCTTCCCTTTATGGATCAAATGCTTGAACGCTTAGCGGGAAATGAGTACTATTGTTTTCTTGATGGCTTTTCGGGTTATTTTCAAATACCCATTGACCCTAAGGATCAAGAAAAGACCACATTCACTTGTCCCTACGGTACATTTGCTTACAAGAGGATGCCTTTTGGCCTATGTAATGCACCGGGGACGTTTCAAAGGTGCATGATGGCGATTTTCCATGACATGATAGAGCAAACCATGGAGGTTTTTATGGATGACTTTTCCGTATTTGGGAACTCCTTTAGCTCTTGTCTCACCAATCTTGAGAGAATGCTTAAGCGTTGTGAGGAAACACGTTTGGTGCTTAATTGGGAGAAATGTCACTTTATGGTGAAAGAGGGGATTGTTTTAGGACACAAGATATCCAATAAGGGATTAGAAGTTGATCGAGCTAAAATTGATGTGATTGCTAAGCTTCCCCCACCCACCTCGGTTAAAGGTGTGAGGAGTTTCTTAGGTCATGCGGGATTTTATAGGCGCTTTATACAAGATTTCTCTAAGATAGCTAGACCGATGACTCATCTCTTGGAGAAAGAGGCTCCTTTCATTTTTGATCAAGCTTGTTTAGACTCTTTTGAGACCCTTAAGGAAAAATTGACAAAGGCTCCCGTTTTGGTTTCTCCAAATTGGGAATTACCTTTTGAGCTTATGTGTGACGCTAGTGATTATGCGGTGGGGGCCGTCTTAGGACAAAGAGTTAATAAGCATTTTCAACCTATACACTATGCGAGTAAAACCATGACCGGTGCACAACTTCATTACACTACCACGGAAAAAGAGTTGCTTGCTATAGTATATGCTTTTGAGAAGTTTAGACCATATCTTGTGCTTTCCAAGACCATAGTGTATACGGATCACTCCGCTCTCAAGTATCTTATGACAAAACAAGATGCTAAGCCTAGGCTTTTGAGATGGGTTTTGTTGCTTCAAGAGTTTAAGATAGAGATTCGTGATAAGAAAGGGGCCGAGAATTTAGCGGCGGATCATTTGAGTAGACTTGAGCATCCTTTTCAAGGAGATTTCCCACATCAAGAAATCAATGAATCCTTTCCACTAGAGGAGCTCATGTCTATCTCTTCCCAAGAGGATGCCACACCTTGGTTTGCGGATATAGCAAACTATCTTGTGGGCAATGTGCTTATTGAGGGTCTTACTTATCAACAAAAGAAAAAGTTTCTTAAGGAAGTTAAGTATTACTTTTGGGATGATCCATATCTTTTTAGGCAATGTGCGGACCAAATCATTAGACGGTGTGTAGATGGGCCCGAGGCATTTAAAATCTTAGAGGCATGTCATAAAGGACCTACGGGTGGACATTTTGGGCCTAACTACACCGCCAAGAAAGTCTTTGATTCGGGTTACTATTGGCCTTCCATTTACAAGGATGCCCAAGAGATGGTGAAATTTTGTGATGCTTGTCAAAGACAAGGAAAAATTACACAACGTGATGAGATGCCACAAAATTTTATCCAAGAGTGTGAGATATTTGATGTATGGGGAATAGATTTCATGGGACCTTTTCCATCCTCTAAGGGAAACAAGTATATACTTGTAGCGGTGGATTATGTGTCCAAGTGGGTGGAGGCTAAAGCCTTACCTACTAATGATGCTAGAGTGGTTGTAAAGTTCTTGAAACAATTGTTTGCTAGATTTGGTGTACCTCGGGCCATCATAAGTGATCGTGGTACGCACTTTTGTAATGATCAATTCACAAGAGTTATGAAGAAATATGGAGTGAATCATAGACTTTCTACCGCGTATCATCCTCAAACAAATGGTCAAACCGAGGTCACAAATCGTGGTTTAAAGAGAATTTTAGAAAGAACGGTGGGAGAGCATAGAGCTTCTTGGTCGGATAAGCTTGATGATGCTTTGTGGGCGTTTAGGACGGCCTTTAAGACACCAATTGGTTGTACTCCTTATAGGCTTGTCTATGGAAAAGCGTGCCACCTCCCATTTGAGTTAGAACATAAGGCATCTTGGGCTCTCAAGTGGGCTAACTTTGATTTAAACCAAGCCGGTTCACATAGGAAAGATCAAATCAATGAGATGGATGAGTTGAGAGCCAATGCCTATGAGAATTCTTTGCTTTACAAGGAAAAGACTAAGAAATTGCATGATGCTAAGATCAAGAATCGTGAGTTCAAAGTTGGAGAGCCGGTTCTCCTCTTTAACTCAAGATTGAAGCTTTTTACGGGCAAGCTTAAGTCGAGATGGTCCGGTCCATTCACTATTGCTCAAGTGTTTCCATATGGAACTCTTGAGTTGTCCCAACCCGATGGTCCAAATTTTAAAGTGAATGGTCACCGTGTTAAACACTACTTTGGGGAGGACATTTCCGTTGAAATGGTCCAAGAGGTCCCCATTTTCCCCATGAATTAATTCATTGAGGGACGAGTCGAGCTAGAGACTCATTAACTCAAGCATCGTATAACTAGGTTTAGAGTGTTGTAGGTTAGAAATAAAGGCATAGACTTGGAGATAAGTGTAGGGGAGACCTTCTTTTGTCTTCATGCTTGTTTGTAGGGTTGCTCACTCATCTCATGCTTTGGAGCTTATGGAGGAGGCCCTTGTATCCGGTTCACTTCCTTTCATTTAGTGAATTTTCATTGACACTTTGTGCTTAAACATGATTTCACTAATAGTTGTCCTTCCCTTAACTTGGGATAAGCAAAGTCTATTCATTGTCATAAGTGTAGGGGAGTTTACTCCCATGCTCTTAAACATTGAGGACAATGTTTATCTTAAGTGTAGGGGGGTCTTCTATCGAAGTGACCTTACCTAGAACTTGTCATTGTCTTGCATGATAACATGATAAAATTGATTTTTCAACATTTTTCAAATTTTTGATCTACTTTGGCCACCTAAAATATGCATTCATAATTTTTGCATCAATCATTTTTCATTTGCATATCACATTTGCATTGTATATAGTTCTTCTTTTATTTTTCATCAAAAATATATAAAAAGAAAAAAATATAATAAAACATGGTTTTAACAAGTTTAGATTTCTTTGACATATTAGGCCCGCCATGGATATTTTGACTCAACCCAAGTTTGCTTATTTTAGCACTCTCTAGCTAGTATCCTTAACCATGTAGTCCTTCATTGGTCTATTAGGCTAAGCATCCACCAATTTCATTCTTTGAAATTTTAAATTTGTGGAGAATGGGAAATGATAGAGTTGAAGCAAGTGTAAAAGGGCTAGATAGACTTCATGGCAATTACTTGTGGCTAAACCCTTCTCTTCTTGTCCTCTATTTTCTTCGCTTGTATATAATTGTTAATAAATAATCAAGTACGGTTTTAATTGGTTCGTAATCTCTTATGCATTTTTGGCTAATCATTTATGGTTGATATGAGTACGTCTTAAGATTCTAAGTTAGCACGTTTTATGTGTACTAGACTTATGTCATGCTCCATATTTAGCGGGTGTTTTTCTTTTTCTTCTTTGCAAATTTCTTGGTGAGGAATAAAGAAAAATAAGAGCGGCTTATGAAAAAAAATGAGTGGCTAGAAAAAATAAAAAATAAATAATGCAAGACTCCCAAGAGGGGCAGTGTGGTGTTAATTATAGTGACTATTGAGTTCCAATATTACCTTGACGGGTTGCGGGGATTCAATAGATTGCTCCAATCCAATATTACCTTGACGGGTTGCGGGGTTGAAGATCCAAAGTCTCAAAAAGATGGCGGATGTAAATTATTGCGTGAGTTTTATTTTCCTTTCCTTAGCGAGTGTGTAGTTACTTATGAAAGCATGACATGAGGATTTTACACATAAGGCGAATGACTTATTACTCTTAATACAGACTTATATTAATTGTGAGCGGTTTTTCAAGTAATGGATGAGAAGATTACTTAGGATTAAAACCGTGCTTCCTTATTTTTGGATTTTACACTTCTTATATTTCACACTTGAATAATGACAAATTTGCCCACAAGCAATTTGCTCAATTAATAACCGGTTCCACATTTAATTGTCATGAATAAGTTGATGCACTTTTTACTTGTGAATGCAATGATTCCATTTATAAGCTTGGTATGGGGAAAGTGAAACTTGAGGGTGATAAGTATCCATGGTACCCAAGCCCTAATCTAAGTCATAGAACTCTTTATGAGTTATTTCCATCAAAACCATTTCAAGAAAAATCAAAAAGATATAGATAGAATTGTATTTTGATTCATTGCATTATTAAAAGTCAAAATCATGTATCATCTAGTTTAGAGTAGTGTAGATGCATCTCATATGGCCAAGGTGGATTAATTATGAGGGAAATGTAAATTTTTAAGCCTTGAAATATAATATTGCATGAGGACATGGCAATGTTCAAGTGTAGGGGAATTTGATATGAGCTTAAACTCATATCCTTTTATCAACAAATAACCCTAAAACATGAAGCAAAATACCAATTTATTTGGCAAAAACAGTATTATGTGGTATGTTTGTGTTTGTGTGCACTTGTGTAGGTAAGAAGATACATTTTCAAGCAAACAAGGAAAAATCAAGCTCAAATGGATGAAAAAGACAAAAGAGGATCAAAAGTGACAAGACTTTGAAGTATAAGGACCTATCTTGACAAGTTATGAAAGTTGAAGGACTAGAAGTGCAAATAATGAAAAGTCAAGATTCAAGTCAAACCTGGTCAACTATCAAGTCAACTCAGTCAAAGGACCATTTTGTACAAGTTATGGAAGTTAAAGGACCAAAAATGTCAAAGGAATGAAGATCCTAGCTTGAAACAAGAATCTGCCAAGTACAAGGACTTGTTTTGCCAAGTTTGGAAAGATTTGCAAGTGTAATCCATGTGTCAAGTTTTCAGCCAATGGGAAGAGAGATGTTGCTTCACACGGATTGCCACTTCAGCTTAATAAATACCCACTACTGCCGCCACATTTATTACAAGATCTTAACAGTAGTGATCCGTGTGACATCTTTTAAGCCAACCAGAAACTGACACGTGGCGTCTTCTTCAAAAATAAAAATTGCCAGGATCGCGTTTTTGATAGAAGCAATTTCAGGGAAAGTTATAAACACCAAAGATGATCGTTTTGAAGAGACAAACACAACCCAAGTATCCAATTAACAAATCATTGAGTGGATTTAAAACCCCCAAATCATTGTTCATACCTTCAAAGTGCTAAATGCAGAATTTGCCACGTGGAGCTCAGAGATTGGCCCTGACACGTCACCAACTCCAACAAACTCTCCTTTCTTGCCTATAAATACCTAGACTAGTCTTCATTTGTAGATTGTAGCCTAATTTTGTAAAACACATAGTTCTTACTTTCCTTTCCTTTTTCCCTCACTTTTCCCCTAACTACTCAAGAGTCTGACAAACTCTTGAGTCAGTTAGTTAGTTAATAGCTTGTAACAAACTTTGTAACTGATTTCCTTCAATAAAATTCAAATTCCTTTTTCCCGCCAAATTCTGTTCTTCATATTCCAGTTTGATCTTGCTGCTGTTGAGTGTTATTGTTGCTGTTGAATGTTTGTTATGATCAACCATAGATCATAACTGACATTTGTGAAGATTGTTAGCTGTTTGATCAGAATTTGTTCATTCCATTGTTCATTTGAAGATTTCAAGCAGTTTGATTGATTCCAGATGATTTGTAGCTGTTTGATGGTTGATTCTTGTTGAATACTAGTGATAGGTGGTGGTTATCACTAGGGCAAGAGAGCTCAGCGCTCCTCTTCTTCCCAAAGGATATCTTCAATAGGTTCTATAGTTCTTGTTTTTGTTCCTCTAAACAGTCAATTGCATGCTCATTTTCCTAGTTAATTTTTGATGGCTGCATGTTATAATTGCTAGTTGTTACTGTTTGACTGTATTTTGTGTGATTGTAGCTTAATCCTGCATACTTGTGTTTTGGATTGAGATAATTGTAGTTACTTGCATCATTTCAGTTACTTTTTGGCCTATTAGCTTACTTGCTGTTTTAGCCTTGGAAATTGCTTGGTTTTAGTTCTAATACATTTCATTTAGTCCATTGAATATAGTCTGCTATAGCATTTGAATCAGTATAACTCAGAACTTAATAAGTCTTTGTTAAAGTTTGTTATAAGCAGTTTAAGGAGTGTTTGGGTATAGCTTTTAAGTAGTTTTCAAGTGTTGAGATTTGGTGTTTTAGAGTTTGTTTTCAGTCCTTAGGTTTTAACAAGTGGATTTATATCTTTTACAAGTCAAATAAAAGGTCAATCAGGCAAATGGCTTAAAAATAGTTTGGGTTAGTTCTCATTCAGCTTTGTTCTTGAAAACTTGCCAGTTTCATTTGCTTATTTCTCATTCAATCCTTGATGAAATTTCCTCAAATTTGTTTCTAGACTTAGCTTATATCATAAAGTTTTAGATTCCATAAGGAAATTCTACAGTATTAGCTTATAAGCTGGTAATAAGCTTTTTGGTCCAGGTCTGAGCAGTTCTCATTCTCTGAGACAAAGTTGTGACTGTTTTCCTAGATCTCCTAATCCACTTCATAAAAGTTGTAATTTTCTTTCACAAAACCAGTTAGTAAGTGTTGAATATTGATTTTTGAAGATTTGAGCTTTTTCCAAAAATCCGGTCAAACTTGGTCAACATAAGCTCTTTTGAGCTTATTTCAGATTTCTAGCTCATTTCTGGATGAAAATAGTTCTGGTTTGATTTCCCAATCTTTAAATCATTAGCTTAATCAGTTTCATTACAAAGATCAAGTTGTGACTGTTTGGTTTAAGCTGTAGCTTATTTTGAGCTTATCAATAAGCACTCTTTTGCTTATTTTTGATCTTTAGCAAGATTCCTTAGATACACGTAGCTTAAATTGGATTAGAAGTCTTTTGCAAGTTGTTTCATTTGATTTGGTTGAGAATTAAGCTCAAACGAGCTTATTCTTTCTTGAAACCCGTTTTAGCTTAAAATCTTTCCATAATTGCTCTTTAGTCCTTCCATTTTTAACAGTTTTATAAACTTGGCTAATCTTTCAAGTAATTAGGGTTTGCATAACTTTGGTCCCTGGACTTTGCAATTTGTTAAAATTCAGTTAGTAGTTTGTTAGATTGTTACATTTTTAGTTAGTTTGTTATAGTTTTTGCATTGTTGATCCTTATAGTTTACTGATTGCATTATTAGTCCCTATAGTTGTAGAATTTACATTTTGAGCATTTAACTTTCATAGAAATTACATTTTCAGTCCTTCTAGTTTTATATTTTGTTAATTGAATTTTGTTTGAATAAAAAAATTGGTATTTGCAAAATGTTTTACGTATAAGTAGTTTAATATTTTTCATTTTTAAATAGTGTTGTTTGAATTAGCATAGATTACCAAGCAAGCTTAAACAACCAAGAACAATTATAAATCCGATATTGGTTGGACTTTCTATTGGTTAAGAACTGAGAAAACGAACTTGCATTATACTACATTTCACCCCCACCATATGGTTATCTCATCTTTAACAACAATCATATACTCTCATTACAACCTATTTTCCTTAAAGGCCCAACACAGAAGAACAAACCAAAAATTCTCTAAACCATTATATATGTATAAACCACACAAAAAATCTTGCCCTCATAATAGAACATTAACACGAATTTCAAAACACCACTAAAGGGCAACCCATTGCCACACCCCTTATTGAGATATAAAAGCAAAATTATCAATGAAGCTCAGTTATGTTGGTAATAGAAAAAGCGGACATCGGTCATGGTTGCAAACTTAGAAAAGTTGCCTCACCAAGACGCGGACGGTTACAGCTTCAATCAAGCCTAACCAAACTCATCACAACCTATTATATTTAACATTCACTTCTCGTAAAAAGGTAAAGCAAAGCAATTCAATCCCAATAAAAAATCCAATGGAAAATCTAAGAAACATAGTCTCATTAAATCCTCTTTTCAACTTATAAGAGCAGGCAAAAAATAGGAAAAAGGTTAGAACCTCATGGCAAAGCTACCAAACACAATCTCATCAAATCCCCTTTTCAGCTTATAAGATCAAGCAAAAATAAGTAAACCTCATACCCTTATGAAATCTTACAATCAAAGCAAGCAATTAAAATAAGATAGCAATCAACAAACATCGACATAACAATCATAAAAATTACCTTACTAAATTGATGATTCTTACACCAAAAAAAGGCATGAAAAACTAAAAAACATCGACAACAATCATCATCAAAACCATACCCAAATCCAATCGTAAAGACCCCCACCGTAATCGTCACACGACGTGGCTTACAACAACGCAAAGATTGGTAAGATTTAACCACCATGAAACACAGATTACAAAAAGAGACATCACATATATGAGAGATATTCTTGCATCTCACCTCATAAAAGAGAGAAGAATGAATGTTGGTTAATGGGTTAAACTATGAGAGACATACACATTTTTATGGTAAACTACAAAAAACGTCCCTTAACTTTCCCATTTTCGTAAATTTTCCACTGAGAGCAAACTACAAGCAATTTTGCCACTAAACTTTAAAATCTCGTGCAATTTTACCAGTTGACGATTTTTCACTTTTGGCCGTGTTTCTCCATTGACTCCCACACGTGCCTGACACGTGAGGGTATATTCGTCTTTTCTCGTGGTTTCCAGCCTAAACCCACCTTTCATTCAAGCAAAAAACGTCCTTGAACAGATTTCGAATATCGAGTGTTGTAAACCACCTTTCAGTCAAGCAAAAAACGTCCTCGAAAAGATTTCCTTGAAATTAATTTTCGCGCAAAAAGAAAAACTCTTGGTATCCATTGTCTGGCACACCTTCAAGGACATTATTTGCACCACCTTTGAAATAATCAAGGAATTAAACTTCCCTAGACTGTTCGTGAACAACAATAATCAATGTCAGGCTATAAATATGTGATCCTCTAACCGCATTTGAAACACACACTTATACTTTTTACCGTAAAGAGTTATAATAATCCAAACTTAATCAATGGCAAACCAAGACACGGGTTCAAGGAGATTGGTATTGTGCGATAGGTTGGCACGAGATGCAAACTCCTATCGCATAGAGATGCAGCTGTTTGTCCAATTTAGCAGGGAAAGGCAACAAAATCTTGCAGATTCTATGGACCTTCACGTCCTGATTGACGAAATTACAGAGTGGATCAACCATCGAGCCTGTTGACTAATAAGCTTAGCATTCTGACTGGTTGTATTCCTGCGGTAGTAGGGACGGTTGAACTGAAGAACGCTCGTGAGCGTAACGACGACATGGTTGCGAAGTTGAACCTGCTGGTGATAGCAGCCCGCCGTGCTGGAACAGCAAACACTGTCTTCATGACTAAGATGCTTTCACGTCTTAGTGATTAAACACGACAGTTTGTTTGGCTGTTATCACATGTTTTGTAATATTATTTTATTATCTAATGTACTACGTTTTGCACTAATGAAATGATGTTGAAGTTTTTATGGTTATTGTTCCTGTTAAAGGGGTGTTTGGAGGTGCTTCACATATTTTGTTATCTTATTTCATTACCACATGCTCAACAAAAGTCAAAAGTCAATTAGTCATGCATATGGGTCGAGCCCATTAGATTTAGGGCGTCGGCATTATAAATAAAACCGGGGGTAACAACACCTTTAACGCATAACAAAAAACCCCTACTTTTTGTGCATCAATGGTTGATTTTGGACAGAATCTTGAATAGGGATTCGATGATCTTGAAATCAGGATAGAAAAATTAGAAAAGATCTTTCAAGCAGCAAAGGAGCGACTGCTATTGAATAAAGGTAAAAATTTCATTAATCAATCTGGGATTTTGATAGAAAAATGTGTTGTTCCAAACATCCATTTTATCAATTGATTTTTAACCTAGACTCATCTTAATTGCAGAAGTTATAACAATTGAGTCGGACACCGACACGAAAAAGCATGAAGTGAATGATCCGGTTAGGCCATGTTCAACTTCTAATGATTATAAAGCTAAATTGAGGTCCAACAAGAAACATCAACAACCTGCTGTTCCAAGGAAAAGACCACCTGCGATAAGGATTTGCATCTTAGGCTTGCGTATGTGACGACATAGGACAAAATTGCGAAGAAGGAATTTGGAACTTCCTAAACAATATATGTTAAAACAATTGAAAATGTAGTGTTGCATCTTTTGTTTATGTTTTGGTTGTATTTGGATTTTGACTTTTTTTTAACTCAAACTTTTATAAAGTCTACCCTTTATTTTGACTTTTAGTCTAAATGATCACGTGTTAGTCTTGCTTCTGATTGTGATATTGTTCTGGTAATTTTGAACTTCCAACTTTAACTTTCATTAACCTTAAAAAAAAATAGTACAAGAATTGTTAAGGATGTAAAGGTGTTTGGGTTTAGGTCATAATTATTCATTAAGGATTTAACAGATCAACCTTAATTCTGTTTGAGGATTGCTTGGTTTTTGAATACAAGTTCAGGCTATTTTGACACGGATTTTTATCACCATTTAGACAATATGCAAATGTAAGTCAAATATGCAAACTGAACAACAATGACTATTTTTTTCCAAATGAGTGAAACTGCCTTGTTCATTAGTTGTCAATGTTATGCTTCTTATTACATAACTAAAAGATTGATTAATAACTAATATCATATTTTTCTATAACTTAGCCATAAGAAAAATTAGAACCAAACATCATATTCTTTTACAACCGATTTGATTTAGACAAACACATACAATCCCCTTTCGATATAAGTGTCTTTAATGAGTTATACATTAGGATTTTCTTTTGTTGGCCCAACAAACTTATATAATTTATAATATGGATCTCCATGCAGATTTCTAAACTCATAGGTTCTACTGTTTGTTTGATGATCCCAAGTGGAGATTGGTTTTGTTTCATCATATTTTAGTTTTTTCATAGATTCATACTTCTTGAACATCCTAATAACATGTTCATTTACCTCTTCTTCTGAACTAACAGAACCTTGTTTCTCAATTCCAACATTTTCAGTGCTTTCTGCTGGCTGCACCTTTTTAGGTCTCTAAACCATGTTCTTGGGAGTTGGACCAGTGTGAAACTTGTTTGCAGCTTGTCTCACCTTATTCATGTTCTGATTGGTGTTTGTGTGTGTGTGTGCACCTTTCTGTGTGACTGTGCGTTTCAAGCAAATATAGTGTGGTTATGAAGAAGATTGAAAGTTTACCTTCGTGCATATAACGTCCCCGAATCAAAATATGACAGTGTAACAATGACGGGGGTGAAAGGTTTAATAATGTTTCGGGGACATTTGTTGCTTGAACAAATGTGGGTTTAAGCTGGTAGCGTAAAAGTTTCGGGTGAAAAATCTATTTGAAGACGTTTTTTGCATCTAATGAAAGGTGGGAGCAATCGTGGTGAGCTGAAAAGACGAATATACCCTCACGTGCTAGGTACGTGTAGGAGTTAAAGGAAAAAAATGGCCAAAAGTGAAAAATCGTCAACTCAGGGGCAAAATTGCACGAGTTTTTAAAGTTTAGTGACAAAATTTCTTGTAGTTTGCTCTTAGTGGCAAATTTACGAAAACAAAAAAAAAATCAGAAACGTTTTTTCAATTTTTTTATTTTATTATAATGATTAGGTCATTCTCCGGGTTTTTTTCGAGAATTTCCCGATTTGATATACGTGGTAAAATTATTCTTTGGTTTAAAGAATAAAAAATTCAAAGCTACAATAGACATGAGTGTGAATACTGTTGATATGTGTGAGGCTATTTTTAGTTCGAAGTGTAATATATATATATATATATATATATATATATATATATATATATATATATATATATATATATATATATATATATATATATATATATATATATATATATATATATATATATATATATATATATATATATATATATATATATATAAAATGTAGATTAATTAAATATGGATGGTGTTAATACTTATTTTCTCTTTAACATTGATTCTGCCTTTTTTTTTTCTTTTTTTTCCTAATCCACTATCTATCGTGAAATCTATGAAACAAAATGGGAAGTACTAAATGAACAATACCCACCGACAGAAGCCAAATATTTTCAAGACCATTTTGTCCCTAAAATAACAGAACATTGCCTATGTATTGCTAAATTATTCTAAAAATGATATCTTCGGGTATTTAATATGCTTATAAGTACTTTTAACCACATACTGACATGAACAATTCATGCAAGCTAACAAAGATCAACTTTCTAACACTCTCATAAATTCATGACAATTGATGTTAGAAAGATTTGTGGACATGAAGATATATTATCAAAGGATGTTTAAAGCATATGTTTTTTTTATAATGAATAAATATAGCTATTTCTTTTTTTTAAAGGTGAACAAGTTCGAAGTGTTTAATGTTCTTGTGAATCGAGGTGGAACTTGAAGCATGAAGATTCCTTGTCATTGAACCATATTTAACGTTACTATCATTCACAACGATATGTCATACTATAAATTATACAAATATACGATGCATGCATACTTATTTTTTCGGATATACCATTATCAATTAAATTTTGTTCGTTTATACTCAAAGCAGAATATTCTTTTTAATCATTGATCGTTGAACTCGTGATTCAGAGAAGGTTGACATTTGCAGATCATTTTTTTCTTGTATTTTATTATTCTGCTATTGTTTGTAATAAAGAAAATGTAGATATCGGAACGTCGTTTGACCGAATTTGTAGCAGATAAACAGCTATACATTGTGTAGAAAATGTTGAAAAATGAAGAATTATGTACTTAAGGCGTGAATGGCGCATTTTTTACAAGACTTTGAAGGTATGACCTATTAAAATTATCCGAACCTATCCAATTTGTGAACATGTTCATATTCAAGTAATATGTACGAGAACTATATTATTTAGGTAACGTGTAGCAACTATGTACTACCATTTATCAATTTAACTTGTAATTGACCGGATAATATAGCCTATTTTTTCGAGTTTTTTCGTGAGGATTTTTCTTCAAAGTGAGAATCTGTGGAATTTTGTTTTATAAATGCTTCGATTCGAGACTGACATAATTATTTTTTGGATAAACACTCTAAAATCGAATCACTAATTATGACAATGAGTATTTTTTAAGTAAATACTATAAAATCGAATAATTAACTTACACTACAAGAAAACTGGGAACAGGTGACCGGAGTTTCCCCGGCAAAAAAATGTCGTCAGGGATAACCACTTTTCCCTGGCGACAACGCTGACATGGCAAAAAAGCAGATATACTTTTTGGTCAAAGTTTCACTAGAGTATCCCTGGCGACATGTCGCCGGGGATACGCCGTCCAAAATCAGATGCCAAAGGAAAGAGCGGGAATTTTTCCCTCCCACTTATCCCTGGCGACATGTCGCCAGGGAAACTTTGTCCAAAATTATATCTGGCGACATGTCGCCAGGGAAACTTCGTCCATATTAATTACCATTAATTTTTTTTGATAATAACCTGCCAAATTTATCCCTGGTGACATGTCGCAAGGAAAACTTTGTCAAAAGTAATTAGCTTCAAAGTTAAGCAGAAAATGTGTGGCGGGCTTTTACCCGCCAAATCTCAAAAGTTTCCCTGGCGACATGTCGCCGGGGAAACTCCCTGTCATTATATAATTAGTTTTTGCTTATTATGAAAAATTATTAATTATTCCATATAATTATTATTTTAACTATCGATCGGATGTTATTTTATTTTTGCGACGTTTATATAATAAAAATGAGACATCTATAAAACAAATATTTATTTATTCCAAATAATTATTATTTTAACTATCGATCCGATGTTATTTTATTTTTGCGACGTTTATATAATAAAAATGAGACATTTATAAAACAAATATTTATTTATTCCAAATATTACATAAAACCTTTTGTAATATCACATGGGAGACTTACAAACAAACACTCCTAAACATAATTTTATTCGTCACGGACACTTAAACACGCGCTTAATTAAACATGGATATTACAACGATATTAGACTCGTAAACACGGAAAAAAACACATCACAAACTAGTTCAAACTAAGGTTCCCCATGTCATCGTAAAGGTCGTGAAGTAGTGTAGTTGAATCCATTGTGTGCCTATCGGGGTTGCGGTACAACTCTACTTTACTCTCAAGTACCTTTATTTTTCCATTCAAAAGCACACAGTTTGCACACGTTGAAGAGCTTGGAGAAGAAATTGGTCCTTGAAGGTCTCGAAGAAGAGCTTGGAGGAGAAAACCTCGTTGAAGGTCTTGAAGAAGATCTTGGAGGAGAAGAGCTCATTGAACCTTTAAGAGAATTGATTAGTAGTTGGACGCGTTCGTCTTTCCATAAAAAATTTTGTATCCATATGAAACTAGAGGTTGAACCCGTGAACGTGGACACGCATAGTACAGTCTACCAAAGGATTCAGTTTGCCATGATTCTCGAAGAACTACATCTCCTTGTCCACACTTGCACGGAAAAGCTTCATGCTTCAACATCTTCATAATAACAATATGTTTGTGATGATAAGTGTGTGTGATCTGTTGGTGGTTGTGATGATAAGGAGTGTGCGTGGTTTTCCTTTTATGCTAAAAAAGTGAGGAAAATTGTTAACATTTTCCCTCCAATGTTTTCCCTCCAATATTTTCCCGCCAATGTTTTCCCGCCAATGTTTTCTCTCCAATATTTAGATGTTCAATTGACCACCCATCCATCAAATCCATCAGCTGGACAAGTGTTGCATACTGAAACCTCATGCATGAGTGTATTTAGATGAGTCGGTATGCATTTGTTAAACGTTAGATGTTCAATGGATGAGTCGGTATGTGTTGGTTACACGTTAGATGTTCAATGGATGAGTAGACATGTCTTGGTTACACGTTAGATGTTCAATGGATGAGTCGGTATGCATTTGTTAAACGTTAGATGTTCAATGGATGAGTCGGTATGTGTTGGTTACACGTTAATGTTCAATGGATGAGTAGACATGTCTTGGTTACACGTTAGATGTTCAATGGATGAGTCGGCATGTCTTGGTTACACGTTAGATGTTCAATGGATGACTCGACATGTCTTGGTTACACATTAGATGTTCAATGGATGAGTCAGTATGCATTTGTTAAACATTAGATGTTCAATGGATGAGTCGGTATGTGTTGGTTACACGTTAGATGTTCAATGGATGAGTCGACATGTCTTGTTTACACGTTAGATGTTCAATGGATGACTCGACATGTCTTGGTTACACGTTAGATGTTCAATGGATGAGTCGGTATACATTTGTTAAACGTTAGATGTTCAATGGATGAGTCGGTATGTGTTGGTTACACGTTAGATGTTCAATGGATGAGTAGACATGTCTTGGTTACACGTTAGATGTTGAATGGATGAGTCGGTATGTGTTGGTTACACGTTAAATGTTCAATGGATGAGTCGGTATGTGTTGGTTACACGTTAGATGTTCAATGGATGAGTCGGTATACATTTGTTAAACGTTAGATGTTCAATGGATGAGTCAGTATGTGTTGGTTACACGTTAGATGTTCAATGGATGAGTCGACATGTCTTGGTTACACGTTATATGTTCAATGGATGACTCGACATGTCTTAGTTACACGTTATATGTTCAATGGATGACTCGACATGTCTTGGTTACACGTTAGATGTTCAATGGATGAGTTGGTATGCATTTGTTAAACGTTAGACGTTCAATGGATGAGTCGGTATGCATTTGTTAAACGTTAGATGTTCAATATATGAGTCGGTATGTGTTGGTTACACGTTAGATGTTCAAAGGATGAGTAGACATGTCTTGGTTACACGTTAGATGTTCAATGGATGAGTTGGTATGCATTTGTTAAACGTTAGATGTTCAATGGATGAGTCGGTATGTGTTGGTTACACGTTAGATGTTCAATGGATGAGTCGATATGCCTTGGTTACACGTTAGATGTTCAATCGATGAGTAGACATGTCTTGGTTACACGTTAGATGTTCAATGGATGAGTCGGTATGTGTTGGTTACACGTTAGATGTTCAATGGATGAGTCGGTATGTGTTGGTTACACGTTAGATGTTCAATGGATGAGTCGGTATGCATTTGTTAAACGTTAGATGTTTAATGGATGAGTCAGTATGTGTTTGTTACATGTTAGATGTTCAATGGATGAGTCGGCATGTCTTGGTTACACGTTAGATGTTCAATGGATGACTCGACATGTCTTGGTTACACATTAGATGTTCAATGGATGAGTCGGTATACATTTATTAGACGTTAGATGTTCAATGGTTACCAAATTAGAATAAATCGAGAAATTAAACGGACTAAATCGGAATGAATTTAGAAATTAAACTGACCGGGATGATATTATTATTTTATAAATAATAATAATTATTTTATAAATAATAATAATTATTATTATTATTTTATAAATAATAATAATTATTATTATTATTTTATAACTAATTATAATAATATATAAGTAATAATAAATTTTATTTTGACAAAAATTATCCCCTGCGACATTTGCAACTATCCCTGGCGACATGTCGTCAGGGATAGTTTCACTGGCGACACGTCGCCAGGAAAGGTTTGAGAAAAACGACAAAAAGGTTTAGGTACGTGAATATGCGTTGAAAAGTCAAAAGTATCACTGGCTACATGTCGCCAGGGAAACTTGGTCACCTCCCTCCAAAAAGTTTCAATCACGCGCGCTTTCGGCTAAACGTCAAAAGTAGAAAGTATCCTTAGCGACATGTCGCCAGGATTGTCGCCGGGGAAAAATGGACCTTTTTCGACCAGATCTGTTTCACTTTTCTCATAACTTTTCTTATCCAAAAAAACCCACTTCTTCTCTTCTTCGCTGCTGCTCCACACCACCATTACCACCATCACCTCCACACCACCATCACCACCATCATTATCATCACCACCACCACTAGTCACACCACCTCACCACCTCACCACCACACTTGCACACGTGCACCACTTCGCCACCACTCCGCCACCACTCCGCCGACTGCCACCACTCCGACGACTGCCACTACTCTGACGACTGCCACCACTCCGACGATTCCAATCTTTCCCACTTTTCTTCTTTTTCTAACCCTTTAAAACATCCAATCTTTCTCGATTTTAAAAGGTTGTAATTTTAATTTTTGATTTTGATTTTATAATAAAATTGTTTTTTTTATCTTATTACGATTGATAATTAAAATGGGTTTGTTTTATGTTATTGTAGCCCCGACCGCAGCCGGAGACGCAACCCTGACCACAGCCGAGACCACAGCCGACAACCACCACAGCCCGACGCCAACAACCCCGACCAAACCCGGCTAAGAAGTATGTTTTTTAAATTCTTATTCATAATACATATGATTATTTATTTATTTATTCATTTAGGTTTTCCCGGCGACATGTCGTCGGGGTTTATAAACTAGTTAAATTTGGTTAAACGAAAATACAAACACTCCTTAACATTGTTAAACGCACAACCAAACACTCCTTATGCTACCTTTTTATGAGAATAAATTGATAAGCTTATCCGGATAATCTGTTTTCAAACAGCTTATCCTGATAAGCTTATCAGGATAAGCTGTTTGAAAACAGCTTATCCTAATAAGTTAATCGGGACAAGCTGTTTGAAAACAGCTTATCCTGATAATCAGAATAAACTGTTTTTAAACAGCTTATCCTGATAAGCTTATCGGGACAAGCTGTTTTTAAACAGCTTATCTTGATAAGCTTATCAGGATAAGCTGTTTTCAAATAGCTTATCCTGCTAAGTTTGTCGGGACAAACTGTTTGAAAGCAGCTTATCCTGATAATCAGAATAAGCTGTTTGCAAACAGCTTATCCTGATAAGCTTATCAGGATAAGCTGTTTGAAAACAGCTTATCCCGATAAGCTGTTTGCAAACAGCTTATCCCGATAAGCTTATCAAAATAAGCTGTTTGATATAAATGTTTTATTGGACTAAACCTTAGGAATGTTTTAGGATTTTAGCGATTAATTTCGGAAAATTCCCGTCTGAAATTGATCAACCTATAGAAAACCCGTCCGAAGTTAATTTATTAGGTATTAACTTCCGAAAGTCCCCTGTTTGGGACTGCTTTTTGAATGTTTTGTCTCATTTAGGATATGAATGCGTATAACCGATTTACCATTTGAGATGATTTCGAAAATGTTTCTCCTTTACTCCTACGAATATGTCTTTAAACACATATTTGGGGAGTTGTGGGGAAATGCATCCGAAATTTTCTTAAATAGTAAATAGGTTATACACATTCATATATGAGACGAAACATTCAAAGGGTGGGTTAGGATTGCCTTTCATAGTTGCACTAGGTGAACATACTATTTTCTATACTTGATAATTATATCTTTTATAAATATTATTATATAATTATATACTTTATAAATAATAATTATATATTTTATAATTATTTTTTATAATTTGATATAATACATATTATTATTTATGAAATATATAATAATTATTTTTTTTAAATTCCTTGTTTTAATTAAGTTGCATATAATAACTAAATGTATCGTTAATACACAGTTATGGTACTCATTGATAAGAGTTGGACACGGTTAGAGCGTCATGAGCCAGAATTTATATTGGGTCTTTACCATTTTTGTCAAGCATTCCAGGAAGTTTGTGAATAGTTTGAATCAGATAACATGTCCATGCAAGCGTTGTCGAACAAGACTCCCGGTACATATTGACCTTCTTTCGAACCACGTTATGAAATCCGGGTTTGACAACAGTTATACAACATGGGTACACCATGGTGAACCGGCTCCTCCTACACCTACACCTCCTCCACCACCACCGCCACCACTGTCAATAATAGATAACACAAGACAACCTTTGATTAGTGACATGACATCGTTACTTGATGATCTTACCTATATTCCTCCGGACTATATTCCTCCTCCCAACTCAAGTAACAGACCGACTCAAGCTAACGAGTTTGAAGAGTTATATCGCAGTGCCAATGAGCCGTTGTACCCTGGTTGTGTAGAAGCGACTCGATTAGACTTTATGGAAAAGTTTACACATTTTAAGGCCAAAGGTAAAATCACCGATACCATATTCAATGATATTCTAGAGTTTTTGCAAACTATCTTTCCCCCAAGCAGAGGATTCAAGCTCTCACAGTCATACTATGCAATTAAGAAGACATTTAAAACGATCGGGCTAGGGTACGATTCGATACATGCTTGTGAACACGATTGTTGCTTATCTCGGGAAGGATACGCCGATTTGGATTTCTGTCCGGTGTGTAATACAAGTAGATGGAAGGACACTAACACGCCGGGGAAGAAAGTTCCTAAGAAGGTGCTGCGTTACTTTCTGATCATTCCTAGACCAAAACGTTTGTAAAAGTCTAGTAAAAGTGCAAAGGATATGATTTGGCATGCTACTGGAAAGTGTACGGAGCCCGGTAAGATGCAACATCCGTGTGATGGTGCGGCTTGGAAGAAATTTGATGCCAAGTATGCTGATTTTGCAGTAGAACCAAGAAATGTTCGATTAGGGTTGGCTGCTGATGGTTTCAATCCATTCGGCAACCTTAGTCAGACTTACAGCATGTGGCCGGTGATATTGACAACATACAACCTGCCTCCGTGGTTGTGTATGAAAGAGAGTTCTTTAATGCTGACGCTGTTAATTCCTGGCCCTAAATCCCCGGGAAAGGACATTGATGTTTACTTGAGACCTTTAATTGATGATCTAAAAATTTTATGGGATGGTGTCAGTACTATAGACCAAGCTAAAGGCGAGGCATTCACCATGAGAGCGATGCTTTTATGGACCATCAATGATTTTCCGGCTCGAAGTAGTTTGTCTGGGTATAGTGGGCAAGGTTACAAGGCTTTCCCTACATGTAATGACGACACTACATCTCTTCATATGGCAAGCAAAATAGCTTATGTTGGCCACAGAAGATTCTTACCGCCCCGCCATAAATCCAGATCTTCACGTTTATTCAATGGTAAACCCGAACACCAGCCCCGTCCTAGAACATTTACCATGGACCAGATTAACGATCAACATGCTTCACTGCCAAATCGACTTCCAGGTAAACATAAGGATTATGGGGGTGTGAAGATAAAACGCAATTTTTGTCTTGAGCCTAACTGGTCTAAACGGTCTATTTTTTACGAGCTTGAGTATTGGCCTTTTCTTTCACTAAGACACAATTTAGACATCATGCATATCCAAAAAAATGTGTTGGAGGCCATCCTGAACACTTTGTTGATGAATGACAAATCTAAAGACACTGTCAAGGCAAGACAATACTTGGAAAAGTTGGGCATTCGAAAAAGCTTGTGGCTCACCCAAAATAAAAATGGGAAGTGCAAGAAGCCTCAGGCTTCGTATTCCTTCACACCAGAGAACAGGAAAATTTTTTGTCAGTACATCAAAAGTGTTAAACTACCAGATGGGTTCGGATCCAACTTCAAGCACAAAGTGACCGATAACGATACCAATATAACGGGCATGAAGTCTCATGACTGTCATATAATGATGCAACGTTTACTTCCTTTCGCACTTCAGGAATACTTGCCTGATAGGATTGCAAGACCACTGATCGACCTATGTAACTTGTTTAAGCAACTCTGCTCTGCAACTTTAATGGTGGATGACATGTTGACTGCTGTAAAAAAGGTCGTTGACATTTTGTGCGATCTTGAGCTCATATATCCTCCTGATTTCTTTGACATTATGGTTCACTTGGTTATCCATTTACCTTATGAGGCCATTGAAGGCGGGCCTATCCGCCCCCGGTGGATGTATCCATTTGAAAGATACATGAAAGAGCTAAAAGGTTATGTACGAAATAAAGCTAAGCCAGAAGGTTCGATTGCGGAGGTTTATGTTGCACAAGAAGCATTGACTTTCTGTTCTAAGTATTTTCAGGATGATGTTACCACTAAATTTAATCGTCTCGGCTGTAATGTGGACCCCCTCCCCCAACGTGTCAGTTTCAGGTGTTCAGATCGGCTTGTAACCCGCTTGGGAAAAAGTCGTTTATTCTGTTCCCTTATCAAGAGTTCAAGAAAGTGGAATGGTATGTACTAAACAACAGTCCTGAAATCGACAAGTATATTTCCGAGTTCAAGAGGTACGCGTTTTTAATTTTAGTTTGAAACTTCTTTTTCTTAACAATAACGACTTATTCTAATACCATGAACGTTTTTCAGATTATATCCTGACAAAGACACAGAAAAAGAATTCCCCGCGTGGTTTGGGAATAAGGTAAACTTAGACTTATCTTGTGTACTTACCTGTAAAAAATAATATTATTATAAATAGTTTTCTGTACCTAATCCTTTATTCCTCATAGATCCGTCAACGTCACGTAGACAATGACAAAGACCCAGAGGTTATCAAAACCAGCGAGTTATTCGCTTTGGCTTGTGGACCATCACTGCATCCAATCTCACTAAACTCTTGCATAGTCGACGGTGTGAGGTATGTCGTGCACAGTCGCGATGAACGTCGTAAAACTCAAAAAAGCGGCATTTGTGCGCCTGGCCCTGAGAACACAATGGCTTATGGTCAGCTTCAACAGATCCTCGTGTTTTATTATTTGTCGTTCAGTGTTGTGTTGTTCCAAGTTTAGTGGTTCGACACTCGCCCCACAATACGTAAACAACGTCTTATCTATAGAAACAACATGACACAACTCACCGACACAAGAGCTGAGTGGTGGAAAGATGATCAATACATTCTCGCAACACAAGTCAAACAAGTCTTCTACATTGAAGATAAGAACAAACCCAACTGGAAGGTCGTTGAACATGTTAATCATTAAAAGTTTTCCAACGGGGGTGTCATAGTGTCAGATTCCGTTCCTGATATTATACATTTTGACAACTCATCTGATCTACCACTTTCCACTGATCTAAATTACTTGGGTGATGTGACCTTGCATATAGATGGCCAAGAAACGGAGGTTGATGCACCACCGAATATCATTGATGTTGATGACGAAGACGATGGTATCACTGATGATGAAGACGTCCCTCATTATTTAAGTGATGAAGAACGTGTGAATGATGATGATGGTGAAGACATAGTTTATTCCAGTGAAGAAGAAGATTGACCTTTAGTTGTAACTTGCAAAAGACACTTATTTGTTTGAATGAATGAATCTAATTGTTGTGGATTGTTTAAATGTGTATATTTATTTGAATGTGATGTATTTGGATTTGTGCATGCTTATATTATTTTGTTCATGAATTTGTCTATGTTATGCTAATTGTACTTGTACAGATGTTGTACGATCACATGGTGGTGACGGTGGTGGTGAGGATGAACCTCCTACGCCAAACGTCCGCAGCGGTTGTCTCGCCTTATTTAGAAATAAAGGTAATAATATTTGGATTATTGGAACACAATCATAAATTTGGTGCATATATATGTTGCTTGCCTTGAATTTTTATGACTTTGTCACTCATTTGATTTTTGCAGGCAAAGGCAAAAGAAAAAAAAATTTGGGAGCCAGAGAGGCCGGTAGAAAGACTCGGGGCATTACCCGATATCTTGATTTGTTGAGCGAAGTTGAAGAGCATGGCCATGTCTCGATAGATTTTGAACAATACTCTTTCCGGCCTCGCGGCGCGCATGCTCAGCATTTAGCTAATTACGTCGGGGATTGTATCAGGAGGCTCGTGCCACTGTACTACCCAAGTTGGAATGATGTCCCTGAAGAGATCAGGGTGAGGGTTTGGGCGAACATAGAGGTCCGTTATCATTTTTATGTTCATAACATTATTGTGTTTATTTATTTAATGGTGTATATATTTAAATAAATTTGTTTATTTATTTATATCATATAAATAAATAACAAATTTAAATAAATATACAAATTGTATCTTATTTATTTATATCATATAATTTTTAATTAAATAAATATAAAAATATTTAAATAAATATATTTTTTTAAAATATATATATTTGATAAGAATAAGGTAATAAGCTTTTTCGGATAAGTTGTTTTCAAACAGCTTATACTGATAAGCTTATCAGAACAAGCTGTTTGAATACAGCTTATCTTGATAAGCTTATCAGAACAAGCTGTGTGAAAACAACTTGTTCTGATATGCTTATCAGGATAAGCTGTTTTCAAACAGCTTGTTCTGATAAGCTTATCAGGATAAGCTGTTTTCAAACAGCTTGTCCTGATAAGCTTATCAGAACAAGCTGTTTTCAAAAAGCTTATGCTTATCATGATAAGTTGTTTTTATTATAAAAATTTAAATGAATATATAAGCCATTAAATAAATAAACAAAATAATGTATAAATTATATTTCTAACTCTAACTCTGTGTTTGTTTTATTTGTTGTATATGAATGCAGTCTAAATTTAATCTGACACCCCACAAGACTTCTACGACTTGGGATGATGTAAGTGGCGGCATCAATCAAATGCTTCAAAAGAGTTACAATTCTCGAAAAAATACGTTCAAGACAAAGCATTGGCGCCGAGACATCGATATCGTCACGGTAGACATCGGCAGAGTCCGCAACCAGCGTCCTCAGGAAATTACTTCTGAGGACTGGGAAAAACATATCGCACTTTGGAGTGATCCGGATTACGAGAAAAGATGCCTGACGAACTCCCAAAATCGGTCTAAGCAGAAGACACCGAGTCGGCAGGGATCTCGATCGTTAACACTCCTTCGAGACAAAGTGGTGAGAAATTCTATAATTAATTTACATACATATATGTCTTTGATTATATGTTTTGGTGTTGTGATTTTTTGTTTTGAATTTGCTTCATTCTATATATGCGTGTCTATGTATGTACAGACCCACGCTGCAATTCAAGCTGATGTGTCACCCCCGACTGTCATTGACCAATTCTTCTTGACGCACACCGACCCGGATGGGAATTTTCCTTGCGATGTGGACCGCGTTATGTATGTAAGTATTTTTTTTATTTTTTAAATTAATTAATTAATTAAATTTTTTTTATATACCTTGGTTTTTTACTATTCCCTGCCGATAAATAATGTACCAACCCGACTAATAAATAATATACTAACTGTCGTTTGTTTTTGTCACTTCATTAGGAGGAGATACTTGCGATGAAGGCTGCATGCAAACATACGGACGACGAGATCAACCGTATCGTCATAGGCGGAAAGCAGCGAGGCCACATGCCTGATGTCGGTCAGATAGTGCCGAGAAGGACTGCTCGATATATTCCTCCCCCTTCCATCGACCCACGATTGGAACAAGCGTCTCAAGTGCTTGAATTTATGAGAAGTAACTTTAGGTTCGCC
Organism: Glebionis coronaria; assembly: GCA_025667525.1. Lineage (NCBI taxonomy): Eukaryota > Viridiplantae > Streptophyta > Magnoliopsida > Asterales > Asteraceae > Glebionis > Glebionis coronaria. The sequence continues at coordinate 462,556,446 of CM046875.1, read as the reverse complement.
GATGCGTTCTCAGCATTCCTATCGGGTGGTGCTAGCGGGAGTGGCACGGGAGGCAGCGGTAGTGGCACCGACGGTAGTGGCACGGGAGGCAGCGGTAGTGGCGTCGATGGGAGTGGCACGGGAGGCAGCGGTAGTGGCGCCGGTGGGAGTGGCGGTAGTGGTAATGATAATGCCGACGGGTAGAATGGCAATAATGGTTAGTAAGTCTTGTTTTTTCTACCTTAGCATGCAAGTTTAATAATTGTAAACCCCGAATTGAAAGTTTAATAAGTGTAACTAGGAACTTTGTACTCAGGTTGTGACATATGTGTTTGTATTGATCGAGTTAACCGATCGAGAGGTTACATGTTATTGTGTTTTTGTACTAGATTCGTGGTAGATTTTTAGTATTTGTATCCCCAGGTTTTGTATTTGTATTCCTGGGTTTTGTAGATTTTTTTCCGGAAAAAATCTGGAAATAGCCTGCTGTGCAGGCTGCACAAAAAAAATGACAATGTTTCCCCGGCGACATGTCGCCAGGGAAAACTGAGGCTCGCTTGACTTTCTGAAAAGTCAGCAAAGTTTCCTTGGCGACATGTCGCCAGGGAAACCTGAGGCTCACTTGACTTTCTGAAAAGTCAGCAAAGTTTCCCTGGCGACATGTCGTCAGGGAAACTCTGGCACAACGTTGACTTGTCAACGTAACGAATAGTTTCCCCGGCGACATGTCGCTAGGGAAAAGTGAGGTTTAATTAGCATGATTACTTAAGTTTGTTAATCACCCAAATTTTCCCCGGCGACATGTGTCGCCAGGGAAATTTTCCCGTACCAAATCCAGCGTGGCACCAATTTTTGAACCCAAGAGCTGCGGGGACCACTTAATCGCCAGGGAAATCTAAAAAAGTCGTCATGGAAATTTTCCCGCACCAGCTTTCTTTGGCGGAGTTTCCCTGACGACATGTTACCAAGGATACACTTTCCCTGGCGACATGTCGCCAAGGAAACGCTCGAAATTTCGCCAGGAAATGGCTCGAATTTTGTAGTATTATTAAGTGTATCAACTGAACGTTCAAAAAATAAAATAAAATATAACCTATCCCGTTGAAAGCTAACTTAGGGTGTGTTTGGTTTACGGGATTAAAGGTGGGGTCCAGGGTTTAGTAATAATTTGGGTTGTTTGGTTGTAAAGGTGGGGTCTTAAGACTAAGGTTAAAAGTAGAAATGATGGGATATACAAAACCTGACTTTTAGATAGCTTTCAATTTATCTTTAGTAATAAGTGGGACCACAAAACTACTCTTACCACATAAATTCATTATTTTATTTTTATACAATAAATTTATAATAATAAAATACTAATTTTTAATTTTATATTCTTTTATATAATAAATAATATTTAAATCAAATCCAAATTCAAAACCAACCAAAATTTTAATCCTAAATCCTTACTTTATAAACGCACACCCAAAGTAAAACCCGTCTTTAAACCAAACGGACCCTTAAAAAAAAATCTTAATCGTTTTAATTATTATTAGAAACAAGTAACAATCTTGGAATACACATACAGACTACTACAAATGGCATTGTACAATTGTTCAAATGGAGGCTTAAACCTACTACTACTACCACTTACTTAATTACCGAGTATCTATCTCACGAATATCGTTCGACTCGCTGGACTACGGCCTCTTTGGTTAATGAAGTGTTTCTCGCATTGTGTCGCAATTGCAACCAGAGATCATAAAGATCGAATGTGGTTGATATGTGTATGAGAAGATAATGTTTTGGTGACCTATTAATCCAAGTATTATTATACGAGAATCAGATGCTACATGGAGTTGGCGCTCGTCCTTCGTGACAACACCTGATGCTTTAAAGTTTGAGGTGTATAAAACAAGTTGATTCAGATATCAGATTGACCCAAGTAATTGAATGTAACTCTTTGTCAAATATTAACCTAGCTAGCCAAAAACAAGTTGATTCATGTGCCGGCAGACTTGGTGGAATACGCATATTTTTAAGGCTAATTCTTGAAATGCTCTAAGTAGGGACGGAGTTAGGGGTGTCTCGTGAGTGCATATGACACCTATAAATTTTTTCGATTTAATGTTAATTTTTGAAAAAAAACACAGATTCTTTCTAAATATATCTTAAATACACCTGGTGCTTTGAAATGAGTTTTCAGTCTTATTTAATAATATATTTATAAAAATTAAACTCTATTACGCTATAAAGTTTAAATTTTTTTATATAAAGTCATATTTATTATAACTTCGTCCAAAGATAACATTCTATTTATTTTTTTCACTCACAAAACCAAAATACCATACAAAATATCACAAACCAGTTACGTACGTTAATAAAACTAGTATGGTGCCCGCGCAAAGCGGCGGCGGGTATGTAATGACGATTTTTAAAGTTACTATTTTACCTATAAAGTTCGTATTCACATTAATTTTAAATGGTAATAATTTAAAATGGTAAAAAGGTTAAATCAAAATAAACCCGTTATAAATGGAAAAAAACTAAAAGTTAATAAAATTTATCGAAATATATATTGAATTAAAGAGCACAAAATTTTAAAAACTATGGTGAATTTAGATTATGAAAATAATAAATATATAAAAAGATATTTCAATCTAAAATTAAAAATTATGTTTTAATAGGTTGTTACTTGTTACAAAAGGTTGTTAATGTGAGAAAAATATCTAACAAATTGTTTTATATATTAAGTAAAAGAGTTTTAAAATTCAGCCAACTAAAAGTTTGTTACAAAAGTCTCAAATGCTTTATAATATAGTAAGATAAGATAAAATAAGAAGTGCAATTAATAAATTTCCAAATTAAAAGGAGTGAGTGCAGTAGTAGACACATTGGGTCACCCACATGGATGATGCCACCCGACCCGTCACGCGGTAATGACCATTTTGCCACTGTTTCGCATACCACCCTCTCTGAGCTGGATTCCATATTTCATTACTTGCGTTTGTAAAACTGTTTTGTTTTGTTTCTTTTTTTCTTGTTTACGACTCGAAATTTTGAGTAGACCGTCTATCTTAGTTCGGAGTCAGCGCAAGTAAAACTCCGTAAGTGATCACAACATGCTAATGAGCCTTTTCTAAAAGTGTTGGGAGTAGTTGGCACCAGAATATGGTGCCAAAGGCGCCATGTAAGATTCTAGGCCTTTGGCACCAGATTCTTGTTGGCACCACATTTTAGGGGTAACCGTTGGCACCAGAATTTCTGGTGTCAACAAAAGTAATATTTTTTTTCCACACAAAATAACTTATATAAAAACTTCATTAATAAAAAAACATTACAATTAAAAAAAATTACAATTAAAACATTTATTCAGTACTTAAAACATTAAAATACTGAAATTCGATTAGTCAGTTTTCGGATCTGAATCCGATAACTGACCAGGTAAATCCCAACGCCTTGTTTCTTCTTCATCTTCTTCGGCCATAATTTGGGCCTCCAGCTCCTTTCGTTCCCTTTCTTGTTCTTCCTCTGTTTGTCTCAATACTTTCTGATCTAGGTATAGTTGATACACCTCTTTATCAATAAGTAAGCCATGTGAGTCTATTGGAATTGGAAATGCTAGATCGAGAGACACATTTCGGCTTCGGTGTTGTTGTGACGAAGAACCGATATGAGTTTGGGATGAAGAACCCAACTTATTCAGCCATTCAGTATTTTTTTCAATTCTAACTTGAAGTTTTATCGACTTTCTAAAAAAAGATTTTTGAATGCTGAAATAGACACCAGATTGAGTACTTAGATATGTGTCGATTAAATGGCGTTTCTCTGCGGAAAGATCAGTGCATTCGGCACATGATGTGCGTAATTTCGAATTTTCTTCGGACGCGGCTTCGAAATCTTCAGCTAACCACGTAAGCTTATCGTAACGACGTTGTTGTTGAGTTATTTGTTTCTGAATCACAGCCTTAATCTCGTCATCGTTGTGTGGGAAAGAATATGATATTTTTGATTTCTGGAAGTGTGTGTGAAAATTGTGTGTAAAAATGTGCTATTTATAAAGAAAATAGATATTTTTAAAATTTTTGATTTTTTTTTTGCATTTTAGCCCCTTAAACGGCTAGTTTTGGGGGTGCCATTTTCAAAATGGATACTTTTTTTTGCGTTTTAGCCCCTTTCCAACGGATTTTTAAATATATATATATATATATATATATATATATATATATATATATATATATATATATATATATATATATATATATATATATATATATATATATATATATATATATATATATATATATATATATATATATATATATATATATATATATATATATATATATTAAAGGGTTGGCGTTGGCTGTTAAGTTTGACGCGACGTTTCTTGGCGCGAGACCGGGAGTGGTGTGCCATTGATGGTCTGACGCCAAAGGCTTACCAGCCATCCAACAGCCACCCACTCTAAGCATCCTAACAACCGGCTAGAACCAAGAGAGATTGAGTGGATTAACCCCATTGTATTAAACTAGAGAATTTAATTTCTCAAATCCGATACAGACTAAAAGAAGTAAAGATGAGCTCAAAATTTTGCCTTTGAGGCATGAATGTGAATTCATGCTAATGACCCTAGTTTGGCTTTTGTTAAAATATTGGACCTAATCAGATACCATTCCATAAGTAGAGGGACTTATTGTGTTAACTTTGAATGTTTCAGGGTTACTTTGGACAAGCATTGAAAGATGCTGATGAGGTGGAGGGCTTAAGCTGGCGAATGTGAAACTTGGAAGGCTTGGATGTATATTGAGACAAACGTCTCTTGGAAGCTTTGACCGTTTGGTCTCTTGGGAATATAATGGGACGCTCCCATTTCTTGTCATTTTATCTGGGTTTCTTTGTGTGTGTGTTTTTGATCTAAATACTCTCTCTCAAAACATGTAACCCAGATCATGATTATTTATTTTTTGTTCTTGTTCTTGTAAGACTATTATCATTTAGATAATAGAGTCACACCAGTGTAGCTGTGGTGACTGTTTAATCTTTTGATTCGAACTTGTTTTTATTAATTGAAGTGTTTGATTCAGTGTTCAAATCTTCTACTTTGCCCTTATCTATTATTTCTTCATGGTATCAGAGCCATGGTTCTCTGAAATCGTTGGAAATATTTTAGGGTTTCAAAATATTTTTGGGGGTTTTTAAAATTGAAACGTTTTTTGGATAGATCTGCTATTGAGATAGTCAGATTTAAAAAGGTTTTGCTCTCATTGTTTTTTATTCATCCTAAAATCGATTTTTTAATTTTAGGGTTTCAAAATATTTGGGGGTTTTTTATATTATATATGTTTTAACTTTGTTCATGGTGCAGGGACGTTATATATTAGATCTATTTCATAGATCTATCGGTGGTTGCACTTTTCCCTAATTTTTTTTAAATTAGGGTTTGGTGAGGAGGTTCTGTTTCCTCTAGACTAAGTGAATCTAGAAGAAACAGATCGATTGTGCTTTTGGTTTATGCATTGTAACACCTCTGCTCTCTCTTCTTATTTGATTATTTGGTTACTTGCTTATTTATTCGTTCATACTTGTTTTTTGGGTGTTATCTGTGTTTATACTCTCTCATATTTTGATACTCTCTTTTTTGCTGATCTTGCTCTTGATTGTTGGGGTATTTTGTTTATTTGGATCCTTAATCACTGTCTTGCCCTTGACCTGCCACCCTTGAGTGGGTTGGAAGCCTAGGAACTTTGTTGACTTTGATTAAGTTCATTTTTTTGGGAGTTTAGTTTCTGTGGTTCTTCACTATGACTAGTGTTCATGGTGACACAGACACTGAACAACAAGATGACCAGATTGGGGAAGAATCTGTTGTCACCTTGATAAGTAAGCTTGATATTAGTGACCATTTGCATCTTCACCCAAATGACTCTGCCACATTGACTGTGATTTCTATTAAACTTAAAGGAACTGAGAATTATCAAATCTGGTCTAATGCTATGCTTTTGGCATTGGAAGGAAAAAACAAAACTGGTTTCATAAATGGATCTTGTAAAAGATCCCTAACTATTGATGTGTTAGGAAGACAATGGGACAGAGTCAATGCTGTTGTGTTAGCATGGATTCTTAATTCTATTTCTAATGAATTGTTTCTTGGTCAAATTTTTTCTAAGAAAGCTGAGCATGTTTGGAATGATTTGAAAGAAACCTATCATAAGGTTGATGGGTCTATGATATTTAACTTGCATCATAAGATAAACACCTTGAAACAAAATGGCTCAAATTTGTCTGATTATTATCATACCTTGAATGCTTTGTGGAAACAATATGATGCTATGGTTGAGCTTCCTAATTGTGTGTGTTCTGCTACTAGTGAATTTAAGAACCATAATAGTCTGTTGAAATTAATGCAATTCTTAATGGGTCTTGATGACTCTTACATGACTATTAGAAGTTCTATTCTTTCTAGGGATTCTTTACCTGATGTCAAAGGGGCTTATGCTATTATCTCTAGTGAGGAGTCTCACAGAGTTGCCTCTGGCAATGTGTCTAGTTCCTCCCAAAAGAATCAGACATCTGCTTTCTTTGCTAATGGGCCCACCAGAAATGTGGTTCAAAGAAATCAGAGTAATAACTCTGGTTGCTTTAGACCTAACTTCAATGCTACCCCCAACTACAATAGTAACCCTAGACCTAATGTGCCCAATGGGAATACCTATAGGCCCAATGGGAACACCTACAGACCTAATGTGAATTCTGAAGTGATTTGTGAAAATTGTGGGTACAATGGGCATACTATTGATAGATGTTTTAGACTCATTGGGTACCCTGCTGATTTTGGAAAAAAGAGACCTGGCCAAAACTCTAAAGGAAAAAATGTTTCTAACAATTCTGTGGGGACTAATCCCAACTCTGTTTTTTCTGATGAACAACTTTCTGCTTTACTCTCTCTTATCAAAGAGAACAATGGGAGTGAGAAGGGTGTGCAAGCCAATATGGCAGGTACTTACCTTAATTCCAGTAAAGCCTTCAATGATAACTTTAGTAACTTTTTTTGTTCTAATATTCATTCTAAAGTTACTCAACATGGGAAAGTGGTTGACTATGGGGCTAACCAACATATGACTAAATGATGAAAAGGAACTGGACAATGTGTTTGATATTTCTCACTTAAAAATTAAAGTCAGTCATCCTAATGGGACTGAAGCTTTCATATCTAAGATTGGAAATCTGAAACTGGGAAATGGTCTTGTCTTGTTTGATGTGTTGGTTATTCCTGAGTATTGTGTTACTTTAATATCTGTGCATAAATTAGCCAAGGATAACAAGATATTTGTGGTTTTTGATGAAAATAAATGCCTTTTTTTGAATCAGGATTTGAATCTGAAAAACATTCTAGGGATTGGTAATCAATGTGGTGGTTTATACTACTTAGATACTAAAGGTATTAAGTGTAATGCTAGTCAAACTGTCCCTGTTTGTTCTCTATCTTATTATGATTGGCATTGTAGACTTGGCCATCCTGGTGACCCTGCTTTAGATATCTTAAAAGCCACTTTGAAACTTGATAAACATGATAAGTATGACTATTATGAAGTTTGTCAAAGGGCTAAGCAGTCCAGAAAGCCCTTTCCTTTAAGTGACCATAATACCAAGTGTTTGGGGGACATTGTTCACCTTGATTTATGAGGTCCTTATAAGATGACTAGTCATACTGGCCATAGATACTTTCTGACCAGTGTTGATGACTTTACTAGAGCTGTTTGGGTATATCTCATTAAGTCTAAAGATGAAGTTGTCACTTTTATTGATGTGTTTTATAAAATGATTAAAAATCAGTTTAAAAGAAACATTAAGATCTTTAGAAGTGATAATGGTACTGAATTTGTTAACCAAACTTTCAATAAGTTTTGTAATGACAATGGCATACTTCATCAAACTTCATGTGCCTATACCCCACAGCAAAATGGGGTGGCTGAAAGGAAACATAGACACCTGTTAAATGTAGCTAGGTGTCTTATGTTTCAGGGGGGAATTCCTTTAAAATTTTGGTCTGAATGCATTCTAACTGCTACCTTTCTCATTAACAGATTACCCTCTTCTGTGTTAAATGGAAAGTCCCCCTATGAAATGATTTATAATACTTGTCCTAATCTCTCTCTTATCAGAATGTTTGGCTGTTTATGCTTTGCTACTATCTTGAATAGTCATGATAAATTGTCTAATAGGTCTGAAAAATGTGTTATGATGGGTTATTCTAATTCTCAGAAGGGTTACAGGCTTTTTAGTCTTGATAGGAATCAGTTTTTTGTCTCTAGAGATGTGAGTTTTTTTGAGTCTATATTTCCTTTTAAGGATTCTGTCTCAAAAGACAAGCATAATGAGTCTAATGTCCTTAGTCTTGGTCAAGATAAAAATTTGTTAAACTTCTTTGATTTAGATAACCCTGAGCTACCTAATGATGATGAGAGAGTAACAGGTAGTCATAATAGTGACCATGAGTCACAAAGTGAGGGTAGCCACTCTCCCAACCTTGGGAACAATATGGACACTGTTGATTCTCCAATTATTGGAGATGATGCTCATAACAGTGAGGATATTGAAGCTAGGTTGGGAGAGGAGGCTGCAACACTTGATGAAAATAATGAGTCTGAAGGTCACTTGAATCAAAATCCAAGTGCTTCTACTCAGGGTGTTAGAAGGTCTACCAGACCTTCTGTTTTTCCAAAAAACTATAATGATTTTGTTGTTGATTCCAAGGTTAAATATGGTCTTGAAAAATTTGTAGGGTATTCTAAACTTAATCATGAAAACTTCTGTTTTGTCACCCAACTTAACAAAAACAGTGAGCCAAAGAGTTTTTCAAAATCCTGATTGGGTCAATGCTATGAACACTGAACTTGCAGCCCTTCTTGAGAATGATACTTGGGACATTGTTGAATTACCAAAAGGTAGAAAGGCCTTAGGTAGTAAATGGGTTTGGAAACTTAAGTTTAAATCTAGTGGTGAAATTGAGAGATACAAGGCTAGGGTTGTTGCCCAAGGCTTTGGTCAAAAAGAAGGAATTGACTTTGATGAAACTTTTGCTCCTGTTGTTAAGATGGTTACTGTTAGATGCTTACTTAACATTGCTATTGTGCATTCTTGGCCTGTTTTCCAACTTGATATTAATAATGCTTTTCTTTATGGTGACCTTGATGAGACTGTTTACATGAAACCACCTCAAGACTATCTTGCTGGTGGTGATAACATGGTCTGTAGACTAAAAAAGTCATTGTATGGACTTAAACAAGCTCCTAGACAATGGAATGATAAGCTTACAACTGTGTTAAGTGAAAATAGTTTTGTTCAAAGTAAATCTGACTATTCTTTGTACACTAAGTCCATTGGTAACATTTTTCTTGCCTTGCTTGTGTATGTTGATGATATCATTGTTACTGGAAACAATGTTGGTGAGATTGAAAAATTTAAGATGTTTCTAAAAACTAAGTTTATGATTAAGGACTTAGGCAAGTTGAAATATTTCTTGGGTATTGAGGTTATTGATACTAATTGTGGCATTTGCTTAAATCAAAGGAAGTATGTTTTGGACCTTCTTTATGAGTATGGTATGTTGGCTTGCAAACCTGCTAGCACTCCTTTGGTTACTAAACTTGTTGTTTCTAATGAGGCAACCATTGATGACCCTTTACTTGATAATATTGTTGATTTTCAAAAACTGATGGGTAAGCTTATTTACTTAACCAATACCAGGCCTGACATATCTTATGCAGTTCACTGCCTGAGTCAATTCATGCACTCTCCTTTGAGATCTCATCTCAAAACAGCCTTCAAGATATTAAGATATCTTAAAGGTTCTCCAGGTTTGGGCATTCACATTAAGAAGACTTCTGGTATGTTTTTAAATGCTTATTCTGATGCTGATTGGGCTAAGTGTGTTGTTACTAGGAGATCTGTTACTGGCTATTGTGTTTTTGTTAATAACAATCTTGTTTCTTGGAAGAGTAAAAAGCAAAACACTCTCTCCAAATCTTCTACTGAAGCAGAGTATAGAGCTCTTGCTTCAGTCACCAGTGAAGTCATTTGGATTTTAAAGATTTTGAAAGACTTAAAATGTGAAAATCTTTTACCTGTTACCTTGTACTGTGACAGTAACTCAGCTATTAAGATAGCTGCTAATCCAATATTCCATGAAAGAACCAAGCACTTAGAAATTGACTTACATTTTGTGAGGGAAAAAATTCTGAGTGGTGTTGTTAAAACTTTTAAGGTGGATTCTGCTAATCAAATAGCAGATATCCTCACAAAGGGACTGGATACATTACAACACAATGCTCTTGTTAAAAAACTTGGCATGTTTAATTTGTATTGGGTATCTGATTAAGGGGGGATGTTAAAATATTGGACCTAATCAGATACCATTCCATAAGTAGAGGGACTTATTGTGTTAACTTTGAATGTTTCAGGGTTACTTTGGACAAGCATTGAAAGATGCTGATGAGGTGGAGGGCTTAAGCTGGCGAATGTGAAACTTGGAGGGCTTGGATGTATATTGAGACAAACGTCTCTTGGAAGCTTTGACCGTTTGGTCTCTTGGGAATATAATGGGACGCTCCCATTTCTTGTCATTTTATCTGGGTTTCTTTGTGTGTGTGTTTTTGATCTAAATACTCTCTCTCAAAACATGTAACCCAGATCATGATTATTTATTTTTTGTTCTTGTTCTTGTAAGATTATTATCATTTAGATAATAGAGTCACACCAGTGTGTAGCTGTGGTGACTGTCTAATCTTTTGATTCGAACTTGTTTTTATTAATTGAAGTGTTTGATTCAGTGTTCAAATCTTCTACTTTGCCCTTATCTATTATTTCTTTAGCTTTACATAATTATATTACAAGATAACATTACAAAGGGCTAGCAAGTTTCAGTTGACATATTGTAATAACTTTTAATTAATGAAGATGGTGACTATTTTGGAGAAGCTATTCAGTATTCACTTCTGTAAGTTTTGGTTGATACGATATCAAATCAAATGAGCTGTATGTAAGTATTGTAGTTACAAATGTACAGCATTACGCACACCATTAAAGTTAGATCCAACAAATATGAAGTAGATACAGTGTAAATAGGTGATGCATAAAGTGAGAAATCACTCCCATTTTATAACCTACCCATTCCAATATTTTAATTTATTCAATTCATACATAACATGAAATGTCAAACGTGCACATTTTTTAAGAACGGTAATTATGGCTACATGACCCTAGCTTAAAAAGCGTAGCGAGCTCACACAATCTGGTTGAATCCGACAATGATACCCTTTTTTTTACACACGCCGGAAGAAACCCTTATCACTATAAACAAAACTTAAACTTAAGACTTTACTTAGGAGGATAAAACTTTCATACCACTAGACCAGAAGATCTTTAGTACGTACACATCTTTTAGTCCAAGTTTGAACGTAGTGAATGTGTGGATGACTGGATGTAATAACATTATAACAATTGAGGTTATAGATATGTTTTCTATGTCGCTTTGCATTATATAATTATTAATTAGAGTCAACAACTAATCAACCATTTTTTATTGTAAAAATATATATTGAAAGATAAATTTAGTATTGTTAATTTTCAGTATGTATTGAATGAAATAGTGGCAAAAAGATTTGCGTCTATCAATTCAAAGTGTGTGATGTTTCAAGTTTAATTCTCACTAAGTGTAAACAACCTTGAAGTGGCCATGTCAACCTCCTGAAAAGGAAGACTTTACCTGGTTTGAGACTGTGTGGCAATGAGCTCAAACCCTGTATATTAATCGGCCAATGATAGAAATCACGGTTACCAGAAAAAAAAATTGTATATAAAAGAATTCACAAGGCATAAATTTTCATAAAATTTACACATTCAAAAACTCCTCGTTTCTTTATTAGAAAGTTACCTAAATGTCTTTAGAGGGAGTTAGGTTTAGCGGTATTATATTACACTATTGGAGTTGTATGATAATTTGAAAGAAAAATTACACGTTTCGTCCTTATAGTTTATAATAAATACTATGTTTCGTTTATATTTCATTTTAAATACACTGATAATTCTTAATTTTGTAAGTTGTAACCTGGACGGTCCTTATTTTAAAAAATAGGGACTATCCGTGTTACAAGTTTCAAGAAAATTAACTACACATATAGTCCCTACGTTACAACTTACAAAATTAGAAATTGTCAATGTATTTAAAATAAAATAGGAACGAAACATAATGTTTGATATAAATCATAAGAACGAAACGTGTAATCTTTTCTAATTTGAATCTACAGTTTGGTTTGTGGATTATGAAATGAAACGAATATTTCTACGAAAAACCGATTCCTTTATATTTTGATGAGCTTTTGATGAAGGGGAAAATTTTGAAATACTCCTTTCATTGTTTTAAATACTCTCAAATTTTATATTTTTTAAAAATATCTTGAGACGGTCAAGGCAACTCGGCACCGTATGTTGATATGGGTCATGAGACGATCAATGCAGTCGAGGCAACCCAAGGAAACTTATATATATGTCGAAAACGTGTCAACATATGGTGCGAGGTTGCCTCGGCCACCTTAAAATATTTTTAAAAAATATAAAAGTGAAGGTATTTAACACCAACACCCCTTGTGAAAGTGGTATTTCGAAAATTTCCCCTTTGAATGATAATCTACTATAGTTTACTTTGACACAAATAATTTTATTAATTAATAAATTCAAAAATAATTACTCCCCCCGTTTCATAATTATAGTTCATCGACAAAAAATACGCATTTTAATATAAACATCACTTTTTCAGGTTTTTTCTTCATATTTTTTTACACAATAATAATTTTACCATTGATCAGTTAATTTACAACTTTTTTATTGTTTGTAATAATACTTTCAAAGTTAATATGATGAAACTAATCTACATTCTTTATCTGTTTTTGAAAGTGGACTATTAATTTGAGACGTCCGATAATAAGAACATGCACTACAATTTCGAGACGGAAGAAATATAATTTATATAATTAAATATATTGTCTTCTGCCTCAATTTTATTTCGTGCTAATCTTAAATTCAAATCTAATTTCAACCCCGTTTATAAACCAAACACGCCCTTAGCCCAATGACACCAAATGTTTAGAAGGTTTGTGATAGATCTTTTTCTTTGTAAAGTAAAACCCAAAATAGAGACTTTTTTCAAGAGATTGTTTCCTTAGTAAGAAATAATATCTTGATCTATTCATTTAAAAAGTGTAAGTGTTCGTTAATTTAGTAACACATGTTTAATTTTCGTTTTTATGTTTAATGAAAGAAAAACCAGGGTAAAAAATATACATCGGGTGAAACACAACCAAGTAACTAAGAAAGAACAACATCATGACACATATTCCATTGATCCCTAGCAAGACCATCGTTAGTGTCTTGAACACAAGTATCAGTCACAAACCCAACTTATTTCTAGTTTGTAATGCTAGTTTTATATCAGCAGACCAAACCTTATAGTTCTCAGTCCCTTCAAGTTTGAAGGAAATTAACTGAGATCCTATATCTTGGGGGTGAAGATATAAAGGGTCATAAACATCAAACTTAACAACACCGGATTCACTTTTAGAAGATTTAGGTGACTCACCTTTAGGTGAATCAGGACCAACCATAACAACCTAAACAGGTAAACAACCAAGAAAAAAACAAAGAACAGAAGATCAAGCCGAAAAATAGTTCTCAGGCTTCCAAAACCACTCTATAGGTGGCAGGTCAAGAGCAGAAACTTGAAAACTGTAAAACGCGCTTTAAAATACCTAAGATTAGTAAATGCATAAAAACACGGTCAAATTAAAACTTCACGATTAATTAATATACAACACGTACCACGAACATTTAATATAAATATTACGTATCTTAATTAATTATTACAAGTATTACGTATGTTATTATTAATTATTAACTCACGATAAGTATTTACGTATAATGCTTAAAACATGACAAGAATTAAAACACGAGAATTAAAACACGAACCTACACGATAATTATTAAAAATACGAAAATCAAAACCATATATGTGTGTGCAAGGCTGTCAAGATCGCGATCCCACCTGCGATCGTTTTTATCTTTGCAAGATCGAGATCGTAAGATCGGATCGAGATCGTAAGATCCTACCAATTTATCATGTTATGCAAATAATTTATAAATGAGTCAAACTTTTTTTATTTTTACTCATCATCAAAGATAAATCTATATAATATCCTCTTGAAAATGTCAAAGTTCAAACTTGGAATACCAAAGTAAAGTAAAACACGAAAAAGTCAAGTCTTAGTCGTCACATTCATGATTACATAACATGCATATATACGTCTCAAAACAAAGTAAATTACTAGTATCACTGTGAATAAGATATCTAAATAATACTTAAAGATTAATAGTTAAAATTATGAAAAGAGTAAAAAAATTACTTGTAAGAAACTTTTTGCTTTAGGCAACATGAACATGAGAAGAACTGATTGTGGTAAAAATACACCTCTTGTTTAGAAAAACAAAAGAGCGTAAATGAGCGGAAAGTATTAAGTGATGATTTTGGAAAATCAAGCACTAATGACCCAAATAAGTTCGTTTTCCAAGGAGGTATATGTGTGTGATTAATATGTAAATATTTTGGATTAATATTTAAGAAAGAAGGGGATGAGAAAATAGATTGACGGATACGTGAAAATTATTACTACGATGACTAAATTAAAAACCGTAAAAAAATGCCAAAATAAAAATTAATTCTAAAAATTCCCAAAAAAATTACCAAACATCAAATTAAATAAACTAGGAGTTTACTAATAATAAAAACTTTTTCAAACCTTTTAATTAATTAATTAATAATTTTTAAATGATAATTAAAGCCCTAAAAATCCAATTAATTATCAGAAAGCCCAAATAAAGATTTTTCACCTTATAAACCTCTTAAATGACTAAATAAGAATAAAAACTATTTTTATGAATTTTAAAACTAATTAAAACTATTTAAAACGGTTAAAAACTATTAAAACCTTAAAATAATTCTAAAAATTAAGAAAATGATAGCTAAAATTAATCTAAGAGTTTTAAAAATCCTATTTTGATGTTTTTGACCTAAGAAAAATATAAAAGTGCTAAAATGTGAAAATTGAAATTTAATAATAAAATAATATTAAAAATCCAAAAATTATAAAAAAATTCTAAGAACTTGCAAACTAGTTTATTTTAACCTAAATAAACAGAAAATAAAAGTGAAATTACTAAAATACCCCCAATGGGCCCCCAAATGGGCTAAAAACTAAATCAGTCCACTTAAATGGGCTTTTTGGCCCAAAAATTTCAAACTTGTCCAAATAAGCTGAAAAAGCCCTATCTGACTCAAAATTTGATTCTGAACACAAAAGTTTGAAGGCCCAAAAGCTGTTTTTGAGCTTATCACAACTTAATGGTATAACAACTTATTCTTATTGGGCCAATAAGCCCATTAAGCAATAAGCCAATGCCATAAGCTCAGATTTGACACACAACCTTCTTTTGAGATGCCTAAGAGATCTGTGAATTTTTTTTTGAATAAGCAAACTCAATAAGCCAGAAATAAGCAAAGTAGAATTTCACTAAAAGATAAAATACTCGACTTAGAGTTTTAGACCACCTCAGACCTTCAAATAAGTTGCAAAAGACTCTAAATGACTTAATTAAGACAAATCAACAAAGTAAAGTTCAGTAAGCCAAGCCAAATAAGCTGATAAGCACTTATGTAAAAGTCAAAGTTATTAGTTTTCTAGTCAAAGCTTAAAGTCAACCCCTCAAATGCTCTAGTATAAACAAATGGGTCAAATAAGTGACACCTATTACAAATCCAAAGTTGTTGCAGGTATAAATAAGCTAGAATAGCTTATTGATAAGCACCAGTTGAAATAACACTATCAGTGGCTAGCAGCAGGGGAAAAGAGTTCCCACTGCTTTGACTATTTGACTTGCTTTTTTAGAGAGATCCAATTGGATTTAAATGAAAACAAAGGCACCCTTGTAATCAGTGGATCACAAGGAGTCAATATCAATCAACAAATTTGGTTCACTTAATAAGCACAGAATAAGCAAACAGTCCACAGATATGATACATACCTTGAAAATAAGCAGTTATGAGAAAATAAGCAGATTAAGCATGAATAAGCCAGCCAAATTAAACCATATGCATACACAAGCTTTAATAAATTCCAATAAGCACAATCAAACTTGTTTCAAACACTGGATCAAAGTAAATAAGCAGATTCAAGCACAAAAAGTTACTGATGAGCAAAGGTGATTATCCAAAATCCTTTTGCTGATCTATTTGACCACCAATCCAATTTCAAGCCCTCAAATCCCTTTCCCTGGTTATGTTAACCAAAATTTAACACTTGTTAACCCTAGTCTACCCTTAGATCTAGGTGTCCCCAAAATTTTAGCCAAAATAACCAAGTAAAACAGATTTTATAGCCCTTTGATTGATTTAGGTATTTAGACCCTCAAAACCTGTAGATAAGTAACCCCTTACACCAGATAAACAAATACCAACACAAAGGAACAACAAACAACCACAAAGGTTGCCTTGAATCTTGATAAATCAATTAACCCAAACACCCCTTTGGAATCTGATTTCTCAATTTTCCAAAGGATTGTTGTGATTTAACCTTCAATCTAAGATCAAAACAACCCTAACAACAATAATCCACCCTCAGAAACACAAATCAACCATAAGACCACAGATTCACAAACAATCATGCAAAATCACCAAAAATTAAGGCAAAAATCAGAAAAAGTAAAAGAGATAAGAGAATCAAACCTCTAAAATGTACATCCACACTTTGGAATGTTTGAGCTGAGGTGCTAGCAAGAACAAACACCAGCTTCCACAAGCTGCTAAGATGAACAAACACAAAAGTAAGATCAAAACAAATTATACTTTGATTTTTGAAAACAAGAGTTTTAAGCTTATAACCATTCCTAAAAATCAATCAAACATGTAATTGAAACTCAGATCTTAGCTATTCAAACACCAAAATTTTATAAATCACAAAAGAGAACTCAATATTTTCAGAAATTCAAATTTTATTTCATAAAAAGGAATTACAAAGAAAATAGATAAAATCTGGAACAAAGGCCTCACCACAGGTTGGGGATCCTTTTATAGGCAACAATAGACGATTCTAGATGCAAAGATACATGAGAAACCCTAGCTATGAAATCTCAAATATGCCCTTGATTGCTTGATGGCGTTTGATGTTTGTGAGCTGTCCAAATGAATCAGAGATGTTCATTTTTGCTTTGGGGCCAAGTAAGGAGTATTTGTAATTGATTTGGCCACGTGGCTATGCTTGGAGAGGAGGGTGTCACATGATTGGTGCAGGCCAGCCTTGGGTGGTGTCCGTGGTGAGTGGGTGTGAAGTTTTAGGCGTGGGAATGGTTCTCGTGAGAGTTAATTGTGTTTTGGTTAAGTCAATTAAGATTAACCCTTTGACTGGTAAAAGTAAAATCTGGGGGTGAAAGGTGAACAGTGGTCCCCTTTTGATCCGAAATTGGTGGATTGTTTAGATGTTTGGCGCAACTTTGATTTGAATGTTTCAGTTGCACACTTTTGGTCCTTGTGTTTTGGGAAAAATGGTAAAACATGTTTTTCAGCCTTAAAAACGTATTCCCTTTGTTAATAAACTTCCAAACTTCACACTTTTGCCCCAAAACTTTGGCAAAAGGATTTCAATGGTTATTTTTGCCATTTTTGAATACTTCAAGGACTGATCTTGGACATTTATCATCTTTGAAGGTCTTCATTGGATCTTTGACTTCATGAGGGACCATTGTTGACAATTTAGAATTGTTGAGGGACTAATCTTGCCAAATCTTCAAAGTTGAAGGACCTTTTTGTAATTTTGACAAACTTAAGGGACCAAAATTGTAATTATGAATATACAAGGGTATTAAGTGTCATTTCATCATAACTGAGGGATCAATCTTGTACATCTTCAAGTCTTCAAGGTATATTCTTTAAGAAATCCATAACTAGGGCCCGGTTCATTGTACGGCTTCGTTTCTCGTGTTCGTTTTCCCTTGTTTCTTGATATCTTTTGTCTTTTTCACGATATCCATACCTAAAATACATAAGTAAACAAACACAAGCATATATATGGTATTTTTATGACATTTTATGCATTTAAAACCCGAAAAGAACGATGAGATCATGTATAAATGCCATCTCATCACTCCCCCATACTAAGCCATTGTCGTGCCCTCACACAATGCTAGAATAAAGTATCTAAGCATCTCTAAAATTCAAATTTACTAACCTTTATTGGAAAGTGAAAACTTGCAACAATACTACAAAGATGTGTAAAGACATAATGTATGATTTTCATCACGAAAGTGACTTTTAGGGCCAATGAATAGAAACAAGTGAATGTCCCATAGAGTAAAGTTTGTCGTCCTTGATTGTCATACATTCCATGCTAAGTGCAAAAACGAGATCATTGTTGGTACAAGTCACAATGCTAACACTACTCATACGTCCAAATTGTGTAATACTTTTCTCCCCGCAATCCTAGTTATTATGAAAGGAAATGGGTTTCTATATTTTTTTAACTATTTGTCATGGATCACAAGTGATTCATATTGACTTATTTGAGTATCTATTAGTCCGAAAGTAAAGTAGCACGATTTAATAGATAGTTAGCCGAAGGACAAAATCTTTTAAAACGGCTTCTCGTGTATCTCCTTAAGTTCATATCTTGGCATAACTCATTTCATGATTTGAGACCTTTCTCAGACCGATATTTGGCATGTACTTCATACTTCAAATATTGGGAAGACGTTCTTGAAATTATGTTATTCTCTTCATATTTTGGAATTTCTTCACTTGACGTTTTTGAGAGATTCTTCATACTTGGACCACGACTTCATCATTTTTCTTCAATCTTTATTTTGGATTTTGATATACAACGATCCGCCTTCTTTTAGGACTTGGATATATTTATCCTCATACCTTGTAAGGGTCTTTTTGGATAGACTTTCTCCATGATCTTTAGGGGAGTAATTGCTTCTCGTCGTGTGTCTCGATCCTTCATATTGATTTAGGAATAATGATACTTCACATCATCTTAGATATTTAGCAACAAAATAGAGTTCCTCATGCCTTGTTAGGGCCTTTTTGGATCTTTACCAATCTTCGCATCTCGCTTCAATAAGTTATTCCTTGGCTATGAACTCTATTCAACCCCGAGCAACTTTTAAATGATCTTGTGCTAGAAGCTAAATAACAATCGTACGACCTTACTTATTGCAATTATTTTTATTCCTAATGCATTGATCTTATGGGAGAAAAAGCCACAGTTAAAAACATATGAGTTTTTGAAAGAGCATTTTCATGTTCTACGTTTAGCATGATCACTGATAGGTGTGAAAACACTCATCCTTTTACCACTTAATTATAATAATAACCAAGCCTAAACGTGTATTTATTGTTGTAAAAGTCGGAATTATGCGTGGTTTGTGTTTTTGTTGTGATTTAGGACCAAAATGTGAAAAGGGAAGAAAACACGGGCTTTTATCGAAGAAAAAGACAAAATACAAAGTCAAAAGATCAAGAGTGCAAAAAGAACGGAAGTTAAAGGCCTATTCTGAAGATTTATCGAAGAAAAAGTCTAAAGACGGAAGTTTAACGAAGTCGAAGAACCAAATCTAATTAATGAAGAAATTAGAAGACGAGTTCAAATTATTTATCAACAAATCCCGAGACAAAGTCGAGAATGACAAGTTTATTGTCAAAGACGAAAGACGAGAAGACAAAAGAAAGAAAGAAAGAAGCACAACCACCATACACTCCCCTTCCCTATAGATACCACCCTTAACCTCATTTTAAAGGTGTTAGCTAATTTGACAAATTAGTCTTTCCACTTTATTTTTCATGCACTTTTCATATTGTCATTTACATACTTGTCTTTAATTTCAAGTTATTTCACGTAATTCTTTAATTTGTGTTGTTGAATCTTAATCCTTAATCAAGCTTTTCATAATCATCTCATTCTTCCTTTCTTGTTTTTAAATATCTTGTTTTGTTTGATTAATCTTGAAGATTGGTTAATCTTGATGTTTATTTGATAAAAGTTCTTATTTTTCCATTGTTCTTATCATTGTCATGCAATTGATGTTCTTTCCATATTGTTTTTTAGCTTATTTCTTGTTTAGCTTATTTTCTTTTAAGTGTTTTCAAAAGTTTAATCTTTTTAAAGTTTATTTTATAAATTTTGTTTATTTAGTGTTTTGAAAGTTTTTAAATTTGAGCTTATTTAGCTTTTCTTTTTATTGTTTTAATTAAGTTTTTGGTAATTGCTTATTATTAAAGTGCTTATTTGGTTTTGCTTATTTGCCTTTTGTATACCAGCGTAATTTTCTTAAGGGTTTACTTGTTCCGATCTAGTTTCGTGATCGCATCAACCCTGGGGTTTCTACTTGCGATCCAAACTACGATCACTCATTACGATCACTGAGTAAGATCACTCATTAAGATCACTGAGTAAGATCACTAAGTAAGATCATTGAGTAAGATCACTGAGTAAGATCACTGAGTGCGATCACTGAGTGCGATTACTGAGTGCGATCACTGAGTGCGATCACTGAGTGCGATCACTGAGTACGATCACTGAGTGCGATCACTGAGTGCGATCACTGAGTGCGATCGGGAGTGCGATCGGGAGTGCGATCCGGGAGTGCGATCGGGAGTGCGATCAGGAGTGCGATCGGGAGTGCGATCCGGGAGTGCTATCGGGAGTGCGATCGGATTGCATTTTCAGTTTTTATTTCCTGTTTTTATTTTTATTTTCAAATTTAACTTTTCCCGCATTTTTACTTAGTGTTATTTTTAAACTAGTTTTGTCTTAGTTTAATTTTAAAGTTATCAAATTTACTTTTTGTCAAGTTTTAACCTCTCGTCATTTATCTTTACGCTTTAATTTTTCGTCATTTACTTCTTAATCATTTATCGCTTAATTTACTTTTCCTTTTACTTTAAAGTTTGCATCTTTACTTTACTCAACGACAACCTATTATTTTATCCACCAAAGACGACTGAGTCGCACATTCAAACGCGATCAATTCGATTAGACGCCGAGATCAACGAACTTTTAACCTAGCAAAAACCCCACTTTCAAATGGCGCCGCTGCCGGCTCTTTTCGTGAAGATTAACGGTTTTTTTTAGAGACGCGTTTGATTTTGGGATCCGTTCACCTTTGAACGTTATTTCTCTTGCTCAAAAATTTTCAAAAATCCATAAAAATTTTCAAAATTCTCAAAAAAATAGAAAAAAAATAAATAAATAAATTTCAAAAAGTCTAAAAACATTTAAAAACCCATAAAAACTCATAAAAAGCATTTCTCTTTTCAAAAGTTTTTCACCAAAAATATTCCTCTTCATCCTCTATTGTGTTTAATTCTTTTTCTCAACCCCTCTTATTTTTAATTCTTCATGGATTCGTCTTTTTATTGCGTTGGGTGTGGGAGACCATTGTATGGTTTTTAATCTTGTCAATGGTGTACATGTGAGCGGTGCGGAAATGATATCGACAATATACAATTTGGATTTTGTCCCTCGTGCAATTCGATTAACTCATCCTTTGCTCCTAATGCACTTACTTCCCCCTCTTGCATATATTGTAGAAGCAATTCTCATTGGCATGTTTCGTGTCCGACTCGATACCCGTCTCATGACGGGCAAGAACCGGGTTACAATTATGACAATGGTAATAGCTATCTACAAGACGCGCCGGGTTCTTCTCAATACCCGTGTTGCAATCATTGTGGGGGCCCTCACGATACTTCTTATTTTCAACCGATGAATTATTATGAACCACATCCGTGTTCTAGTTCTTCTCAACCGATGAAATATGAGCCACAACCGTGCTATAATTCTGGTTTTCAAAATTTTGAGCCCCCACAATACTCCGTCGTTCATCAACCTTCTTTTGGAATAAGCACGGAAATACTCGCTAATTTGGCTGGAATTCTAGATCGCCTCCCAGCTATCTTAGAGAGGGCAATCCGACAAGAGCAAATATCGAATATCGAGGCTTATACTCCTTCTCCTGTGCATCCATACTATTATGATGATGATGATGATGACGATGAGAATACTATTTCTTGGAATGATCTTGTTGCTCAGTGTCCTAGTGCAATTGCACCTCCTTCTCTCGATATCCCCAATGCGTCTAAGGATTGTGATACATCGAGTGAGCTTAGTGAATTTGGTCTCGACAACTTATTTGATGAAGTTTGTGATGTACCGACTTTTGCTGAGCTTACGGACGAGGCCGCTCTCAATGATGATGATTTTTCTCCATGCTATGAGAATTTCACTTTTGATATTTCTCATCCTACCCCATTTCCTTAGGGAGATGAGGACGATGTTGATTTATTCTCTCCAACTTACTAGAAGTTCGCCATTGTACTTGGTCTTGTAGATGAGGTGGAAGACGTTATTCTTCGCGATAAATTACGGAAAGTTCATCTTCTTATTGCTCAAATTGAAGCGTTGAATTCTCCTCCTATTTCCGAGTCTTTACCTCCACCTATTACTCCCGTCGAGAATAATGACACAACTATGGAAGAAATCGATATTCACTCAATACCTCCGGGTATTGATGATGATGACACGGAGAAGAATATTCTTTTTGATACCTTGATCCATGAAGATATTGTCCCAAGTCCCCCTCCCGAGCAACTTTCATCCCAACCTTTAGAAACCATTACCGAGGATGAGTGGTTTGACCCGGGAGGTGACATTAACCATTCCATGATTGAAACCTTTACGGCTTTGCCGCTCAGTGATAATCATATGTCTTTTGGGGATGACATTTTGATTCCTTTACCCACCCCACCTCCCGTGGATCATGATTTCACATACTTTTCGTATGTTGAGAGGACTTTTCTGCCGTTCAAGACTTATCCTCCGGCCTCACCTTTATTATTTTCCTCCGGGAATGAGGACAAGGTCTTTGATCCCAGTATTACATTCGAGGCTTCCCCATGGACCATTTAATTCGGGGTCGAATCAGGCTCACGACTCGGTGAACAAAAACAAGCGCTTTTTGGGAGGCAACCCGATTATCTATCTGTCTTTATCCGTTTTAATAATAAGTGTAGGGGGAGACCCTCGTATGTGTTTGTTTTCTTTCTTATGATGTGCAGGGATTCGAGCTTTCAAAGATCCATTCTTGATGACTTTTGACGACCCGTGATTCCGTGTACCCGTCTTCCCGGTTTTATCCTAAACTCTTTTGATTCACTATTTTATATTTTTCAATATTAAAATAGGAATTACTTTAGTTGTCTCTTCCTTAGCAAGATTTAAACAACGTGCACAATGTCCTAAGTGTAGGGGAGTTTACTTCCACATGCTTAAACATTGAGGACAATGTTTATCTTAAGTGTAGGGGGACTTCTATCGAAGTTAAGTGGGCTTTTCCATGAATTTGTCCTCATTTTAACCGGAAAATTGATTTTTCGACATTCTTCAAAAAAAAATTGATCTATTTTGGCCTTGTAGTATTTTCCTTTGTTATCGTTATTTTCTTTCATTAGAATAAATTTTAATAAATGGTTTTAATAAGTTTAGATGTCTTTGATATATTAGGACCGTTATGAATCTTTTGACTCAACCCGAGTTTACTTATCCAAGTTTACTCTAGCTAGTATCCTTAACGTATTTAAATCAAGTTTTGCTAGGCTTTTATATAGGGAACTTTAAAACGCGAAAGTCTTAACTCTTACGGGTTAAGAACAAGAACTTTTTGCAAGTTCCTGTAATTAATCCTAGAAAGTCGTTTATCAAGGTTTAAAATGCGAATTCTAAACTTGAAAAAGTCTAAGAAGTTGCAAGATCCTATAGATGACTTGAAAACCCAAAACTTTGATTTAATAGGCTAAGCATCCACGAGTCTCATTCCTTGTGATTTTAAATTGTGGAGAACGAGAGATGATAAGAGTCAGTTATAAGTTTGGTATTCTTTCATGAATTTATGTGAGTTAATTATGAGCTTTTTCTCCCATCGCTTGTTAATAAATTTGATTACAATAAGTAAGGTTGTACGATTTGAAAAGTTACTTAGCTTCTAGCCCAAGATCGTTTAAAAGTTGCTCGGTATTAATTAGAGTTCATAGCCAAGGCATAACTTATTGAAGCGGGATGCGAAGATTGGCGAGTCCGAAAAAGCCCTAACAAGGCATGAGGGCTACATTTTGTTGCTAAAGATCCAAAGTGATGTGAAGAATCATTTATCAAAAATCAATATGAAGGATCGAGACACACGACGAAAAGCAAATACTCCCCAAAAGATCATGGAGAAGTCTATCCGAAAAGGCCCTAGCAAGGTATGAGGATAAATAGATCCAAGCCCTAAAAGGAGGCGGATCGTTGTATATCAAAATCCCAAATAAAGATTGGAGAAAAATGAAGGAGTCGTGGTCCAAATTTGAAGAATCTCTCAAAAACTTCAAGTGAAGAAATTCCTATTATGAAGAGAAGACCATTATTTCATGAACGTCTCTCAAGATTCGAAGTATGAAGTCAATGCCAAATATCGATCCGAGAAAGGTCTCAAATCGTGAAACGAGTTATGCCAAGATATGAACTTTATGAGGTCTCGAGAAGCAGTTTTAAAAGATTTTGTCCTTTAGCTAACTATTGATTAAATCGTCCTACTTTATTTTCGGCCTAAATAAACTATCGAAATAAGTCAACAATGCATCCTCGTGATCATTCAAGACAACAATAAAATATAAGAGATACACCTAGGAATAAGGGAGTCTAAGTGAATAATTGGGCTACATGAGTTTGTGTTAGTTTTCTAACTTATAATAACAATGACCTCGTTTTTAAGCTTGGTTTGGGGAACGTGAAACTTGAGGGTGATAAACATTCATGAAAACCAAAGCCCTAATGTAAGTGTTCGATCTCTTTACTTGTTTTCTTCCTTCTAATATTTTGTAATTTTCTATCTCTTTAAGTTTCCTTAATGTCTTTTGTTTAATAAATGCCAAGGTAGGTTAATTATGATGGAAAATGTAGATCTTGCTTTGTAACTAATGCATTGCATGAGGGCATTGCAATGGTCAAGTGTAGGGGATTTGATAGGTGTGAAAACACCCATCCTTTTACCACTTAATTATAATAATAACCAAGCCTAAACGTGTATTTATTGTCGTAAAAGTCGAAATTATGCGTGGTTTGTGTTTTTGTTGTGATTTAGGACCAAAATATGAAAATGGAAGAAAACACAGGCTTTCACGGGCTTTTATCGAAGAGAAAGACAAAAGACGAAGTCAAAAGATCAAGAGTGCAAAAAGAACGGAACTCAAAGGCCTATTCTGAAGATTTATCGAAGAAAAAGTCTAAAGACGGAAGTTTAACGAAGTCGAAGAACCAAACCTAATTAATGAAGAAATTAGAAGACGAGTTCAAATTATTTATCGACAAATCCCGAGACAAAGTCGAGAATGACGAGTTTATTGTCAATGACGAAAGACGAGAAGACAAAAGAAAGAAAGAAAGAAGCACAACCACCATACACTCCCCTTCCCTATAAATACCACCCTTAACCTCATTTTAGAGGTGTTATCTAATTTGATATATTAGTCTTTCCACTTTATTTTTCATGCACTTTTCATATTGTCAATTACATACTTATCTTTAATTTCAAGTTATTTCAAGTAAGTCTTTAATTTGTGTTGTTGAATCTTAATCCTTAATCAAGCTTTTCATAATCATCTCATTCTTCCTTTCTTGTTTTTAAATATCTTGTTTTGTTTGATTAATCTTGAAGATTGGTTAATCTTGATGTTTATTTGATAAAAGTTCTTATTTTTCCATTGTTCTTATCATTGTCATGCAATTGATGTTCTTTCCTTATTGTTTTTTAGCTTATTTCTTGTTTAGCTTATTTTCTTTTGTTTATTTAGTGTTTTGAAAGTTTTTAAATTTGAGCTTATTTAGCTTTTCTTTTTATTGTTTTAATTAAGTTTTTGGTAATTGCTTATTATTAAAGTGCTTATTTGGTTTTGCTTATTTGCCTTTTGTATACCATCGTAATTTTCTTAAGGGTTTACTTGTTCCGATCTAGTTTCGTGATCGCATCAACCCGGGGGTTTCTACTTGCGATCCAAACTACGATCACTCATTAAGATCACTGATTAAGATCACTCATTAAGATCACTGAGTAAGATCACTGAGTAAGATCACTGAGTAAGATCATTGAGTGCGATCACTGAGTGCGATCACTGAGTGCGATCACTGAGTGTGATCGGGAGTGCGATCGGGAGTGCGATCCGGGAGTGCGATCGGGAGTGCGATCGGGAGTGCGATCCGGGAGTGCGATCGGGAGTGCGATCCAGAGTGCGATCGGGAGTGCGATCGGATTGCATTTTTCAGTTTTTATTTACTGTTTTTATTTTTAATTTCAAATTTAACTTTTCCCGCATTTTTACTTAGTGTTATTTTTAAACTAGTTTTGTCTTAGTTTAATTTTAAAGTTATCATATTTACTTTTTGTCAAGTTTTAACCTCTCGTCATTTATCTTTACGCTTTAATTTTTCGTCATTTACTTCTTAATCATTTATCGCTTAATTTACTTTGCCTTTTACTTTAAAGTTTGCATCTTTACTTTACTCAGCGACAACCTATTATTTTATCCACCAAAGACGACTGAGTCGCACATTCAACCGTGATAAATTAGATTAGACGCCGAGATCAACGAACTTTTAACCTAGCAAAAACCCCACTTTAAATCATTTGTCTAACTCAATCATTTCTCGTTCTTCATTATTTAAAGACCTCTAATTAAAGAAACTCGTGAACACTTAGCCATGCAAGTCAAAATTAAGCCAAAATTAGCTCTCATTAAGACTATATCAAATCGAAGTTTTGGGTTTTCAAGCCACCTATAGGATCTTGCACTTTCTTGGACTTTTTCAAGTTTAGAGAATGCGTTTTATAGTTCCCTTGATAAGTGACTTTCTAGGATCAATTATAGGAACTTGCGAAAAGTTCTTGTTCTTAACCCGAATGAGCTAAGACTTTCGCGTTTTAAAGTTCCCTATATAAAAGTCTAGCAATACTTGATTCGAGTGGGTTAAGGAATGTAAAGGGCTCCAAATGCCCATAAAGTCAAAAATTAGCCCTTATTCTACCCATCGGAAAATATACATTCGTGTCTTAAAAACACTTATGAAAACTAAGAAAATTTTTAAAATTTGGCCATTTTTTGCCTTATTAGCAACAAAACAATACGTTCAACGTTGGAAAATGTGAGGCCTTAGCAAAGCAAGTATCTATTCACCCCCCATACTAAAATTAAACATTGTCCTCAATGTTTCGAGTCTAAAGGTGGAGCACCCCCATACTAGAGACGAAGAGTCGAATGCTTAGGATCTAGCATGGAAAGGGTGATCAACAATATATCTAAAGCCGTTTATTAATTATGCTAAAAGATAATTGTTAGAACAATAAAGGATATGGTCATGGATTCGTGAAAAACTCTTCAAGCAAACGATCGATGCTCACGTAAACGAACACGAGAGTCTTCAATCGTAGTGATGATGATGATCTAGATAACACATTCACAAACAACCACGAGACAACGAGTTGGAAGGGCACAAATCCCCTCTCATTATTTTATTAGAAATCATTAAAAAGGATAAGCATGGGATCTCCCCCACGAGGCACCTCGTTTTTGATTACCGAGTCATGAGCTCGACTCGATCCCCTCAATGCTAATTATCATTGGGGAAGGTGACTTGGTCGAGGTCGTCCAACGAAGGAACTTCCCCACCAAAGCAGTGCTTAAGCCTATGTCCATTCACCTTAAAGTTAGGACCATCATTTTGAGCTAGCTCGATGATCCCATAAGGAAACACTTGTATTATGGTGAAAGGACCCGACCAACGAGATTTCAATTTCCCGGAAAATATCTTTAATCGAGAGTTAAAAAGTAACACTTGATCACCAACGTTAAAAACCCAATTTTTAATCTTTGCGTCATGAAACTTTTTAGTCTTTTCTGTGAAAATCAATGAATTTTCATAAGCATTATCTCTTAATTCATCCAATTCATTAAATTGTATTTTTCGGTGATCACCCGCGGTCTTTAAATCAAAATTTGCGTGCTTAAGGGCCCAATATGCCTTATGCTCCAATACAATGGGAAATGACAATTCTTTCCATAAACCAACTTATATGGAGTACAACCGATAGGTGTCTTATAAGCGGTCCTAAAGGCCCATAAAGCGTCATCGAGTTTGTCAGACCATGAAGCACAGTTTTCTCCAATCGATCTCTCTAAAATCCTCTTCAAAGATCGGTTTGAAACCTCGACTTGCCCACTCGTTTGCGGGTGATAAGCCGTAGAAAGACGATGAGTAACTCCATATTTCTTTAAGACCTTCTCGAATTGGTCATTACAAAAATGGGTTCCACGATCGCTTATAATAGCACGAGGGGTTCCAAACCGAGAGAATAGTTGTTTCAAAAACTTCACTACCACACGAGCATCATTAGTAGGTAAAGCCTTAGCTTCCACCCACTTAGAAAGGTAGTCGACGGCGACGAGGATATACTTGTTACCATGGGACGATGGAAACGGCCCCATAAAGTCTATGCCCCAAATTTCGAAAATCTCACACACTTGAATTATATTTTGCGGCATTTCATCACGTTGAGACGATTTTCCTTGACGTTGGCACGAATCACACGACTTCACAAGTGCGTGTGCATCATGATAGATCGTAGGCCAAAATAAACCGGCATCGAACACTTTCTTAGCCGTGAGATTAGCACCGTGGTGACCACCCTTGGGTCCCTCGTGACAAGCTCTAAGGATGTTAGAAGCTTCGGCACCAAAAACACAACGTCGAACGAGTTGATCCACACAAACCCGAAAGAGATAAGGGTCGTCCCAAAAATAGAACTTGACGTCACGAAAGAATTTTCTCTTTTGTTGTGTCGTCATACCCTTGATTATGAAATTCCCCGCATGGTAATTTGCAATGTCGGCAAACTATGGGGTGGTGTCTTTAGAATTCACTACACCGAGAGTCTCAAGAGGAAATGTTTCGGTGATTTCCTTGTTCTCGAAGACATCTTTGTGAGGATCTTCTAGACGAGAGAGATGATCGGCTGCTAGATTCTCGGCTCCTTTTTTGTCAAGCACGATGACATCAAATTCTTGGAGGAGGAGCATCCAACGAAGCAATATCGGCTTAGAATCTTGCTTAGCTAAGAGATACTTGATAGCCGAATGGTCGGTATAAACGATGCTTTTAGTCAAGACGAGATAAGGTCGGAATTTCTCAAAAGCATAGACCACGGCAAGGAATTCCTTTTCCGTTGTGGTGTACTTTAATTGAGCCTCGATCCTCGTCTTACTAGCATAATGGATAGGACAGAAACGCTTTTCATAACGTTGCCCTAAAACGGCCCATATAGCATAATCACTTGCATTGCACAAGATTCAAAGGGTAATTGCTAATTAGGAGCAACAAGAATGGGAGCTTCGGTAAGTTTCCTTTTAAGAGTTTCGAAAGCTCTAACACAATCCTCATTGAAATTAAAAGGAGCATCCTTCTCGAGAAGGTGTGTCATAGGTCGAGAGATTTTCGAAAAGTCTTTGATGAAACGACGATAAAAGCCCGAGTGGCCTAGGAAACTCCTAACTCCCTTAACGGTTTTGGGATGAGGTAACTTGGCGATGACGTCTACCTTAGCTTTATCGACCTCAATCCCCACTTTCGAGACCTTGTGCCCTAAGACGATTCCTTGTTTACACATAAAATGACATTTTTCCCAATTAAGCACAAGGTTGGTTTCTTCACAACGTTTTAACATTTGCTCGAGATTAGATAAACACGACGTGAACGAATTGCCAAACACTGAAAAGTCATCCATAAACACTTCCATCGACTTCTCGATTATATCATGAAAAATAGCCATCATACACCGTTGAAACGTACCCGGTGCATTACAAAGTCCGAAAGGCATCCTACGATAAGCAAACGTTCCATAAGGACACGTAAACGTAGTTTTCTCTTGATCACGAGGGTCGATAGAGATTTGAAAGTAACCGGAAAAACCATCTAAAAAGAAATAGAATTCATTTCCCGCAAGTCGCTCCAACATTTGATCCATGAAGGGAAAAGGAAAGTGGTCTTTACGAGTGGCGTCATTTAACTTTCGGTAGTCAATACACACCCTCCAACCGGTCATAACACGAGTGGGAATTAACTCGTTGTTTTCATTGGGCACAACGATCATTCCTCCCTTTTTAGGGACACAATGGATTGGGCTCACCCATGGGCTATCGGAGATAGGATAAATCATTCCCGCGTCAAGGAGTTTTAAGACTTCCTTTTTGATGACATCGTGAATTTTGGGGTTTACCCTTCTTTGACTTTGAATTGCGGGTTTGCAGTCCTCCTCCATTAAAATCTTGCGAGTACATAATTTTGGGTCAATACCCTTAATGTCGGAAAATTTCCACACAATTGCCCCTTTATGAGCTTTAAGAACTTTCAAGAGCGCGGTTTTTTCATCATTAGCAAGACCTTTTGCAATAATAACCGGCAACTTGTCATCACCTTCCAAGAATGCGTATTCAAGGTGAGATGGAAGATCTTTCAATTCAAGGATAGGCGGTTCCTCGATTGAAGATTTTTGCTCAACACTCATAACTTCCATCGGCGGAAGAAATGATGGAATAGAAGTATCATTACCAATAATCACCTCATCTTCATTGTCGATTTCATTTAAAGTAAAATCGCCTCCTTGGAATGGAGTGAGATTTGGTCTAGAATTAGCAAGAATCGGATCCAAAATAGTGGGATTGCCACTTGACGAGCTATCAGAAAAACCTAACACTTCTTGTGAAAACTCATCGCAAACCACATCAACTAAGTCGATGTGATTGATGGTAGCGATTGCATAAACATGAGAAGGTGGCGAGTTTTGAGTAACGTTTATAACAAGTTCCTCTTCGTTGAATCTCAAAGTAATAGTTCTTGCATGAACATCGATAAGCAATCTCGAGGTGTCTAAAAATGAACGACCTAAAATTAGCGGAACTTGAGGATCCGCGGAGATGTCAACTACTATAAAATCAACGGGATAGTAGAACTTCCCCACTTTCACGAAAACATCCTCGGCTACTCCACATCCTAAAATCGTAGAATGATCGACCATCTCGATAGACATGTTCGAAGGAGTAAGAGCCGGAAGCGAAAGCGATTTCCAAATGGAAAATGGAATCAAATTAATGCTCGCCCCAAGATCGGCCAAGGCGATGCATTCTTTCATATCTTGTATATCACAAGGAATGAGAAACTTCCCGGGGTCACCAACTTTTTCCGGTATGCGGTTAAGATAAATCGAAGAACAATTAGCAAGCTTTGAAAGCTTCTCCTTATCGTTCATCATACTTTTAAAAGTGGAAGAGAAACGAGGAATGTATAACAACGTGTCGACTAAACTTACATCAAAATGAACTTGTTGAAACATTTTTATAAAAAGCTCGATTTGTTGTTTGTTACGTTCTTGCAATTTCTCTTTGTTTCGTCTCGAAGGGTAAGGTAAGGGTGGTGTGGGTTGGAAATTACGCAACAGCCTTGGAATCTCGGGTTCCATGATTGGTATTGGTTCAACCGTAGGTGTGGTATGAGCGGTACTTCGTGGGCTTGTGATATGCTCCTTTTCGACCATCACCTCGGGCTCTTTCTCGATTTCCTTCTCCGTAGAAGTACTTGGACGAGAGACTGGTTCCTTGAAAGTTTTACCACTACGAGTAGTAATAAACTTCATTTCTCCCTTCGGGTTTGCAATGGTATCACTAGGAAGATCACCCGAGGAAGAGGGTTTACACATGATTGCTTCAAACATTTTTGCCATTCGGTCTTCAAATTTCGATTGCCTAGCATCTGCTTTTAACAATTCTTGCTTAATCTCATGTTGTCCTTGTTCCATCTTTTGTTGATTTTGTTGAAGACGTTGAACGTTTCCTTCCATTTTATTAGCATGGGTCTTAAGTTCATTAGCAAGTTCGTTTTTAAGCTCGTTTTTCAACTTGGATCTTAAGCTAATCATCTCATGTTGCATGTTATCAAACTTAGCATCATTTGCCTTAGCATAATTCAAAAATTCTCCTTGAAGATTTTTGGTGTGATCATTTTGAAAACCTTGTGTAGTAGTTTGAAAATCACGGTTTTGGTTTTGATTCGAAACTTGTCCATTCCCACTTTGATAATTCCCTTTGTTATAATTACGTGAATTGCCTTGATAAACACCATTTTGATTGTTGTTTCGATAGTTGTTAGCATTTTGATTTGATGGATCTTGATTTGGGCGAGAACCTTGGCCGTTTTGGTTGTATGTTCCCGTTGCTACGTAAGCACTCGAAGTGTTACCACCGGCGGTAATGCACTCGGAAAGATCATGAGCTCCACCACAAGATAAACAACTATTTTCAACCGCTTTAACCGATGCGGAATTCAAAGCATCTTGTGCTTTCCAATGTGTCATAAGCGTCGAAAACCTATCGAAAAACCAATTTTCCTCATTTGCTTCATCATGTAAAGCATTCATGTTACGAGACGATGACTGATAGGTGTGAAAACACCCATCTTTTCTACCACTTAATTACAATAATAACCGAGCCAAAACGTGTATTTTATGTCTTTTATGTCGGAATTATGCGTGGTTTGTGTTTTTGTTGTGATTTAGGACGAAAAGGTGAAAAATGGAGAAAACACGGAAATTCACGGGCATTTACGGACTTTTATTGAAGAAAAAGATGAAAGACGAAGTCAAGAAGTCAAGAGTGCAAAAAGAACGGAAGTCCAAGACAAATTCTGAAGATTTATCGAAGAAAAAGTCAAAAGACGGAAGTTTACTTAAAGCCGAGGAACTCAAGTCTTATTTATCGAAGAATTAAAAGACGAGTCCAAAGAAATCCCGGGCCAAAAGTCATTCAAAGTCCAAGATTAACAAAAAGATTAAGAAGGAAGGAAGGAGAGGAGGAAGCTTCCTCTAACCACTCCCTAATCACCTATATATACCCCTCATTTTCATTCATTAAGTTTTGTTGGATAGCTTGACAAACTATCTCTTCCACTTTTATTTAATTGCACCTTTATTTACTTGCACATTTAAATACATGTTTTGCACCTTAATTACCTTTTAATTTCAAGTAAGTGTTTCTTTAATTACTCGCACCTTTACTTTATCTTGTTGATCTCATTCTTCCTTTCTTTAATCTTTGATTTTTTATGCTTTTCATCTTGTTGATTTGTTTAAAGATTACATTTTTATGTTTTTGATTGTTTCAATCCATTTATTTTCATAGCTTATTTTGTTTATTTTCAAGTTTATATAGTTTTTACAAAAGTTATTTTTATATAAAAAAGTTGTTTTTCATAAAGCTTATTCATTTCGTGTCTTAAAAGTCTTTAAATTTCTGTTTAGTAGCTTATTTTCACATGTTTTACCTTAGTTATTTCGTCTTGTGCTTATTAGAATCATAGCTTATTAGATTAGCTCAATTTGTGCTTTTTCCACCTTATTCCGATCTGACCAATAGGAAAAGGGTTTTACATTCCGACCATAGCTACTGTGCTTGGTCGGAAAAGGGTTTCAATATTCCGATCTGGGAGGATCTTGGTATTCCGATCAGAAAGGTTTTGGGCATTCCGATTGTGTGTAAGTGACAGATATTCCGATTGGTGCTCTATTCTTCATTCCGATTGAGGTGTTCATTGGATCATTCCGATCAATAGGTGATAGCTATTCCGATTTGGTGTTCCGATTAACATTCCGACCACAGGTCCCTTCCAGATTCCGATCAGGTAGGTATCATCATTCCGATCAGAGGGTCGTGGGTTATTCTGATTGGGTAAGTGACATATTCCGATTGGTCTACCCCGACATTCCGACAGGTTTGGTTTGATATTCCGATCGAGGTAAGATCGGAATATATTCCGATCTAGGTTGTTTTTCTTGTTTTTGTCTTGCTTAATTTTTAGTTTATGTTTTTAATACTTGTCTAACTTTAATTTTCGTCACGCTTTAATTTTTAGTCATTTAATTATTTTAATTTTCGTCAAAGTTTTAAATATCGCACCTTTCTTTTAATTAGATTTAGATTTAATTTCACGTCACTTTACTTTCAACGACATTTACTTTTAAGTCTTTGCACCATTTAAATTTAAAATCAACCAAAAATATTTGATTCCACCAAAGAACAACCGAGTCACACATTAAACACGAGTTTTTCAATTCGAAGAGATTGGTACAACGAATCTTTTTAATCTGAGTAAAATCGAAATATCAAATGGCGCCGCTGCCGGCTCTTTTCGTAAAGATTAACGGTTTTCTGTGAGAGACGCGTTGCTTTTTGGGATCCGTTCACTTGTGAGCGTTATTTTCTTGCACAAAAATTCAAAAAACCATAAAAATTAAAAATTGATAAAAATCCATAAAAATTAAAAATTTCAACAATCCAAAAAGATTTTATCTTTATTTGTGTATATATATTGTCTTTGTGTTTGGTTTCTTTTTTTTTTTGCATTTTCAGGTGTATGCGTACTAGATCTTCTAATTATCAAGAGCCCGAGCCTCAAGAAGATTTAGCTATGTCAGGTGTGTAAACAACAATAATCCACCGCACCCTAATAATAACAACAATGTTCTTCCACAGCCCGATCTTCGGACCATGGAGGAACTTTGTCAACCTACCATGTTTGGACGAGGAGGACCGATTGCGCCGATGCAAATCAACGCTCCTGAGTTTTCGTTGAAGCACCACATGATTCAGCAAGTGCAAACAAACCCATTCCGTGGATTGCCTGATGATGATGCCAACAAACACCTCGACAAGTTCATTACAATCACCCAAAGCATGAAGTTGGCCGGTGCCACAATGGATGAACTTCGCCTACAACTCTTTCCACATACCTTATTACATCATGCCGAGAAATGGTTTGATCGTCTCCCGAAGAATTCAATTCACACTTGGGATGACATGACTCAACGCGTTTTGTCGCGCTACTTTCCACCATCCATGGTCATAAGCCTTCGCAATCAAATCAGCGGTTTCATGCAAGACCCTGATGAATCTCTTTTTGATGCTTGGGAGAGATATAATGTCTTGATCGATAGATGTCCAAACCACAACATGCTCCCTGTGACCTTAATTGATACTTTCTACAACGGTTTGACTTTTTGAGATCGTGATACGATTAATGCAGCCGCCGGTGGCACATTCATGAAAAGGAGACCCGAGGAGTGTAGAGAGCTTATTGAGAACATGACTACTCACCACAAAAATTGGGATTCCTCTGCTTCTTCAAGGAACAACCCGAGAGTCAATGTTTCCTCTACCTCCGCAAACCCTGATATGACCGAACTCACCCGCATGATGACTGAAATGAGCAAAAGTATTACGCTTCTCGCTTCAAACCAACAACAACAACAAGTTAAAGCGGTTGCTAATCCTTGTGAAACATGCGGCGGTCCTCACTCATACACCGATTGTCCTTCTACACAAGGAAATCCGGAAAATGTGTATGCAGCTTATGGTAATTATTCACCGGAAAATTACCAAGCTAGACAACAAGGGGATAGAAAT
Source organism: Glebionis coronaria (assembly GCA_025667525.1). Taxonomy (NCBI): domain Eukaryota; kingdom Viridiplantae; phylum Streptophyta; class Magnoliopsida; order Asterales; family Asteraceae; genus Glebionis; species Glebionis coronaria. The sequence goes on along the minus strand of CM046875.1, from coordinate 462,520,796 downwards.
CTGCTGAGCTACCGTTCCAACAATTACCTTTCACCCGGTTTTTCTCCTCAAAACCAAAATCCCGCCAACAACTACAATAGAAGCAATCAAATCCCACCAAGAGCTTCTAATCCTTATCACCCACCCGCTCAACAAACCCCACCCATTAATCCCGATGTTGAAGCCACAATGAGAACCCAAGGTGAGCAAATCAAGAATCTACAAAGCCAAATTATCAATCTTCGAGGAGATATCACGAAGCAAGGAAATGAGATCAGAACCGAGGTTCGTGATAATATTCAATCCTCCTTCAGCACTCAAACGACTGAATTAAAGAATCTATTGGCTAGTTTCTTGCCCGCAGCTCAACCTTCTTCTTCAAGTTCTCTACCTTCAAACACCGTCACCAATCCGCGAGCTAATGTGAGTGCTATTACTACTCGTAGTGGAGTCACCATCGTAGGACCACCAATCCCACCACCATCATCTACACCTCCTCCACCACCATGTATCCCTACTCCTCCTACACCTAGTATTAGTGTACCATTACCGTCTCCGCCTCGTCATGACGATGTCTCTCGGAAGGATCCTTCAACATCTCAACCTTTACCAACTACACCTTCACGTTCCACCTATAAACCCAACATCCCATACCCTTCTCGCTTAGGCAAGACCAACGAGCTAACCAAGAATGACTGTCAAGTATCCAAATATGTGAATATGCTATCTCAAATGACCATCAACATTAGCCTTGTTGAAGCACTTGTCCACATGCCGAAATTTGTCAAAGCATTCAAGGAATTGCTTAGCAAGAAGGAGAAGCTGATTGAACTCGCCAACACACGCTTAAATGAAAACTGCTCTGTAGTCCTTCTTAGAGAACTTCCGGAAAAGCTAGGAGATCCCGGTCGTTTTGTGTTGCCTTGCGTGTTCAACAAAACTGAAGAATTCACTGCCCTTGCTGATCTCGGGGCTAGTATTAATCTTATGCCTTTGAGTGTTTGGAAAACACTATCATTACCCGACCTCATTCCAACAAAGATGACTCTCGAACTTGCAAATCGCACTCTCGCTTACCCCGTTGGTATAGCCGAAGACGTGTTTATCAAAGTTGGCACATTTACTTTCCCGGTCGATTTTGTCGTAGTTGATTATGAAATGGACCCTCGTATTCCTTTAATACTTGGTCGACCATTCTTGAGAACCGGACGAGCTTTAGTAGATGTGGCCGAAGGTGAGTTAATCTTACGAGTCGGGGATGATTCAAAAGTTTTTAAAATGGGGAAACTTACAGGCAAATCCTTTGGAGGCCAAGAATCAGTGAATATGATTAATGTGCTCGATGACTTTACCGTCTATGACAATCCTCTATTCGAGTCTTCCACTGATAATCCACTCTTTGAAGATAATGTGGATGATTCTCGCTCCACTTTGGACGCTTCTCCCATTTATGATTCTCCACCGGTCTTTGATGCTTATGATGATGATTCTAGCTCAGATTCGGATGATTTTGATGATTGTACTTCTGAGTATCCCGAGCTGCCCACTTTCGATGATTTTGATGAGGCTGATACTCTTTCGAGCGATTCTTCACATGATGAAGATCCTCCGCCATCACTCGATCCTACTTTGGACGATTACTCATTTGAGGAAGACTTCTCTGAATTTCTCAACACCTACTTCCCTCATGAGAGTGATGCTCCTCCTTATGACTTTGAAGATTATCGTCTTGATCCTACTTTGGATTTGAAGAACATTCTATCAAAGGAGAAGAAACCGGTTGACACCAATATCCGTTGCACATATGATTTGACACCTCTTTGTCCCCCTTCTGAGGACGAGGTTGTGCTTCTTTGCGGATCTTCTTCACACTCGGCTGAGCCTGAGTGCTATTTTCCCTTAAAGGAAAAGGTGTTCGACCCCGGTATTGACATTTTACAGCCATCTCAGTATCCACCTGATGAAATAAAAGGAAAAATCTTTGGAAATTTTGAAGACATGCTTGCACCACTTCACCCTTGCTTCCACCGTGCTCCATCGTTGCTTAAGGGAACCTTGCCTACTCTTCTTATTTGGCTTGCCTTGTTCACCTTAAGCTTCTGCTTATTGATGGACGAAAACGATGTCTTCGATCCTGGTGGATATGTTTCATGTTTCTTCCATTGATGATCAAGGTCGAGTCAGGCTAACGACTCGGTTAACAAAAATCAAGCGCTTCTTGGGAGGCAACCCATGCATCTATCTTTTCGCTTTCTTTATCATAAGTGTAGGGGAGACCCTTGGGTTTGCTATTTCCTCTCCTTAATTCTTAATCAGGGATTCGAGCTTCAATGATCCACTCTTGATGATTCTTGACGACCCGTGATTCCGTGTTCCATTTTCTCGGTTCTATCCTAAACTCTTTTTGATTCACTATTTTATATTTTCTCAATATTAAAATAGGAATCTCTTTAGTTGTCCTTTCCCTTAGCAAGATTTAAACAACGTGCACAATGTCCTAAGTGTAGGGGAGTTTACTCCCACATGCTTAAACATTGAGGACAATGTTTATCTTAAGTGTAGGGGGGACTTCTATCGAAGTTAAGTGGTCTTTTCCTTGTATTTGTCCTCATTTTAACCGGAAAATCAATTTTTCGACTTTTTTCAAATTTTTTGATCTATTTTGGCCTATTAGTTTTTCCCTTTTTTATAGCTATGTTCTTTCCTTATTAGAATAAATCTTTGAATAAGTGGTTTTTATTTTCAAACGTTGTGAATCTTTTGACTCAACCCGAGTTTACTTATCTAAGTTACTCTAGCTAGTATCCTTAACGTGTTTAAGTCAAGTTTTGCTAGGCTTTTATATAGGGAGCTATAAAACGCGAAAGTCTTAACTCTCACGGGTTAAGAACAAGAACTTTTCGCAAGTTCCTATAATTGATCCTAGAGAGTCGTTTATCAAGGGAACTTTAAAACGCGATTTCTAAACTTGAAAAAGTCTAAGAATTTGCAAGATCCTATAGGCAACTCGAAAACCCAAAACTTAGATTTAATAGGCTAAGCATCCACGAGTCTCATTACTTGAGATTTTAAACTGTGGAGAACGAGAGATGATAGAGCCAATTATAAGTCCGGTATTCTTTCGTGAATTTATGTGAGTTAATTATAAGCCTATTCTCCCATCGCTTGCTAATAATTTATCTGCTAATAAATAAGGTTGTACGATTTGAAAAGTTACTTAGCTTCTAGCCCAAGATCGTTTAAAAGATGCTCGGTATGGATTAGAGTTCATAGCCAAGGCATAACTTATTGAAGCGGGATGCGAAGATTGGCGAGTCCGAAAAGGCCCTAACAAGGCATGAGGGCTATATTTTGTTGCTAAAGATCCAAAGTGATGTGAAGAATCATTTATCAAAAATCAATATGAAGGATCGAGACACACGACGAAAAGCAAATACTCCCCAAAAGTCATGGAGAAGTGTATCCGAAAAGACCCTAACAAGGTATGAGGATAAAATGATCCAAGTCATAAAAGGAGGCGGATCGTTGTATATCAAAGTCCAAAATAAAGATTGGAGAAAAATGAAGAAGTCGTGGTCCAAGTATGAATCTCTCAAAACTTCAAGTGAAGAAATTCCTATTATGAAGAGAAGGCCATTATTTCATGAACGTCTCTCAAGGTTCGAAGTATGAAGTCGCTGCCAAATATCGGTCCGAGAAAGGTCTCAAATCGCGAAGCGAGTTATGCCAAGATATGAACTTTATGAGGTCCCGAGAAGCAGTTTTAAAAGATTTGTCCTTTAGCTAACTATTGATTAAATCGTTCACTTTATTTTCGGACTAAATAACTATCAAAATAAGTCAGACAATGCATCCTCGTGATCATTCAAGACAACAATAAAACATAAGAGATACCCCTAGGAATAAGGGAGTCTAAGTGAATAATTGGCCCATATGAGTTCGTGTTAGTCTGCTAACTTATAATAACAATGATCTCGTTTTTAAGCTTGGTTTGGAGAAAGTGAAAACTTGAGGATGATGATTATTCATGACATTTCCAAAACCCAAGGTATGCCTTTTGATTCCTTTACTTTTAATGCTCATAATTTTCTATCTCTTTAATAAAGGCCAACGTGGGTTGATTATGATGAAAAATGTAAACTTGCTTTGTAACTAATGCATTGCATGAGGACATTGCAATGGTCAAGTGTAGGGGATTTGATAGGTGTGAAAACACCCATCTTTTCTACCACTTAATTACAATAATAACCGAGCCAAAACGTATATTTTATGTCTTTTATGTCAGAATTATGCGTGGTTTGTGTTTTTGTTGTGATTTAGGACGAAAAGGTGAAAAATGGAGAAAACACGGAAATTCACAGAAATTTACGGACTTTTATTGAAGAAAAAGATGAAAGACGAAGTCAAGAAGTCAAGAGTGCAAAAAGAACGGAAGTCCAAGACCAATTCTGAAGATTTATCGAAGAAAAAGTCAAAAGACGGAAGTTTACTTAAAGCCGAGGAACTCAAGTCTTATTTATCGAAGAATTAAAAGACGAGTCCAAAGAAATCCCGTGCCAAAAGTCATTCAAAGTCCAAGATTAACAAAAAGATTAAGAAGGAAGGACTTGATGGTGCAATTAACAAGAAAGGAAGGAGAGGAGGAAGCTTCCTCTAACCACTCCCTAATCACCTATATATACCCCTCATTTTCATTCATTAAGTTTTGTTGGATAGCTTGACAAACTATCTCTTCCACTTTTATTTAATTGCACCTTTATTTACTTGCACATTTAAATACATGTTTTGCACCTTAATTACCTTTTAATTTCAAGTAAGTGTTTCTTTAATTACTCGCACCTTTACTTTATCTTGTTGATCTCATTCTTCCTTTCTTTAATCTTTGATTTTTTATGCTTTTCATCTTGCTGATTTGTTTAAAGATTACATTTTTATGTTTTTTATTGTTTCAATCCATTTATTTTCATAGCTTATTTTGTTTATTTTCAAGTTTATATAGTTTTTACAAAAGTTATTTTTATATAAAAAAGTTGTTTTTCTTAAAGCTTATTCATTTCGTGTCTTAAAAGTCTTTAAATTTCTGATTAGTAGCTTATTTTCACACGTTTTACCTTAGTTATTTCGTCTTGTGCTTATTAGAATCATAGCTTATTAGATTAGCTTAATTTGTGCTTTTTCCACCTTATTCCGATCTGACCAATCGGAAAAGGGTTTTACATTCCGACCATAGCTACTGTGCTTGGTCGGAAAAGGGTTTCAATATTCCGATCTGGGAGGATCTTGGTATTCCGATCAGAAAGGTTTTGGGCATTCCGATTATGTGTAAGTGACAGATATTCAGATTGGTGCTCTATTCTTCATTCCGATTGAGGTGTTCATTGGATCATTCCGATCAATAGGTGATAGCTATTCCGATTTGGTGTTCCGATTAACATTCCGACCACAGGTCCCTTCCAGATTCCGATCAGGTAGGTATCATCATTCCGATCAGAGGGTCGTGGGTTATTCCGATTGGGTAAGTGACATATTCCGATTGGTCTACCCCGACATTCCGACAGGTTTGGTTTGATATTCCGATCGAAGTAAGATCGGAATATATTCCGATCTAGGTTGTTTTTCTTGTTTTTGTCTTGCTTAATTTTTAGTTTATGTTTTTAATACTTGTCTAACTTTAATTTCCGTCACGCTTTAATTTTTAGTCATTTAATTATTTTAATTTTCGTCAAAGTTTTAAATATCGCACCTTTCTTTTAATTAGATTTAGATTTAATTTCACGCCACTTTACTTTCAACGACATTTACTTTTAAATCTTTGCACCATTTAAATTTAAAATCAACCAAAAATATTTGATTCCACCAAAGAACAACCGAGTCACACATTAAACACGAGTTTTTCAATTCGAAGAGATTGGTACAACGAATCTTTTTAACCTGAGTAAAATCGAAATATCAATGACGACGATGACGAATCCATATTGGCAACACTCGGTATGTTACGAGGGTTATAAACCTTAGATCTATTCTCGATAATCTTTAAAGCTTCATCGATCGTTTTGCACAAAAAATTACCACCCGCGACGGCATTCAAATAATCTCGTTCATGATCATTAAACCCATTATAAAAAGTATCAATTTGATGCAATTCCAAAAAAATCATGGTGTGGACATTCATGTAACATTTCCTTAAATCGTTCCCATGCCATTGAAAAACTTTAATAATTACGTTGTGTAAACCTTGAAATCTCATTTTTCAAATGTGTTGTTTTAGATGGTGGAAAAAATTGGTCACAAACTTAGAAACGAGATCACCCCATGTCAAATTCGATTTTGGCGGATCTTTCTCGAGCCAAATTTTAGCGGGTCCATCTAACGATTATGGAAACAACATCATCTTAATGGCGTCATGTGGAACATCCTTAAACTTGCTTGTTGCGGTGAGACGATTAAAATTCCTTATGTGGTAATGCAGGTTGTCTTTTTCATGACCTCTAAACTTATTTGCTTGCAACATCGACATTAAACCCGTCTTAATCTCGAAATTCTCCGCAAGGATGGCGGGAATCACAATAGCTTCTCCAAAACCCTCGGTGGGTGCTTGAAGAAACTCCATCATAGTACGATTAGCCATGACGACTATTGGTTCTACAACGGGTTCGACAATTGGAGTTTGTTCTTCAATCAAAGGCTCTTGATTTCCTTGACTTTGACGACGTTTACGAGCTCGTTTTGCTTGATTACGAGTTAGCATAAACTTGACGTAGAATGGGAGGTGAGCAAAGAAGATTCTTTTTGGGTGTTTTGTGGATTTTCAATTTTTTTGTGTTTTTGATTGTTTTTAATTTTTTGGATTTTGTGTATCTTCGTAGACAACAATCTACCAAATCTCTCCTCGAATCAAACTCTTGATTAAAGAAGCCTCAAAAGAATGAAAACGATCACGTGGAGTGAACGCCTTCGAATGACTTTAGAACTTTGGTGAAAACCAAATTGTTCAAGAGGGTTTAATCACAAAGAAACCAAGCAAATATATATGATACGTAATAATACTTTGGGCGGCAAAACCCTCGATTAGCTTTCAATCTCAAAATACTCGCAAGCAAGCGGGAAAAGGAGGCGGCACGAAGAACTTAAAAGCCTTTTTCCTTAGGGTATATTTTATAATACCCGCCTTATACCCACCTTATAGTTTGTATTTTTCAAAATCGAGCTTCACGAAAGTATTTATCTATTTTTGCCTTTTTCTTTTTGTTTGAGATTCGAATACAATAATTAGGAGATCAAATCCTAATTAAGGTTGTGTTTTCACACTTTTAGATATATTTTGTATTTGTTGTGATACTTAATACAATATAGTAATAATAATTTTACAAGAAAAACGAAAAAACCGATAATACGTATTAGTAGAGTTCTACTAATACAAATACTAATTATAGTTAGTATTAAAAACAAAATGACAAATTAATCACGACACACCTCCCCGGCTGCGGCGCCAAAATGATTGCGGTAAAAATACACCTCTTGTTTAGGAAAACAAAAGAGCGTAAATGAGCGGAAATTATTAAGTGATGATTTAGGAAAATCAAGCACTAATGACCAAAATAATTTCGTTTCCCAAGGAGGTATATGTGTGTGATTAAGATGTAAATATTTTGGATTAATATTTGAGAAAGAAGGGGATGAGAAAATAGAATGACGGATACGTGAAAATTATTACTACGATGACTAAATTAAAAACCGTAAAAAAATGCCAAAATAAAAATTAATTCTAAAAATTTCCAAAAAAATTACCAAAAATAAAATTAAATAAACTAGGAGTTTACTAATGATCAAAACTTTTTCAAACCTTTTAATTAATTAATTAATAATTTTTAAATGCTAATTAAAGCCCTAATCATCCAATTAATTATCAACAAGCCCAAATAAAGATTTTTCACTTTGTAAACCTCTTAAATGACTAAATAAGAATAAAAACTATTTTTATGAATTTTAAAACTAATTAAAACTATTTAAAATGATTAAAAACTATTAAAACCTTAAAATAATTCTAAAAATTAAGAAAATGATGCTAAAATTAATCTAAGAGTTTTAAAAATCCTATTTTGATGTATTTGACCTAAGAAAAATATAAAAAGTGCTCAAATGTGAAAATTGAAATTTAATAATAAAATAATATTAAAAATCCAAAAATTAAAAAAAATTTCTAAAAACTTGCAAACTAGTTTATTTTAACCTAAATAAACAGAAAATGAAAGTGAAATTACCAAAATACCCCAAATGGGCTAAAAACTAAAACAGTCCACTTAAATGGGCTTTTTGGCCCAAAAATTTCAAACTTGTCCAAATAAGCTGAAAAAGCCCTATCTGACTCAAAATTTGATTCTGAACACAAAAGTTTGAAGGCCCAAAAGCTGGTTTTGAGCTTATCACAGCTTAATGGTATAACAGCTTATTCTTATTGGCCAATAAGCCCATTAAGCAATAAGCCAATGCCATACGCTCAGATTTGACACACAACCTTCTTTTGAGATGCCTAAGAGATCTGTGAAAAGAAATTTTGAAAAAGCAAACTCAATAAGCCAGAAATAAGCAAAGTAGAATTTCACTAAAAGACAAAATAGTCGACTTAGAGTTCTAGACCACCTCAGACCTTCAAATAAGTTGCAAAAGACTCTAAATGACTTAATTAAGACAAATCAACAAAGAAAAGTTCAATAAGCCAAGCCAAATAAGCAGAATAAGCTGATAAGCACTTATGTAAAAGTCAAAGTTGTTGGTTTTCTAGTCAAAGCTCAAAGTCAACCCCTCAAATGCTCCAGTATGAACAAATGGGTCAAATAAGTGACACCTATTACAAATCCAAAGTTGTTGCAGGTTTAAATAATCTAGAACAACTTATTGATAAGAACCAGTTGAAATAACACTAGCAGTGGCTAGCAGCAGGGGAAATGAGTTCCCACTGCTTTGACTATTTGACTTGCTTTTTTAGAGAGATCCAGTTGGATTCAAATGAAAACAAAGGCACCCTTGTAATCACTGGATCACAAGGAGTCAATATCAATCAACAAATCACAATTTGGTTCACTCAATAAGCACAGAATAAGCAAACAGTCCACAGATATGATACAGACCTTGAAAATAAGCAGTTATGACAAAATAAGCATATTAAGCATGAATAAGCCAGCCAAATTGAACCATATGCATACACAAGCTTTAATAAAGTCCAATAAGCACAATCAAACTTGTTTCAAACACTGGATCAAAGTAAATCAGCAGATTCAAGCACAAAAAGTTACTGATGAGCAAAGGTGATTATCCAAAATCCTTTTGCTGATATATTTGACCACCAATACAATTTCAAGCCCTCAAATCCCTTTCCCTGGTTATGTTAACCAAAATTTAACACTTGTTAGCCCTATTCTACCCTTAGATCTAGGTGTCCCCAAAATTTTAGCCAAAATACCCAAGTAAAACAGATTTTATAGCCCTTTGATTGATTTAGGTGTTTAGACCCTCAAAACTTACAGATAAGTAACCCCTTACACCAGATAAACAAATACCAACACAAAGGAAAAACAAACAACCACGAAGGTTGCCTCGAATCTTGACAAATCAGTTAACCCAAACACCCCTTTGGAATCTGATTTCTCAATTTTCCAAAGGATTGTTGTGATTTAACCTTCAATCCAAGATCAAAACAACCCTAACAACAATAATCCACCCTCAGAAACACAAATCAACCATAAAACCAACAAACAATCATGCAAAATCACCAAAAATTAAGGCAAAAATTAGAAAAAGTAAAAGAGATAAGAGAATCAAACCTCCAAAATGTACATCCACACTTAGGAATGTTTGAGCTGAGGTGCTAGCAAGAGAAAACACCAGCTTCCACAAGCTTCTAAGATGAACAAACACAAAAGTAAGATCAAAACAAATTATCCTTTGATTTTTGAAAACAAGAGTTTTAAACCTTAAAACCTTTCCTCAAAATCAATCAAACATGTAATGGAACTCAGATCTTAGCTATTCAAACACCAAACTTTTATAAATCACAAAAGAGAATTCAATACTTTCAGAAATTCAAATTTTATTTCATAAAAAGGAATTACAAAGAAAATAGCTAAAATCTGGAACAAAGGCCTCACCACAGGTTGGGGGTCCTTTTATAGGCAACAATATACGATTCTAGATGCAAAGATACATGAGAAACCCTAGCTATGAGATCTCAAATATGCCCTTGAGTGCTTGATGACGTTTGATGTTTGTGAGCTATCCAAATGAATCAGAGACGTTCATTTTTACTTTGGGGCCAAGTAAGGAGTATTAGCTGTTGATTTGGCCACGTGGCTTTGCTTGGAGAGCAGGGTGTCACATGATTGGTGCAGGGCAGCCTTGGGTGGGGTCCTTGGGTGAGTGGGTGTGAAGTTTTAGGTGTGGGAATGGTTCGTGTGAGTTAATTGTGTTTTGGTTAAGTCAATTGAGATTAACCCTTTGACTGGTAAAAGTAAAATCTAGGGGTGAAAGGTGAACAGTGGTCCCATTTTGATCCGAAATTGGTGGATTGTTTAGTTGTTTGGCACAATTTTGATTTGAATGTTTCAGTTGCACACTTTTGGTCCTTGTGTTTTGGGAAAAGTGGTAAAACATGTTTTTCAGCCTTAAAAACGTATTCCCTTTGTTAATAAACTTCCAAACTTCACACTTTTGCCTCAAAACTTTGGTAAAAGGATTTCAAGGGTTATTTTTGCCATTTTTTGAATACTTTAAGGACTGATCTTGGACATTTCTCATCTTTGAAGGTCTTCATTGGATCTTTGACTTCATGAGGGACCATTGTTGACAATTTAGAATCATTGAGGGACTAATCTTGCCAAATCTTCAAAGTTGAAGGACCTTTTTGTAATTTTGACAAACTTAAGGGACCAAACTTGTAATTATGAATATACAAGGGTATTAAGTGTCATTTCTTCATAAATGAGAGATCAATCTTGTACATCTTCAAGTCTTCAAGGTATATTCTTTAAGAAATCCATAACTAGGGCCCGGTTCATTGTACGGCTTCATTTCTCGTGTTCGTTTTCCCTTGTTTCTTGATATCTTTTATCTTTTTCACGATATCCATACCTAAAGTACACAAGTAAACAAACATAAGCATATATATGGTATTTTTATGACATTTTATGCATTTAAAGCCCGAAACGAACGATGAGATCATGTATAAATGCCATCTCATCAAGAACCTTAAATTGTTTAATGTAATTTGGATTTAGAGAAAGCAAATAATTATATTTACTGATTAAAAAATAAGGAAATTAAACGTCAATACTTGTTACTGAGATCAGCGGACTCGTATTTATCTTTTTTAAGCCTAAAGAGTAATGGGTTAGTAAGTATGTAAGTGAGTAAGTTAGTAACTTGGTAATTTGGTAAACTCGTATCGATACGCGATCTTACGATCTTACGTGCGATCCTACACCGATCTTACACGATTCTATCAGGTGGGAACATAAGATCGTACAATCTTACGTGTAAACTCGCGATCTTGACAGCCTTGTGTGTGTGTTTGGCCGGCTAGGAAAACAAAATAAAGAAGAGGGCCTTTGGCCCGGCCCAATTAAAAATTTACATGTCAAGGGAAAATAACTTTCCATTTTATATTACCACTTTTTAGTAAAAATCACAAAACCCCTAACCATTGCTCCTTTGGCTGCTGGTTTTCACAAGCAAAAAGGGGGAGAAAAACTTGTTGATTTTGATTTGGTGTACGGGTTTGATTCGTGTTCATCAATCATTTAAGCATTACGCCTTCGGTATATTTCTTTTAAACCTTCAATCTTTTATTTCATTCTTTTTATTCACGAATTAATTAAATAAACATATGAACACATGAAATTAAAAGGATTAAATCATGGATTAAAAGGGTTTCGGGTTTGGTTTTATCACATAAACTGTTGGGAATCTAAGTATGTTATAATTCCCTTAGCCATAGATTTAAACGTAAATCAAGCTATAGGTTAGTAACTTGCATGTGCCAAGGTGACACGCAAGTACCACAAGACTCACAAAGAACCTAGTCTCTATGAGCAACCACAGGGGAATCCATGTCAAAGACATTGTCAAGGAATTCGAAGATTACTTGAAGACATACTCATTGGCTGTGATGGATAACAACCAAGATGTATCAGGGACTCTCTATGGTTGAGTGTTAACATGGGTTGAAATACCCTGTTAACACTCAGTACACTTTGGACATACCTAAGTGTTTAGGCGGGAAGATATAAAGCCTAAAGTATGAGGTTATGAAGAAAAGGGAAATTGTGTCAGCTCTGTTTCCCTAAAGCATTGTAGGAGACTACCAAGAGTAGAAAAGCATCTTGTGACAGATGTCTGACATTGTCTGTTTTGTGTAGTCGCTATCAACAGCTATCAAAGTCAACCTCGTACCACTATAAATAGGGAATGTAACATAGAGTTAATGTTGTTCACTTTGTTAGATTTCACACATTAACTCTCTTGAACTTGAAGAACAACCAGTTGTGTTTATGTTCTTAAGTTAGCTTGTAAACTTGTAACTTGTACAAGTTTACTTGTCCAAAGAGTATACAACACATTGTCATCAAACTGTGTGATCCATAACACTTGTAATACTTGATTATACAGTAATAAAGTCTTACGTTTGAAAAGTATTTACTTATGTTATTTATCTTAATTAGTCGTTTCAGTCAAGATTAGGGACTTTCAATTGGTATCAAAGCGGTGTTTGATAATAAAACCTTCATAAACATCGTTCTAAGTTTTATAATCAAGATCCACCATGCCTGAAACGAGCAACACAACACCACCACCACTGCCTACTGGGAAAAATCAAAACAATATACCACCACTTCCATCATCACCAAGAATAACCCCCACTCAAAAGGAAGATGATCTTCCTCAACTTCTCGACTCAAGAGGTGGATCCCATGTCATAAATGTGCCAGTATTTGATGAAGATGACTTTGCAAGTTGGAAAAGTCAATTTCTTGTCTATCTTGATGGACTTAACCATTTCTTCTAGAAATTCTAGAAAATGGACCATATGTTCCCATGACGCTTACATCTACTTATGAGAATCCTCTCCCAAAACCTCTCAAACAGTGGACACCAGCTGATAGTAAATCGGCAAACCAAGACAAACATCTCAAAAGCATCATACTATCCTGTCTCCCAAAACACATCATGAAATCTGTTACTCAATGTCCAACAACCAAACAAATGTAGACTGATTTGACCCTTGGTCACGAAGGACCATCTGAGACTAGAGAAACCAAGATTCAAGCACTTTGGCTTCAATTTAATGCTTTCAAAGAACTTGAAGGTGAAAAGGTTCAACAAACATACACAAGGCTGAAGATTCTTCTCAATGACCTTGCCATGAATGAGGTTACTATTTCACAAGCTGAAGTTAACGCCACTTTTGTTAACAACCTTCCCAGAAAATGGCTGAGCATGAATAAGACTCAGAGAGCTAACAACTCGATCAAAAATGATACGTTGGCTCAACTATATGGAAAGTACAATTATGAAGAAGGGTTGATTGATACCATATATAAATCTGAGTCTGAAAGATTTGTAGTTCAGGGAGGAACATCCAAAGCCTTGATATCAACTTCAAATCCTCATGATAGCGACACAGATGTTGAAGAAGACACTCGTAGCAGCCAAGAGTTCATGACAGACCTTAATGCTGAGTTTCATGAAAGAGCTTTACTAGCTAATCAAAGAAGGATACATCAAAAGATCAGGGAGAGTAGGATTAGCTAGTAAAGAAGCTGACAAGTCAAAAGAGACTTGCTTTGCCTGTGGAAAACTTGGACACTTTCAAAAGGACTGTCCAACCACAAAAACATCCTCACCATCTTAGCCTTCATCATTCAAACCTTACAAGTTCAAATCTCAACAAAATAATTCATTTCATTAATCTAATTCCTATGAAAATGAGAAAAAGGATTACAAAAACAAATAAAAGGCACTAAAGGTTGAGCTGGACAAATGAATTTGAAGCTAAAAGCTCCGTCTAAGAAGAAAGGGGGTGATAAAAAGACAGAGAAAGGGTTGGTAGCTGAAGCTTATAATTGGAAGGATGAGCCTTTGACATTAGATGAAGTAGACACTACCAGGGCCAGGACATTTGTGGCAATAGCTGAGGATGAACCAACTGTGGGAAAAAGAGATGCTAGATCAGGACAATGGGTTGACATCACTATGAAAAAGGTACACAAACGTATTTCTATGTCTGAAAGTGATGAACGGAAACATGTCCTTGATTATACCATTGTTGATTTACACTTTATTGAGGAACAAAGAAAGAACCTGCTTGATAATTTCACTCTGTTAAACATGAACTGTTAACTGCCAAGTCTGAATGTGAAAATTTGAAACATGTTAATTCTGAAAAAATATCCCTGCAAAATGAAGTTAATAAATTAACTTTAAAAAAAGTGCCTTATCTGATCAAGTAGCTAAACTACATAAAGTTATAGAAAAATGGTTATGTAGTAGGTTCACTATTAATGAATTACTTGATGATGAACTTCCAGCTGATATTACTAGGGTCGTAACTGCTAAAAGGAACAAAATGAAAGCCCTTAAGAAACCCAGAGAGATTGTTTTTAAATCTACAAAGACCATACATTCGTCTTATCCTCTCCTAGACAATGTCCATGTCTCTAAAGATGTGATTGAAAGCACTTTACCTTTGCCATCACTACCCAAACTCTCTAGAGTTGAACCCAGCAGCTCTTCTAAAGGAGTTAAGGCTGAACCCAAACCTTTAGCTGAATCCAAACCAAAGGTTGAGACACCACAGGTTAAAATATTCGTTGTGCCTGCTAAACAGCCTTTTAAGAAAAAAAATTATAAGCCTGTCTCAACAGACAATGTGAACACAGCTGAATCATCAACTAAAGAACGCCTGTTTTTTTAATCAAAGAAGTAGAAATCTTAAAACAATATATTAAGCCTTCCGCCGAATGCTCTACTTCCTCTACATCTAAGTCAATCCTAGGCAAACCCACATCTGAAAATTTAATCAAATACTATTGTAATGTTTGCAAAAACTCTCATCAAATGACCATGGATCATGATGAACACATGGCTGTTAGGAAACCTCAGGTTATTGCTAGGGGTAGACCACATGCTGCTCAAATAAGTAGGAGACCACCAAGTGTTCACAGACCTTACCCACCCTGTAAATATTATGGGTACACAAATCATCACTCTGATGAGTGTAATGACTTCCCTGGATGTGACATCTATAGGAGGTACACCCATGACACAACAGACTGTCCTTCACTCAGCCATAAGTATTACAAGAACTCAAGAATTGCCAACCAGCAATTCAGGAAACCCACTGGAAAGTGGGTTCACCATAGGAACTAAATTGTTTCTATATATCTGTGCAGAAACATCTCAAGAATCGGTATGGTATCTAGATAGTGGATGTTCTAGACACATGATAGGAGTTCATCAATACCTGCACAAATATTCAAAAGAGTCAGCCCCTAAAGTGGTGTTTGTGGATAACTCTTTAGGCGACACAGAAGGTTATGGCTCAGTTAACTACAATGGAATAACTTTCACTAGGTTTGCATATGTGAATGGTCTTAAACATAATCTCATTAGCATCAGCCAATTGTGTGATGCTGACTACAAGGTTTTGTTTGCCAAGACACAAGGAACTATATTCAACAAAAACAATGATGTGGTGTTAATTGTACCAAGAAGAAAAGATGTTTATATCATCAATATGGCCTCGTGTTCAAAAGACAGCTCAAATTGTTTTCTTGCCAAAGCCTCTGAAAGTGTCAATTGGCTGTGATACAAAAGACTCTCTCATCTCAACTTCAAGAACATCAACAAATTAGCCACACAAAGTCTGGTTGCTGGTCTACCACCTGTGACTTTCACCAAAGACAAGGCATGTTTAGCTTGTGGGAAGGGAAAGCATCACAGGTCATCCTTTAAAACCAGGCAATCATTCTTAATCAACAAGTGCTTACATCTCCTTCATATGGACTTGTTTGGACCTGTTAAACCACATATCGTTAATCAAAACAAATATATCTTGGTCATTGTTGATGAATTTTCAAGGTATACATGGGTTTTCTTTCTCAAAAGAAAAGGTGATGCAACTGAGTCCATCATGTCTTTCATTAGACAGATTGAAAATATGAATGAAGTTAGAGTAAAAGCTCTAAGAAGTGATAATGGGACTGAATTCAAGAATCACCAGCTTGAAGCTTTTTATGATGAAAAAGGGATATCACAAAACTTTTCTTCAGTTGGTAATCCAAAACAAAATGGAGTAGCTGAAAGAAGAAACAAAATATTGATTGAAGCAGCTAGAACTATGCTAAATGGTGCAGCTTTACCTAAGAAATTTTGGGGGAAGCTGTTCACACTGTCTGTTATACTCAAAATAGATCAATCATTGTTAAGACACATGGAAAAACTTCTTATGAAGTTTTTAGAAAAAGAGCACCCGATGTCAGCTTTTTTCATGTCTTTGGGTGTCCTGTGTGCATTTATAACTACAGGGATCACCTTGGGAAGTTTGACGAAAAAGCTGATGATGGTTTCTTCCTAGGATACTCTCCAACAGCCAAAGCATTTCAAGTATTCAACAAAAGATGATAGGAACTGGAAGAAACCTTTCACGTCACCTTCAATGAAGATGATAACGTATTATAAAGAACAGGGACAGAAGGTGATGAAATTGATTTCAATGAAAACAGGTATTTCCCAGTAGATGAATTCTCTAAACCAAGACCTTTCTTTCATCATCGTCCACACACAGAAACACTTACTCCATATGTCCCTGCGTTCGATCCGTTCTCAACTCACAACATTGATATTCATTATGATCAAGTTCAAATTGAAGAAGAAAATCAGCCTTCCAACAGCCCTTGTCCCTCCACAGCTGAAAGTGACTCACATGTTATTCACAATCAAGAAGACTCTCCTGTCATTTGTGATTCATCACCTGTTGCAGAGGTTGATGATGATATAGACACAGAGGTTATTTTTGAAGAGAGTCCTCCTATACATCAGAATGAAGTTCAAGATGTGCTCTCATCTCCCAAACCTGTCCCTATCAGTGAAACCCCAGCTCCTCAAAGTAAATGGTCAAGAGATCAGCACATTCTTCTTGTCAATATCATTGGTGAACCAAATGTTGGAGTTACAACTAGACAGAGAATTCATGACTCAGAATCAGCCTCAGCCAATGAGTGTTTGTTTGCCGAGTTCCTATCACAAATAGAACCAAAGCGTATGGCTGAAGCCTTGGTTGAAGAAGGCCGGGTAGCTGCTATGCAAGAAGAAATCAATCAATTTAAAGGAACAAAGTATGGACTCTAGTGCCAGTCCCACCTGGTAAGAACATCACAGGCACTAGATGGATCTATAGGAACAAAATGGATGAGATTGGGAACATCATAAGGAACAAGGCAAGATTGGTTGCACAAGGGTATACACAGACAAAAAGGATAGATTTTGATGAAACATTTGCGCCTGTTGCAAGACTTGAGGCAATTAGAATCTTCCTTGCATATGTTGCATATATGAATTTCACTGTGTACTAAATGGATGTTAAAAGTGCCTTCCTCAATGGAAAATTGGTTGAGGAAGTATATGTTAGACAGCCAGAAGGATTAGAGAACAGCCAGTTTCCAAATTATGTGTACATGCTACACAAAGCCATGTATGGGCTAAAACAAGCACCAAGAGAATGGTATGAAACGTTGTCCACTTTTTTAACAGAGAATAAATTTGTCATAGTTTCTATTGATACAACACTTTTTACCTTCAAGGATAAAAGTGATTTTATTATTGTACAGATTTATGTGGATGATATCGTATTTGGGTCAACAAATGTTAATCTTAGTAAACGTTTTGCTAAATTAATGACCAAGAAATATGAGATGAGTATGATGGGTGAATTAACTTACTTTTTGGGTTTTCAGATTAAACAATGTCCTAAAGGAATTTCTATTTGTCAAGGAAAGTATGTTAAAGATTTACTTAAAAAATATGACTTGGCTGATTGTGCATCAGTGAAATGCCCCATGCTTCCACCCAATAACTTGGGTCCTGATGAGTCAGGAGTCTCTGTTAATGAGACTATGTATAGAGGCATGATTGAGTCACTCATGTATCTCACAACCAGTCGTCCTGATATCCAGTTCTCCACATGCCTCTGTGTAAGGTACCAAGCTAACCCAAAAGAATCCCATCTACTGGATGTCAAGAAAATTTTCAGGTACCTCAAAGGAACTCCTTCTTTAGGGCTGTGGTATCCAAAAGAATCAGGCTTTGATCTCAAGGCATACTCAGATTCAAACTACACTTGATGCTGCCTTGATAGAAAAAGCACATCTGGAAGCTGTCAAATTCTTGGAGGAAAACTAGTTGGTTGGAGTGCAAAGAAACAAAACTCTGTGGCAATGTCATCAGCTGAAGCTGAATATGTTGCGGTTACAAGTTTCTGTGCACAAGTACTTTGGATGAAGAGTCAATTGGCTGACTATGAGATCCTCTATGACAAAGTACCAATACTTTGTGACAACACAAGTGCAATTGCTATCTCCAACAACCGCGTGCTTCACTCTCGAACCAAACACATTGATATCAGGTATCACTTTATCAGGGATCATATTTTAAAGGGAGATATTGAGCTGCATTTTGTTCCCACTGAGTTGCAACTAGCTGACCTTTTTACCAAGCCTTTGCCTGAACCTTCATTCAACAGGCTAGTTGCTGAGCTGCGTATGCTTAACATCTCCAAGCCTATGGCTGATAATTAATGTGCTATTTAATGAAGTCTTAGTAAATATTAAATGTTTTTCACATGTAACTAGGTAGTTACAATCAAAGTAAATGCTAAGAACATTCTCAAAATTTAATTAGTACTTTTACCAATAACGAGGAGGCAAACAGTTTTTGAAAGGTCAAGGGACCCACACATGATCAGTCTTTTTCCCACTACGCATTTAATGCGGGTGAATAACTTTTTTCAAAATTTGAATAAAAATATCATTCCAAGATTTTTTCACCAACACGCTTTCATCATTATTCACAATTTCTCTCACTCTAAACATCTCTCTAAAACTCTATCAACATCTTCGTCATCTTAACCATCGCATCGATGACGTTCTCTGTACCAAAGGCATCTAATGTTTCATTTGAGATCAACGAAAGCATTTTGGCTTCTAACAACTCAATAGGATGGATCAAAGATCCTAATGACTCATACCTAGATCTGGTAAATTTCATGGAGAATTGTGACATTGGGAAAGCATTTACCAGATCTCCATCCATTTTCTATCAAGAATAAATTAGGGAATTCTGGTATTCAGCTGAAGTACTTGATAACAACACCATCTCCTTTCATCTTTCATGCAACGAACATCCCTTTTCCTTTTCTGCTGCTGATTTCTCATCTTTGGCTGGGCTTAGACATGGAGACGACTGTATCAAGACTGTTGATAAAAAGGCTGTTAAGGATGCCCTTGCCACTCTTTACCCTGTTTCTGAAACTCACCCAAATCTTACACCATCTAAGGTTGTTCACAAATCCCCATTGAAGATAAAGTTCTTTTCTCATATGTGGAGGGTGATTTTCTCACATATTGTCAAGTCTTTGGGAGGAATGCAAGGTTTACAGGATCAGATGTCATTCAACCACCAGGCCATTACATATGTGCTGATCTGGGGTGCTGATGTACATGTAGGAAGTATTCTTTTCTCAAACCTTGTGGAGAAGCTGTAGGAAACTAACCAATCAAGGGAAAAGAACATATGCTACGCTCGATTTCTTTATCTCATCTTCCAAAGTCTTCTTGCTGATCGTTATGAAAATCCTGAGCTCACAGCCATGAAGCTGTGCCATCTCATTGGGGCTGTCTACAAGGTGATTTGGCCTAATGATGTACCTATGACTGCCCACGTGAAGAATGTAGCTGCAAGAAAACCAACTGTTAAGTCTTTGATCCCTTCCTCTGTGAAGGTGAATACAACTAGTGTGACTGGTAAGTCAGCGTCTTTGACCTCTGGGAAACACACTAAGCTGTCCAAAGCAACAACTGACCAACAAGCAAAGAAGAAGCCAAACCCCACTTCCTCCAAAACCCAAGCTGTTAAAAAGGTCAGGGCAACGAAGAAGGATACCCTCTCAACACCCTCTGTTCCAAAGACTTCTGTGGACACAGAGACTTCAGCTGAACTTCACCAAGAGTCTAGTGTCTCTAATTCAACAGAGACAACATGAAACCAGCCTAACTTCGCTGGCATCTCACAGGTAATCAGTTTATCATTTTTAGAGGTACATAAGCAGCCACTCTCAAATGTCTATAAGAGAGAGTGGTGAAGTTAGGGTTATCCTCGACCCATAGGAGTCTTTGTCAGCACTTAGAAATATTTTAAGACTTCTGTAAACCCTATCTTTGCACCATGGAGTGATTCATTTATGTTTATAAAGCACCCCGATGACCCTGTCCCATCTAGACAGTATGTAGGCAAACAACAACCTGTATACATATATGTCTCAACCTAGAGCAGTTGTACCTCACACAGCCTCTAGGTTCCCTCAGAAAAAGAATCCCAAAAGATTCATATTTTAGGAGGAGCTGAATAATCATCCTTAGCTTTCCTAGGGACAGCGTAGAATGACGATCTTAAACTACATCTTTTTCACAAATAAAAGAGTCCCAAAGGATGTATCCTTTTGGGGGGCTTAATAATCACACTCAGTCTTCCTAGGGGTAGCGTAACAAGTGATCCTAACCTACATCCAATTCACACTTAAAAGAGTCCCAAAGGATTTATCTTTTGGGGGGGGGGGGGCTGAATAATCACACTCAGCTTTCCTACGGGCAGCGAATGGCGACCACTAACCCCATTACTTTCACACTTAAAAGAATCCCAAGGTTTTATCCTTTGGAGTAGCTGAATAATCATCCCCAGCCTCTCTGGGACAGCGTACTGGCGACCATTCCCCCTATCGATTTCCCTGTTAGTGACAAACATAAATTGTAGGTTGATGTTGAACAGTCCACTATAGACTCTCATGCTACAACAGATGGAGCTGATAAAATTATTCAGGAATAACCAACAGAAGATGAAACAATGCTTGATGTTGAGGAGGATGTCTTATCTCTCATTGAAAGCTTTTCTGAACCTGAATTGATGCCTGACTATGAGATTCTCCCTGAAGGCATGACTGAAGAAGAGGATGAAGATGATGAAACTCAGATTCCTCTTTCTCTCCAAAAACCACAGTTGAGTCCACTCGAGCTGATGCCACAACTCCACCTCCCAAGGAAGCTGCTGTGGCCCCCACTTCTGTTATATCTGTCACAAAGGAAGTTCCAAAGGTTGCATATGATCCCACAACTGAATTTTTGCTGTTTGATCATCCACAACAGCTAAATTATGATCTCTTACCAAGGGAGGATATCTATGAACATCAAAGCCTAAACATTCACAATTTACAGCCTTACCATCACCCCTCTGATATGGAACGCATCTCAAGAAAGTTGTATCGCATCGGTTCAAAAATGAAGACTTTTACCTCTAACTTTCAAAAGATTATCACACAGGCGGTTTTAGGATGCTCTCACAGATCCTATTAAAGAAGGCACTCGTAAAGTAGTTTCTTAGGGACTTAGCCATCTGTCCACTCGAATCAAAGATGCCATTACAACTGAAGTCCATGATATGTTATCAGCTCATGAGTTAGTCATGCACAAGGAATTTGAAGCTGTGTATCGAAGACAAAAACATCATACCAACTTCTTGGCTAACCATGTTGATCGCTCTGTGAACAGAAACTTCAACAAGCTACTCAGAATTTCTAGAGGATCAAGAAGAGTACATAAAAACATAGCTGTATCTGTTGAGGAGGTTGCAAGATACATTCAATCACGTTCAGCCAAACGTTTGAAGAAACAGGCTAAACGTGAGGGGGAGAAAGTCAAACTACTTAATCTTGAACCTCTCAACACAGCTGATAAAACCATCCCATCTCTCATCCCTCTCCAAGTCATCACACCAACAGTTATACCAGATGATGATGAGACTAAGGGGGGCAATAGCCCAATGAAGAAGCTGATACATCAAAAGCCTTGTCTCTGGTTAACACCAAGGAAACTGTGGAAAATGATGAACCAGCTGCCAAGAAACTCAAGTTTGTTGCTGGCTCCCTACCCAAGGCTGTACAAAGTCAAGCTCAAATGGCATTCCTCAAACATGCTGAAGAGCTTAGAAAAGCAAGTGAATCATCCTCTGTCTCGAAGAAAGGAAAGGAAATAGTTGTGGTAGACTCAAACGCCAAACTAAAGAAAATAACTGTGATGCTTGAGACAGGAGGATCAACAACTGAAATCTCTCAATTCTCAACCTTCAAAGCTGTTGGTGAGAAACCTATAACAGTTGAGGAAATTGAAAAACAGGCACTTGAATTCAAAAGACTAAATGAAATCAAGAAAGCCAAAGAGCTGAATGAGGCAAAGTTGAGAAAAATGACTCCCCAGCATAGAGAGGAGCAAAGAAAACTCTTGAAGGAAATGGAGTTAAAACGCAAAGAGGCTTAAAAAAGTTAAAGCTGACTATGATGTCTGCGTAAACTCAAGATATGCACCAGGTAAAATCACCAAGTTCAAATACACCATTCAGAAGTCATCTCACACTCCACATATGGCTATATGGAGAGACAACCAACAGGCCAACAAGGACATATTTAAGGACTTCTAATTAAAAACACTTGGTCTGTCTGAATGGTTCAAACTTGAGAAATTATCTAAGAAGAAGTCTGGACAGGAAAATTTTCTACTTTTAAAGACTCTCAAGGCTAAATTCAACTGGGTTGAAAGACACTACAGCCAAGCTTAAAATTGATCCCCCTCCACAACTATTTGAACAAGAACCTACAAAGGCTGAGAAGAAAAGAAAGAGGCTGAGCTAATTCATTAATGAAACCTTTGTGACACCCGACATTCAAGTTGATAGAATACACATGGATCTTATCCTACCCATTGGTATAGTAGGACCTGTTGATAGACAGACATACACTGAGCCTGAAAAAGGAATGACCTTCATGAACAGGGGGTGCCAATATGTCTTCCAAAGGGAAAGTGAGTTGGGGCTAGCTTCCACTATTCAGCTTCTAGTTTTCAAGAAGGTGCTGAGGAGCAACTCTGAGTATTCCAAAGTCTTTACCCGAGCTTTGCAAGCTTAATTAGATACCAGAACAGATATCGCTAAAGCTGAAGAAAAAATAAAGAATGATGATTATTGAAGAAACCATAGCTGATTTTTATATTTATAATTTTGTTGTACTTATGTTTTGTACTTGTAATTTTTCTTTTAAGTCTTAATGAATTATGAAGTTGTTTGTTAGATATGTTATGTGTAACAAGAAGCTGTCATCTCACTTACTGTAACCATGTTAGATCTAGCTGTATTTATGTTTAAATAGGGGGAGATTTTTAGGAATCTATGTATGTTAGAATTCCCTTAATCATATATTTAAACGTAAATCAAGCTATAGGTTATTAACTTTCTTGTGCCAAGGTGACAGGCAAGTACCACAAGACTCACAGAGAACCTAGTCTCTGTGAGCAACCACATGGGAGTACATGTCAGAGACATTGTCAAGGAAGTCGAAGATTTCTTGAATACATACTCATTGACTGTGATGGATAACAGCCAAGATGCATCAGGGACTCTCCATGGTTGAGTGTTAACAGGGGTGGCAATACCCTGTTAACACTCAGTACACTTGCGACATACCTAAGTGTTTAGGCGGGAAGATATGCAACCTAAAGTACGAGGTTATGAAGAAAAGGGAAACTGTGTCAGCTCTGTTCCCCTAAATCATTGTAGCAGACTACCAAGAACAGAATAGCATCTTGTGACAGATGTCTGACATTGTCTGTTTTGTGTAGTCGCTATCAACAGCTATCAAATTCAACCTCGTACCACAAAAAATAGGGAACGTAGCATAGAGTTAATGTTGTTCACTTTGTTAAATTTCACACATTAACTCTCTTAAACTTGAAGAACAACCAGTTGTGCCTGTGTTCTTAAGTTAGCTTGTAAACTTGTAACTTGTACAAGTTTACTTGTCCAAAGAGTACTGATACGAGTGAAATCTCATATCAATTATAACATATCAAACCTCAAAACACAAAGAAAAATACCAAGTTTAATGTGAAAAGTAGAAATATGTGGTATTCTTTGTTGTTTGTGATTTTGTAGGTATAATGATACGATTTGGTGCAAACAGGGATTTCAAGGCATAATTATCAAGAAAAAGACAAAAGAAGGACCTATTTTGACAAGTCTCCAAAGTTCAAGGACCTTACATAAATATTCAAAAAGATGAAGGACTTAAAGTGACAATTTAACAAAGTTAACGAGCTTAATATGCAAGTCAACCAAAGTCAAAGGGCCTAATTACTTGATTTCACAAGTGGAAGGACTAAAGATGTCAAGTTTATGAAGTTTCTATGCTAAAATCATAATCTGCCAAAGTTAGGGGACTATTTTTTTCTATTTTGAATACTTATTTGGAGTTTAATCCATGTGCTATACATATTAGCCAATGAGAAGCCAAGAAACCATAACCACGGATTGCCACATATAGCTCCATAAATGAGGAGAGATACGAATCTAAACAGTGCAACCCACTATCCATTTTCCACCAATCACAACTCGCCAACTCAATGATCTCCGCTGTACATCAGATAACGATCCATGTGACTATTAATAGGCAAATAACAAGATGCAACGTGGCTAACTCATATCCAGAACGCAAAAGACGAAGGAGGCAATATCAAGAGAAGTTATCAACATGGAAAGTGATCGTAATGAAGAGACAAACACAACCCAACAACTCAATTAAGCTGAAATCAAGTGATTCATTTTCCCCCAATTTCTGGCTAAGAACACTCAAGTCAATTTATCAGAATTGTACACGTGGAAGATTGTCATTGGATGCTACACGTCACATCACCTCACTTCAGCTCATATCTTGTCTATAACTACTAGTTGTAATAGCTCATTTGTGTAATGTAGAAAGTGTGTGAAAAACATACACTTAGCTTAATTCTTCCAATTTCCTTCATTTTCATAGTTAGCAGCTTTAGAGTGATTGACAACCACTCTAAAGTCTGTTAGAAGTTAGTTGTAACAGAATTACCAAACTTTCCTCCATTAATAAACAATCACATTTCACTTTTCACTTAATTCTCATTCTACTTACTCTCCTACTGTTCTATCCTATTATCCATGGAATTTGTTGTTCATAACTGAATAAAAGATCGTGTTGAGTGTTTTGGAAGCATATTTGATCAAGCTTGTTGCAGTTTAAATCCTACACAACCAGTTCTATCCATAATCCAGTTCAGACAATAGCAGATAGAAGAATGGTGATGATCCATGGCGTTTGATGATGTTTTGTAGATTGTTGATTGGTTAATAAGGTGTGGTATAGGATCATAAGCAAGTTCAGCACTTGCTTCTCCATCAAAGGAGGCTTCAAGGCTAAAAAGTGCTTATTCTGTTTTACTTTTCCTATAAAAAAGCTTAAACATGCTCATTTCCATTTCTTAGTGTAAATTTACTTGAAATTGCTTGCTACTTGTTCCTTTAGACCTATTTGATATGTTTGAGTAGTTTTAATCTTGTTCAGTTAGCCTAATATGTTTAACATTGCTTAAAATTCTGTTTAAGCACCTTAAGAGGTGTTTGGTTGATCTGTTATCTTTTGATCCAGCAAGTGGAATTGAGTGATACTTCTTTGCATTCACTTAATAACTGATATAATACACTTGTGCAAGTTTTCAAAGTAAAAAAACAAAGTCAATCAGGCAAATGGCCTTAAAAAGGTTTGGGTAAAAAATACTTGCTTAAACAGCCTACTTTCAAGCCTTGATAACTTGCTCAAATCTTGTAGTTAGAGCCTGATTTTTGGCTTGTTGGATAGCATAACATTCCAACTTTTAGAACCTAGCAAGCTTATAGTCTCTATTTCACTATAGAATAAGCTACATAGCCTTTAAAGTCTCTGTGATAAAAGTTATAAACTGCCAAGCTAGATTTCCATTTCCCAGTGATTCTATTCATAAAAGTTGCCATTTTATTTCACAATACAGTTATAAAAGTGATAAAAATAAGATTTGAGCTTGGTCAAACTTTGGTCAACGAAAGTTAACTTTGGTCAAAATAAGCCAGTTTAATCTTATTTCACTTTCTAGCTTATTCAATGAAATTCGGATTTTCTTAGACAGGTTTAATTATTTTGAGCTTATACATGATTCTTGTTAGTTTGAGCTCAAGTGCTTATCTAGAACTACTTATCTCTTAAACTTGGCTTATTGGAAAAAGCTTATTTCAGATTTAGACCATCCCAGCTTATTTCCTTGATATTGACTAGCTTATTTTGAATTCTTAATCTTTTGAAATTGGTTTCAGCTTAAATGGTTAACTAGAACTCAAGTTACAGCTTATTGATAGTCATAAGCCCGTTTTTGGTTTTGAACTTTTGAAAATTGCATTTTGATCCTTTGTTTTGTAAAACTTGCTAATATGTTAGAATTAGTTATAAGTTTTTAGAGTTTTTTGATTAGTCCCTAGAATTTGTTAGATTTGTTACTGTTTGTTACTAGTTTGTTAAGTTTGTTACATTTGGCATATAGTTTGCACAATTTACATTTTCAGTCCTTTTACTTTACAAATTTACATTTTTAGCACTTATACTTTTATAAACTTTACATTTTAGCATTTAATTCTTGTTGTGCATTACAAGCTTGTACTTTGTGTTTACTAAGTGTTATGTGCAATATGTTTCTAGTGTAGTACGGTTACGTAGTTGATACTATTTTTACCTTTTTGACGGTTTTGTGGAAATTAGAAATTGATTACCAAAATCTTTACAATCAAATACCAAAAACAATTAAGTGACTTGAGTGATATCGATTAATCAATTCGTAAAGACCGAGAGAAAAACGAACCTTTAAAAAGTGAAATATTAAGTACACAACACATTGTCATCAAACTGTGTGATCCATAACACTTGTATACTTGATTATATAATAATAAAGTTTTACGTTTGAAAATTATTTACTTGTGTTATTTATCTTAATTAGTCGTTTCTGTCAAGATCAGGGACTTTCAGAAACCGAGACCTCAAAGGTCTCGGTGGGGTTTTGTCACGACCACCCGCACCCCATAGGGGGGGGGGGTCGGTGGTAGTTTTCCTTTGGCAGCCGTAACACCCAAACACCCCACAATGGTTGCATTTTACTAGCGGTGGGATTTTAGGTCACGACAAGGGGAACTCGGCTCAAGCCTGTGGGAACCTTTTGGCACCAACAGTGGCACCGACAGCAGCCAAGGCTGTTTGGCCGTCGGCTAGAAACCACAGCCGTCGGCTGTGGTAATGGTTTGGTCCTCAGGTTGATTTGTTTAAGTCCGACCGAGACACGGGTGTCTCGGTAGGCTCGAGTTTGGGGGCTCGGGTACACATGGATGATTTTATTAAATTACTTTTATTAATTTAAAACATGAAATATTAATTAAATTAATCGTGATTTAAGATTTAATTATTTTAGACATAATTATTCATGAAACTTAGGATATAATTATTAAATATAATTATCATGATATAAATTACATCGCCATTTTAAATAAACTATATGTTATAATAATTATTAAAAATAATTATTCATGTTATAAGTACATGTACATAAATTAATTTAATTAAGAACTTAGCTTAATAAATTAATTACATAATAACCAAGGTTTTAATTAAATTAATAACATGTTTTAATTTAATTATACAATAATCATTTAAGGTAAAGTTTAATTAATATCATGTATTATTATTAATCAGTAATTACTTATAATATCATGTATTATTATTATTAATTAATAATCATATGTTAAGACTAAGTATTAATATTATTAAACTTCACTATATTATTATTGTTTAGTAATCATGACTTATTTAATAAGCTTATTACTATTTATGGAAACATGCTAAATATGGAAACATGCTATTTATAGAAACATACTAATTATGAAAACTTTCTATTTATAGAAACTTACTATTTAAGGAAAGTTGATATTTTTGGGAAGTTACTATATATGGAAACCTGCTTTTTTTGGAAAGTTACTATATATAGAAACCTGCTATTTTTAGAAAGTTACTTATTATGATACAACAAGTACTATAACATATAAAACATGAGATACACTAATAAAGAACACTTGAAACACTAAGAAACACATGATTCAATCATGAAACAGTAAAACAAGTCTAAAACATATAAAAGGAGACAAGAACAAGTAAAACAAGTTAAGGACACGTCAAGTAAATAATAATCAGAAAGTATAAGTTAAACAGACAACTCATTCATTTCCCTGTTATTATGTAGCTATCGTGAAGTTGGAGTAATTCATCCACTTTCGTTTTCATCCTCATTACTGGACGCAAGGTATGGATATTCCGTCCTTTAGTAAGGAGACTCTCCCTATATGAGGATTTCCCCGTTTACAGCTATATGTTTTCCCCAGTAGTTTACTTTAAACTAAGTAGTAATTAATATGATTAATATTTTAGATTTGCCTGAGCTATATACATGCATGCCAGTCCCACCTAGTTATGGAGGTACCATAACCATAACACTGGAGGCACCGGTGTTATGACTCTTCCGCGGTGAGAGTGATTGCTAGCGGTGTCCCTTTCAGTTATTTGGCATATTATATTATTATCATGTGGGGCGAATGGGTGCATCCTAGGACAAGTTTACCAAGATTACATGGTAACTGTAGTGTGTGTCTTGCATCCGTTACATGGAGTTGATCCCTCCACCCAAACTATTTTAATTAGAGGCAACCCCTCTAATTGCATGATGAGGTCACCCCCTCTATATATTCATGCACGATGATACCTCATGACCTATATGGGCTCTTGGGCATATTTAAAATAAATTTTTTATGATATAAACATAAGTGTTTACAGAATATAAACCAGTCTATAAAACATACACAAGTTTTCTAGGACTTACATTATTCCGATGCACTATCATTTCATACTTTCATTTCATACTTCGCTTATGTTTATGTTATTCATTTCATTGTCATATATCCGTTCACTGAGCTTATTTCTTAGCCTTATGTTTTCTTTCCATGACCCAAATGACAGGTACCCAAGGACAGACTCGAGCATGGAGAGGACATGCATAGGATGGGAACTGCCTTATACTTCTTTCCCTTTGCACTTCATTTAGTTTATGCATCTTTTGAGTTTATATTTGGGGGCCGATGTTTGATTCTGGCTTTCCTTATGGTCATTTATGTTTTAGGACATTTACCTTGCATGCTTTGATGACACACCATAATTATCATGTAACGATTCACTTATCAAAGTGGAGTGTTACAATTATGGTATCAGAGCCCCAAGGTTTCGACCTGTAGGCTCTAGAAACTTGACTTGTGACTAGTGGATAGTCACCAGATCTTCTTAAACTGACAGTTGATTTTTATTATTTATTTCATGTATTATTGTTTTATGCTAAGTTTTGACTAAGTAATGGTTGGTACATGACTAGCCATACTTAGTCGTATGTGCTTTTCATTCAAATTTTGTTTTGTGAACCGACCCATAGGCGTTCACCCTTGCTCATGTCAATTTCTGTTGGCTATACCTTCATAAACTATTCCATGCATCTCTTATGTTTATCCTATGTTTCTAACAGATTAATCATTTTACGTTGTTCCTCTTTTAAACTGTCAGATGGCTGTATAATAGCCCATATTCCATTGAAGTTTTGACTAGTATGGATTGGACCCCAGCCATCCATATTTAGTCCCACGTTGTTAAATTCTATCCATGATATTTTTCCCTTGATATTTGACAAGTATGGAATGAACCATAATCATCCATACTTAGTCACATGTATTTTCTTCGAATTTTGTGGACTGAACCATAGCAGTCCACACCAGCCAATGTTAAATCTATGTGATTACGTATTTATGTTCTTTTGGACGATGATGTTTTCATACTCTCATGATTACGTTTTCATGCCAATTTTGTTTCATGCCTCTTTATGTTGATTACGTTTTCATCATGATGATTACACTTTCATGCTAGACATTGATGGATTTCATTTAATCCTGCTTTCATGATAGTCATGGTTGGTTTCCAATAATCATGCTTTCATGTTGATCATAGTTGTATTAATCATATTTTTACGTTTTTCTATGCAACCAGAATTATGTTTATGCCTTAATGGCTAGGTTATCATGTTGCTCGCTTTAGTTTGGTTTTCTAACCTTTTAATCAATTCTTTCCTTTAAAAGCATGTCAGGTGACTAACACCCATACCGATCATCTCATGTGCATTCCATGTGTACTCCATGTACCATATTCCATGTGTACTCCATGTACCATACTTCACGTGTACTCCATGTACCGTATACTTACACGTACCGTAATCCATGTGTATTTTACTTACAATACTCCATGAGTATTCACTAGTTGATTTTAAATCATCTCAGGCATATTCCACTTGCCGATATTCTACAACATGCTGATGCCGCTCATAATTTGGAGATTATACAAAATACTGATGCTGATCATAAGTTGGAGATTTTACAAAATACCGATGTTGCTCATAATTGGAGACTCTACAAGATGATGATGCTGCTAATAACCTCGAGATCCTACAAGACGAAGACAAAGGCGTTATCGGATGAGGAAGATGCTTCACCACCAGATGATTTCCAGCAAAATCCATGTCCCTACCTTTTTAGTTAAACGTCACACGTCATTCAGTTGTCTTTCCTGGCATATAAGTGAGAGCTGGTAGTAGCCGACCACTCAGCTGAATAGTTACATGAATCACAGTCATGATAATGACTGTCATGGACATCCGTCAAGACACATGTTGTAACACCCCCAAATTTATACAACTCAGTACATCGGAAGACTAGTTGGTGTTACGGGATAGCACATTACTCACATCATAGACAACGCATAAAAATCGCGTCGTTTATTAATAAAGCATTTCCATTCATAAATATCAAAGTTACATCGGTCCCAAGTCATGATATTTCATACAAAGTTTTACAAAATATTTGAATGGAAAATATTGTTTAAGTGCGGGCCATGAATTCTTGTCGTCTTCCCGAGAATTACCTTCAAGTACCTGAGATAAAACATGTTAAAAGAAAAGGTCAGCGATAACGCCGAGTGAATTCATAGAGTTTAATAAAATCCATCAATATAATATCAGTATAAAATTATTACTGAAAATCATCTTGTACAAATCATTTTAATAGGCCATAAAATAGCCAAAGTCATTTTATACAAATCTTTATCGAAAATCGTAATATAGGCATTTGCCTTAAAAATCATTATACGAATCATTGTCGTTAAAAACATCATACAATACGTTTTGCAACGTTGTATAGATTAAATAAAACCATTATATGAATATGGTTATAAAAAGCCTTAAAAATCATTATACGAGCCAATGTCATAAAAACGTCATACAATACGTTTTGCAACGTTGTATGAAAATAAAAACCGTTATATGAGTATGGTTATGAAAACCAAAACACAAACATAATATCAATAGTATGACCCCGTATTGCTAGTCAGGCAATACTTCGTAATTCGATGCGTCTAATAGTATTTCGTTAGTTTTGGATTATTACAAGCCGCATGACATTGTTACCTTACTAAACCAAAACGGGTAGCTAACCCGATACAAATTTTGCCCATCTAAAGTAGCGTGTCGTCACAAAGGTCACGCTATGGAAATCTTCTCATACATAAATTCGCTTACCAATCAATGTGGCACGACGGGGATCAATCGTCAAGGCGCGAACTGGGGTGATCGTCCCCAAATAGTACTATTAAATGCATAAGCGTCTACCAAATCCCGGTAGTTCACAATTCATGCTAATGGGACTTTTAGTGACATAACCTAACTTTAATAATCCATTAAATTTCATTTATCGGGTCCATTAATCATTTATCGGGTCATACAATCGGGTCATTCAATCATTCGGGTCCAAAATCAATAAACAAACAATCGGGACAAATGGTGTCCAAACTTTTATAAAAACTAACATGTTATCTCCCTCGCGGGTTTATAAAGCATTTATAAAACATTTAAAAGAGTGCGAGGCTATGAACTCACGTTGATGTGGGAAGGCGGGTTATCGGCAATTCGGACGTACGGTACGCGCTTCAATCACGGAAACCTAGACAAATAATTCTCGTCTTAGACTCATGTCCAATGACTTTATAAAAATATCAATTATATATACATATGATGATTATATATATATGATGATCAAGTGGGTTTACATATCCTCATTTACTCATTTTTGTGTTATGTGTCGATAACTTTTATACTAGTTGTCTCGTTTTACCTATTTACGTGTTTTAGGTCCAATAAGCCTATTATAAGTTCTTTAACTTGTTTTAATCCTTTTGATACTTATATTATCAGTATCTATACTTTCCATGTTGGGCCCAAATGGGTTAAGCCCAATAAGTTCTTTTTATAAGTTTTTAACTTATTAAGTCCAATTATTAGTCCAATATGCTTAGTTAGCTCGTAAATGTCCGTAATTCTTATAGTTCGGGTTTTATCGGTTTTTACTTGTTATACATGTCTATATATCAGTATATAAGTTTTATAAAGTTTTCATTAGACGGGTCCAACCATCTAAGTTTTATTTAACAAAAACGTTAATTTTACGGCAATAGCCGAAAAAGTCGTAAAAATCATGTTTATAGTTTTTATAACTTATAAAACTTAACAAGTTACCATTTTTATAAAATGTCCACTTATTTATCATTGTAAATATTCATATAAATGTATTATATGAGTTAGTGGGTTTTAAATTCACATTTTATACTATTTTTATTTGAGTGCTTATATAATACTATTATACTTTAATTTCCAAAATTGATTTTTACTTTCATGTTCACCAAAACTGCCATATCTAGAGTTCTATATGGAGATAGAAGCTCAAATTTTTATGACATAAACTACATGATATGTGCTCCATTTAACTCTTCTATAGCTACTGTTGAATCAGCCTCTAAGTATTTTCTAAAAATCGTCCAAAACAGTGAGCTCAGATTTGTACTCTAAACTTATTTTGATCATATCTCACTCATTACAATGATTCCATTGCATGGCCAACTCTCTCACATGTGTACAAGACATATTACTTACTGTATATCTATTAATCTATGCCATTTTTATCAGTTCATCATATGATTCTTTACTGTTTTATACAGCCAACAATTTAAACAAGATTTTAGCCTTGTTTCTTATAGTTTTTCATCTTTTTAAGCATGTTTATCAACACCAAATCCCCACACAATATTTTTAATCATCATTCATCATCATATACATATACATATGTAAAAGAAATATAAGATTACATAATCAAAAATAACAAAAGGATAGGAAGAACAATCTCTATACCACCATTAGTGATGAAAAGATGAGGTTTTTGATGAACAAGACTTGGTTCTTGTTATCAAATCTTCAACTTGGCAAATGAACTTCTTGAGATCTTAATATGCATGAATACCTTCTTGAAAATCAGCCCCTAAACTCCATGGAAACTTCTTTTCACATGTTATAACCACCTCCAATCTTCATCTTTTCAATGGGTTTTCATCATATGTAAATTATGCATATGATTTATGGTTGATTTTTTTATCAATGGTGGTGTTGTGGATGAATTTGGACGTTCATAGAGAGAGAGTAGAGAGAAAATAAAGTGGTTTGCATGTATGAGAATGAGAGAAATGGTTTTGGGAGCTTGTTTTGTTGTTTTGGTGAAACTAGATGGACATGTGTCCATTTAGTGCATGTTTGCTTGCCACCAAAGGGTGGTAAAGCTTATGTTGGAAGCCACTTGTATAGGGGTGGGCAAGTGTAAACTTGTCCCATCCCTATTAATTTACGGGTACTCCTTGATTCTAGTTTCCTCGATTTGTGTGCCCTCGGGTCGTTTTACGAAAAACGTTTTTATAAATTATGAATCAACGGCACAAAACGAATCTAATAAAAATTGTCTCATCAAAAACGGAGTTCGAAAACGTAAATACGTAATCCTAGGGTTTCCGGTTTAGTCGTAAAGGACGTTAAAATAAAATCGTAAGTCCTAATCTCTTCTCGTAAATTTGTGAGTTTATGAACCAACTCAAATTTAGAATCGCAAATTAATATTTACGGATAAATTTATTTTCTGAAATGTCGGACTGCCACCAAAGACGGTGTATGTAAACGTAAGCACGTAACGTTGAATCCCCCGGTTTAGACGTAGTCGATGCTACTTCAAGACGTAAATCCAAATTTCTTCCCAAAAATAAGTGAGTTCATAATGTAACATTAAAATAATGTTTTTAAATAATATTCGAGAATAAAATATCAACCATAAATTGACGGATTGTCACAGCATTTACCCCTAAACAGGATCTTTGTCCTCAAAGATCATCTTACCTTACTACTCGCTTCTTATAGAGTTAAAGCCATGTAGGTATTTCCTCCACATTCGGTCTTTTCTCACAAGTGTAATTCATTACAATACGCGAGTTTCATCAAGCATAACTACGGGAATAAGATCAGGCTTAATGTTGACTTACTTTCTCTATCCATGATGTTCACGGGTTTCTGATGAATGCAACTTTTCGCCGATCTAAACTTTACTAAGAAGCAATCAGATTTTCACTTGATGGACATTTCATCAAGTTCGATATACGAAACATAATTCACGCAGCTCTTGAAGTCCTAGGGTAGATCCAGCTTATATGCCTTTCAAACCAATCTTTTACATCATCTCAATGGTCCCATACAACGGGGACTTAATTCCCATGATCTTTCAGATCTTCCATTCATATTTCTATGGTGAAAATGTTTGGCATAACTTTGCTACCCATCTGGCACTTCAAGATCTACATTTCATATTCACATAACCTCTTGCCCACTACCGGCAGTCAATAATCAGATCCTAATTTCAACAATCATTTCAGGTCTCGCGGGTCAAATATTTTGTAAGGTTAGGTTCGCCATCATAGGAAACCTTAAACCTAAAAGACATGTCCAACTCACAATGGGTGTTTGTCGGGTGTCTTCATCTCAACTCCTGCTTACAGAGGCTCTAATAATTAGATCATAACAAGATTCGATCTCGATCCTAATACGATAATTATCAATGATAATCTCTCTAAAGGAAAACGATTATATGGTTCATTACCAAAGGTCAATCATTCAAACATAGAACAGCGCTTATAGTATTTTGTATCGTTACTTTACCTTGTCCCTTCGATTGGGGTGGTATACAGTACTCTCATCAAGATTCGTTCTTAATGACTTCTGAGCAAATCTCTAGAAATTCAATGCGAAGCGAGGATCTTGATAGAGATGATCGATACAAGCACACTATGATTACACAACTCCTTTAAATACAAAGAGTCAATTTCTTCATCAAGAATCTATCATTAACAAGAATGATATTAGCAGATTTGGTTAGTCTGTCGACGGTGACCCAAATCAAATCAAATTCAGATGATGACCTTTGCAATAGTTAGACGTTTACTAATGTATGAGGCGATGTCTGCCTTCATAATTTGCCATCAGTACAACTTCTTCAGATAAAGATATATTAAATCAGAAATGACAGGAATAGAATACTTATACTTACAAGACTCCAACATGACTATATCTCAAAATCTCCATATTTAGGCAACCACAAGTGGCCTTTTATACATTTAACGCCATCGGCTTCTCAATTCTAATGGTTCACATTAGCCGCGAACCCCCTTTTTATTATCTATATTATCCTTCTTACAAACATTAGTTATTTTTAATTGCTCGGCAAATTATTTTGCACATTTATTATTAAGGAACATGTCCTAGTTGGTTCTTTATATTTTCTACATAATGTGTCAGTAATTACGTTCACTTTCCTAGATGGAATAATTATTATGACCAAAATTCACTCATAATTTCTTTCTTCATATTTTCTAAGTTTTAGTTTCTTCTCAACTATCATTTTTATCCGTTTTACTCAATCCGACGTTTAAAGCGTCGATAATTACTACAAGTAATTAAATAATAATTAGTTAATTTTTATGAAACGTAACGTAAAATTTTTTAATTTTCTTAGTTCGACCAATTATAAAAATGTTCAAAATAAATTTGAATTTAATTAACAAGATTTTTGCTGATTTATCGAAAATAATTAATAGGATTCGTAAATGTTCGAGAAACCTTTGTTTATATTTTGGTCAAAATTTTCTTAGTTGAAGAGCAAAAATTGTTGTTTCAAATTTCAAGTTATGGTTTAAATGGTTTTCCTCAATCCTTCTTAAGTTGTCCTAAGGTATGCAAAAACATTTACCCCTAAACAGGAGTTTAGTTAAATGTTTTGTGTATAAGGGAATAATCCCTTTAAAATCCTTTGTTAAAACATTTGTCAAAACATATTTCCATTTTCCTTTTGGTAGAACCCAAGGTTTCAAATGGCTCTAATTTTTAAAGAGTCAATATATCTTATTAATCTCACGGTCAAATAATGTAAAAGATTAAGTCTTAAGTCATATGTTAAATATTCAAAGTACAGGTTTTCATTGTTCGGCCAAATTCAGGGCAGTTCATACAAGATTATTAACTCATTCTTATTCTTATAAACAAACAAATGGTCCTTAATGATCGCAAGCATGAATTTATCAAATTACAGCCTACACACGTGATTCACCAAATTTATGAATACTACATGTGCATTAGTCAATCCAAACGACATCACGTGAAACTCATAATGTTCATTACAAGTACCGGATGTAGTGATTGGAATAGATAATCTTCTCCGCGGACGCGAAGTTGATAATAACCATGCCGTGGATCAAATCTTTAAAACATACGCTAGAACCTTGTAAATGATCGAACAAATCTTCCATTTCGAGTTATGGATATCGTTTTCGATTGTCACTTTACTCAGTTCATAGTAATCTATAAATATAAGGAATGATAACACCATAGCTCTTCATGATGACGAGCTCGGTAGAATAAAATCTTTCTCCGACAACTCTCTCAGTTGTACGGTAATTCCTTTAATTCAGATGCTGCTGACGTACAGTGCATACGCCACAGCTGCAGCACCGGGAATATAATCAATACCAATTTTAATCTGCCTTAATGGCAAAAGTCTAGGTAATTCATCAACAAATACTTACTAAGGTTTCAGATAACGGAACCATCTTTAAATAATTTCATATTAGGTTCTTTCTAGATTATAGTATCTATGACTAATTCACAACCATTCACGGTATACTTTTAAGTCTAAAAGCAGGATACAGCCACCTATCGGGAATTATTTAAATCACTTTTGATAATCAACATCTTATCATTTAGGGGAATTCTACTCGAGTTCCCATCAATTAAGACAATGTCGTCATGTCATAATCAATCAATCCATTCTACTGGCACTACCAACTTTCCAGTTTTATTGCCGTCGATAAGATGTGAAATTCTCAAAAGACTAATAATAACTCATAATCCTTCACAAGTTCAAGGATATCTGGAGACACAACTACTTATTAAAAGAGTAAGGTCAACGCATAATCTATGCGAGAGAATTTCAAATCAGATACAGACGAAAACATTTAACGAATATGATTATATCCCATGTTTTCATAATTTGAGTACGCATTTGAAAGCTCCTCAGATCGTTACCCAGGTCATTCAAATCAAATCAAAAGAAATGATAGGAACGTTGATACATCCAGTCGGGTATCAACACTCGGTAATCAGATACTTTTCCTAAGAATCTCACTACGGGAGAATTGGACAAGAAAGGAATTGTCAATTGTCAAATAAGACAAATTCCACAGATGAGTAAATTCGACTCAGAAGGATAGATGCTACAGGCACATATGTAGGTGTCCCTACTAATATGTCCCTATTTTTCACTTCTTGCAGATCTCATAAAATTTAATCTTTCACAATCTTTAAAGAAAATGTAGTGTTTATTCATTAGTTTTATGGTGACTACTAATCAGTCTTGCATAGTCCATTCCAAATTGTATGTAGGCGCGCAACTATATACAATTTCAAGATAAGCGATGCAATACTCAGTTCGTCAAAATTTTATCATCATGTTTATAATAAAAACATTTTCATGCTTAATTCTTAAATAAGAATCAAAATAAATTTACAAAGATTTTCTTTATTATGAAAACAATTAAGTTTTCCAAAGCGTCTCATAAACAACTTCATTTTGATATCAATCACTTATAAATCTCACTTTGATTACTCCTTATTGTGACGAAAATTAAATTTTCTCAAAGGATACCGTTTTAACTTATAAAAACAATTAGTGATCTGCTAAGGAGTGATGAAAGCTTGCTCACCAAGAATTAACTACAATATGATAGGAAATGAGCTTAGCCAATTAATCATGAGGTTCATGATCTCGATGACACTCAAAAAGAATAATCCACAACGTAACTCAATTCAAGATGAGTACTTGTTCAATTGTTGCAACACTAATGCGAGCATTAGGAAGAAGCAAGAAAGGATAGATAACATCAATACATGTAGAATTTAGCAATCAAATGTAATCTTTTTATTAATCACAAACAAGTCAAAATTGTACCGTAACACATTACGTGTCACTATGTCATACAATTCTCGGAACTCATCCCACCAACTGATGTCTCAGTTAAGTTAGGGATTCTTAAAAGATACCACAATGAATACTAATCTACAAGAGTCATTAGGTGTTCCACATGTCCTAGAAGATCCATCGGTCTCAAATCAGAAGAAGATTTCTTCAATTTATTTCTTGGACACTGGGCATCCTCATTAGTGGAAAATCGCCTAGGAACAACCTTTAACACGAACCTACAATCATTTAAAACCTTATAATTCAATCACATGACTTAATAATTTCCTCTTATCAATCTCATATTCCATACGAATTAAATTTTACTTTATTCAAGTTTCAACCAATTTTATACTCAATTCGACATCCTACCTTATTTTCCAATATTTACAACCTTATTCTTCGGCCTTGTAAAGGCAATACAATCTCAATATGAATCAACACTTAATTTCCAATCCTATATCTCTTACAACAACAATTATCAAATAAGTCACTAGCATGAAATGACTTGATCATTCAACTAGACTTCTCGGAAAGGCATTAGTGGCATGAGGCTTTTGGGTAATGGTTCCAATAACAGCCTCAAGTGCAACATTCACCCTTTCGATTTCAAATTTAAGAATTGGATGACAACGAATCAGATGACATCTTTCTAGGTGGTAACGTTTTGTCAAACTCCACTCTATAAGAAAAGATCGTCATGACATCGATATCAAATTTAATCTCGCCAATTCTTTTTCAATATCACAATCAACTAATATCTATATTTCTACGAATATCAACCATTTGTTGGGATCATAAATATCCACAACTTGGTTTAGATCTAGGATAGCTAGAATTCTTATGAGAATATCTTCGATTAATTTACTAGGGGATTTAGGGTTACTTGTGACAATCTACATCGTATAAATACCTCGTATAAAAATCAAAATAATCATCAAACAATCATGTAATAAAATTACATCATATATATATATATATAATCCAAGTTACATATATATTCAAATAACACTTCTCAGTCTGGCCTTGTCGGTAACTCGGGAATTCTTCGGCACCGTTATAGTCAAAAGATTTTTAGACATTTTTAGAAAAATGTTTTTAGTAAAAAGATTTTGAAAAGTTTTATTCAAAACCTTGGTTTTTAAAAAAAATCTTCCGTTCTCTATAACGAGAGCTCTGGTACCAAACTGTAACACCCCCAAATTTATACAACTCAGTACAGCGGAAGACTAGTTGGTGTTATGGGATAGCACATTACTCACATCATAGACAACGCATAAAAATCGCGTCGTTTATTAATAAAGCATTTCCATTCATAAATATCAAAGTTACATCGGTCCCAAGTCATGATATTTCATACAAAGTTTTACAAAATATTTGAATGGAAAATATTGTTTAAGTGCGGGACATTAATTCTTGTCGTCTTCCCGAGAATTACCTTCAAGTACCTGAGATAAAACATGTTAAAAGAAAAGGTCAGCGATATTGCCGAGTGAATTCATAGAGTTTAATAAAATCCATCAATATAATATCAGTATAAAATTATTACTGAAAATCATCTTGTACAAATCATTTTAATAGGCCATAAAATAGCCAAAGTCATTTTATACAAATCTTTATCGAAAATCGTAATATAGGCATTTGCCTTAAAAATCATTATACGAATCATTGTCGTTAAAAACATCATACAATACGTTTTGCAACGTTGTATAGATTAAATAAAACCATTATATGAATATGGTTATAAAAAGCCTTAAAAATCATTATACGAGCCAATGTCATAAAAACGTCATACAATACGTTTTGCAACGTTGTATGAAAATAAAAACCGTTATATGAGTATGGTTATGAAAACCAAAACACAAACATAATATCAATAGTATGACCCCGTATTGCTAGTCAGGCAATACTTCGTAATTCGATGCGTCTAATAGTATTTCGTTAGTTTTGGATTATTACAAGCCGCATGACATTGTTACCTTACTAAACCAAAACGGGTAGCTAACCCGATACAAATTTTGCCCATATAAAGTAGCGTGTCGTCACAAAGGTCACGCTATGGAAATCTTCTCATACATAAATTCGCTTACCAATCAATGTGGCACGACGGGGATCAATCGTCAAGGCGCGAACTGGGGTGATCGTCCCCAAATAGTACTATTAAATGCATAAGCGTCTACCAAATCCCGGTAGTTCACAATTCATGCTAATGGGACTTTTAGTGGCATAACCTAACTTTAATAATCCATTAAATTTCATTTATCGGGTCCTTTAATCATTTATCGGGTCATACAATCGGGTCATTCATATCATTCGGGTCCAAAATCAATAAACAAACAATCGGGACAAATGGTGTCCAAACTTTTATAAAAACTAACATGTTATCTCCCTCGCGGGTTTATAAAGCATTTATAAAACATTTAAAAGAGTGCGAGGCTATGAACTCACGTTGATGTGGGAAGGCGGGTTATCGGCAATTCGGACGTACGATACGCGCTTCAATCACGGAAACCTAGACAAATAATTCTCGTCTTAGACTCATGTCCAATGACTTTATAAAAATATCAATTATGTATACATATGATGATTATATATATATGATGATCAAGTGGGTTTACATATCCTCATTTACTCATTTTTGTGTTATGTGTCGATAACTTTTATACTAGTTGTCTCGTTTTACCTATTTACGTGTTTTAGGTCCAATAAGCCTATTATAAGTTCTTTAACTTGTTTTAATCCATTTTATACTTATATTATCAGTATCTATACTTTCCATGTTGGGCCCAAATGGGTTAAGCCCAATAAGTTCTTTTTATAAGTTTTTAACTTATTAAGTCCAATTATTAGTCCAATATGCTTAGTTAGCTCGTAAATGTCCGTAATTCTTATAGTTCGGGTTTTATCGGTTTTTACTTGTTATACATGTCTATATATCAGTATATAAGTTTTATAAAGTTTTCATTAGACGGGTCCAACCATCTAAGTTTTATTTAACAAAAACGTTAATTTTACGGCAATAGCCGAAAAAGTCGTAAAAATCATGTTTATAGTTTTTATAACTTATAAAACTTAGCAAGTTACCATTTTTATAAAATGTCCACTTATTTATCATTGTAAATATTCATATAAATGTATTATATGAGTTAGTGGGTTTTAAATTCACATTTTATACTATTTTTATTTGAGTGCTTATATAATACTATTATACTTTAATTTCCAAAATTGATTTTTACTTTCATGTTCACCAAAACTGCCATATCTAGAGTTCTATATGAAGATAGAAGCTCAAATGTTTATGACATAAACTAGATGATATGTGCTCCATTTAACTCTTCTATAGCTACTGTTGAATCAGCCTCTAAGTATTTTCTAAAAATCGTCCAAAACAGTGAGCTCAGATTTGTACTCTAAACTTATTTTGATCATATCTCACTCATTACAATGATTCCATTGCATGGCCAACTCTCTCACATGTGTACAAGACATATTACTTACTGTATATCTATTAATCTATGCCATTTTTATCAGTTCATCATATGATTCTTTACTATTTTATACAGCCAACAATTTAAACAAGATTTTAGCCTTGTTTCTTATAGTTTTTCATCTTTTTAAGCATGTTTATCAACACCAAATCCCCACACAATATTTTTAATAATCATTCATCATCATATACATATACATATGTAAAAGAAATATAAGATTACATAATCAAAAATAACAAAAGGATAGGAAGAACAATCTCTATACCACCATTAGTGATGAAAAGATGAGGTTTTTGATGAACAAGACTTGGTTCTTGTTATCAAATCTTCAACTTGGCAAATGAACTTCTTGAGATCTTAATATGCATGAATACCTTCATGAAAATCCGCCCCTAAACTCCATGGAAACTCCTTTTCACATGTTATAACCACCTCCAATCTTCATCTTTTCAATAGGTTTTCATCATATGTAAATTATGCATATGATTTATGGTTGATTTTTTTTTATCAATGGTGGTGTTGTGGATGAATTTGGACGTTCATAGAGAGAGAGTAGAGAGAAAATAAAGTGGTTTGCATGTATGAGAATGAGAGAAATGGTTTTGGGAGCTTGTTTTGTTGTTTTGGTGAAACTAGATGGACATGTGTCCATTTAGTGCATGTTTGCTTGCCACCAAAGGGTGGTAAAGCTTATTGTTGGGACTTAGATATCTTAAGTTGATATGACAAAACAAGATGAAGGACCTAATAGCAAATAGTTAGCTTCTATAGTAAGCTAGGGTTGTGATGTAACCCTAGTTCCTCTATTATATAAAGAGGGTACCACCTTGGTTGTTATTCACTCATTCACAAACAATGTAAACCAGAGGTGTGTGCGTTCTCCTGGTGTCAAGCCTATTAGGCACCAGGAGCAGTAGTTAATAGTTTATTAATAGTAA
This sequence comes from Glebionis coronaria, assembly GCA_025667525.1. NCBI lineage: Eukaryota > Viridiplantae > Streptophyta > Magnoliopsida > Asterales > Asteraceae > Glebionis > Glebionis coronaria. The sequence continues at coordinate 462,477,646 of CM046875.1, read as the reverse complement.
TCATTTCATTAGTGAAAGCCTTGTTCTTGGTTATGATTGTGTTCTTTATGTTCCGCTGTGCTTATTACAATCATGATCATGATATCCCAGATGAGTCTAGATCCTAAGACTCAACAAGTGGTATCAGAGCTTGTTGGCTCTTGATCTGGTTGATCTACAAGGTTTTTTCTAGTATTTTCTGTTTTTCAATAAAGTTGTTGATCTAGGGTTTTTCCCAACAAACCCTAGTTAATTCGTTCCTGATGTTGCTGCTGTTACTTGATTGTTGCTGCTGATTGATTTAGGATTTTGGTGTGCTTCATCTAAGCCATAAATTGATTGTTAATGTTTCTGCCAAGACAAAGTTATTACCAAGATTCGTTTTTAAGGTTTCATGTGTGTTCGATTGAGTGGTGTTTCTCCACACTAGAAGATCAAGCAAGACAGCGAAGATCATAACATTCAAAACAGTTTGGTGAATATTATGTCTAGGGTTTTTCACAAACCCTAGATGTGTTATGAGTTTTGGTTGGTGCTTCTCTGATCGTAACAAGATGAAAAGTTGAAAACCAACAGTTACAAGAAGCTGTGTGGCTTTCTCCCCAGATCATGTGAAAGCAGAAGACGTGGTTTCTTGTACACATTAGATAGAAGATGAACGTGATATATGGTAGTATTTTCTGTTGATTCGTGATGATCTGCTGCTTGGTTTGATGGCTTAGATTCGTGGTCATCAAAGAAGAACACAACGAATTTGGTTCATGGTGTTGTTTATGTTCACTGCTATAAAAAAACTTGGTGATCTGAAAGAGAAGCAGCAGGCCTGAATGTTGGATCTGTTCGTGATGGTTCTTTCTGGTTGCAAAGATCGAGCCATGATCAGCAGCAGGTATTCTTTTTATGAATGACGCGTTTCTATCGTAACTGTTTTGGAAAGAATGTGTTAATATCACACGTTATGATAGCTACATAAATATTTGGAAGGTGGTATATGTTCTTGCGTAAATTATGGATAAATTTTGGGAATTATACGCTATGATAATGGATAGGATTTCGTAAAGATGGAAACCTAGTTGGGGATCTTCTGTCAATATGGGGTCCGAATATTGGGGAAAGCATAGCATGATATAAGCAGATTATGGGGTCAAAGACGTGTGATGATTATTTGATTAAATAAAATATCAGGATTTTATAATGTGGGGAGGACTTCTTTCTACGTGATTTTCGGCTGTGTGGAGATAATATTGTGCCCCTACTGAACATCTTATTGAACGTGGGTTCTAGGGTGGTAATGTCAAACACAGATACGAGTTTTATGGGAGTATGATCTGGATGATTAAAAACGTGTGTTCCTATAATATGGGAAGAAGAATATTATTGAAATATTGGGATTATTCTTTCTCACGTGGGATATACCATGGACATAGAGTTGCTGGTTTTTTTTAGATTTCATATATTCCTATTCATTTATCATGAGAAGTTGACATGGAGTTTTTAAATATTTGATCATGGGCTGTTAGACTATGAGATTTGGATAGAACTTTTGGAAGATATCAAAGTTATGGCCGTGACATATGTGCTGATTTTATGGGATTAAACTCGTTTCTCTCTTTGGTCGAAAATACTATTTGAAGAAGTTGTGTTTGTTGCATGGAGTTTGGCTGAATTGTAGGAATTATGGTTTCTCTCCACAATAACTTCCATGTATATTTGGACGGGATATGAGCTGTTTATCAACAGTATTTGATTGACATGGTCTAAGTGATAAATGTATATCCTAATTTTCAGGATGTCAAAGACGTGTGTTACTCTAATTTATTCCTTAGGTAACTTTCTTTATTATTTTGGGGAGTTATTTATGTTGGGTAAAAGAGTAAACATGGAATGTACACCTCATGCCTGGACAGTGACACATCAGCAACAGCATTTGTGATAGCAGTATGTCATGCTGGTTTAAGTGTTTGATTTTTTTGACAGCAACAGAATTAGTGACTGTAGGGTGTCGCTAAAGATAATGGAGGGACGCTTGGTTGGTGTTAGTCACAGCTTTCGCGACCGTGTGGTGACAGCATGAAAAAAAAAAGAAAAAAAAAAGAAGAAACAGTTTTGAGATGCTACTGGTAGGTTATGGTGTTCCTACTGGTGAGCTATGCTTCCTACTGGTCTCATATATTCATGTTGGTTTTGTTCTCGGTTCCTCCTAGTAATATTTGATGGTTCCTCCTGGTTGAATCATCGGTTCATACTAGTCGGTTCCTACTGGTCCGTACCACTGGTCGGTTCCTACTAGTTTGTTCCTCCTGGTAGGCGTATGTTCTTGCTGACTTGTTTATGGTTCCTGCTGGCTTGTTGTATACTAACTTTCTTTGGTCGGTTTTGGTTCCTTCTAGTCAAGTAAGATTGATACTACTCTGATTTAGTGACTAGTCTGATGTCACTACTATTACTGGAGGAGGAGTTCTCAGCCATCATCATTTCGTTGTGGAGATTCATTGAAGAAGACATTTGATTATCACTTATTTTATGTTGTAGTTGATTTTCACAGGTTTGGTGTTCTTATCATATCTTCAAAGGAAGGGAGCACCTTTTAAGATAACTTGCTTGGTTAGTATGGTGACGAAGACTCGACATATCTAGCGAAGGGGTACGATCTATTCATATCTTAAAAAGATTAGGAGCCTTTTTAAGATAACTTGCTCTATGCGTACATTTGCTATCGCTTGAAGGGGTTACGTTATTGTGCTCAGTGTCTCATTTATTTGAGGATTTTGTTCGAGCTCGCCGTCACGTGGTTAGTGCAAGACATAAGACACAAGTTTGGGAGATTCCACTTCTTCATCAAATTCGTTATACTTGATTTTCTTCATCAGTGATCTCTCCATGGAGCCTACTGGATTTTCCGTGCACTTCTTAAGGGGAAGACGATCCTTTTTGAGTTGATGTGACAAAAAGGGGAAGAATGCATGGATCAAGGGGAAGCTTAGCCTTCATCTACATTAGCTTCAGGGGAAGCTTGTGCTTACTGGTTTTGTCAAATCAACTAGGGGAAGATTTTTGGGACTTAGATATCTTGAGTTGATATGACAAAACAAGATGAAGGACCTAATAGCAAATAGTTAGCTTCTATAGTAAGCTAGGGTTGTGATGTAACCCTAGTTCCTCTATTATATAAAGAGGGTACCACCTTGGTTGTTATTCACTCATTCACAAACAATGTAAACCAGAGGTGTGTGTGCGTTCTCCTGGTGTCAAGCCTATTAGGCACCAGGAGCAGTAGTTAATAGTTTATTAATAGTAATCATTTCATTAGTGAAAGCCTTGTTCTTGGTTATGATTGTGTTCTTTATGTTCCGCTGTGCTTATTACAATCATGATCATGATATCCCAGATGAGTCTAGATCCTAAGACTCAACACTTATGTTGGAAGCCACTTGTATAGGGGTGGGCAAGTGTAAACTTGTCCCATCCCTATTAATTTACGGGTACTCCTTGATTCTAGTTTCCTCGATTTGTGTGCCCTCAGGTCGTTTTACGAAAAACGTTTTTATAAATTATGAATCAACGGTACAAAACGAATCTAATAAAAATTGTCTCATCAAAAACGGAGTTCGAAAACGTAAATACGTAATCCTAGGGTTTCCGGTTTAGTCGTAAAGGACGTTAAAATAAAATCGTAAGTCCTAATCTCTTCTCGTAAATTTGTGAGTTTATGAACCAACTCAAATTTAGAATCCCAAATTAATATTTACGGATAAATTTATTTTCTGAAATGTCGGACTGCCACCAAAGACGGTGTATGTAAACGTAAGCACGTAACGTTGAATCCCCCGGTTTAGACGTAGTCGATGCTACTTCAAGACGTAAATCCAAATTTCTTCCCAAAAATAAGTGAGTTCATAATGTAGCATTAAAATAATGTTTTTAAATAATATTCGAGAATAAAATATCAACCATAAATTGACGGATTGTCACACATGTCTCACGTACATTTTCTGAAGACACATGTCGAGACACCAGTCAAGATACATGTCAAACGTATATTCCTCAAAACATGAGTCAAGACACACGACTCACACATAACTTCCGAACTAGGCCTCGGTAATTTAGGGTACCCTCCAAGGGGTATACCTATTCTGTTGTGCCATATGTGAATCAAATCATTAGAAATTTCAGTACGATCTCTGGCGTATTGTTCATGTTTGGACACGTGATGTTCGTTCTGTGTGAGATGGGCGAAACACATTCAGTGAGATCTGTCACGTTTACTTTACGTATTGACATGACACCTTCATTTTCGATCACAATTACATATATTCCACGTCCATAAAAGACTCCGTTGTATCACCTATGTATATAAGGGCTTTCATTCCAGTTTGGCGACAAGATCCTTTCTGCTAACGTACTTTCCTTGGACAGATGCGAGTATGATATGATTCTGATTATGGGTTGATTAGCAGCACGTCGCGCTACGATTGATTTCCGGTTAACATCGAGTCATGTTCGACGATATTCAAGTCCCTGAATACAGTCATCATGTTTTGATACCGGGAAAAATCCGAACAAAATGCTTCTGATTTATGAGCACGTGCCTTAGTATCCCATGGCTACGAAGACTTTCTAGCTATCATTCAAGATTTTCTGAAGTTATTAAATCCATAACCATCCGATTGTTTTAGAAACCCAGATGCATTTCCAAAAGAACTACCCAAGTATACCACCCATTCGTGAAGTGAAGTTTGTCATTGAGCTCAAGGAGTTAGAGGAACAACCACAAGAGTTGTTGGAACGAGGTTTTATTCGCCGAGTGTATCACCCTGAGTTGCGCCAGTTCTGTTTATCAAAGAAGGACGGTAGCATGGAGTTATGCATTAATTACCGTAAATTGAACAAGATAACCATTCATAATATTTATTCCCTCCAAAATATTAATGATCTATCCGATCAACTACCAGACTCTAAACACTTTCCAATATAGATTTACGATTTAGGCTATCATTAGTGGTAAGTGAAAGAGCAGGACATTTCCGTGACTGTTTTTTTTCGCACACTTTATGGTCAGTATGAATTCGTGTTTACGTCTTTAGGTCTCACGAATGTCCAGCAGTAACTATGGACTTGAGAAATTTTCCATGAAATTCTGGACCAGTTCATCATTTTATTCATTGCTAACATTATGATTTTATCTAAGTCTAGAGGAGAGCATGAAGACCATCTTCGCATTATGTTACAAATTCTATGACAGAATAAATTTCACACTAAAATCTTTCAAGTACGAATTTTGGTCGATCACAATGACACACAAAATCACATTGTTCTTACGGTTAGTCACTATGACTAAGCTTATGCGCAAAGGAGAGAATCCTGCACAGATTTATGTGTTCCAGATGATCCTACGCTAAGAGAGGTTCAATTTACCGATACTCATAGTCTTCCAAAAATTTCTATGTATCCAGTTTCTATGAATGTATCATGATCTCAAACCACATTTTGGTGGAGCGACATGATACAAGATTTAATTATGTTCATATCTAAATGCCTGACTTACCAGCAGGTTAAGATAGAACGCCAACATGCTAGTAGTTATTTCAACCATCAGAAATTCTTGAATAGAAGTGGACAAGATCTCCATGGATTTTGTTACCAGACCACCGCAGGCTCAGAAGATGCATAGTGCTATCTGGGCCGTCGTCCGACCATTTGAACTAGCTTACACGTTTTCTTTCATCCGAAAGAATTACGTAGTTAGCAAGTATGTAGGAAGTTCAGCAAGAAATCGTACGATTTCACGGTATTTCGTCAATAATCATACCAGCTGGTAATTTTCGTTCATGTTTACGTTGTTGGAAATACGTTTTTCGTATTAAGAAAGTCTCGGTCACTCCAACAATATAGTTATAGGCTCGTAGTATATGTTTAATTGTTATTTACATTAGCCTAACCCATGAGCATGTTCATGAGCCGGAAGCCCAAGTTCACTAAGGGACTTGGTATATAAACCCCTTTCCACCATGGACAGTGGTGTTGGTTGTTTCATTTTTACAAAGAATAAACATAGTTTTTCTCTCACTTCTCTCTCTACTTTATCTCACTAGAAAACAACAACCCTCTTGAAATATCAATGAGTATCACGATTCTACAATTGGTATCAAGAGCTATGGGATGAAATAAAGATTGGTTTTGTGTTGTTCATACTTTTCTAAGTGTGTTCATGTGTTTTTGATTGATTTTACCAAAGTTTCAAATTTTTTTCGTGTTTTTGTGGTTCCAATTGTTCTATATTTCTTCTAAATAGTTTTACTAACAATTTGGAGATATTGGTTTGGCTAGAAACACAAATTCCGAGGTAAAAATCCATTCTTTCTTGTTGCTTACAAGTCTCGAACTACTTTCTTGTTACGATCTAATTGTTGCGATTGCATAAACCCTGGGGGTTTCTAATTGCAATCCAAGGTCACGATCACATCCTACGATCACTGAGTACGATCATAGCCCACGATCACTGAGTACGATTATATCCCACGATCACTCAGTACGATCAGTGAGTAAGATCAGTGAGTACGATCAGTGAGTACGATCAGTGAGTACGATGAGTGAGTACGATCAGTGAGTACGATCGTTGGATACGATCACTGGATACGATAGTTGGATACGATCATTGGATAAGATCAAGTGAGTACGATCATTGGATGCGATCATAGAGTGCGATCATAGGGTACGATCATAGAGTACGATCAGCCAAAATTTGCAAGACTTAGAGGATTTTTCAACTTTGCATTTCTTTGGAGACATTAACAAAAACACACAACCAAAAGATCATAACATCTTTATTTAAACAACACTAAAACACATAATCTTATTTCATTGCTCGATCATTTTGATAATATTTATTCAAGTGTTCAAAAAATGAATCCTCATTCATTCATGCCAACAATGACATCGCTTATCGATATTTCAATCATCTCGGGTACCGATACCCGCCCATCGTTGCTCATCAAAGACTTATTCGAAGCATGGCAAGGTCGCATGAGAACTTACATTATGGGTAAACCCAATGGGAGACTTATGGTTCAATCCATTGAGAAAGGTCCACTCGATTGGGGAGAAGTTACTGTCGACGATGTGACGCGGCCAAGGTTGTATCATGAGTTAACGGATGCTAAGAAACTCATTGCTGATGCGGATGAAAGGGCTGTTCAGACCATACTTCAAGCTCTTCCACCCAATATTTATCGAATGGTAAGTGAACATACAGTGGCAAAGGATCTTTGGGATCACTTAACTGTTTTGTTACAAGGGACTTCACTAACTAAGCAGGAACGAGAGTGTCAATTGTATGACTTGTTTGAAAGGTTCACATACATTTCAGGGGAAACACTTCATGACTACTACTGGCGTTTCACTACTTTGATGAATGATATGAACGTGTATAATCTAAGGATTGCTCAGTTTCAACTAAACACCAAGTTCTTGAACGTGTTACCCCAAGAGTGGAGCCAATATGTCACCGATGTTAAAATGATTCGAGATTTGCACAAGATAAATTTAGATCAACTCTATGCTTTCTTGCAGCAACACGAGAAGCACGTGATCCAAAACGCATCTCTCAGGGATCTTATCAAGAACCATTGGCATTAATGGCAAATCATCCAACTTTGTCATATCACAACTCTCCGTTGCTTTGGGACACCAATCTTCCTATCAACCATTGTATCAAACTCCAATCTTTCCACAGTATTCGATCTTGCCACAACCGCCCACATCTTATCAGCAACAATACAATCAACCAGCAACATCATCACAAGGAGATTCACATCATTTACCTTATGCTTCACAACCATATTCACCTTATCAACCTCTATCAAACCCTGCCATCACCTATCAACAACATGAGGCTCCTCAACCCCATTACTCAAAACATGTTAGTGTTCCTTCAAATCAGTTTGTAGCTCATCCAGCACCAGTATTCTATTGTGATGATGAGATTCCAGTCCTAGAGTTTAGACAAGGGGATAATCCTACTGATATACTTGCTCAAATGTCTACTTACATCACTCAAGCGTTGAACAAACGAGGTTACAGAGGACCATCTCCAACAAACAATTAGTTGAGGAACTCTTCTAACTCTCGTCAACAAGCTACAATCCAAGATGGCAGAGTTACTGTGCAACTACTTCAGGGGAGATCAGGCTCATCTAATACTAGTGCACGCCCATCTAACACTGCTGCTACAAGGGGTAATAACACTGGAAAAATGAAGATGATCATATGTTATAACTGCAAAGGGGAAGGGCACATGGCTCGAGAGTGTAAGCAGCCAAAAAGGAAAAGGGATAGCACATGGTTTTAGGAGAAGATCTATTTGGTGAATGCTCAAGCCCAAGAACGAGAGCTCGATGAAGAAGAGTTAGCATTTCTCGCAGATCTAGGAGTTGCGGACACTGACGGACTCACAACAGCCATCACGAATAATGCCGCATATCAATGTGATGATCTTGATACATACGATTATGACTGTGATGATCTCAATACCGCCAAGGCAGCTCTCATGGCAAATCTTTCACTTTATGGAGCTGACACAATTTTTGAGGTACCAAATACTGCAAATGATACTCGTATTGTACCTTATCAAGTTGAGCAAATGTCTGAGTCTCCGGAACAGCCTTCGGTGGTTAGTAATTCAAATGAGGAGACAAACAATGATAGTAATATCAATGCAAGTCCTCAGACTTCGAGTGAAACACAACCGAGAGCTATTCTATCTACAAATTCGTCTACTCAACATGATTTGGTCTCAATGTCGGCATCTATGCTTAGCTAAATGAATAAGGCGATCAATCACACCCTCGGGATTAATCAGACATTATCTGACGAGCTTGCTTTGTATAAGAAAAATGTTAAAACCTTGGAACTAACTCTAGTGACCACTACCTTAACCAATCCTAAATTTGATTGGTTTAGGAAAGTCCAAATGGATAATTTGCTTGAAATTGAAAGTTTAAGAGCAAATCTTTCAAAAGAACTTAAAGAAAAAGAGTCAATCGTTAATAATTTTCAACAACTTCAAACGGATTTCGAAATTCTTGAGTCTAAAAGGGTTGAAACGGAAATTAAGACGTCTGAGAGAATTAAACAAACTAAAATTAAGCTTTTAAAACAATACTCTACTTCACATCTAGTACACTTGTTTCATGCATCGTTTAAGGACTTCACTTTATCTCGTCTAATAGACCTACCACCTAACCCGGGGTATGCAAAGCAAGCATTTAACCACAACCCACGACTTTACGATGCTACCAAGTTAGGATTGGTATTAGATCCGATTGTGTTTCCGAATGAATACGATAATTCATCACTACATGAAGAGAATCGGTCAAAAATGATTTTTACATATCATGAGTATGATTATGCACAACTTAACGCAGAAAATGCAAAAACAGATCTTAGAATTCGCTTTAATATGCAAAGGGAATTTATCCATACACCAACTTACATGCCTACTAGAGAAAGTGTTAGTATACTTCCTACACTTGTCAATTTGGATAAACATAAGGAAATTCCAAAGGATCTTCCACCAGTAAGTACGGTATTGCTAAACTTGAAAGAGATTTGGCGATATCTTACCAATTTTGACAAGGTTATTACGGAATGTACGACTTCAACGGCTCAAAGCGCTGGAGAATGGGCTTTCGAACACATGAAAATGGTGTTTGAGAAAGAGATCGTTCCGTTTGTAAACAATGTTAAAGAAGGTCTTCTAGATCTTGGGGAAAATCTTAACTTTAAAGTGGGTGAAGTTCAAAAAGTTTTTTATAAAAAGGATGATGCTTATGAACAACATCTAATTGAGAAAGAAAAGATTTTGTTCGAATATGACTGATTCTTGGAACATATAATGTCTCTCGAAGTGATGCAAGTTGTTACTATTAAATATGCTCTTGAGATTACATCTGCTATGAATAAATGTGATGATGTGCATGATCTTTCTGTGAATATTGTTGCACCTGTGAATAATGTAGATAATCATTCTTGTCACGAATCTAACGCTGAATTTTTAAAGCTTCAAGATTCTTATAACTTACTTTCAAAACGTTTTGACGAGGTTGAAAAACACTCTATGGCTCTTGAACTTAAAAATCAAACTTTTTTAAAAATAAATGTTTGTGAAAACAACGTTGAGACAAGTGACAAGATGATTCAGGTGGAAGATGTTACGAGACTTAAGAGAGAATTACTAGCAACGGAAACGGAACTAGAGGCTGCAGAGACTAAAAATCATGTCCTAGAAAATAGAATTACTTCTATGCTAGGAGAGAGTGAAAAAGTAAGGCAGGGTGACTCACAAAATTCTGGTTCAATAGAAGAATACCTTGCTTTTAATGCGACAGAGCAAAAGTCATTAGTTGACCAACTGAACAAGAAATGTGAGGAAATCTCTGACCTAAATATTCAGCTCATAGACAAAAACATGGTTATAGCTGAATTAAAGGAGACACTTTAACTCAAAGGACGAAAAGGTGTTGATAACTCAGCTACCATCTCTGCACCGTCCTCTAGTAATCCTAAACCCAACCCACGTATGCTTTATCGGGACCCAAAATTTAAGCATAGTCCAACTAAGTTTGCTACCTACATGAAAAATGCCTTAGAACATGCTGATCTAGCTAGCGATATCGTTGATGATATGCGTACACTCGATCCCACAAGTCATACTCTATATGAACTTTTCTTATATGTGGATCGCATTCATGATTGCTTAGCAAATTTAGAATATATTGGTCAACCGATATCTACACCAATTACCCACCCAACCCCCACCATTGCCATATATCCATTAAATAAGACCCTAGGAGCTAAGCCTGTTTTAAACACACCCATCAAGGCTAAGTCAAAATCTGTCACTAATGTTCCCTTGGTATCTACAGGAGTAATTATGTCTAATAAGGCTAAAGGATCTCAAGACAAGAAAGATAGGATCAAGCCTTCCACTAGTAGGACTGCGAAGAAGAAAGTAGAAGGTCACCCTAGGAATGTTATTTTAGCTTTAAATAAAAAGAATCATGTAGCTAAGACAAAAGGTTCTCCCTCTGAGTGGAAACCTAAACAAAATGTGAATTCTGATTTGAAATGTTGGAATTGTAATGAATGCAAGTTTTCTCAGCGTCATGATTTATGCCTTGTTGACCATGTTAATGAAATGCATGCCATTAGAAACAATCTTGAATGGAAACCAACGGGGAAGAAATTCACCCAAGTTGGATGGCAATGGTTACCCACTGGTAGGACCTTTACTGCAAATGGAACTGAGTGCCCTTTAACTAGGATCACATCCACTGAAGTTAGGTCTCAGCGTCCTTTAAAAAGGAACACAAGTACTAAAAAATGGAAAAAAACGCCCTTTCACTAGGTCTGCCTCCACTATTATGCCTACCAGTAAAGAAGTACCAAGTCAAAAAGTACCTCAGAATACTAGACAACTAGAATCTAAGCCAACAACTAGTAAGAAAATTTGGAAGCCTAAAAACTCTTCTGATAGAAAATCTAAGATAATTACATCTGTACCTGCTAACTCAGAGGAACAATTAGATTCCGATACATCGTCTTTGTTTGGTGATATTTTCAGGTCGTCCAAATTATTCTTTGGTATTTGGACTCGGGGTGCTCCAAACATATGACTGGAGACCAATCGATGCTCAGAAATTTCGTCAGCAAGTTTCTAGGAACGGTGAAATTTGGCAACGACCATATTGCGAAGATCATGGGTTACGGTGAATATCAAATTGGGAATGTTACGGTTTCAAGGGTGTATTACGTCGAGGGACTTGGTCACAACTTATTCTCAGTAGGACAATTTTGCGATTCAAACCTTGAGGTTGCTTTTCGACAACATACTTGCTTCATTCGTGATCTTGCAGGAAATGACTTGTTAAAAGGTTCTCGAGGGGATAATCTCTACACACTGTCCATTCAAAACATGATGGCCGCCTCTCTTGTATGCCTTCTCTCCAAAGCATCTAAGACCAAGTCATGGTTGTGGCATCGCCGGTTATCTCATCTTAACTTTGATGCTATAAACCATTTGGCTAAAAACGAACTTGTTCGTGGTATTCCAAAACTTAAGTTCTACAAGGATCATTTATGTTCCGCGTGTTCTTTGGGGAAAAGCACCAAGAAAACATACAAACCTAAAGCTGAAGACACCAACCAAGAACCACTGTATCTTTTGCACATGGATCTTTGCGGGCCAATGCGTACGGCTAGTGTGAGTGGTAGAAAATACATCCTCGTCATGGTGGATGATTTCTCAAGGTTTACCTGGGTAAAGTTTTTAGTAACCAAGGATCAAGCTCCAGATTATATTATTACTTTCTTAAAGATGATCCAAGTACGTCTTAATGCTACTGTTCACCGCATTCGTACTGATAATGGAACTGAGTTCGTTAATCAAACTCTACGAGACTAATATGAAGAGGTCGGTATTTCACATGAAACTTCTATTGCTCGCACTCCACAACAAAATGGTGTCGTGGAAAGACGTAACCGTACTCTAATGGAAGCTGCTAGAACTATGTTGATTTATGTGAATGCTCCTTTATTCTTATGGGCCGAAGCAGTGGCAACCGCATGTTATACCCAAAACCCCTCCATCATTCGTAAGCGCATAGAAAAACTCCATATGAGCTACTTCATGGACATAAACCTGATATTTCATTTCTTCATGTGTTTGGTGCACTATGTTATCCAAATACTAATAGTGAGAATTTGGGCAAACTTCAACCGAAGGCTGATATTGGAATTTTCATTGGTTACTCACCCGCAAAGAAAGCTTACAAAATTTATAACCGTCGTCTTGGCAAGATCGTAGAAACTTTGGATGCCGATTTTAATGAGCTGACAGCGATGGCTTCTGAGCAACACAACTCTAAACTCGTACTTCATGAGATGGGGACCGGTACGATTAGTTCCGGATTAACTCCCAACAATCCTACTTCTCCATCATTTACACCACCTACAAGGCCTGAGTAGGATGAGTTATTTCAACCTATGTTTGAAGAATTCTTTGATCCACCTAGTGATGATTCTCCAGCACCTGCAGCAGTAGCTCCGATTCCTGAAGTTGTTGCTCAAGATAATGGAAATCAGTCCGAGGCATCTACGGTCACTATTGAACCAGATGCCCCATCCCCCACCAATTCACAAACTACACCTGAATCATCACCCCCACTTGTTCCTAATGATGTTGAAGAGGATTACTATGATCACGATTTGGAAATTGCTCATTTACAAGAACTTCCATTCTTTGGTTCACAAATACCCGAAAACCCTAACGGTGTGTCTACCTCAGATGAAGCTCCTGCAATCGTTCACTCTCGACCACCACGGATTGAAAATCACAACACCAAATGGACAAAGGATCACCCAATCCGCAATATTATTGGTGACATCGATCGACCAGTCTTAACATGCCACCAACTCCAAGAACATGCATTATATTGCTACTTTGATGCATTTCTTTCTGATATTGAACCTAAAAATTGGCAACAAGCCATGACACAATCATCTTGGATTGAAGACATGCAAGAAGAACTTAATGAATTTCAACATCTTGAAGTGTGGGAATTAGTTCCTTTACCCAACAACGTTGAAATCCTTACATTGTTGTGGGTATATAAGGTTAAACTCGATGAGTTAGGTGGAGTGTTAAAGAACAAAGCTAGATTGGTTGCTAGAGGTTACAAAAAAGCTTTGGGTATTGACTTTCAAGAATACTTTGCTCCCGTTGCACGTTTGGAGACGATTAGACTATTCCTTGCTTATGCTGCTCACATGAATATGATCGTCTATCAAATGGATGTCAAGACGGCATTTCTTAATGGTGAATTAAGGGAAGATGTCTACGTAAGTCAGCCGAATGTATTTGTCAACTCGGAGTATCCTAATCACGTGTATAAGCTCAAGAAGGCTCTCTATGGGTTGAAACAAGCTCCACGCGCGTGGTACGATCTCCTATCGTCTTATCTGATCTTGGAAGGCTTCTCCAAAGGCAAAGTGGACCCAACATTATCATTCTCAAGGAGGACAACGACATGATACTGGTTCAAATTTATGTTGACGATATAATATTTGTTGCCACTATTCAAAGACTGTCTGACCATTTTGAGAAAATCATGTCCACACGTTTTAAGATGTCGATGATGGGAAAGATTTCATTTTTCTTAGGGTTGCAAATTTCTCAAAATCCCAGAGGCATCTTCATTAATCAATCCAGATATGCTCTAGAATCTTTGAAAAAGTATCATTTTGAAAACTGTGACCCCGTGGATACTCCAATGGCGGAGAGATCCAAGTTAGATGAGGATAGGGATGGGATTGCTGTCGATCCTAAACTTTACCGTGGAATGATCGGCACCCTTCTCTATCTGACTGCTAGCAGCCCTGATTTGCAATTTGCTATATGCATGTGTGCCCGGTATCAGGCTCGGCCTACCGAAAAGCACTTACATGTTGTGAAAAGGATCTTTCGGTATCTTAAAGGAACACTTAATCGTGGTCTGTGGTATCCGAAGGATTCCTCTATTGCACTAATATCATATGCAGATGCGGATTATGTTGGGTGTCAAGATACTCGACATAGCACTTATGGCAGTGTGCAACTTCTTGGAGAAAGACTGATAAGTTGGGCATCCAAAAGGCAGAAAAGCGTTGCGATATCTAGTATAGAGGCTGAATACATTGCTATGTCCGGTTGTTGTGCTCAAGTTCTTTGGATGAGATCACAATTAACTGACTACGGTCTTGGATTCAACAAAATCCCGATGTACTGTGACAGCAAAAGCGCCATTGCCCTTTGCTGAAACTACGTTCAACATTCCCGGGCGAAGCACATTGATATACGCTACCACTTCATCAAAGAGAAAGTGGAAAATGGAGTGATCGAACTGTATTTTGTCAACACTGAGTATCAGCTGGCGGATATATTCACAAAGGCCTTAGATCGAGGACGTATCGAGTTTTTGATCGAAAAGCTAGGCATGAAATCAATCTCACCAGCGACACTTAAGGAGTTGGCAGAAGAATCTGCAAAATAGTGGTGGTAAACTATTCTAGAGTATCCTTTTATCTTGATCTTGTATATTATCATATATATATAAACCATCAAAAGCAAAATAAAAAAATATAAAACATACAAAAACCATAAAAAATATAAAATCAAGAAAATCCAAAAATATTTTTCATTTTAAATCGGGCATGTCTTTTAGTATGGTATTACGGCCTTAGAAATGTCGATTAAAATTGACAGGACGCCATAAATGGAGTCCGTATAAAAGTTGTACATTTTTAAAACATGCCCATATGGCTTGTAGTTATTTCTGACTGCAACCCGCTTTTCGCATTAAAGTCACGTATTTCTTTTGAAAACGTTGGCTTACAACGGGAATTAATTTTCTCGGGCAAGGTTTACTTTAAAACCTTGTAAGGGATCAAGTTTACTTTATAATTTGGTCTAACACAAATTAGTGTACGCTTCAGTGCACTTATTTTGTTAAAATAAGAGAAATCTTATTGCCACCAGAATCGTTTCAGAAAATCATTAAACGGAAAAGGTCTTCATGGATATTTATCTCCTTTAAAAACAACGACTACAGCTCTTTAAATAGAAAACGGGTCTGTGTTTAAGGGGGAGCAAATATAAAATCATTTTTGTTTTGACAAATCTTTAAAACGGGTTTTTAGAAAAATGTAAAAACGGTTATCTTCTTCATCATTTGCTAAGTGTGCCTTGTGATCGTGTTAGTGGAGTGATTGGTGTATGTGATCGTGTTAATTTGTCAAGATTAGAACTAATGGGTTATTGTATCACCAACTTTTCTAACTGGGGGGCCAAAATTGCAACACTTGCAATCAGGGGGACCAAGTTTCAATTTAGTGCAATTGGTTTGACCAAAGTCAAAACAAACCCCCCCCCCCTCCCTGTTACTTTTCATCACACACACAAACTTGTTTTTTACTCCATCCACCATTGTTAGAACCTTGCACCTTCATCTTTGACTGCTATTCGTCCTACAAAATCTAGGTATCATAATCATCGTATCTTATTTATATGATCATCATATGCTCTCATCATAACTCGAACCTTTATAAATCGAACCACACAAATTAGGGTTTTCAGGTTTATGATGAAAATGTTTTATGAGTAGTGGGATTTGTTCATCTAGCTTAGATACTCATAGGTCTTGCCCAGTTTTGCCTAAAACATTTTCTAAGTCCCGTAATCTAGATCAATAGATTTGCATAAGTAAACTCGCCCAGATTGCGATGGCAATGATCGCATTGATTGCGATGGGATACTGCGGTGGCACCATTACGATGGGCTCGTTAGGATGGGTTCATTGCGATGGGCTCGTTGCGATGGGTTCATTGCGATGAGCTCGTTGCGATGGGCGCATTACGATGGATTCGTTGCGATGGACTCGTTGCGATGGGTCCGTTGCGATGGGTCTGTTGCGATGGGTCCGTTGCGATGGGCTCGTTGCGATGGGCTCGTTGCGATGGGTCCGTTGCGATGGGTCCGTTGCGATGCGTCCGTTGCGATGGGATCGTTGCGATGGGTTCAATGCGATGGACTCGCTGCGATAGCTTCATTACGATCCCATGTTGCTATGGTCACTACGATGGCTCGTTACGATGGACCAACATTTGCAAGGACAATTAAATGTGTTTAGCTTTTCGATGGACTTGGATATTGCGATAAAAATTCAGGACATGCTTGTGTTACATAGACTAAGACTCATTGTGACTTGTGTTACTAAAATAAACTCTATTAGATTATGTTGTTAAAACGATAACAATGTTCTAAGTGTAGTTTCGTCTTAGTGTGATGTTATGCCATGTGGTGACGTTTGTTGTTTTACTCCCTATGCTTAGGATTTACATAGTTTATGAGATATATATATGTGTATATATCAAGTGTGCATGTGTTTATCTAAAGCAGGAAAATGTCGATAACCGAAGAACAACAAAAACAACTAGATCTTGTCCTTGTTCCACTTTATGCCAGAATGTAACATGCACCAAACAATTTTCGTCTGAAAGACGATTTTGATCCTACTTTGCCGGCATTCAAAATTGCAACGGACATCCTAGATTGTTCACCAATAAAGGACGCATTACGTGTCACTGCATCAGTTCCTAAAGTATACATGCACAAGTTTTGGGCAACAGCCACAATTACACAGGCAAAACAATTGTCAAAGAAGAATATATCTTTCACGCTCAACAACAAAGACTTGACACTTGAATTGCGTCAATTTAGGGAACTATTCAATCTTCCTAAGTTAGAAAAAGGAGAACACTTTGTGCCTGACCCAGATACAGATGAGCTGCTTCGAGTAATTCGTGAATTGAATTATGAGGGTGAAATTGGTTTTCTATCTCAGTTTAACACGTCACATATTGGGCAACCTTGGAAAGCAATTGTCACTATCTTAGTAAAATGCCTTACTTCCAAGATTTGTGGATCAGACGCAATGAGACCCTCTCAGGCAATTATCTTTTGGGGTCTCTACACTAGATCAAAAGTGGACTATGCACTACAACTTTGGGAGGAATTCTGTCATCAATTCACAAGTTCCAAGAGGAAAGCGGTGCATCTCCCATTTCTCACAAAACTCATCATAAATTTCTTCATGAAGAGTGACCCAGCTATTGATCCCCGTGGGAATTTCTTCTATCATACTCAAGATAACGACGATGTGTTGGACACTATGACTATTGATAATCAATTCACAAAGTATTCACTACGACCAGCTCTTGTGCCAGACATCATGATGAATGAAGGAATCAAGGAAAGTGCTTACTACCAAGAGATGCTACTGGATATTGAAGCACAGTTCAAAAGAGAAAATGCAGATCCCTCTGAGAAACAATCTGAGAAACAAACAGGTAAACGGAAGAAAAGGATTGCAAAGCGCCAAATGACTTCTTCTTCCAAAGATAAAGGCACAAGGAAACAGCAAATAGTTGATGAAGATGATGATGAAGATGAGATGATCCACACTGATGTTGAACAGGATGAAGTATCCCTAAGAAGACCAAAGAGAGCAAAGCAAACCAAAGGTAAAGAACCACTTGTTGCTATAGATGAACCAGCTCAACAAACTATTTCTGAAGCCAAACAACTGCGTATCACTCTTCAGCAGAGCAGCGAGGAGGCTTTTGCAACATCCAAAGGATCAGGCTCAACACTGTTCGATGACTTAGACGAATTTGGTAACCCGGATGACGATATTCTCTTTTATGAAGATCCTAACGATGAAGATGTTTACAACTTCAATTTTGAAAGTCGTGAGCAGAGTGAAGAGGGTGCTGGCAGTGACAACACAGAAACAAATTTGCTGTATCATGATGCCAATATCACCATATCTTTACCGGAACCAACTAACACTGTGATTAACGACGATGCTCATGCAACTCTCATTCTAGGAACTCAACTTCAATGTAAGTCTACTTCTGGCTCTGATGATGTTATGAAATATCTTAATTTTGAAGGGGAAGGTGTCGAGGTCACAAATACTGATCCATTGACAAATGAAAATATGGTGGATGTTCCTATAACTTCTGTTACATCAACTACTATTCCACCACTAACCACCCTGGTCATCACTAATGTCATCACACCAACTCTCACACCAGTACCTGTTGAACAACCTGTATCAACTACCGCCCCAACGACTGAATCCACACCGTCATCAATCGTTGAACAACCTGTATCAACTACTGCCCTAACGACTGAATCTACACCGTCATCAATCGTTGAACAACCTGTACCAACTACCGCCCCAATGACTGAACCTACATCATCACCTATCCTTGAACAACATGTATCATCCACCACCTCTCTAACACTCGTGGTTACACCTCCACCATCAGTACAGCCAGTATCATCTACCTCCAATCCATTCCTCACAGTCAGTGATCCACTGATTCAAAATCTTCAATAACAACTAGAGGCTCAAGCTAAACAAATAGCAGGGAACTAAATGAAAAAATCACCAATCCCGACACACAAACCCTCAAGGAACCGCAACTTGACGAGCCTACACTTAAGAAAATATCTGACAGTGTTTCTAAACTTAAAAGTCAACATAAAAAATTTCTTGGAGAGAAGAAAACTCGTGACAAAGAGAATGCTGCCTTTCATGGGTCAATTAATGCTACTATGACCAACATCATTTGACGTGAAGTGAAGTCATATGTTGATCAGGCGCTACCAAATCTTTTCAGCACTGGTTTATCTACTCTTCAACTGATGCAATTGTTGCAAACACGACTGAAAGATATAGGGCCTCGTAAATCGAAATATAAACGAAAAGTTCTACAATATCTCAACAAAGCAATCATTAAAGATACACCTGTAGATACTAAAGACTCTGAGTCTGAGGATGAAGACGAACTAGAGGAGGCAGATAACGAGGGTAACGGTGATGAGGATGATGGTGATGATGATCAAAATGAGGAAGAGGATGAGGAAGAATAGGACGAGGAAGAAGAGGATAAGGATAAGGATGTAGATGAAGAAGAAAACGAGGAAGAAGAGGATGAGGATAATAGAGAATACGAGGATGAGGATACAGATGGGGATGAGGATGATGATGATAATGATAATGATAATGATGGAAATGGAACCAGAAAGGGTGATAAGAATGACAAAACGGGTACGAATGGCGATGAGTCAAATAAGGGTGAAGGTGATAAGGAAACTGAGAAAGGTATTGAGGAAGCCGAAGAAAGCGTTGCTGAAACTGCAGAAAAGACTGTGGACGCTACTGTGCCAGAATCTCAGCATACTGACATAGGTATGTCTACTGAACCGGTTTCTACTACTGCTTCTCACAACGATACTGTAGAACCTATGCAAGAAGACGAAATTCCAGTGTCCATGCATAAAGATGAACCCATAGGGTCTATGCCATAAGACGAAATTCCAATCTCTATGCCTGAAGATGATATAACGGTGTCAGAAGTACAACCTTCCACACCTACTGAAGATCAGCACCATTCCGATATGGAAGTCGAAGACTTAAATGTACCAGAACCAACTTTTGTTGAATCTCTTATCATCGATGACACTGTACAGGAGCAAATTTGGCTTACAAATGCAACACCACAACATCCTTTTGCCGCAGCAACAGAAATGGAGCTCACTCAATACCTAAACAATCCAATCGATTTCTCGGCCTTTCAAAGGTATCATCATGGAAAACCAACAATGACTCTGGATCTTATCAAAATGGCAGCCGCAGATGTGGATTTCTTTGATAATTTGAAGATCAGCCATAATGAGGCTTAATATCACTTAAATGAGCTTACAAAGGCCATGAGGGAGAAGACTACGGGAATTCAGACTCCAGTGTTACAACCTCTTACACCCACAGTCATCGCCGGTTCTGCAACGATTCCAATAGAATACTTCGTATCTCATGATCTCGAGTATCTTGAAAAAGGCGCGAAGAAATATGCCACATCACTTACTATGATCAAGGATATCAATCTGGAGAATGTATCGTGGATTGAAGACAAAGTACCTGATGTGTTATGGAGAAGGAAGTTGCTCAAGTTTTATGATACTTACGCATCACTTGGCATCTCTCACCGGAATGCAAAGAAAAGGTTAGCTTACAATCACTTTCATCGTCCAAAAAGAGGTTCTTCTATTGTTGCAGATCATAGAATTAAAAGCATTCAAGGAGAAACTACTCAGACTGTATTCGGTTATGATTACTTGAATGTAATCGTATTCAAACATACTGATGAAAAAGAATACAGAATTGACGAAAGTGATCTCCAGTACCTTCGCCTTGAAGACATTGAAGGTCTTCTGTTGTTATTGGCTCAGGAAAAGGTCGACCATTTACCACCTGAGATAGTCATTGCGTTGAGCTCCAACCTTAGTCAATATGCTCGAAAGATCGTCATCAAACACCGGGTGGAAGATTTTCAACTTGGAGTGGAGAGTTTTCAAAAGCAGCTAAACTTGCAACGTCCCCACACAACTCCACTCAGTAATTTCCACAAGGACAAAAAGCCTTACATGGGGACTACGACACCGGAAGTAGGGATATTTTATCTGAACGAGACTGGCGTCATGCAGTTCATGCGATTCTCCGAACTGCATAAATTCAGTGATGGTACGCTCAAACATGTTCGAGATGATCTGACTGTTCTCAATGCCGGTCAATCGCTTCCAGCAGTCAAGTACAACTGGACGGCCCAATGCAAAAGAGGAGCTAAGTACGCGATTAAAAAGATCAAGGAAAAGTTAAGGGAGCGTCGGTTGCTAAGAAGTGTGGAACGATTCGTGGGTGGAAGACCATATGGAGCTCACCATAGATTCACGGAACGATCTATTTAATTATGGATCGCATTCTATCAGGTCAACTCCATATGTCTATTAATGTGAATATGTCAATTTATGTATAATCGGATTTTATGGCATGTTGTAGTGTGAAAGTATGATATTTTCAAGAATTTCTCTAGAGATTCTAAATCTTTCAAACATATCATACTAAAGCACTACAACTAACCCTCATTAATTTGAGGGGAAGCATTAATATGTTCTATGGCCATCAACCAATTTCATTTTTAACCCAAAGACTGGTTAATCCATTAAGATCCAAAACATTAATGGTTAACATTTTGGATAAGGGGAGAAAATGGGATTAAGGAGACTTGTAAAACATATGTGGCTAAAATGAAAAAGGGCTTAATAGAAAATCCAACTTGATATATGCAACGCATATGTTAAGGGGGAGCATTTTGTTGATAAAAACACTAAAGGTACAAAAACTTTTGATATTTATATCACAAGTACCTCAGTGATTTTTAAGGATTTTTCATGAAGACGAATACTTACCCAAAACACACTTAACTCACGACGAATGTGGTGACAAAAGGGTGGTAGGATTAGGTATTAGTCCAATGATTCTTCCAGAACCGGAGGAATCTTCCCAAGGATAATTCCACAGTTAGAAAATAGAAGTCCTTAGGAAAGATGGGGAATGGATTGTGAACGTAGCTGAATGCCGACCAAGTACTGATGCTAGCACTGGAACAATCACAACAAGGTGCTAGTAATGATGTATTGGTAAGCATTGAAGGGGTTGAAGAATGAAAAAGAATTGTAAAGATAAAGGGTGTAAAGAAAGAAGCCCTCCTTACAACTTAGGCAGAAACCGGGTCAACTCATCTTGAAGACAAAAGTATCATGGACCTAATGATGCGATGCACAACCCCTCCCAGCCAACTCAAATATCTCTCAAAAGATATTTGTTTTAATGTAACCTTGTTCAACACGTTATCTATCGGTTTATTCACTCCTAATAAATTGATATTGAAAAGGTGGCAATCCTCTCCAGCCTCCGCTCACTAAAAACAAAATGCAATATTGAGTCTAGAGCCACGAGATCATCAAAAGTCTCATTAGGACACAATTTTTAAAAATTAAAGATTTTTATGATTCCTACGCAATATTCTTGCAATATTGCCAGAACATCTGAGTGATACGAAAGTATTACAATGAAGATGGAAATCCTGCTTGAGCCAACATCAAACAAGCTCATGGTAGGTGACACGTGCGGTTCTTTAAGAACTAATCTTGTGATAACTGGAAAGAAACGATGGTTTAACTCTTAATTGAGATTAAACTTGTTCCAGGGCCTCTACGCATTATCCAAGTGATCTTGCCAGAACACTCCGAGTGACACTATTTAGTGTTCATAGTGAAGAGTGGAAATCCTTCCAGTGTCAACATAAAACAGCACTGCGGTAGGTGACAAGCAAGATTCTATCATAATCAAGCTCGTGACAACTGGAAAGCAATGATGGTGAAAATCTTAATTGAAGTTCACTTGTTCCAGGATTCATGAATTGACGACTTCAATCATACGGATTTTATAATCCAAATGATTCACTCTTTATGTTCGCAGTCAGCTTTGGACGGTCGAATAACGAGAACGGGTTTACCCGCGAAATCTTGTCAAGGAGATCTTTAACTAGAGCTACCTGTCACAAGTACGATATTTATTATCATCCAACGTTCTTCACCGACCGGAGGTAAAATGCTATCGAATTAGAATAAAATGTCAAAGCCATTTTATTCGTGTCTTATTATGTTGCTGAATTTGAAGACAGTGGCGTTGCGGTGTACCAGCTGAAGTCGTCCTCACATACTTATTCCTTCTACATCAAATATTTCTACAAATTCAAGAAAGTATGACCTAAAAGTCTTCCGCTGTATCAACTCTGAAACTTTCAAGAATTCAACAAAGGATAGGTATGTGGGACATGAAATCACAGAGAGGCGAACATCACAAGAAAACAAAGATTGCACGTGAAAGGCCAAAAGAACATGTTCTAAGCAAAAGCCTGATGCTATTCAACACATATTAACAAAAAGAAGAAAAGTTAAAGAAGAAAAGAGAAAGTGGACTACGAGCTCAAGAACGAAGATCTAACATGCTAGATTAGGACTTTGTAAATTTGGAGTTACCTCCCTTTGGAGGAGATTGTTGGAAATACATTTTTCATATTAAGAAAGTCTCGGTCACTCCAACAATATAGTTATATGCTCGTAGTATATGTTTAATTGTTATTTACATTAGCCCGACCCATGAGCATGTTCATAGGTCGGAAGCCCAAGTCCACTAAGGGACTTGGTATATAAACCCCTTTCCACCATGGAAAGGGGTGTTGGTTGTTTCATTTTTACAAAGAATAAACATAGTTTTTCTCTCACTTCTCTCTATACTTTCTCTCACTAGAAAACAACAACCCTCTTGAAATATCAAAGATTATCATGATTCTACATACGTCAACGCTCACAATTACCTCTCACGTTCGCGTTCACGACCTTGTACGCGTTTACATCCTTATTCCATTTCATGATTTGCTTTTAGCACTCACGTTCATGACATTGTTCCCGTTCATGATCGTATTCTACCTTCTGATTTACGTTTCACTTTTCATGCTGGAAAGTTTTGCAGAAAACTTGGGAGACCAGACTCAAGTTTAACAAAACTTTCTATCCGCAGACAAACGTTACACGTCACATTTCACGTCTCATCTCGTATCGTTTGGCGTTACCTCCTCAGTTATCGCACGTTCAAGATATGTTTCACATATTATGTTCACCCTACGTTCCCATATCACGTTCACGATATGTTGCACGTATCACGTTCACCATATGTCCCACATATTACTTTCACCATATCTTCGCGTATCACGTTCACAATTGTTCACGTACTACGTTTTAATATGTCTCACGCATCATTGCTCGGAGGTTATAAATGTCATAATTCCAGGTTGTCTCACATCTTAACGTTTCAATTATCCTTGCACGTTAATTCTTATCCATTCGATCAGATTCAGGAAAATCTATCTTACATTGATGAACCAGAAACTTTTCGTATCATCAAGACAAGGTAATAACGACCAAGATATTCCTTTCGTCAAGATGTTTGGAAGAACCATTCCGAGCAGGAAGCCACTTTGGAAATGGAGGAGTCCATCTGGACTTCTTATCCTCTTTTCCTTTCATAATCCGAATATGTTCTTCCAGCCACGTCATGTCCCAGATTCTCTTTAGCCACGTCACGTCCGTGTTCTTTCCAGCCATATCGTATTTCTAATTCGAGGACGAATTATTCTTTTAGAAGGGAAGAGTTGTAAAACCCGCTTTAAAATACCTAAGATCATTAAATGCATGGAAACACGGTCAAAATAAAACTTCATGATTAATTAATATACAACACGTACCACGGACATTTAATATAAGCTTTATGTATATTAATTAATTACTACAAGTATTACGTATGTTATTATTAATTATTAACTCACGATAAGTATTTACCTATAATGCTTAAAACATGACAAGAATTAAAACAGGAGAATTAAAACACGAACCTACACGATAATTATTAAAAATACGAAAATCAAAACCATATATGTGTGTGTTTGGCCGGCTAGGAAAACAAAAGAAAGAAGAGGGCCTTTATCCCGACCCACTTAAAAATTTATAAGTCAGGGGAAAATAACTTTCCATTTCATATTACCACTTTTTAGAAAAATCACAAAAACCCTAACCCTTACTCCTTTGGCAGCCGGTTTTCACAATCAAAAAGGGGGAGAAAAACTTGTTGATTTTGATTTGGTGTACGGGTTTGATTCGTGTTCATCAATCATTTATGCATTACACCTTCAGTATATTCCTTTTAAACCTTCAATCTTTTATTTCATTCTTTTTGATTCACGAATTAATTAAATAAACATATGAACGCGTGAAATTAAAAGGATTAAATATTAAAAGGGTTTGGTTTTGTCACAGAAACCGAGACCTTAAAGGTCTCGGTGGGGTTTTGTCACAACCAGCCGCACCCCATGGGGGGGGGGGGGGGGTCGGTGGTGGTTTTCCTTTTGCAGCCGCATCACCAAACACCTCACAGTGGGTGCATTTGGCTAGGGGTGAGAGTTTAGGTCACGATAGGGAGAACCCGGCTCAAGCCAGTGGGAACCTTTTGGCACCAACAGTGGCACCAGCAGCAACCAAGGCTGTTTGGTCGCCGGCTAGAAACCACAACCGCCGGCTGTGGTGATGGTTTGGTGCTCGGGTTGATTTGTTTATGTGCGACCGAGACTTGGGTGTCTCGGTAGGCTCGGGTTTAGGGGCTCGGGTACACATGGATGATTTTATTAAATTACTTTTATTAATTTAAAGCATGAAATATTAATTAAATTAATCATGATTTAAGATATAATTATATTAGACATAATTATTCATGAAACTTAGGATATAATTATTAAATATAATTATCATGATATAAATTACATGACTATTTTAAATAAATTACATGTTATAATAATTATAAAAATAATTATTCATGTTATAAGTAAATGTACATAAATTAATTTAATTAAGAACATAGCTTAATAAATTAATTACATTTTAACCAAGGTTTAAGTTAAATTAATAACATGCTTTAAATTATTTAAAGTAAAGTTTAATAAATATTATGTGATATTATTAATTAGTAATTACTTATAATATCATGTGTTATTATTATTAATTAATAATCATATATTAAGACTAAGTATTAATATTATTATACTTTACTATATGATTATTATTTAATAATCATGACTTATTTAATAAGCTTACTAGCAAGGTACCCGCGCGATGCATTGACGTGTACCCTGTGACTAATGGAAGAAAGGTAAAAAGATTATGGTTTAGGCCTGATTTGCTTATTTGCAGAGGTTTCAATCGATTTTTTCCAGTTTCCGATTAAACCCGTTGACATAGTTCGATTTTAAAACCATATGTACCACCAACTTATAAGTTATATGAAGTGTTTTTTTATGTTTTAATAGTTGTATAATATGTATAACAAATGTATTATTCAATTTGGTAGTATTTTTAAAATATTATTAATTAGGGTGTTTAATATATTAATTAATGTGTATTTGTAACATATGATTTATAACATGTATTAATTAAAATTAATTTTACAATAGTGATGATAATGATTTGTTTGTAATTATTGTATACTAAAATAGTTGTATATTTGCCTTTTGAACTTGTATTATTTAAATTATATTTGAGTTGATGCATTAAAAGGATATACATCATGTTGATTTAATTGTACTACTTAAATTTTGTGCATCTATGAAAGTGATGGTGCATAAAATAGTTTATATGTAGTATAGGTATATTTTTTATTTTAAAATGTTTTAAAAATAATATAAATGGGTGTATTTAATTTGTTTGTACTTGTACATTATGTTTTATTATATGTATTGATTACATTTAAAATTTAAAAGACATTTAATGAATGGATAGTTTGTAACATAAGCTTCATAAATTGTATTACTTAAAGTTAAATTTTATGCATTTTATAATTGTATTATAAGGTTTAGGAGTTGTACTACTTAATATTAAATGAAGAGAGAGATATCAATATCTTTTATATGTAGTATAGATTACTATTTATAGAACAATGCTAATATGGAAATATATTAAATATGGAAACATGTTATTTATAGAAACATATTAATTATGGAAACTTTCTATTTTTGGAAACTTACTATATAAGGAAACTTGCTATTTTTTGGGAAGTTACTGTATATGGAAACCTTCTATTTTTGGAAAGTTACTATATATATAAACCTGCTATTTTTAGAAAGTTACTTATTATGATACAACAAGTACTATAACACATAAAACATGAATTACACTAATCAAGATCACTTGAAACACTAAGAAACACATGAGTAAAACATGAAACAGTAAAAGAAGTCTAAAACATATAAAACGAGACAAGAACAAGTAAAACAAGTTAAGACCACGTCAAGTAAAATAATAATCAGAAAGCATAAGTTAAACAGACAACTCATTCACGTCCCTTTTATTATGTAGCTATCGTGAAGTCGGAGTAATTCATCCACTTTCATTTTCATCCTCATTACTGGACACAAGGTGCGGATATTCTGTCCTTCAGTAAGGACATTCTCTTCCTATATTAGGATTTTCCCGTTTGCAGCCATCTGTTTTCCCCAGTAGTTTACTTTAAACTAAACAGTAATTAATATGATTAATATTATAGATTTGCCTGAGCTATATACATGCATGCCAGTTTCACCTAGTTATGAAGGTACAATAACCATAACACTGAAGGCACTGGTGTTATGACTCTTCCTCGGTGAGAGTGATTGCTCGCGACGTCCCTTTCAGTTATTTGGCCTATTATATTATTATCATGCGGGGAGAATGGGTGCATCCTAGGACAAGTTTAGCAAGATTACATGGTAACTATGGTGTGTGTGCCTTGCATCCGTTACATGGAGCTGATCCCTCCACCCAGACTATTTTAATTAAAGGCAACTCCTCTAACTGCATGATGAGGTCACCCCTCTATGTATTCATGCACGGTGATACCTCATGACCTATACGGTCTCTTGAGCATATTTAAAATACAGTTTTTATGATACAAAACATAAGTATTTACAGAATATAAACTAGTCTATAAAACATACACCGGGTTTTCCAAGACTTACATTATTCCGCTGCACTATCATTTCATACTTTCGTTTCATACTTTGCTTATGTTTATGCTATTCATTTCATTGTCATATATCCGTTCACTGCGCGTATAGCTCAGCCGTATGTTTCTTTCCATGACCCAAACGGCACGTACCCAAGGACAGACTCGAGCATGGAGAGGATGTGCATAGGATGAGAGCTGTCTTATACTTCTTCCCTTTGCACTTCATTTACTTTATGCATCTTGTAAGTTTATGTTTGGGGGCCGATGTTTGATTCCGGCTTTCCTCATGGTCATTTATGTTTTAGGACATTTACTTTGCATGTTTTAATGACACGCCGTAATTATCATGTAACGATTCATTTATCAAAGTGGGGTGTTACAAAAAGGTCTAAAAACAGAATGTAACAATAAAGAAACAAGAAACACACAAGAATCCCCTTGTAACTCCTCTACAAATAACTACACACAAAACCTCGAATCAACAACTCCACACGACTACCTAATCCCTTCGTCTTCCTAAAATCCCAGTAATCCTAGCACGCGAAGCAAACAAAGCAAGAATAATGGATCAAGATAATCCACAGAACCCCCAAACAAGATCAAGAAGATCTTATAACCAAACAATAGTAGCGGAAACAAAACACCTGCACGTTAGAAAAGCACACAATAACAATCTAACACAAGAACTTACCCAAGAAGAAACCCTAATTTTTGATTTTAGGGTGTTTTTCAAAAATTTTCTTATGATTAATAACCAATTAATGACAAGAACCCAAAGAAACATATCAAAATTACCCAAAAATAAAAAACCCCAAAAATATTAAAACCTTATTTTTTTTTAAAAACTTCAATTGAACGAATTAGAACAATTAACAAACAGATTTATGTAAAGAAACAACTCAAGAACACGATCTATGATTATAGATCAAAACCCCCAAAAATTAATCAAAGCTTAATTTACAAAAAACAATTTAATTTTTTTTAATCGATGATATAGAGCAACCAGGCTCTGATGCCATGTAAAAACTTATGAATCAAAGCTCAATATCACCAAGAACACAATATAACAATGAACTCAGCCAACCAACCCTTGGCTCACTCTATCAATAAAAGAATTATAATATCTGTTTACAAAACAAGAAAGGAAAACACTCATAAACTCACAATGATCAAAACAATATTGATTAATTACACGCACAAGATTTAACACGGTAAATAATAACAGAATGAATGAATAATAAGATGCGAGTAGGTGGATGGGAGTATATATACTCTCACATTAGTGTTCAGCCCTTAGAGTTTTAAGTTGTGCAACTTTAGTCCCTCTAGATATGTCTTGTACATTCGAGTGCAAATCTTGAACCTCCAACTATCTTCACTTGACAAAAATAACCCTCCTGGTTATGGACTTATAAACCTATAATACCCTTGTTTAGGTTTTTATAATGATATTTTTGTCTTTTAAAAAAAAAATTAAACTCAAGCTTTTATGTTGTGTATATATACAATAAAATCATATGAACCTTGGTAGCTTTTATGAAACGATGATAATGTGCGATCACATCATTTACACTCTCCTAAATGATTTTGGTTTTGTTCTAATTTCCAATTGTCTCTACCATACACGTCATATTAGAGTAATTAAATAGATTAAGACATGACATATTAAAAGATTGACAATATCTAAGATCAAGACTTTGATACTGCATTTAATTTCTACCTAAAAATGTTAAACTAATTACGAGAATTTATCACTTAAACTTCCTGAATACTCAAATGTCAATAAAATCACATACTAAAACACAGTAGAATTATTGAACATCATTACGGATTTGGCTAAAAACAAATACGGAGTATATTACAAAACACGTAAAGATAATTTGATTTACCAACTCAAAATCTCACATTAGTTTCTGTGAATCACAATAATGATTTATTTAGTGGTTTTCACAATAGGTTGATTTCGAACTTGAGAGACTTGTGATTATAATTAACTAAGGGACTTATATTTTTTCACTTTTCTAAATGCTAAATCTACTGGATGAAATATAACCCACCGATTACTATTAGAACGTTTTGACGAGCACACTTTGATCGTACTCATTGAAACGTCCTAAAACTCGGTAGTACCGAACGGATGAAGTTTTAATCATTTGAAAACAACTTAAGTATTAACTTCGAAACAACTGTAATTGTGTAGGCCGGGGTCCATGCACGTACACGCACTCAAGAGAAAGAAGAAAAAAAAAACTCTATTTAAGCCCCCATCTACATTTCATATCTCAAGCTCATGATCTCACCCTCTTCCTTTGCTCGCAACTCCTACATTTGACTCTTTTTTCGCAGGAAATCACGCAAAAATGTGTTCGGTTTTGATCTTGTTTTTGGGTTTCTTGTCGGTGGTATCATCGGTTAATGGTTACTATATAACTCCATGGAGCAATGCCCATGCCACCTTCTACGGTGGTGGTGATGCCTCAGGAACAATGGGTGCGTATATACTTATTTTCATGCACCTACGTAGTGTATAACTTTTCTATATTCGTATTTGTTTCAAAACTTTTATTGTTAAGTTAGCCGAAGGAACCTTTAAAAATTTGTGTTCTCGAGTTTTGTTGATCACATAATCAAGTATTAAAAGGCTAAAGGGTTCTTGATTCACTTATTTTTCTAGGTGGAGCTTGCGGATATGGAAACTTATACAGCCAAGGGTATGGCACAAACACTGCCGCTCTTAGCACACCGTTATTCAACAACGGGTTAAGCTGCGGAGCTTGTTATGAGCTTAAGTGTGTCAATGATCCACAATGGTGCCTTCCTGGTACCATCGTAGTCACTGCTACAAATTTTTGTCCTCCCGGAGGGTGGTGCAATAATATTCATTTCGACTTGTCTCAGCCGGTATTTCTTCACATTGCTCAGTACCGAGCTGGAGTCGTACCCGTTGCTTATCGAAGGTATTATTTCCGGTTAATTATGCATAATCAAGTTAGTTTCATAAATATA
Organism: Glebionis coronaria; assembly: GCA_025667525.1. Classification (NCBI taxonomy): domain Eukaryota; kingdom Viridiplantae; phylum Streptophyta; class Magnoliopsida; order Asterales; family Asteraceae; genus Glebionis; species Glebionis coronaria. The sequence goes on along the minus strand of CM046875.1, from coordinate 462,446,567 downwards.
CATATTTAGCATAATAACTCGTGTATAAGCGCATGCATGATTCGCCAAATTAGACCATCATTGTCAAATAGTACAATTCGTAAGTTTGTCTTTTTATATTCCCATTACCGTCATTCACGCATGCAATTGACTTCGAGTATTTTATTAAGGGTAGTTTCGTAAGTTTAAAGTCTAGTAGGATCCTCAAAATTAAATAGATGTTCAGCCTTTCATAGTTTTCACATACGCGTAGACTAGTACCATTATCCTCGTTACCATGTACTTTGTTTCATTGTACGACATGTACAAGGTAAAGTACTTAATTTTTTGCATCTAATACAATGTAATTGACCCAACAAGCATCAAGTGCATTTCATCAACATAATTTATTAGTTCAAATCTGATAATAGATGTTGTATATGCTATTTTTGGTACAAGTCCATAGGCTTTTATGATTGTGTATACATACGAAAATTACTCCTCTTAACATTTTCTAGTAAAGTTCTATACCAAAATTACCATATTTCATATTAAATCACTTAATGAAGATCACAAGAGGTCTCATAATGAAACCTAATTAGCATATCTTGAGGGTGGCTAATTAACGAAGGAGTTACTAACAGTCAGATGATACCTTAGGCGCGTACATCTTCTATTTATAAAGAGAAAAATCTTCTATTTATTATTTTTTTCTAATGTAAGTAATGAAAAATTGACCTCACTTCACAGTTTTCTTAAAATACATGTCCAGGGTGTCAAATGATAATTTTGACTTTACTTATTTTAACTCACATTGACCAGTTTGCCCTTGTCCTTGTAGGGTACCATGCAGGAGAAGAGGTGGGATTCGATTCACAATAAATGGACACTCTTACTTCAACTTGGTCTTGATCACAAACGTAGGAGACGCAGGAGATGTGCGATCCGTCTTCATTAAGGGATCGAGAACGAAATGGCAACCAATGTCAAGAAACTGGGGCCAAAATTGGCAAAGTAACAGTTACCTCAATGGACAAGCGTTATCTTTTAAGGTCACTACGAGTGATGGTAGAAGCGTTGTGTCCTACAATGCGGCTCCTTCACATTGGTCTTTTGGCCAGACCTACACTGGGGGACAGTTTCGTTAACTAGTATTATACCAGTATCTAAAAATTTGTTTTGATGGTATTCGTACGCACGTAAAATATTTCAAACATTAGTATTGACCTTACAGGTTGTGAGTTTAAATCCATCTAAAGATGACGAATTAAATAAATTTAAGAAAATGGTGTTCCAGAACAGATACGTATATGAGTTTGACGACTATAACGTTTGTATTATATTTGCTAAAATGGGCATATTGTAAGTCTCCTTTTCGTTGTATGGAACAATTTTAAATTTCATACTCGGTGTAATCGTGTGATTATATAAGAAATTTGCTGTATTTTAAATATCGAATATCTTTACAATTTTGAGATATCTGGAGAGCAACAGTTAACTATTGGGACAAATGATACTAATAAGTTATGGATTTTCATAGGGCTAACCATTTGGATTTTTCTTACGGCAAAATTTGTATACGGCTAATTTGAAGGAAATGGTAATAGAGATAGAAGAAAATGCTAAAACCATGTTAACATAACTACATATTGGTTGAACAATACAAAAAGCCCACACTCTCAATCCAGTGGCCCATAAATTATGTTGAGAACGCAACTAAATAATTTTTCACTTTCATAGAGGTTGTTGATATGCGCGTTACAGACGTGCATATTTCATATTCTACGATACGCATTATATATGTGATTTTATGATGTATAAATTAATCATTGTGCATATTATCTCTTACGCTGTGCGGAATGACACAATAAGTCATGTATGAGTTCGAAACTCATGCGTGAGTTTCCACCCCGGCCTTAGAACTCATGCGCGAGTGCTTGTTTAAAAGATGAGTTCTTCACTTAGGTGAGTTACATAAAATGGGCTTGTAATTTTCTTCTTTTAATATTTTTTACTAGTTTGTGAGTGTGTAAGGTATTTAATGGGGTATGACGTGAAAGTAAGTTTCTCATTATCATAAAGTTGAAAAGTAAGTTGAATGAGTGAAGAGATAAAACTGAAATGACATTAACGTGAAAATGAGTAAGTTAACGACCACTCCTTTTATCCTAGATAAAACACATATAGCATGCCATGTTAGTTTTTGTTTTTATATTTTATAATTCAAGCTTAATATTTGCCTATAATAATGTCACTTTATAAAATAAAGTTATATGTGTTCATAAAATTTTCTAGACTGAAAATTTAGTTTTTAGGAAGTATTAGTTGAAAGAGAAATTTTCAATTATAGTCCATCTACTCCTTAGTCAAAATGACCGGTGGCTAGTGTTAACCCCTTTGTGAGAGATAACCATAACCACCTAGGATCGGTCCACGTGGAATACTTCACTAACAATGAAGAGGGTTAATAAACACTTAAAAAACGAAGCTTACCAAGCACTTAAAAGCTTTACAAAAGGACCAATATGGGAGTTGAATGTAGCAAACGACACATCGACATGTAGAAAACACCTTTCGAGGAAACTCGCGTTTGTAGGAAAATCAATGACCAATCATGACAATCGTGTAGGTAAGGTACATATAAGAATAAAGGAATCATATGTTGAGTTGTGAGACTGATTTAGACCCTATTCACGCTTCATAGTTTATCTACCAAGCATACAAAGGTAGTTATCTGTGTATGCAATATCTCTTTATGATCTTACTCATAAGAGAAGTAGAAAAAGATTGGCTAGGCTTTATCAGGTAAAACAAAGGCTACGACGGTCTTCGGGGAGGTTTCGAAAGAGGCTTCGACTTCCAGCTTCGACGGTAGCCTTCTACGACATAATTTTACAGGAGGCTTCTATGGCAGGCTTCTCTGTCAGGCGGAAAAAAAAGTTTCTAGACTTTGTAGGAAGCGTGAGCTCAACCCATATGAAGTTAGTTGGGTCTAATCAGAACCCTAGGTTGTATTCTTGGGGAGAAAGCTAGGATTAAGGTTTCCATACGTATATATACCCCTCAACGTAATTGTAAACATATCTCTCTTGTGTATGTGTGTACCATAATAATATAATCACTCTGGTTTTATCCCATGGACTGCCTTCACTACTTTAGTCAAGGGTATCACATTATATTTTGTGTTCTTTACTTTTTTCAAGTCATTGTTGTGTTCTTTGGTTATACAAAGGTGTGTGTAGAATCTATGCGTTCTATAAAGGTCTGTACAAGGTGTGTGCATGTGTCATATACCCTTACAAAATGGTATCAAAGCTTTGGTTACGATTTACAATGGTAGAAGATGGGAAGATAAAGATCGAGTTTGATGGTCAAAATCTCGAGGACTATCTGTATCAGAAGAAGCTTCACGAGCCTTTGGCAGAAGCCAAACCTATAGAGATCAAGGCTGAAGACAATGCTCTACTATATCGACTGGCTCAAGGTGTACATATTTGGTAAGAAACGTAGCCGCTAATTTTGTCAAGAGCGACTTGATTAAGGCTCTGTCTAATATGTACGAGAAACCTAGTGCGTCGAATAAGGTGTATCTCATTAGACAATGAAAACGAAGATGAATGAAGCGGGTTCCGTTGTTGATCACGTGGATGAGTTTAAATAAATCCTATCTAGGTTGGTGTCGGTTGATATAAAATTTGATGATGATGTATAGGCTCTGTTATTACTCTCTATGTTGCCTAAGAGCTGGTCATGCACTGTTAGAGAAATCAGTGGTTCAATCCGAACTACTAAGCTTGCCTAGGATAATATCAAGGATTTAATTCTTGGGAAGCTATTTGTAGGATGACATTCGTAGAGAACTCGAACTCTCTGTTAAATGCAGAAGACAGAGGCAGGAGTAGAAAGCAAGACAGAGGGTAGAAGCTGAAGGTTTATTAGTTCATAACAATTATATAAAACCCTAAACGGTATCAAAGCACACATATAGAGGAAGCGATTTAACAAGATCATAATTAACATAATTATAATTAATCAAATTAGGGCTACATACCTTTTGCTAAGAAATTCCCACGAACAAGAACAAATTCACCGAATTAGGGTTAATACCGTATCACCAAGATACAGTCTAAGGTAAGACTATATTACATTCTTGTACACACGTATTACAACGAGTTAACTGTAATGCTAGTAAGTGTAAACCGAGCTTCAACGTCTAGTGGAAAAATCAACCCAACAACCCTAGAGAGGGGCTAGGACTTGATTTATAGCTTAACCAAAAAACCAAACGAATCCCCTAAGGGTGCGTTTGATTAGGTCGACCAAAAGAAAGAGAGAAGATAGAATGGGGTGAAGAATTATGAAGGCTGAGGGGTACTTATATAGGTCTAATTATCTTGTAGCCCAAGGAAACGAATATAAGGCAAGTTTTCTTCTCCCTTCCACTTTGGTGTAGCCGACGGTCGAAACACCCCAAAGGGTGTTCCGAAACCTTCTTTTCTTCTTCTCTTTATTCCACAACGTTCGTTAATACTTAACTCTTAATTATTTAACGATTGTTAAAGTTATAGCTCGATTTAATTTAATAAATAAATAAATATATTTATTAAATAAATTAAGTCTATACGTATTGTGTGCAATCCCGTAATCTCGAGTTCGATCCTATCACACGACTATTAAATATAAGTCCATAAACTTTCAGCTTCCACTTGAACATATTTTGAATATCGTGGTTACATTGACTAGCGTCTAGTTACATTAGCAATATCTCTAGTACAACTCGAGTAAGGTCTCCTAGATAAAATCTTTTAATGATTCATCATTATTATTATCCTTTTATTTGTAATACAACGTTAATACGGATATGGATCTTAGTCATTCCTTTCATTAACCAGTCTGTTTCTCGTTCACAGATTAAGCAAGATTATCGAAACGAATTTGGGTGTGGCCATAAAAACATCTTACTAATCCCACGAGGGCCCCAACTGTATTATAATCCAAAACGAACTTGGAGGAAATAAATTTCATATTGAATACAAGCAAAACCTATGAATTTTGCAACACCTTTGAAAATAATCCTTATAGCTACCATTTACGTTTAACGTTAGATTATTCCACAAATATGCACTAGATTCAAAACAGTTTTCTGGTATCTCGGGTCCAAGGATAAATATTTATGATTTACTTGATAACAAAGATCCACAAAGTATAATCATATAGTTGGGATAAGTCCAATATTCGATTCATCGAATATCATCCAAAATCGATCAATATACGTTCAAGTATACTCTATCGCAATTTTGATTTGTCTTAATTTAATAATATTCCCATATTATTAATCGACAACGGACATTTAACATAACAATTTATTCATGGATTAAAACATGTAAAATATGATACAAAATTAAGTAATAAGAATAAACGAAACCCAATATTTATTTTATTAAATAATAATGTCTTAACATCCTTATCCAAATACTAATCACATATTTATTGCATCAAATCGCAAGCTAGTTGAAGCCCAATAGCCTTGGCATGCTTAACTAACTTTGGTCTAGGCAAAGCCTTAGGAAAAGGATCAACTACGTTATCATCTGTGTGAACTTTTATTAATTTGATTTCACGAGCTTCCCTTGTTCTCGGACGTAGTGATGTCTACGCTTAAAGTGTCTGGCGCCTTTCATGACTCTAGAATCATTGACGAATATTATTGCGACATAATTGTCACAATATATATCAATAGGTTCTTTTATTGAAGGCATCACTCCAAGATCTCCAATAAACTTCCTAATCCAAACAGCTTCCGTTGCAGCTTCTGAAACAGCCATGTACTCAAATTAAGTAACATGCATAGCAATCGTTGTCTGTTTCTTGCTCTTCCAGTTAACTGCTCCTCCATTGATAACAAACACGTAACCCGTCTGAGACTTCGTCGTCTTTATCACATTGCCAGGACGCATCATAGAAACCTGTTACATTCAGTTCTGTGTCTAGTTTCCCTCCAAATACCAAAACATATCTTTTGTACTTCTCAAATACTTTAGAATATGTTTAACAGCAGTCCAGTGGAGCTTCCCTGGATTCTGTTGGTAACGACTGACCAAGTTCTGAGCAAATGCCACATTAGGCCTTGTGCATCTTACAACATTCATAATAGATCCTATTGCTGAAGCATAGGGCACCTTCTACATGTATGCCTCCTCTTCAGGAATTGATGCATCCATCTCATGACTTAGATTATGCTTAACCTTCATAGGTTGAAAACCTTTCTTGGAATTATGCATATTATACTTCTTCAATATCTTATCTATATAAGAATTTTGACTAAGACCAATTAAAAGTCTTTTCCTGTCTCGATAGATCTTAATTCCCAGAATGTATGCAGCCTCTCCTAAATCCTTCATAGAAAAATATTTACCAAGATAATCCTTAACAGCTTTAAGTCTTGGAATGTAACTTCGCATTATTAATATGACATCAACATATAGGACTAGAAATACTACATCACTCCCACTAGCTTTGTGATATACACATGGCTCATCACGATTTTGGATAAATCCAAACTTTTTGATTTCTTCATCAAATCGTTTATTCCGTTGACGTGATGCTTGCTTCAAACCATAAATAGATCTTTGAAGTTTACATACGTGTTTTGGATTTTTAGGATCAACATACCCTTCCGGTTGTTGCATATAGATGTCTTCATCTAAGCGACCGTTCAAGAAGGCAGTTTTAACATCCATTTTCCATATCTCATATTCATAGTATGCTGCTATGGCTATGAGAATCCTAATAGCTCTTAAGACTGCTACAGGAGAAAATGTCTCCTCGTAGTCTATGCCAAAAGTTTGAGTAAAACCTTTAGCTACTAAACGAGCTTTATAGGATAGTATTTTTCCGTCCATGTCGGTTTTCTTCTTGTATATCCACTTATGTCTCACTATATTAGCATTTGGTGGTGGATCTACAAGAATCCAAACATCAATAACTTTCATGGATTTCATTTCCTCATCCATAGGAACTATCCACTTATCTTTCTGAGTATCAAGCATGGCGGATTTATAATTAGCAGGTTCTCCAAAACCCCCTACTTAATCATCATCCTCTATATTAAGACATATATTGCTATTTGCGTTTTTAATCCTTTCAGATCTACGCAGAGGGACTAATTCCAGTGGAACCGCCAGACTTTCTGGTTCTACAGGAATTCTATCGCTAGTGTTTTCAGAAGGTAATGTATCTATATGACTCTCTTCAAGATCATAATTTCTCCCACTGAATTCTTGATTTACAAGATCACTTTCAAGGAAGTCTCCATACCTAGCAACAATTACTTTGTTCTCAGGTGAATAATAAAAGTAGTATCCCATAGTTTCCTTAGGGTATCTTACAATGATACATTTCACAGATCGTTGTTGGAGTTTGTCACCCGAGTCACGTTTCACATACACCTCACAAACCCCGGACCTTTAAATAAGACAAATATGGATTTTTGTCATGCCATAGTTCATATGATGTCTTATTAACCTTTTCGTGGGAACCATATTTAAAATACGAATTGCAGATTCTAAGGCATAATCCCAAAAGGATGATGGTAAAGTTGTAAGATTAAACATATATCGCACCACATCTAATAGTGTACGATTTCTCCTTTCGGATACAACGTTTTGTTGTGGATTATAGGGAGAAGTAAGATGCTGAACAATTCCGTTCTCACTTAGATAATCTTTAAACTCTTGACTTAAATATTCACCACCTCTATCAGAACGAAGAGCTTTAATCTTCTTTCCTAGTTGCAATTCTTCTTCTTCGTTAAACACTTTGAATGTTTCAAATACCTCATGTTTATGCTTAAGTAAATACGTAAATGTTAAGAAGTAGCTAGCACTTTTCCTTGACACATGTCTAAGTGGTCCACACACATCAGTATGTATTAAACCAAGTAGATCAGTATCCCTTTCAATATTACTATTAAAAGGCTCCTTGGTCATCTTTCCAAGGATAAAAGACTCACATTTATCAAATGATTCATTATTGATATTTTCCAAAAGTCCTTCACGTTGAAACTTTTGTATACGAGTCTTCCCAATATGGGCAAGTCTACAATGCCAAAGATAAGAAGAGTTCTTGTCAAACTTTCTCTTCTTACTCATGCTAAAAACAGAATTATTATTATACTTGGAATCATCATGCATGTCTATTTCAAACACGCCATTCACAGAAATTGCATTAAAATAGAAAATACCATCTTTCCAAACAATGTTTCCATTATTATCAATAGTGTGAACAAATCCAAGATTCAACAAACAAGAAAAAGAAATAACACCCCTAAAAATTGTAGGTTCATAATGACAATAATTTAAAATCAATACTAAACCTGAAGGTAAAACTAAATTAAATGTTCCTATAGCTTCAACTGCTGCTTGTGCGCCATTGCCCACTTGCATAAATTGTTCCCCATAGGATAGCTTCCTTTCCATCTTAAATCCCTGCAGCGTATTACAAATGTTAATACCGCATCCCATATCATATACACATGAATTTAATTTGTATGTTAAATTAAATAATTCAATCATAAATAAAGTACCTGAAGCTGCAGCGCTCTGCTCAGACTTCTTCTTTATTTCTCGTAACTCTTCCAGGTAAAGAGGGCAGTTCCTCTTCCAGTGACCACTTGCCTTACAATGGTGACAAGTCTCATCCTTCTGAGATTGATTCTTCTTGACAAAGTTTTGCTTAGGTTTCGAATGAGTCGTAACTTGCTTGCCCTAATCACCCTTGCCTTTGCCTTTCTTCTTGTTCGCTTACGGTTTTGGCTTACTCACTCTACCCTTTTGGATGGTTAGTACAGGATGAGTAGAGGTAGATGCCTTGACCTTTAACCCTTTTTCATAGTCAATGAGCATTGCATGCAAATCATTAACTGTCTTCCCCGTGTAAGGCATATTATAGTTTCTAACAAAATCATTGAAGTCCTTGTTAAGGGACCTATTGATCAAGTTAATAGCCATATTATGATCATAGGTTTGTCCTAGTGCAACGAGCTGTTCCAAATAACCCCTCATTTCCATATAACGTGCACTAATAGAATTTCCAAGAGTTTGCTTGCAGCTATGCAAAGCATCTACTAAGTTGTAGATCTCCATAGCTTGAGGCTTCTCCATCATAGCCTTGAGTTCATCAAGCATACGCTTAGGCGAAAATAGCTCATACTTATTTTGAAGTGGAGGGGACATTTTCCCTAGCATTAAGCAAGCCACATCCGAGTGCTTCTTAATAGTAGCAGCGTGTTCAAGCCTTTCGGCTTCAAAAGCTCCTCCAACAAGATCCTCCGGATAGAGAGTGGTCAAGATATCAATAGTACCCGCTACTCTCAAGACAATTCTTAGTGAGCGATACCAATCAATGAAGTTAGGGCCAGTAAGTTCATGACGATTAAAAAATGTTTTGAACGCAGAACTTATAGTGTTATTGTTGGGTTGAGCCATTTCTACAGAAATAAGTCCAAGTATTAGTATTTTTGATAATAAAATACTTTTCAAGAAAATAAAATTACCCCGGTATATAAACCATAGTATTTTCCTTGAATCCTAGAACATATATTGACATAGATCCATTACATCAGTTGATATGCTAGTAATGAATACACTCAACATAGTGACTTGTCAAACAATTCAATTGACAAACAATTTTGAATTCTAGATATTTAAGGGATTTACATTGGCAATTTTTTTTTGCATTGTAAACATGTTTCATCCATTCTGAATGCCTTAAGTTTCCAGATCTCACTGAGTAACTTAATTAAGTCGTCTAATCTGAATAACGTAAAACTATCACGCGAATTCTCATTCTATGAAAGTTTTCTTTCCATCAAAACATCGTCCAAAAATCTCATATGACGACGTAGTAATTTCAAGTGTTCGTCAATTAGATAGCATTTGACTAAAATTTTTAAGGGTATAAATTTGATGTTAAAATCAATGTATGAAGAAGCATGCATACAACTTCCTAGCATAAGTTTAATAAAACATTTAGTAAACTTTTTCATGAGACTAAATTTCTACATAAATCATGTAGAGGTATTGGTTAAACCAATCAAAGATTTTACCCACAACTATTCACAACGTACTTATTTTAAAACATGGCTAAAGTACAAAGCAATAAGCTTATTCATTTGTGATTCGTATGTCAATTTGCGGTATATCAACCTTAAGGTTTAATGCAAATAATAATCGTAGGTAATTTCAATTTGACGCACAGGCGAGCCGGGAATTTGGTCAGCGACTAATGGCTTAACACCTCCTTCCTTAAGCGGGTAAATGATCAGCGGTGCGTTAACTCACTTTATAGTTTGTCAATAGGAGTAGGCCGTTAGATTATTATTTCAGTTCACCAATCAACGTAATTTTAGTAATTTAGATCTCAAAAGAAATCTTAATTTTAATATGATTTAGTCCATATTTGTTTTTCTTAAAAAAACCTTGTTTACAACAATTCGTACAATTTTAACATAAACAAGTAAAAAAACTAAATCATAAACACATAATAACAATTTATATGTGCAATAAATAAATCAAATAGCCACATGTATACGATTTATTTGGTAATCATCAAATCTAGGTTTTTATATTCATATAAAAGTCTTCCCTAATTTAATATTTATTGGATCATATAAACAAGTAGCACATAAAATCATATAAACATAAAATTTTACGATCCATGAAATCATGCACGTTCATCATGGATCCACCCAAATCTCTTAACAATTAAATCTCTACGGATCGTAACCTTTAATCTACATGACATAACAATTAATCATGCAATTTAATCTAAAATTATACAACATGTAATTTAGGGTTTCAATTTTTTTTAATAAAAATTCGGCCAAACCAAAATTTTTAAAAAACAAAACCCTAATTTTTAAGAAAACCTAAAAACATGTAGTTTTAACTCAAAACAATTATTAGTTAAAAAACATTAGATTTTCGATAACTATAACATGTTAAAACGGCTCTCGATGCCACTGAAGGTTTATTAGTTCATAACAATTATACAGAACCCTAAACGAGATCAAAGCACACATATAGCGAAAGCGATTTATCAAGATCATAATTAACATAATTATAATTAATCGAATTAGGGTTACGTACCTTTTGCTAAGCAATTCCCACGAACAAGAACAAATTCACCGAATTAGACCATACCACCAAGATATAGTATAAGTAAGACTATATTACATTCTTGTACACACGTATTATAACGAGTTAACTGTAATGCTAGTACGTGTAAACCAAGCTTCAATGTATAGTGAAAAAATCAACCCAACAACCCTAGAGAGGGGTTAAGACTTGATTTATAGCTTAATAAAAAAAACCAAACGAATCCCGTAAGGGTGTGTTTGATTAGGTCGACCAAAAGAAAGAGAGAAGAGATAATGCGGTGAAGAATTATGAAGGCTAAGAGGTCCTTATATAGGCCTAATTATCTTGTAGCCCAAGGAAACGAATATAAGGACGTTTTCTTCTCCCTTCCCCTTTGGTGTAGCCGACGGTCGAAACACCCCAAAGGGGTGTTCCGGAACCTTCTTTTCTTCTTCTCTTTATTCCACAACGTTCGTTAATACTTAACTCTTAATTATTTAACGATCTTTAATGTTATAGCTCGATTTAATTTAATAAGTAAATAAATATATTTTAATAAATAAATTAAATCTATACGTATTGTGTGCAATCCCGTAATCTCGAGTTCGATCCTATCACACGGCTATTAAATATAAGTCCATAAACTTTCAGAAGCAGCAAAACAAGGGTATATCGAAATCAAGGAAGCAAAGTCAATCGAAGAACAGGCAGTATATCATTTCTTAGAATTGAAACCATAAGGGACACTTCCAAAATCAATGTTTAAAGCCTCAAGCCTCAAAGGATAACAAGGTTAACATGACAACATCAGCCTTTGATGATGCACTTGTATATTATGTAGAGAATACGTTAGAGGATCGAATTATGGATTCTGGTGCATCATCCCATGCTACCTATTGCAAAGATAAGTTAAAAGGATTCAAATTACGCTCTGATAAGGTTCGTTTAGTAGATGACAAGAATCTAGACATTGTAGGTGTTGGGGATGTTACCCTCAAAACTACTTTTAGTACAAGTTAGACTCTAAAGGATATTAGGTACATTCCAAGCCTAAAGAGAATGTTGATCTCTGTTGGGCAACTTGATGAGGTAGGTTACCACATAGGCTTAGGAGACCAGTAGTGGAAGGTTACTAAAGGTAGTTTGGTGGTAGATTATGGGAAAAAACGTGGAAGCTTTTATATGGTTGAGGTACACTCTGGTGGAATTAAGAAACTATTGATGGTCGAGGCAGTGCAACTCTGTGGCACTAAAGGCTTGGTCAGATGAGTGAGACGGGTATGAAGATTCTAGCTTTGAAGGGAAATATTCCATATTTACAAAAGGTAGGCATAGGATTTTGTGATTCATGTGTAATGGGTAAACAGAAGAAGGTAAGCTTTATAAAGTTTAGGAATACAAGGAAACTATAGAGGCTCGAGCTAGTTCATACAGATGTCTATGGCCCTAAATCTGTTGCATCAATAGGTGGATCTATCTACCATGTTACCTTTATCACGATAGCAGCAAGGTATGGGTTTATTTTCTTAAAAATAAATTTGAGTTATTCAACAATTTTAAAAAGTGGAAAGCTTCGGTTGAGAATGAAATAAACTTTCGGGTGAAGTGTTTGAAGTCTGATAATGGTGGGGAGTTTGGTAGCCGAGAGTTTATTGATTACTCTTCTGAGAACGCGATTAAGATGCTGAAAACTGTCCTGGAAACACCTCAATAGAACAGTGTTGCTAAAATAATGAACCAGACATTGAATGAAGGGCGAAGAGCATGACCTTCATGCAGGGCTTCCGAAAACGTTATAGGAATATTCAGTTAATACAACATATTACTTAATTAATCGTAGAACCTCTTTTCCATTAGTGTTCCGCATTCCAAAGCAAGAATGGGAAGGGAATGTAGTTAGTCTCGCTCACTTGAAGGTATTTGGGTATGACTCCTATGTTAAGATGAAAGATGTAGTAAGAGATAAGCTGATATGAAGTCTATGAAGTGCACATTCATAGGCTATGGCTCATATGAGATGGGATATCACTTTTGGAATGCAAAGGGTCACAATGTTTTCTAAAGCCAAGATTTCACATTTAATGAGGACTCGCTTTATTAAGCCAAGGCTGCAACCGATTCTAGTAACTTAACAGAGCCAAAACAAAAGGATCATGTGGTGTTGGAATTTTACCCATATAATGTTGTGAATGATATCATAGTTGCAGACCATGGTTTGAGTTTAGTAAACACTCAGAGCTCAGGTGGGAGCTTAGATACGAGTGTGGCTACGAAAGCGGTGAAAGATCCAATGATGGAAGGTCTGATGATGAAGACAAAGGCAATGATGTTGAGGAAGTAATCTTTGTTACTCCAAAACAAGTACGGAGGTCCAACAACGAGTCAAGAGCCCCATAAAACTACTCACCATCAGCAAACTACTTGCTAGTGACTAAGAATGGCGAGTAAGGGTTTTATTCAGAAGCCTTGAGTAGCAACAAATCCGTACAATGGAAGAAGGTTATAAATGAATAGATGAGTTCACTTAAGAAGAACCAGACTTGGTCCTTAGTCAGATTGCCAGCAGGAAAGAAGGTATTAGAAAGCAAGTGGGTGTTCAGGATTAAAAAGAGTAGGATGACAACATAAGGTACAAGGCTCGATTGGTGGTTAAGGGTTTCTAGTCGAAACAAGGGTGGATTACAATACGATCTTCTATCTAGTTGTGAAGATGACAACAATCAAGTTAGTCTTAAGTATTGTAGTTGTAGAGCACTTGAATTTAGAGAAATTAGATGTTAAGATAGCCTTCTTACATGGTATCCTTCATAGGAATATCTACATGGCACCATCAGAGGGGTTTCGATCACCTAAGAAAGAAGAAAACCTCGTGTTCAAGTTAAAGAAAAGTCTGTACGGATTAAAGCAATCACTAAGACAATGGTATTTGAAGCTTGATAGTTTCATGTAGAGGACATGGTACAAGAGATGTGCTATGGAACATTGTTGCTTGTTGAAGAAATTTGGTTTGCCCTGTATTATGTTACTGTTATACGTTGATGACATTTTGATTGCAGGTTCAGACATGACATTATAAAAAATATAATGAGACACTTGTCTCAAAAGTTAGAGATGAAGGATTTAGGCTCCATAAAGAAGATTCTTGGCATGAGCATCATCAAAGACCGAAAAAAGGTACACTAGCTTTACTTGGAGAGATACATAGGAAAAGTGTTAGATAAGTTTAAAACAAAGGATGAAGAGGCTAGATGTCAACCTTTGGGAGAACAACTCAAGATTTGTAAGAAACAATCACCTAAGACAGAGGCTGCAAGACGAAGAATGGATAAGGTTCCTTATGCTTTGACAGTTGGTATTGTGATGTACGCTATGGTGTGTGCAAAGCTAGATTTAGCTCATACAGTGGGATTCTTTTAGCAAATTCATGTCTAACCCAGGCAGGGAGCATTGGGAAGCTGTCAAGTAGTATCTACGCTACATGAAAGGTACTTCGAAGGCTACCCTCTGTTCAAGCAAAATAGATGTTTTCTTATAAGGATTCTCCGATTCATATTATGGGGATTGTTTTTACGTACAAAAAAACTACAAGTTATGTTTTCATAGCAGGTGGTTCAATAGTTAGATGGATGTCTAGAATTCATAAGTGTGTCTCTATGTCAAATACAGAAGCTAAGTATATGGCTATTGTAGAGGATGGAAAAGAGTTGGTATGGTTGAATAATTTTGTTGAAGAGTTATACAGAGCCCAGGCATAGAGTGTTATGTATTGTGACAACCAGAGTGCTATTCATCTCGTGAAGTATCCCGGGTTTCACAGTCGAACGAAGCACATCAAGACAAGGTATCACTATATCTGAGAATTGGTGAGCGAAGGCACATTATCTTTGATGAAGATTCTTGGAGCAGAGAGCCCTATAGATATGTTCACCAAGGTGGTTATAACAAAAGTTGAAGCTTTGTGAAGCTTCAAATGGACTCCAAGAGAACCGATGATGGAGTTTGGTACTGAACCATAGAGAGGTTATTCCTAGTTTGATGATGTTAGTTCATGATACCTTGTATCGAAAGTCTCCTAGCCTTGCGTTTGGTTAGTACAACGTGTATCGTATATTCGGCGGTATAGAAAGTTAGAGAAGTAGAATTGTTAAAGGGAAGTATTCTGAAGTTTACAGAGATTACTTGAGATGGAGATAATGTAGTGATTAGTCTCCAAATTGGAGATTGTTGAGTTGCGGAGACTGATTTATGGAATGTTCAGGCTCGTCGTTTATCTACCAAGCATACATAGGTAGGACTCTATGTATGTAGTAGCTCCTTATGATTCTACTTATAAAAGAAGCAAAAGAAAATTGGCAAGGCTTTGTCAGGTTAGACAAAAGCTACGACGGGCTTCGAGGATGTTTCGACTGGAGGCTTCGAAATAGGCTTAAAATGCAGGCTTTTAATTAGGCTTCGACGACATGCTTCTACAGCACGCTGCTACGATAGGCTTTTCTGTCAGGCGGACATAAGCTTCTAGACTTTGTAGGAAGCATGGGCTTAGCCCATATGAAGTTAGTTGGGTCTAATCTGACCCATAAGTTGCATGCTTGGAGAGCAAGCTAGGATTAGAGTTTTCGCACCTATATATACCCCTCAATGTAATTGTAAGCATATCTCTCTTGTATGTGTACGTACCATAATAATATAATCTCTTTAGTTTGATTTCATAAACTGCCTCGACTACCCTAGTCAAGGATACCAAGTTATATCTTGTGTTTTTTACTTTCTGCAAGTTGTTGTTGTGCTCTTTAGTTATACATTATTAGATGATAAATTATGTTAGTCGGCCCAAACCTGTTTGTGGGCTTGGGGTCCGTTAGGGTTTCAATGTTTCTTGTATCTTTTAGGTAGCATTATGTAAACATATCAATAAGACATAACACTTCACGGGGTTTTCAATCTTCTACATGGTATCATGAGCACATGTAGATCTAGTCGGCCACCATGAGCCGCTTCCTCATTGTCTCTCTATCACCCTGTTAAAACTCTTATCTTCATCATTTTAATTTCGGCCGGCATGAGCTGCTTCTCAAAACTTTTTCTCTCTATTTCTTAAACCGGCCGTCATGAGCCGTTCTTATCCTTTAAAAGGTTTATTTTTCCTCTGTTTTTCTTTTACATTGGCTTGTCGTAGTTTGTGCTCTTGGTTTATCAACTACATATTGATCTATTTGTGTGTTTCTTCTAAATTCATAGTTTCTTTTATGATGTACGTGTCATTTGTAATTTGTCCAAAATCAATACCACAAGCCTTTTCCAACAAGTCAATCACCTTATGGTTTTATTTGTTCCTCAAAGTCATTCTAATCAGAAGTTTTATTTATTTTCTTTCTTAACTTTTGTTTCCTTCTTAAGCAAAAAAAGAGAGTAGTTTTGGGTGTTACAGCTTCCTACGGAACTACAAAAAATCAAGTTTCTTGAATGATAGAAGATACATCGTCTCTTGCAAAGTTTAAATCCAGTCGGACTCCCACTCCACCTGCGGGGGAGTATTAGATGATAAATTATGTTAGTCGGCTCAAACCCGTTTGTGGGCTTGAGGTCCGTTAGTGTTTCAATATTTCTAATATCTTCTAGGTAGCATTATATAAACATATCAATAAGACATAAAACCTCACGGGGATTTCTATCTTTTTACATACATAAGTACGTGTAAAAGCTATACGCATTACATGTAACACCATAGAATTTTCGTTACCATAAATAATAATAAAGTATACTAATTATTATTTGAAATTCATTTTTGAGCGCTACCAAACTTATTGGATTTGAAAACGGGACATATAATGACAAAATCTGAAAATCGCGCAGTTTGCTTACCACCATGATAAAAACTAAATTAATATTTAATTCTCATGAGATATTTAATAAAAAGATTTATTAAATTATTTGATGCTTTTGACTCAATAACGTTTGCTAAAAACAAGAAATATTTAGGTTAAAGTCCATCTTTCTTTAAAATGAAGCTTGACCGGGGTACCTAATAGATAATTAACATTTTAAAAGAGTTACGAAATAACCATGAAAAATAGTCAAGTGAATAGTCAGTTCTAATGGAAAATCTGTTTTAAAAACAATGGCGTAACTTTCGTGTCATGAGTCAAATTTTATCAATCCCGATCAAGCCCCGAGTCACGTTAAACAAGATAAAAGAAAACTTTATTAGTTATTTACATTTTGAACCCTCAAGTAAATACAACTTTCCATTTATTTTTAACAACTTTTATTTAATTTATATAAATATTAAACTAACACATTTTTCATTCATTTTCATCTTTACAAAAATAAAACACACACACTCAACCCTAATTTATAAACTCTCTCTCCCTCTCTCCATTTAAATCCGGCCAGCCACCATAGCCGCCGCCGGAAAATATTTTCCGGCCAACTTTCCGATGAACACGAAAATTGCTCCATACATCCCAATCTATTCGATTCCCTCATTCACGCGCCTCATAAATGATTTCCGGCGACCACCTCCAAATCCGGTCATCCTCTTCGTTGCTACACCACCGAATCAGCCACCACCACCTACTCCACTACTTCACCATGTCGCTGCCACCTACTGCCCGTCGTGGCCTTAACCGCAACATCACCATCTCCACCATCGACCCGCTACTGAACCGATCTATCACCACCATCAACCTCCAACAGTCGCAACATCATCACCTCGTCACCACTCTACAACCACCAGCCGCGTTTTCATCATCACCACCATAAAAAAAACAAAAAACAATCAGATCTATTACTATCACCATCCCACCACCAACCGTCGACGTCTAAACCCCCACAGATCTAACCACCATCGTCGTGGTCTTCAAACCACGCGCCACCACCAGTCGGCCTCCTCACCGCTGTGACCAGCCTCCACCATCCTACGACCCCACTACTGCCATCACGAAACACCAGCACCACCATACGGTGAAAACCGTCGACCACCACCATGTGGTGTTTGTTTAGCTATGTTTAGTCCAAAAAGGGTGTTGCTCCGGTTGTTCGAGTTACATCAGCCCCGATGTGGGTGTTCGTTTGTTGCTTGTGTGTCACCGAGACCACCACAAAGTGGTGCTCGTGTGGGTCGTCTCGCCAGCCACAGCCGCACAAAGGAGGTGCCGGCTCGTGACTATATTGGTGATATCTATTGATATTTTGTTGAAATATTGTCTACAAATGATATTATATTGGTTTTTGTGAATTAACGACCGTTAGTGTCGTTTGGTTCGGTTTAACAACCGCTAAGGGCGTTAGTTGTGAGGTTGGAATACGTTAATGGGCCGTTTGGTGTTGTGATTAATGAATGGTTGAAAGTGTTGATTATCGGGATTGTTTGATTGAAAGTGTTATTATTGAAAGTGTTGGTTATTTACTTGGTTATAGGTAAATTCGTTTTAAATTATATCGCTTATGATTCGACAACAATTAATTTGATATAATGAAAATATGTGGATATTTGAAACATGGACTGATTTTGAAAGTGAAAATATTATGTTTTGTGATTATGGGAAACGTTGTATAAACGAATAGGTCATGCCGAAATTTTTATAAATTTAATATTTATTTAGTTTTCTTAAATATTATTTAGAAACTAAAACCCTCTTTTTAGAAATATTAAATGGACAATAATGAAACAACAATTTATAAAAGATTATTTTATAATCATAATTATTGTATATACTTTTGAAACTCCATTTGAAACTCTGAAACGTGTGCCCTCTCTTATTAAATGATTTTTACTCAAATAAATATGTGATTTTGAAAGCGTGTCGAATTATTTAAGTTTTTTTTATTTGCAAGGTATTGCATGCTTGGATTATTTTTATTCTTTTGTTGTCATCTTCTTGAGTTTTGTACATGTCGCGTGTCATGTATATTCTGAGTAATTCGTGCGTTGTATGTTCTTGTTATATAATTCAAGCTATGAATTATATACATGTTCCATTCCTTCGTGTGTAATATATATTAGGTATATATATTACATACATGGTGGTATCATCCGCTTCACCTTACCGAACCAATCACTGAACCGATTACCGGACGATTTCGACATGGGATTTAAACGGTTTACGAACCGATGGTATTGATGAAACTTTTCATCAGGAAAGCTTGGATGCATCGATTTGGGATGCTGGGAGATGATCGATAAGATAAACTGTGACTTCCGGTATCGAGCAGTTCCGGCCTACGCTACACTGCTCTTGCATTAACGTCTCTGCAAATTGTTCTGCAACATCGATGTGAGTTCATACCCCCTCTTTTTATTTTCAAATCGCTTTATAAATGTTTTGAATCTCTTTTGGGGGAGGTACATGCTTGTCGATGTCAAATACGTGTTTGTGCATTTCAATGATTGTTGCGATTACATGTCTATACTTTACAAGTATTATTGTGATACATGTGCGTTGATATCCTTTCGAATATTGTTTATATTGCGTACGTGCTTGTACTTTTGAGGATTGTTTACGTGACCTAGGAGTTTACACTTTTCGGATTATTGATGAATTATACTTGTGAATATCTGAGCTATCCCATAGCTCCTTTTAAACTGCTTTGTATGTTTAATATTGTGAAATGAAATAACTGCTTGTGCTTGCTTGTGGACGTAAAAGAATTGAATTCTGTGAACACTCAGTGAACTTCGTTTATGATTAGCCTAAGTAGCGATAGCCATAGTCCCCACAATCATGAATCGTTAATTACTCTGCGGGAGTAAGCTCTTATGTTATGGATAGATCTATTGAGGCTTGACAACCTCTACTCGGGCATTCTGACGCCGGACGAGTGTATATCATTTGTGTGAACTCGGGTAGTCTTGGCTAGACTCCCACTTGGGGCAACTTATATGTACATTGTGGTATACGTACTGGATCATTAGATTCGATATCATGAGCTTAGCGCTATCATAAACACTGAAACACCCGATTTATCCTACACTTGGAACTATATCTCCTATAGTTGCCTTGGGTACTTGAACTGAACTTTTGCGGTCCATCTTGCTATGAATCTTGAATGTGAATCTTGACCTTGATCTTGCTATGAATCTTGAATGTGAATCTTGACCTCCATCTTGCTATGAATCTTGAATGTGAATCTTGACCTCCATCTTGCTATGAATCTTGAATGTGAATCTTGACCTTGATATTGCTATGAATCTTGAATATGAATCCTGACTGCGATCATGTATTGATCTGATATGAATCCTGACTGCAATCATGTATTGATCTAATATGAATCTTAGCTGTGATATCAATACGAATCTTGACTATAGTATGAAATGATCTTGACGTGAATTTATTATGTGGTTCTAACATGATTCCTGCATGAGATATGATAGGATTATTATACGTGGATTGATCTAATCCTTACGTGTGGTATTGACGTGATTTATGCATGTGGTTTTTATATCACACTTATATGATGGTTTGAATAGATGTTTGCATGCTGGTTTGATATGGTTCTCGTGTGCTAGTTGGACATTATGTTTATATGCCGGTCTAATATGATTCTTGTGTGCTAGTTTGACATGATGTTTATATGCTGGTTTGATATGATACTTATATGCTTTGGTATGATGCTCATATGCTTATTGCTATAGTTCTAATATGTGATCTCGATCGTGATATTGACATGAACCAATAATATGACATTGTTATGTATATTGACCGTGGCTACTGAATTGAACTTGGGTGTGAATGAGTTCATGAACCTAAAAACCAAACTGAAATGAACTGTGAGCATGAATTACATCTTGTGTATGAACTGAAGTTTTTGTGCTAACTGTTATGCTATTTCTAAACTTTGATTTATGACCGAACTTTGTTGTAATGTCTCTTTACTGTGAAACTCTGGATTCCTGAACGTTTTTGCGACACTACTTTTAGTAGTTGTCCTTGTAAACTTTTAAAGTGTCTTAAACATTTTAATAAAACTTATGAACTCGCCAACCTTTGTGTTGACACTTTTAAGCATGTATTCTCAGGTACTTGACTGAATGATTATTTGGAGTCAACATTGTGATATTTGGCATAGAGGTCGTTCTCTCGGATCAAGACTCGGATAATCATGACGTAACAGGCCCCAATACTCGTGGGCATCCGCTGGGCCAATTTGGGGGTGTTACAGATTGGTATCAGAGCCTTGGTTATAGAGAACTAGGTGTTATTGTATAGGCCTAGACTATAACCGATGCTCTCTTGTGTTTTAGCATGTCATTATGCTTATTCTTCTTATATATGAATATGTGCTTTACATAATACAATTACTTATCCGCTGCTATATGAAAACTTTTCATGCATGTTTGCAATCTCTCGTTTCGCTATTATATGAATGTTTACTTTACATGTTGTGATTGCTTCTTGCAATGCCATATGAATATTCGGTCTGCATGTTTGTTATTACCTAATGCGTTACTCATATAGTAATATACCATATATTTCTTTAATTTTATTCTTGCATTGTTTAGATCTATGCATGTATGTCACTTATAATGTGTTTTCTTGAAAATGAAGGAAATAATTATTTTCTACATGGTATCTTTTAGATCTATACATTTTTATGTGGATCTACTAAATCTATATATTTTAAAAACATAAATGTAATTCTTTTTTTTATAAAAATATAAGTTGTAGTATTTATAGAATCTATGGATGGAAGTATGTTTTTGATAAATCACTGGTGTTTATGAGTTTTGGGTGTAAACTAGTAGTGTTGCTATAAGTGGGTGTGTTTAAAAGTGGTCAAAATATATTTTTACAAAAGTTATACATTCTGTCCTAAATTTATATTGAGCTTAAAGCGTTATAAAAATTGTTTTGACACTAGGTTAGCACGAGATTATGAAAGTACAAGTTAATACCTTCGTTTTGATATATTATGAGCAAACATCGAATTTGAAATGAGCAGGATATGTGTGTTTGAAATCTGTTGTCGGAAAATTTAATTTTTGTGGAAACGCTAAAAGTTTACTTGCTGTCTATAATTTAAATATGATCGAAAGAACGTTTTTGAGTTAAACCGAGTTACTTTGAGTGTCGAAATGCGTATAAAATGTTGTATATGATTGCTGGAAACGTTTTGAAAATGGGTAAAAGCGTGTATTGGACTTAATTGGCAATTGTTACTACGTGAACGTTGTAAGTGAGTATTTTGCGGAAAATAAGCTATTGGTTGACTATGATTGGAGAAAGTGTAGAAAATATGAGACTTTGATCGAGATTTGAGTACTTACTAAAAATGACAAATTTTGAAATGGCGCCGAAAGGCTGTCGAATTTTCCGTAAAAAGTGTGTGGCAAAATTTACTAAATTAAATTTGGGTAAATTAAAATTTACATCGAAAGACTTTCGAAATTACGTCGAGTCAAAAATAAACATTTTTGCCGAAGTATAAGATACTAATATTAACTATATGATTTTAGTGAGTCACATTTTATTTGTAAAACTAAGCACATGATTGGCAAGTGACATACGTGATAGACTTACGTGATTTATTTGTTTGCGCCTGAACTATGGTATTGCATTTAGGACGTTGCTAGCGTTGTTCGCTATTACTTGATTTCTATACTTATGCTGATTGATTCCTTGCTTGCGACGAGGCTATAGTTCCTATTAAACTGCTTCATATGTTTAATGTTTTGGGATGCGATAATGCTTGATTGCGTGTTTGCTATTATCTTATATACTTCTACATGACCCTTGATTGCGATTGCTTTATGCACCATAGAGATCATTGCCTTGTCTGCTTATGATTGCTTTATACACTGCTACGTGCTTTACGTAGTTACGATTGCTTTATATATACATTTGTACTTATTTATGAGTCTTCCTCGGCGATGAGTGAGACTCATGTGATCGACTATATCCTTTATTTATTTTATAAGTATTATAATATATCATTATATTATATACGGGTTCTATGTTTGGTACGTGTTATGACACACGTTATTGCGTGATTGACATTTATTTTCTCCCACTTATGAATTTGAACGTCTATTTATGGAAAGCAACTCATTGACGACTCTTGCGCTTGCTTTTGGTAATTTCATCTAATAACGTTTTAGAGATTATAACTATTTTCAATGAGATTGTTCCGCTGATAACTATTATGATATATTATCCTCTTGATTACGATTTATGACCTTACACTCCATACACGTCTACACTCACGTTATCGCAAACGCCTATTATTGGAGTGTAACTGGTTGGCGTCTCGTTTTGATTATCTGATGTAATTTTACGTTATATCATTTGGATAGTTTACCTGTCTAAATGCTGCGGTGTGACTCCAATCAGGGTACTTATGATTTCATATTTAAATGGAATGGGACGTTTAAATATGGAACATGAGTCTCCTGACGACAAGTTATTTATGGTTTCATATTTAGATGGTATGGGACGTCCAAATGTGAAATCATAAGCCACCAGACCCGAGCTTATTTATGGTTTCGTATTTAGGTAGTATGGGATGTTTGAATACGGAAGGTGTAAATAAACTGGCTGTAAACTCTTTTGTTAATATCTATTTCCTTAGATATTTGATCTATATATGTATGTATATTTTGGTAAATCTTGTCGAGGTAATTTGAGTAAGATGAGTTATGAGGTCTTTATTTAAATGGATTGGGACGCCTTTACATTTGAATAAAGAGGTTATAAATCGCTTAACTAAAGTTTATTATTTATATTTACATAGATTGGGACGCCTCTGTGTGTAAATGTGAATTATAAACAAGTGGCTTAAGCACATCTGACATCATTTCATATTTATGTTATTATTCTATGATTCCAATTATGGAATGTGTTTCTTTTGACTCATGATTCGTCCGTATGATTTTAATCATTGCTTTCTCTTCTTACCATTATCATTATTGCGTTTTGGCGAAAGATTTCATAAATTTCACTTGACTCGTGAATTGTTGCACAAACTTTTCTGAATGAACACCAATCGACGTGAGTCTAACACTGTGAACCCTATTTCAACTTTTCTGAGTCAATGACTTGCTAAAATTCTTCACTTCTAATTGTCCTTTATTTATTCTATGAACCCTTACCGACATTTAAGATGTTGGCGATTTGTCGAACTCTTCGCTTCTGGTTGTCCATATCTGTTACTTGAACTGTTACTGCTTTGTCAGATTGATTGCCAAACCTTTCGGATACATTCCAGCTTTACCTGTTTTTTTCCGACATTCTTGACACTTCTAAACCTAGTAACAACGATCGAGTTTTGAGGACAAAACTCAAAATAACACGTGGATGATGTAACACCAGAGAATTTTTGTTACCATAAATAATAATAAACTATACTAATTATTATTTGAAATTCATTTTTGAGCGCTACCAAACTTATTGGATTTGAAAACATGACATATAATGACAAAATCTGAAAATCGCGCAGTTTGCTTACCACCATGATAAAAATTAAATTAATATTTAATTCTCATGAGATATTTAATAAAAAGATTTATTAAATTATTTGATGCTTTTGACTCAATAACGTTTGCTAAAAACAAGAAATATTTAGGTTAAAGTCCGTCTTTCTTTAAAACGAAGCTTGACCGGGGTACCTAATAGATAATTAACATTTTAAAAGAGTTTACGAAATAACCATGAAAAATAGTCAAGTGAATAGTCAGTTCTAATGGAAAATCTGTTTTAAAAACAATGGCGTAACTTTCGTGTCATGAATCGAATTTTATCAATCCCGATCGAGCCCCGAGTCACGTTAAACAAGATAAAAGAAAACTTTATTAGTTATTTACATTTTGAACCCTCAAGTAAATACAACTTTCCATTTACTTTTAACAAGTTTTATTTAATTTATATAAATATTAAACTAACACATTTTTCATTCATTTTCATCTTTACAAAAATAAAACACACACACTCAACCCTAATTTATAAACTCTCTCTCCCTCTCTCCATTTAAATCCGGCCAGCCACCATAGCCGCCGCCGGAAAATATTTTCCGGCCAACTTTCTGATGAACACGAAAATTACTCCATACATCCCGATCTATTCGATTCCCTCATTCACGCGCCTCATAAATGATTTCCGGCGACCACCTCCAAATCCGGTCATCCTCTTCGTTGCTACACCACCGAATCAGCCACCACCACCTACTCCACTACTTCACCACGTCGCTGCCACCTACTGCCCGTCGTGGCCTTAACCGCAACATCACCATCTCCACCATCGACCCGCTACTGAACCGATCTATCACCACCATCAACCTCCAACAGCCGCAACATCATCACCTCGTCACCACTCTACAACCACCAGCCGCGTTTTCATCATCACCACCATAAAAAAAAACCATCAGATCTATTACTATCACCATCCCACCACCAACCGTCGACGTCTAAACCCCCACAGATCTAACCACCATCGGCGTGGTCTTCAAACCACGCGCCACCACCAGTCGGCCTCCTCACCGCCGTGACCAGCCTCCACCATCCTACAACCCCACTACTGCCATCACGAAACACCAGCACCACCATACGTTGAAAACCGTCGGCCACCACCATGTGGTGTTTGTTTAGATATGTTTAGTCCAAAAAGGGTGTTGCTCCGGTTGTTCGAGTTACATCAGCCCCAATGTGGGTGTTCGTTTGTTGCTTGTGTGTCACCGAGACCACCACAAAGTGGTGCTCGTGTGGGTCGTCTCGGCAGCCACAGCCGCACAAAGGAGGTGCCGGCTCGTGACTATATTGGTGATATCTATTGATATTTTGTTGAAATATTGTCTACAAATGATATTATATTGGTTTTTGTGAATTAACGACCGTTAGTGTCGTTTGGTTCGGTTTAACAACCGCTAAGGGCGTTAGTTGTGAGGTTGGAATACGTTAATGGGGCGTTTGGTGTTGTGATTAATGAATGGTTGAAAGTGTTGATTATCGGGATTGTTTGATTGAAAGTGTTATTATTGAAAGTGTTGGTTATTTACTTGGTTATTAGTAAATTCGTTTTAAATTATATCGCTTATGATTCGACAACAATTAATTTGATATAATGAAAAGATGTGGATATTTGAAACATGGACTGATTTTGAAAGTGAAAATATTATGTTTTGTGATTATGGGAAACGTTGTATAAACGAATAGGTCATGCCGAAAATTTTATAAATTTAATATTTATTTAGTTTTCTTAAATATTATTTAGAAACTAAAACCCTCTTTTTAGAAATATTAAATGGACAATAATGAAACAACGATTTATAAAAGATTATTTTATAAAATCATAATTATTGTATATACTTTTGAAACTCCATATGGAACTCTGAAACGTGTGACCTCTCTTATTAAATGATTTTTACTTAAATAAATAGGTGATTTTGAAAGCGTGTCGAATTATTTAAGTTTTTTTTATTTGCAAGGTATTGCATGCTTGGATTATTTTTATTCTTTTGTTGTCATCTTCTTGAGTTTTGTACATGTCGCGTGTCATGTATATTCTGAGTAATTCGTGCGTTGTATGTTCTTGTTATATAATTCAAGCTATGAATTATATACATGTTCCACTCCTTCGTGTGTAATATATATTAGGTATATATATTACATACATGGTGGTATCATCCGCTTCACCTTACCGAACCAATCAATGAACCGATTACCGAACCGATTACTGAACCGATTACTGGACGATTTCGACATGGGATTTAAACGGTTCACGAACCGATGGCATTGATGAAACATTTCATCGGGAAAGCTTGGATGCATCGATTTGGGATGCTGGGAGATGATCGATAAGATAAAATGTGACTTCCGGTATCGAGCAGTTCCGGCCTACGCTACACTGCTCTTGCATTCACGTCTCTGCAAATTGTTCTGCAACATCGATGTGAGTTCATACCCCCTCTTTTTATTTTCAAATCGCTTTATAAATGTTTTGAATCTCTTATGGGGGAGATACATGCTTGTCGATGTCAAATACGTGTTTGTGCATTTCAATGATTGTTGCGATTACATGTCTATACTTTACAAGTATTATTGTGATACATGTGCGTTGATATCCTTTCGAATATTGTTTATATTGCGTACGTGCTTGTACTTTTGAGGATTGTTTACGTGACCTAGGAGTTTACACTTTTCGGATTATTGATGACTCATACTTGTGAATATCTGAGCTATCCCATAGCTCCTTTTAAACTGCTTTGTATGTTTAATATTGTGAAATGAAATGACTGCTTGTGCTTGCTTGTGGACGCAAAAGAATTGAATTCTGTGAACACTCAGTGAACTTCGTTTATGATTAGCCTAAGTAGCGATAGCCATAGTCCCCACAATCATGAATCGTTAATTACTCTACGGGAGTAAGCTCTTATGTTATGGATAGATCTATTGAGGCTTGACAACCTCTACTCGGGCATTCTGACGCCGGACGAGTGTATATCATTTGTGTGAACTCGGGTAGTCTTGGCTAGACTCCCACTTGGGGCAACTTATATGTACATTTTGGTGTACGTACTGGATCATTAGCTTCGATATCATGAGCTTAGCGCTATCATAAACACTGAAACACCCGATTTATCCTACACTTGGAACTATATCTCCAATAGTTGCCTTGGGTACTTGAACTGAACTTTTGCGGTCCATCTTGCTATGAATCTTGAATGTGAATCTTGACCTTGATCTTGCTATGAATCTTAAATGTGAATCTTGACCTCCATCTTGCTATGAATCTTGAATGTGAATCTTGACCTCCATCTTGCTATGAATCTTGAATGTGAATCTTGACCTTGATATTGTTATGAATCTTGAATATGAATCCTGACTGCGATCATGTATTGATCTGATATGAATCCTGACTACAATCATGTATTGATCTAATATGAATCTTAGCTGTGATATCGATACGAATCTTGACTATAGTATGAAATGATCTTGACGTGAATTTATTATGTGGTTCTGACATGATTCCTGCATGAGATATGATAGGATTATTGTACGTGGATTGATCTAATCCTTAGGTGTGGTATTGACGTGATTTATGCATGTGGTTTTTATATCACACTTATATGATGGTTTGAATAGATGTTTGCATGCTGGTTTGATATGGTTCTCGTGTGCTAGTTGGACATTATGTTTATATGCCGGTCTAATATGATTCTTGTGTGCTAGTTTGACATGATGTTTATATGCTGGTTTGATATGATACTTATATGCTTTGGTATGATGCTCATATGCTTATTGCTATAGTTCTAATATGTGATCTCGATCGTGATATTGACATGAACCAATAATATGACATTGTTATGTATATTGACCGTGGCTACTGAATTGAACTTGGGTGTGAATGAGTTCATGAACCTAAAAACCGAACTGAAATGAACTGTGAGCATGAATTACATCTTGTGTATGAACTGAAGTTTTTGTGCTAACTGTTATGCTATTTCTAAACTTTGATTTATGACCGAACTTTGTTGTAATGTCTCTTTACTGTGAAACTCTGGATTCCTGGACGTTTTTGTGACACTACTTTTAGTAGTTGTCCTTGTAAACTTTTAAAGTGTCTTAAACATTTTAATAAAACTTATGAACTCGCCAACCTTTGTGTTGACACTTTTAAGCATGTATTCTCAGGTACTTGACTGAATGATTATTTGGAGTCAACATTGTGATATTTGGCATAGAGGTCGTTCTCTCGGATCAAGACTCGGATAATCATGACGTAACAGGCCCCAATACTCGTGGGCATCCGCTGGGCCAATTTGGGGGTGTTACATTACAAAGGTTTTGATGTAGAATAAAAACCAAAGTAGCAAAGATAGGTAATTGGATCTGTTGATTCAAAAGAATGCCAGGAACAATTCTGCTAATAATCGTTGATTCTGAAGAATGCCCGAAAATTAAGGTAAAACACGGTAACACAACGACCATGGTTTAACTTTTATTAAACTGATAACTGTCTTGCTAGGGTTACATCAGATTCATTAAATAATGACTGCAAACAAAGAAAAACCCTAAAAAACCAACGGGCTGGACCGTAGCCCAAAGACAAAGTCCAACTGACTGATAGTAAAAAAGCTTTTCGGGCCTTGAAAAATCCGCAACCAGCTAAAAGGTGGTTACAGCGTCGTCCGCCTCCTTTTTACGCACGTTTTAACAGGTCACGGGCTGAAAACGGACTTAGCCTATTTTACTAAACCCATATGCGTCACGCGATCTCGGGCCTCCAGAAACAAGTCAGTCCGTTCTTCAATACTTGGACCTCCATTAGGTTTATACAAAACGTGTGCAAGTTCCATATACTTTTTCATCATAGCAGTACGGATGAGCTATGGGTTTACACGTAGATAATTGAACACCATAAGAGTAGGGGGAGTCCGGTGCCATGGCTTGGCGCCATGGCTACCACGCAGGAAAAGACGACCACGGAGGGCTCCGTCCCTCTGCGCCGTCGGCTTGGTGCCATGGCCACCAGCGCTCGCCATGGTGTTTTGTTAATTTTTTTTGAATGTAACGGTAATATTACCGTTGGGGGAGCAGATTTAAAAAAAAACCCCAAAATTCCATTTTTACCCTTTTAAAAAACCTATTAAAACCCCCCTTATATTACCAAACTTAACACACACTTTCTTATATACTTTTATCTCCCATTTCTTAAAAAAAAATGAATCCTAATTACAACCCCAACCAAACACCTCAATGAGTTTAAGCATCGGGATGCTTGGAACTTTTTGAAAAACAAACACAAGTGGAAAACCCCCGACTCAACTATTGAAAGAAGAAGTCGTCTAATGGGCACCGACGAAGAACCGAAACACTTTGGAGACGATGCTTTGCCTCGACCACCGGATATGCACCGAATTAACAAAAGTCAAAACACAAGTTCCAACTCGACCGCTAGCATCGGTTCTAACCCGGCCGCTTACATGGATTATATGGCGGAGCAATACAAGTTGGACCATGAAACTAAATTGTCCGTGCTTGCTTCCGAGAGCGAGGACCGAAGACGGTTGATCCAAGCTCAAAAGATTGCGGAGGATTTAATGGTGCTACAAATTGACACAAGTGGGATGCATCCGGGCGACGCCACAATCGTCAAGTCCCAAAAGGCACAAATCCGGGCAACGTATCAACCGCTTGACTAGTAGGCGCTCGAATAATAATTTTTTTAGTTTTATGTCTTTTAGTTTCATGTTTTTTAAATTTTATGTTTTTTTATGTAACGTTTTTTTAATTTGAATTTTATTTTAATTTACTGTGTTTATTATTATTTAATTAAAAAAAAATCTCACGGCATCAGTTTTCCCACGGCTCAGGGTTACCAGTGAAAACTAGTGCCGTGAAAAAAACTGGTGTCGTGGGGAAAATGCTGACGTAACAGTATTTTTTGTGTCATGGCACCAAACAATAGCACCAGAACTACCTGTGCTCTAACTAGGTAGTCGATCTTCTAGATGTTAGATGAATTGAATTAATTGACCCTTTGCAGACGTAACCCCAAATGCCTATTAGTGTGCTGATATTTACAAAATATCATTGTACAATCAATTAAAAAATCATCTTTTTAATTACAACAAGAATGACTCAAAGAGAGATTAAAAATAAATTATCACAAAATCAATGTCCCAACAAAAACATGTTGTTTGTGTGTTTGTTTCTAAAGATTCTGTCTTTTTCCTTTTGTTATGTATTATTATATGTCTTCTTCATGTGTTAGTTTTGAGGAAGGGCGTGCACTTGTCGTATGCTGTTGTTTCTGTTTCATTTTTGTTACTTTTTCTTAATAAACAACATAGAAGCAAAACTGTTTACAACATTACTTGATCTTATTCATCTACTTTTGTTTTCTTTTCAGTTATATAACATACAGGACACTAGAGATTCATTGCTACTCCTAGTTAACAACTTTTTTACTTTTTGACAAATGGACATCATCCCCGACTCCCAGGAAGTCGATAAACTGAGGTGGTGGTCTCGGAGCGATGACATTGGGAAGACTAGCTGATATGACAACTGCAAAACACACAAACGATAAATTATTTCCATGACTTGTAATTCGTAAGACCACTTACTAGTAGGAACAATAAAGGTATCTTTTAGAACATAACCAGAAATGCGTTTTTAACATACGGAGTAGGTTTTTGGTATACGTTCAATGTCAAAGACCTGATTAATTGTTGTAATTAACCTTATATGCTTTCAGTTAGCTGCAACATAGTTACAGGACTTGCCTGTCAGCATAATACTCTAGCCAACATTTCATGGTTGAATTGTAATTAATACTTTCATTATTGTCATAAAATACATATGATTAAGTCAATAATCCCATATATTAGGTGCTCGAGCAATTTTATGCTATCGTGTTCTCGTGCATGTGATTGTTATTAATCTATTTATTCAACAAATAATAGCATGGAAGTATTTAGTTGTTTAACTGATATACCTGAGGGTGAAATGGGGGTGTTCATGCATGAGGAGCTTAAATCCTCAGTTAATATCCCCGGAAATGTGATGGTACTATCATTAATACTATCACCTGAAACATGAACACAAAGCGTAGGGACGACATTTTTTTGTCTTCGGGCTGTCAAAACGTGCCACTGATTCTTGATTCTGTTATCGGTTCTTCCAGGAAGAAACCTAGCGATCTTAGACCATTGGTTGCCATACACTGCATGTGCCGCCATCAAAACATCATTTTCTTCTTTACTAAATGCACAATTCTTTATCCTCGGATTGAGTTGATTTACCCATCGAAGTCTGCAACTCTTGCCTAGATTCATGTAGAGTAAGAACTCGTTAACAAAGGTAATTCAAACATTTGCTTATTAAGTATTAACTGCATCAAAATGTGTATGTAATACTACATTTTATTTTGTATGTAACCACTCCGTACTAAAAGTTGTATAGAAAAGATAAATGAATACTTGTAATCTGTTTGTTAGTACATTTCTCTTTTCTTCGATCTTTTAAACAGTATGTAACACATATATAACGCCACAAATTGAAAATCGAAAACGTTTTATATATAGAATGTTCAGAAATGAAAACATGCTACATTTCAATATTCGATTAACTAATTTTGGAGGGAACTTTTACCTGATCTTCCAGGGAGTTGCTCCGATATGAGATTCCAGTTTTTCGCGCCATGAAAAGCAACAAACTCCCTTAACTTAACATCCTCTGATGGTTTCCAATGACCTTTCAATCGCCGACGGGAAACACCACCGTTTCTTTCTTTTTGACTGTACAAAAAATATACATTAAGATCATACGTATTTTTCTAGCATTTCGCTAGTGTCTCAATGCAATTCCTCTTAGGATTCTTTTTATACGTTTTTGCATACCTATTCGGTTTTGGTGCTAGCGAAGATGAGCTGATTTTGTTGTGTAGATCATCAAGAACATCTTCTCGAACACTGTAAGCAAAGAAAAGAAGTTAAAATTTGGTTATATTAATCAAAAACACAATTTAGATTTTGTGAGTATTCATGCAAAGTAAAAGCAAGATTACATTGGAGCAAACGAGGGTGGTACCATGGTGGTTCTTGTTGTTGGAACAATCACAATGCTTCACCTATTAATAGAAAGAAAAAGTGCACACACATTGAGGCTCATCCACCGTGCGACAAACGAAAAGATCGAGGGAGAAAATGGAAAACAAGTTTTACTTGAAAGATAAGGAGAAAGTGTATAAGAGATAATTTATTCAAATTGTACAAAAAGTTTCTAGTGCAAATAGGTTTTTTTTTTCTTTTTTTTTAGAAAGGCATCTTTTTTGTTACAACTCACACAACTATCTCATAATTTATATTTCACATGTCTCCACTAAGACTTGACACTACAAGAAAATAGCATCTTAGCGACTTGTTTAGCGACATGTTTAGCGATGCATTTAATGCTAGCGAGTAGCTTAGCGTCATAAAAGAATATGTCTCTAGAATTGAGTCGCAGATTTTGCGACATGAAAATATACGTCGCAAACTATTGCGACATTTATAGCGATATGTATCAATATATCGCCATTTAATAGCGTCAAATTTTTACATGTGGCTACTTAAATCGCTAATTATGAGTCATGACGCTACTTGCATCGCTAGCTATGTCGCTATTTAGTGACGTTATTCCTAGTCGCTATTTATGACGCCAAATAAGGGCTCTTTTTGCCATTTTGAGTAGCTATTTTGACGCCAAAATAGCGACTTGCTTATTCCAAGTCCCTATTTACGACGCCAAATTAGCGACTTACTTATTGTATATCGCCATTTGAATCGACTTACTTATTGTATATCGCCATTTGAATCGCTATTCCTAGCTCACACTATTATTACGACCGTTCTTCGACGTCGGTATTTGTTCATATTCAAATCAAAAAGTATGACTTTAGGCAATTCATTAGAACAATTGTGTGCAAATGTATAGCATTAGCATATAAAAGTTCACTCCATGTACAAGCATTGCAACTCAAGGTTACAAACTACAAGAAATTTATTAAGAGTAAAAGGAACATTCATAGTTTCCTACTACAGATCCAGTTTCAGATGGTGTAAACTAGAAGAATCCATTACTTTACTCATGTTTCAAACGGGTCATTTTCGAATGGCATCTAGAAGTTGCTGAGTCGTCTTCCCCAAATGGGTCATTTTCGAATGGCATCTAGAAGTTGCTGAGTCGCCTTCCCCAAATGCCATGTAGAGAGTGCCTATTTTTCCAAAAAAAAAAAAAATGCATACGTTAGTGTTCTGCAGTTCTACTTAATTTAAGATTAAAGACGTATAATTACTAGAACTGGAGAGGGAACACTACTACAAAAAAGCAAATAGAGCCCTGTTCAAAATGGTCTTAAAGCCCGTTTTTTCATGAGGGCTCAAAAGGGGAGGGACTCTATGTGAAACCCAAATAGAGCCCTGTTTGGTAAACGGGCTCTATAGGTGCTTATAGTGCCCGGTTTTCGATTAAGACCATGGCTCTATTTGAAACAAAACAATTAAAAAAAATATCTTGTAATGTTATATTTCCAGTTGTTATCTCAAACTTTGAGGTGAAAAGAAACCAAATCAACATCTTCTTCACTTTTAGACTTCAAATAATTCCAAGTGCAACTGGAATGAATCAAATACCAAAATCAAAACTCTTAATTTATAGCATTAGTCAACTACTGTGCTGAAATACCAGCAGGGTATTGAAGCTTAACAATTATCTAGAAGAAAAAAGGAATTCATCGACAAAGTTACAAGACTCGTCAGACACTGAATAACTAACTATAGCATTTTCAGTGGCACCGGTTTGGTTGCGATTGCCTCGAAACTCTTTAGTACACATGCTTTTTTCTTCTATTATTAGCGTATTAAAAAGAGTAGAATGATTTTCTTCAATAAGCATTAACTATGCGTTTTTCAGAACATTCTAGTAATTTCAAAACAAAAAAAGTGAATATACCTTTTGACTGCAACCATACGGAAGTTGCAATTATAGTCATCCAATTCGACCCCGCTTAAATAAGGAGTAAAGTTGTTGTTACAGAAACCTACAAGTTCAAGACGCACATCAAAAACATTAAAGGAGCATAATTGTTTATTTCATAGTTCAAATAAATGCAGCAGGGTATTCAAGCTTAACAATTATGTGGAAGAAAAAAAGAAATTCACCCGACAAAAATACAAGACTCGACAGGAACTGAATAACTAACAATAGAATTTTCGTACCTACAAGCGGGTTCATTGCCTTGAGCTTTGGTGCGTCTTCCTCCTCTTCGACTGCAGGCTTGGGGGCCTCAACCTTTCTAGGCTCAGCTTTTGGTTTCACCTCTATTGGCTGTTCTGGTTTCTTTGCCGAAGGAAGAGGTAGAATAACTTCTGCTTGCTTCACTTGACTAGTTACCTTTTTGAAATTTGGTTCATTAACCATGGTCCAGAAATACCTCTCAACATGAGGATACAAGAATGTAAAGCTCTTTGGCATCTACCAAGAAGGTACGTGCAGCAATATGAGCGTTCAGAGTAGCGAAACCTCCCTTGGTATTAGCAATGTAGCTCTCCTCGACCTTCAATAAAAAACACAATAATTAGTCAGATTTTATTCAAAAAGCATGACTGAAATAAAGAAAAAAAATAGCGTTCAATGTGATAAAAACTCTTTAAAACTATATTTAGCTAAATTAACAAGCAACCCTATCACAATGAAAAGGTTTAGCTGCCAAACAGATATGCTTCCCAATTTAAAATATCATAAGAGATAGTTCACTATAAGGTGGTCTAGAAACAATTCTCACAGTAAGAGATAACAATTCTAGAACATGAATAAAGTGCATGGAGAAAAAAAGGAGTATCATACAGGTTTGATGTAATTTTAATATCCCAATCTAGGCAAGACCCAACCCCTTAAAATTAGCATCAAGCTCAGATGAAAAGAAGTCAACCCACTGCTCGATTTGGCCCTGTAAGAATAGTTCAAAAACACATAAGATTCAATCATG
Organism: Glebionis coronaria; assembly: GCA_025667525.1. Classification (NCBI taxonomy): domain Eukaryota; kingdom Viridiplantae; phylum Streptophyta; class Magnoliopsida; order Asterales; family Asteraceae; genus Glebionis; species Glebionis coronaria. The sequence goes on along the minus strand of CM046875.1, from coordinate 462,411,010 downwards.
ACTTATCATTATTGTTATGTTAATAGAAAAGACCCAAAAAGAGAACACTTATCATATTCTACTTCTGAAGAACCCAAGAGAAAATTTCCACGGTCAACTGCAGAATACATAGTGGCAAAATAAGCAGAAAACTCTCAGAGAAAAAGAAGTCACTACTACAAAATTGACATAGTGCCCTGTTAAAATTGCCCATACAGCCCGTTTTTGCCCGGGGACTCAAAAGGGGAGGGACTCTATTAGAAAATGGCATAGATCCCGGTTTATAAAATGGGCTTTATGATGTATAATAGAGCCCGGTTTTTCCATTGATAACCTTGCTCTATTTGAATAAAAAAATCATTTTTTAATTTGCATAGATCCCGGTTTTTCGCTTTGAAACATGGCTCTATGATTTTTGTCTTTTTTATGGATTTTCATAAATACTGCCTGTAGGCTGTAAGCATTGTATTTTCAGGTATAAAGCCAACAACAAACATAAAACAAGCAGCAAAGACAAAACCATAACCATGAACATTATAGCAAAACTAATAGATTCAAGATCAAAGATGAAAGGCATCAAAAACCCACCATGGTTCGGGTGGTCGGGGAAGATCAAAGAACATGGTAAACATGATGTTGTTCTAGTGAGAGAAAGTTAGAGAGAGGTGAAGGAATGTTATGTGTTTTATTCCAAGTGAAAATAAAACAAAGAAAAACAAACAAACTTCCACACCCCCCATGGAGAGTCATGGGGGGTATTTATAGGCCTAACAAACTAGGACTATACAACCTTTACATAATAAGTCCTTGTGTTTAGTAAATGATGTAAATCTAGTCCAACTCACGTGAAAGGCGCCAGCTTAGCAAAAAGTAAGTCTAACAAAAGATCTGTTTCACATGAGTTGATACGAGTCATACGGACTTACCATGACTTAACAAACATACTAAATATTAGTAACTAAACATCACAATAGTTTCACAGCAAGTCTTTTTTGAGCTAAGGGAAAAGAGATGTGTAAAATACAAGACCACATGCCGACCTTTCCGAAACACTAACATGACTGATCATCACACTGAAATGCACAAGCTCAAAATGTCTTCCAACTCCATATGGCATCTGTAAAAATAACATGTATAAGCTCTATTAATATATAAGAAAAAAATATTGCAGTATATGCAAGAAAGCTTCATACATGCCATATGATGCACATGTGTTGCAGATCAAACAATAAAATTTGTTTTCCTAAAGAGGTACATATTCTAATTATGAGTTTAGACATTTGATCTGCTAGAAGGCTTCAAAAAATTTAGTCGCGTCTTTGTGAAGGTTGTTTGTGTGGCACGCCATACGACACCTCTTGCTGTATATTGTTGTACCAAGTTCTATATAATGCTTGTACTGTGAATCTAATTATCTTATGAGCAAGTCGTCTCCTGTTAATAAATGAGAAAATTGTGATAATTTTTTTTGTGAGAGGAGTATGTACCTGCTAATTTTCCATTGCTTCTGTAAACCTCTAAGGACGTTATGGGCATTTGACACGACAAATGGAAGGCTCAAGCTAAAACATACTTACATAGAATAAGCAGGTCCAATATCATAAAGGTAACGACTATAAACACGGGCAACGTGTACCCTTCCAGGAACAACACCATCATCTCCAATCCATTCGACACCACTATTTAATAGGCAACTTAAGTTTATTCAATTTTTCGACCATGTTTTTTGCACGAAGGTAACGTCCTTATCTTATATTTGCCAAAAACTTATCCAACTTATCATAATTCGTTGGCCCACATCTACTATAATAGGCCAGCACATGGACTGGCTCTTTTAATCCAGACTCAGTTCTGTTTAAGAACTATTTATTGAAGGTTTCACAAAATAATAATTTTTCAATTTATTTACAGTAATAAGTAAAAAAAACAGTAGTAAGTGTTGATATAACCTTGGGAGTGAAAATAGTGCTAACTTCAACATCAAGGATAATCTTGATTCCATATTTTTCAGCTGCCTCTACAGCTTGAGGGATGCCGACCATTGTACCATGATCCGCTAGAGAAATGATTTTTACCTATTCTGAACACAACGTACTAAAGAATTCAAAAAGTATATAATAACATAAATTAACAAAGATATATTTTATTTCATAGATATTGGCATTTTAGGTCCATTAAAATATTTCAGTATGGGTTGGATATAGACTCAACCATTAAGCCTTAGCCGTTAAATATCCAACGGTCTAGTAAGTACACTCTCTTCTCATGCAATTGGCCACTGTGTGCTTTCACAAACAATTATCTACATATTTAATTTGCTACTGATCTCGTTGACTCAACATCATGTTTAAAACATTTCATCAGATTTTGATAAAAATTTCTATACGACATGTGAACAGGGCACATAATCAGTAAGCTATATTCTTATAAATAATCCAACGAGATCAAAAACAAACATACAAGAACAGTAGGAACATTTGATGTTTAAATCTGATGCAAACAAGATCAGTGGCACATTTGATAAACATGTATTCACTGTCATAAATTTAAGAAAACAAGGAATTGCTAATTAGCACCATTAAACGATGATAGAATTTATGTTCAGGGGTGATTGAATAAAATATACATATGTACATAGGGGTGTTAAATGGGTCGACCCGACTCGACCTGAAACCGATAAAGTCATATAGGGTCGGGTTAATTCGGGTTCAAATCGACTTATCGGGTCTCTCAGGTCAACCAGACGAACCCGATGACCTTATAGGGTCGGATTAGGCTTAAATTTTCAAATGTTATCGGGTTCAACCCGATAACCCTGATAAATATATAAAGCTTTGTTATGCTTTTGTTCATTTAGTCTAATACCACAAACACTGTACTTTTTTAACATGTTGACAGTCTTGCCATCACAGACTAGTTTCATGCTTAGTTCATCAAAAAATAAACCACATGATTTGTTATCACATATTGGTTTTAACTTGTTATTAATGAGTTGACGGAAAGATAAGATCTAGGTGCCAAAGGTGCACATAAAATATGTCTTTATAAGCACATTTTAGCAAACTGTGATATCTTTTGTGACATGCCAGTCAACTTGCCAAAACCCGACAACCCAACTCGATTCAACCCGACCCGTTTTGACCCGAAACTTGATAACCCGATAATTTCTAGGGTCGGGTTAGGGTCAATATTTGAAACACCAAAACCCAAATCAACCCAACACGGCCAACCCGATAATCCGACCCGATAACACCCCTACATGTACATGTATATTCTCTATTACATCAAAATTATTTTGATGTAGAGTCACAATTACCTTTCCTCATTAGCAGGCTCTCGTGGTTTTCATTATGTTGCTCGGACTTCATCTCGTTAATCGACGTCTATGACAGAAACAAACCCTCATTTGTGACAGAAAGGTCAGGCCTGAAACCCCTAATCTGGACAACAAATAGCATGTGTGAACAACCTATTTGTGAGATTAAAAAAAGCTTTACCGAACAACCCATTTATGATAGCAAATAAAACGCACAAAAATCCTTATCTATCACAGCAAAATCAGTCCTAAAACCCCTCTTTTGGACAACAAATAACATGTCAAATGCCCTTATGAACTTATATGAGCCGAAAAGTTTTAAAATAAGCCACAAAAACTGAACTTATGAAACATAATCCCAAAATCAAATAAGCCTTAAGCAGGTCATATAAGCCAAAACAAACACACACTTATCACAACACATAGCACAATAGCACACATAACCCCCAATTTATGATAGGAAAATCAGGTCTCAAATCCCTATTAAAAAATGAAATTATTCTCAACAAAAAACAATAAAATTGAATAGCAACAACAATAAAATTTAGTAAAAACAATAATTTGAGCAGCTACAACAATAAATTTTAGTTTATATGTGGGCTTGTGAGCTTATTTGAGTTCGGCTTATATTTCATAGGCCCAGATTTTCCAGCTTATTTTAAGAGTTGTTGGCTTATATAAGTTTATTACGATAAAATTATATAAGCCCTCAACTCTCAAAATAAGCTGGAAAATTGGGCCTTATGAAATACAAGTCGAGCTCAAATAAGCTCACAAGCCCATATATAAGCCGAAACAAACACCCCTTAAATAAACCATAAAATCTAATAAGCCAAGCTCAAGCTAATAAAATCAACTTATGCCTTATAGGTTTTTCAAAGTTTGAATAAGCCAATAAGCCTAACAAATAAGCTCATCAATTAATCAGCTTAACATAACAATCAAATCAACAACTAATTAAGGGGAGAAAATTATAACTCATAACAATAAAATCAAATCAAATTAAATTAACTAATTTAGAAGAAATTTGTACCGGAGAAGAAGGTGTTTAGCGGTGGTGTTACGGAGGTTATTCGATCGGCGGTGTTACGGTGGTTATCCGATCGACGGTGTTACGGTGGTTATTCGATCGGTGGTGTTATGGTGGTGTTCCGATCGGTGCTAAGATGCATATTTAACGGTGTGACGGTTTGAATGAAAATTCTTATTAGTATTTTAAAGATGGGTAAACGAACTTTTCAAATTTTACAGAGTTAGGTAATGAACTTTTTTATTGTTCAATATAGGTAAGAAAACTTGTTGCAACTTGTTAATATCAGTAATATGATCTCCTGAACTATTAAATTACGAAAGTGGCCTTATTTACTACGTTAGAAGAAAGGATACTTTTGTCATTTTATATGTATAAGACAAATCATGTAAAACACCAATTGGTAACTTAAAAACAAATAGATTTATATAAGGAATCTAACTCTAACCAAATAATTTTTAAAATTTTCATTGAAATGCAAGACATGAAATGATGTCAATCAAACCAAAAGCTATTGGTTATTCATGTAATAATAATTCTGCTCAAGAATTCATCAGAGAAGATGGTGTTTGTCGGAGTACTCGACGGAGAAGATGGTGGTTTCCAGAAATGAATATCAGTTAATTCTCTCCATGCCACCCAATTTCATCTTGTCTATTTATGCCTCCATTTTACGCTAACTCAAGATTCAATGCACACCCTGTCACTATAACTCTTGCAAAGTTGAATCAATCTAAGAAACAAAAATTATGTATTACCTGTCGGTTAGTTTGATGATTCGAGTGGTGGTTCTGAGGTGGTGTTTCCTTAAGAAAAAGATGGTGGTGGTAGTTTATTTGATGGGTGTTGGTTATGGTGGTGAAAATGATAGTGGTTGGTGATGATGGTAGATGTTATATTTAAAAGGGTGGACAAAAAAATCTAAGAAACCCGCTAGTAACCTGCGATAGCAGGTCATTTTTTTGCAAAATTAGTGATATTGAGACAAAATTGAATGTTTTGTAACCTATATCGATAAATAAAAAAGTTCATTATCTAACTTTGTAAAATTTGAAAAGTTCGTTTCTATTTTATAGACTTAACCCTTTAAAGATATATGGAAATGAATACTTTTTAGCCTGTTGTTGACGGAATGAAGTCTTTTTATCGAAATTATATTTATATCTTACTTAAAAGGACCTAATCAGATATTATATTATTGTATTTTACTTAAAAGCAATGTTTTGAAACCCGGGTCAACCGGTCGACCCGGTTCTGGCCGAAAATACGGGTCATATTGATCCGGGTTTTACATTTTCGAAACCAGGCTTAACCCGTCGGGTTTGGGTGAACCGGATCAACCCGGTTCTCGAGACCAGGCCAAGTTTTGATTTTTCGGGTTTATTTATAAAAATATGTAAATTTTCCGTATTTGTGATAAAATTTTATTTTTACATATTGTATTGGTTGGTAAACTTTTTTTAATATTTTTAAATAGAAATTAAATAAAATTATAAAAAATAAAAAAAAATTTATTCGGGTCAATCGGGTTGACCCGAAACCGAATTAGGTATAATATATTTACCCAATGTCTGACCCGATTTCAAATTCGGGTTAGTCGGATTGACCCGACTAACCTGAATTCAAAATTGAACCCGACTAACCCGACTCAAATAAACTCGGGTCGGGTTCGAGTCGGGTCGGATTTATTGACGCCCCTAGTTATAAGGTAATTAAAAATATATACGCATCATTGCGATATAAATAGCGACTTTCAAATACGTCGCAAACATCTGCGACACAATTAGCGATTTGTTAATTTGAAGTCGTAATAGTGGCGACTCCGTTTGCGAAGTATTCATAAATATCGCAAAATTGGCGACTTCATTTGGGATATGTTGTTAAATGTCGCAAAATTAGCGACTTCGTTTGCGATGTTTTCTTAATTGTCGCAAAATCAGCGACGTCGATTGCGATATGTTTTTTATGTATCGCAAAAATAGCGACATTTGTGACACGATTTGCGATTACAAATGTTGCGATATGATTTACGACATATTTTGCGACATTGGCGAAAATGATGTCGCTAACATGTCGCAAACTAGTCGCTATTTGCGACTTGGATGAGAAGGTCGCTAAAATACGACGCTAAAAGGCTATTTTCTTGTAGTGACCTTAAAATTAGAGGGTCACTCACATACCGCTAGACCAAGAGACCTTTGATTCTAATGCAAATAGGTTAAGTGTAAAAATCATTTGAAAAAATAAGTACATATCATGACTTAACTTATGCAACCCATGGAGCAGATGTTGTTAATTTTCGGCATTCAGATTCACAAATGTAAATTTCTATATAATTAGTTTTACGACTAAAAAATCCTATGAGGCAACTTATTACTCGTTTGTTTTTCACAGATAATAAATTTTCGAATATACAGAATTTTTTATTTTCAGCTACTTGGTCTCAAAACGTAAAGCTTAAAGATGTTATGATTGCCATTAGAGTCAATCACCCAATGTTCTTCGATCATGGAAGAAAATTGGAGGTAATAAATCGACTAAGTTTTGGCTTGATAATTGGCTCGGCGATCCATCTCTTTATGACTTATATCCAAGCGTGTATTAGATTGACAAAAATTCTAGTTGTTTCATTATTTGTGTTTTCTCTTTTACTATGTTTAGATTTTTTTTGGTTATGATGTCGAACTATTGAAAACATGTGTTGAATATCTGATTTTTTATTTTGTTATGATGTCTGATGATTTTGAAAAGATATCTAAAGAATATTCTGTAAAAAAACTAGTAACTCATATATGAGTCACTATAAATCATATAGGATCTATGGGCATATATGATTCATGGTGAAACATGTATGATTCATGGTGAAACATGTATGTTTCATCGTGACTTAATACAAGAGATTTTGCAACCAAAAGTATCAAAGTTCGTTATAGTTCCGAATCTTTTCGAATTGAAAACCGGTTTTAAGTGCGACTCAATCGTCTTTTGGTGAATCAAGAGAATGGTTTGGTTTGTTTATCTAATTTAAACTATTAGCAAGTAATTAAAGTGTCGTTGAGTAAATTAAAGCTTTGACAAAATTAAACTTAAAGTTAATCAATCGTAATAAAACAATTCATGTTCATCGGAATAAAAATAGTAACCATCGGAATGTCACTAACATTAACCATCGGAATAATCTAGTTCAGATCGGAATACTTAAGAAGCACTTCTGTCGCAATATGCATCTATCGGAATGCTGTTGTCGCAATGACTCTATCGAAAAACGGGCAGCACTTCGTCTTAACCAAGTCCTTAAGACCCGTCGGAATATGCGATCGCAATGTGCGATCGCAACCCAGATCGGAATAAGGGGATTAACCAACCGATCGCAAAGTAAAACCCTAATGGGTTATTGCGATCAAAAACCAAAACCTATCGGAATGTGGAGTAAACCGTCGGAATATGTGTCAAAACCCTAGGATTGCGATGGATGGAAACTGATTCCGAAATTTGTGGCAAGAGTGAATCTCAATAAGCAAACGCAATAAGCAAATCCAAACGGATCTTAAGCAATTCAAAAAGCTTAAATTTAACACTTCTAAAACATAAAATCAAGAACTTTATGAAATGAACTTTAAACTTACTAAATCCTTTTGCAAAATCCGAGAATCAACAAGCTAAGATTCGAATAAGCCAATAAGCATTATGAGCTTATGACCTAAACGTGTAAAAGCTTGTGTGTAAACCAAAAGATCAAACCTTTATTCACGAAAAGCATCAAATCATACGAGTGAGATGTGAAATTCGGATCAAAGGTAGAGTAAATCAAGAAGTGTAGAATGAGAATAAGGATCAAAAGCTTAAAATAGAACTTTGATTAATGAAATAAGCAATACAAAAAAAGTGTTTAATCTTGAAAGATTAAAAGAAAAAGATGAACTAGTGAGAGAAAGTTTAAGACTTTCTCTCTCTAAAAACTAGAAAGAAACTTAAGAAATAAAAACTAGCTAACTCCCTCCTAATGTGATTAGGAGGGTATTTATAGGGAAGTGGGAGGCATGTGTGGTGCTTTCTTCTTTCTTTTTCTTCTCGACTCGATTTTAATTCTTCGTCTTTGTAGTCTCGGGATTTGAACTTGTCTTTTAATTTTCTTCTTCTATTAGACTTAAGTTCTTCGACTTCATTAAACTTCCGTCTTTAGACTTGCTCTTCGATAAATCTCCAGAATAGGTCTTGGACATCCGTTCTTTAAGCACTCTTGATCTTTTGACTTCGTCTTTTCCCGTTTTCTTCGATAAAAGCCCGTGAAAGCCCGTGTTTTCTTCCTTTTTCATCTTTTGGTCCTAAAACACAATAAAAACACAAACCACGCATAATTCCGACTTTTACGACATAAATCACAAGTTTTGGTCTTGTTATTATTGGAAATAAGTGGTAAAAGGATAAGTGTTTTCACACTTATTAAATCCCCTACACTTAACCATTGCAATGCCCTCATGCAATGCATTAATTTTAAGCACGGTTTACATTTCCCATCATAAATAACCCACCTTGGCCTTTATTAAAGTCTAAACATAAAAGATAGAAATAAGTAAAGAAATTAAAAACTTACATTGGGCTTTGGCGGCAATGAACATTTTTCATCCTCAAGTTTCACGTTCCCCATACCAAGCTTAAAAACGAGATCATTGTTATTATAAGTTGGCAAACTATCACGAACTCATGTGGGCCAATTATTCACTTAGACTCCCTTATTCCTAGGTGTATCTCTTATATTTTTATTTTTGTCTTGAATGATCACAAGGATGCATTGTTTGATTTATTTCGATAGTTATTTAGTCCGAAAATAAGGTGAACGATTTAATCAATAGTTAGCTAAAGGACCAAATCTTTTAAAACTGCTTCTCGGGATATCAGAAAGTTCATATCTTGGCATAACTTGGTTCGCGATTTGAGACCTTTCTCGGGCCGATATTTGGCAGCGACTTCATACTTCGAATCTTCGAGAGACGTTCTTGAAATTATGGTCTTCTCTTCATAATAGGAATTTCTTCACTTGAAGTTTTTGAGAGATTCTTCATCTTTGGACCACGACTTCTTCATTTTTCTCCAATCTTTATTTTGGACTTTGATATACAACGATCCGCCTCCTTTTAGGACTTGGATCTATTTATCCTCATACCTTGTTAGGGTCTTTTCGGATAGACTTCTCCATGACTTTTGGGGAGTTCTTGCTTTTCGTCGTGTGTCTCGATCCTTCATATTGATTTTTGATAAATGATTCTTCACATCACTTTTGGATCTTTAGCAACAAAATGTAGCCCTCATGCCTTGTTAGGGCCTTTTCGGACTCGCCAATCTTCGCGCCCCGCTTCATAAGTTATGCCTTGGCTATGAACTCTCGTCATTACCGAGCAACTTTTAAACGATCTGGGGCTAGAAGCTAAGTAACTTTTTAAATCGTACAGCCTTACTTATTAGCAGATAATTTATTAAGCAAGCGGAGGGAGAATAGGCTCATAATTAACTCACATAAATTCATGAAAGAATACCGAACTTATAATTGGCTCTATCATCTCTCGTTCTCCACAATTTAAAATCTCAAGGAATGAGATTCGTGGATGCTTAGCCTATTAAATCAAAGTTTTGGGTTTTCGAGTCGCCTATAGGATCTTGCAAATTCTTAGACTTTTTCAAGTTTAGAAATCGCATTTAAAAGTTCCCTTGATAAACGACTCTCTAGGGTCAATTATAGGAACTTGCGAAAAGTTCTTGTTCTTAACCCGTGAGAGTTAAGACTTTCGCGTTTTATAGCTCCCTATATAAAAGCCTAGCAAAACTTGACTTAAACATGTTAAGGATACTAGCTAGAGTAAACTTAGGCAAGTAAACTCGGGTTGAGTCAAAATGTTCACGACTAAGAAAAACCTAAAACCACTTTATTAAAAATTTATTCTAGTAAAGGAAACGTAACAAAGGCAAATACACTATACAACTAGGCCAAAATAGATTAAAAATTTTGAAAAATGTCGAAAAATCAAATTCTCCGGTTAAAAATGAGGGCAAATTCATGAAAAAGACCACTTACTTCGATAGAAGTCCCCCCTACACTTGAGATAAACATTGTCCTCAATGTTTAAGCATGTGGGAGTAAACTCCCCTACACTTAGGACATTGTGTACTTTGTTTAAAACTTGCTAAGGAAGGGACAACTAAAGTGAATTCAATGTGAACATATAAAATATGAAATATTGAATCACAAGAGTTTAGGATAGAACCGGGAAGATAGGAAACACGGTATCACGGTTCGGCAAAAGTCATCAAGATGCTCTCTGAAGCTTAAATCCCTGCACAGCACAAGAAACAAAACAACAAACATATGCGGGGCTCCCCCTACACTTATTGTGAAAGCAGTAAAGGATAGAACACGGGTTGCCTCCCGAGAAGCGCTTGTTTTTGTTCACCGAGTCATGAGCCTGACTCGACCCAATTTTAGTTCGTGGGGAACGTGGTGAGGGATGGAATCATCTCTTGAGAGATGTCCTCACCAAAGTACAGTTTCAAACGCTGGCCATTCACCTTAAAATTGGGCCCATTCGGCTGAGAAAGCTCAATGGTCCCATATGGAAAGACTTTGGCGACGGTGAATGGACCAGACCAGCGGCTCTTCAACTTGCCAGAGAAGATCTTCAACCGAGAGTTAAAGAGTAGAACGTGATCTCCAACGTGGAACTCTCGGTTCTTGATTTTAGCATCGTGGATCATCTTCGTCTTCTCCTTGTAGATCAGCGAGTTCTCATAAGCTTCATTCCTTAGTTCATTTAGCTCGTTTAGTTGAACCTTGCGATGATCACCGGCTTTGATTATGTCGAAGTTCGCCCACTTCAAGGCCCAGTGTGCCTTATGTTCCAGCTCGATGGGTAGGTGGCAGGCTTTCCCGTACACAAGACGATAGGGTGTACAACCGATCGGGGTCTTGTAAGCAGTACGGAAAGCCCACAGAGCATCATCTAACTTATCGGCCCACGCGGCACGATGCTCTCCCACAGTACGCTCCAAAATTCTCTTCAAGCCACGATTGGAAATTTCGGCTTGCCCATTGGTTTGGGGATGATAGGCGGTGGAAAGACGGTGATTGACACCATACTTTGCCATGACTCTTGCAAATTGATCGTTGCAAAAATGAGTCCCGCGGTCACTGATGATAGCACGAGGAACGCCAAATCGAGCGAAAAGCTGCTTCAAAAAGTTCACAACCACCCTCGCATCATTCGTAGGAAGAGCCTTAGCTTCAACCCATTTAGAGACGTAGTCGACAGCAACGAGGATGTACTTGTTCCCTTTGGATGATGGAAATGGCCCCATAAAGTCGATGCCCCATACATCAAAGATTTCACATTCTTGTATGAAATTTTGAGGCATCTCATCCTTATGTGTGATCTTGCCTTGACGTTGGCAAGCATCACAATGCTTAACCATTTCGTGAGCATCACGATAAATGGTGGGCCAGTAGAATCCAGAATCAAACACTTTCTTAGCGGTGTAGTTGGGACCAAAGTGACCACCGGTGGGTCCTTTGTGGCAAGCTTGGAGGATGTCAAAAGCTGCCGGTCCGTCAACACATCGACGAATAATCAGATCAGCACACTGTTTGAATAGATAAGGGTCATCCCAAAAGTAAGTCTTAACATCATTCAAGAACTTCTTCTTTTGTTGGGATGTTAACCCTTGGATGAGAATACCACCCGCTAAGTAGTTTGCGATGTCCGCAAACCACGGGGTGCCATCAAGATTGAGATTTATAGACATTAGAGTCTCCAGGGGGAAAGAGTCATTGATCTCTTTGTTCGGATGATCCCCCTGATATGGATCCTCAAGTCGACTCAAATGATCCGCGGCCAGGTTTTCGGCTCCCTTCTTGTCACGAATTTCAATGTTGAATTCTTGAAGGAGCAAAACCCAGCGAAGAAGCCTTGGCTTAGAATCGTTCTTAGTCATCAAGTACTTCAACGCGGAATGGTCCGTGTATACGATGGTGGTTGATAGAACAAGGTAGGGGCGGAATTTTTCAAAAGCATAGACAACAGCTAAAAGCTCTTTTTCGGTTGTCGTATAATGCAATTGAGCCCCCGTCATTGTTTTGCTAGCATAGTGGATTGGTTGGAAGTGTTTATTCACTCTTTGGCCCAAAACCGCACCAATAGCAAAATCGCTAGCATCGCACATCAATTCAAAAGGCAGCTCCCAATTAGGGGTAACCAAGACCGGTGCCTTAGTTAGCTTGTCCTTAAGAAGATTGAAGGCTTCGAGACACTCTTTAGAAAAGATAAAAGGAGTATCTTTTTCCAAGAGGTGGGTCATCGGGCGAGCGATTTTAGAGAAATCTTGAATGAATCTACGATAGAAGCCCGCATGACCCAGAAAGCTTCTCACACCCTTCACGGTTGAAGGTGGAGGTAATTTGGCTATGACATCAACTTTAGCACGGTCGACTTCAAGACCGGCTTTAGAGATTTTGTGTCCTAGCACAATGCCTTCTTTTACCATAAAATGGCATTTTTCCCAATTCAGAACAAGGCGAGTGTCTTCGCACCGCTTAAGCATACGTTCCAAATTGGCAAGGCAAGCAGAGAAGGAATCCCCGAAGACCGAGAAATCATCTATGAAGACTTCCATGGTTTGCTCAACCATATCATGAAAGATAGCCAACATGCACCTTTGGAAAGTCCCGGGGGCATTGCATAAGCCAAAAGGCATTCGTTTATAAGCAAATGTGCCGTAGGGACAAGTGAATGTTGTTTTTTCTTGATCTTGGGGATCGATGGGTATTTGAAAATAACCCGAGAAACCATCCAGAAAGCAGTAATATTCATTACCAGCCAGACGTTCAAGCATTTGGTCCATGAAAGGTAGAGGGAAATGATCCTTTCTCGTGGCATCATTGAGTTTGCGGTAGTCTATACAAACTCTCCACCCAGTAACGAGACGGGTAGAAATCAACTCGTTGTTTGCATTGGGCACAACGGTGATACCACCTTTCTTAGGCACACAATGGACTGGACTAACCCATGGTGAATCCGAAATAGGGTAAATCATACCCGCATCAAGAAGTTTGATAACTTCTTTTTTGATGACTTCATGTATTTTGGGATTCACCCTTCGTTGACTTTGAATTGTGGGCTTAAAGTCGTCCTCCATGAGAATTTTATGTGTGCAGAAATGAGGATCAATTCCACGGATGTCCGAGATTTTCCAAGCGATAGCGCGTTTATGCTTCTTCAACACAGCGACAAGTCGGGCTTTTTCGTCTTCCTTCAGGTCCTTAGCGATGATGACCGGTAGCTTCTCGTCGTCTTCCAGAAAAACGTACTCAAGATGGGGAGGTAGGTCCTTAAGCTCGAGAGTAGGCGGATCCTCAATAGATGGTGAAACTAACGATGGATCATCATTAATCACCTCTTTAGGAGCAGGAGGAGAGACCGGGTCCTCATTGAGAAGTCTCTCAATAGTACGGATATCTTCATCCCAATTGGTGGACAAATCATCATACTTAATATCGAGAGGACCCAAGCTAGCTTCGAAATCATCCAAGTCACTTTCTCCAAAAGGAGTCAATGCTGGAGCAATTGAGGCAACGGTCTCAACATTGGGTAGAGAGGAAAGAGTACTTTTGCAAGCATCATGAAAATGTTCTTCACAAGCCTCATCGAGAACATCAATAGCATTAACACTCTCATATGAATAAGGCTGCTTAGAAATCTTACCCATGTTGAAGACAATTTGATCGTCACCAACTCTCATGATTATTTCGCCTGCGGCTACATCAATAAGAGTGCGACCGGTCCTCAGAAATGGACGTCCAACGATTAATGGAACACGGGGATCCATCTCGTAGTCAACGACGACAAAATCCGCCGGGAAGGTGAATTTGTCAACGCCAACAAAGACATCTTCAGCTATCCCCACTGGATAAGCAACCGTACGGTTGGCTAATTCCAAAGTCATTTTAGTGGGGACTAGCTCGGGGAGAGATAATTGCTTCCAAACGCTTAAAGGCATTAAGTTTATACTGGCACCTAGATCGGCTAGGGCCATGCAATTCTCTACTCCTGGGAAGTTGCAAGGAATCAAGAAGCGACCCGGATCACCAAGTTTGGTGGGCAATTTCCTTAAGAGCACTGCGGAGCAATTCTCATTAAGGTGGGTCTGAGCAATGTCAAGAAGCTTCTCCTTATCACTTAAAAGATCTTTAAACATCTTAGCGTATTTGGGCATGTGAGCGAGAGCCTCGGCAAAGGAGATGTTAAAATTCAATTGTTTGAACATTTTAAGGAAGTTCGAAACCTGAATATCATCCTTGCTCTTTTGCTTCTCTTTCCTCAACCTTGAAGGATAGGGTATATTGGATGAAGAAGAAGGCTTTAAAGGAATAGGATCACTCACAACCACGGGTGGTGGGGAAATGGGGATAGATGGTAAAGGAGGTGAAGAAAGTTGCTCTTTTTCCTTGTTCACAATCACCGGTGGAGGTGTAGGAAGCTCGGGTTCCATATAACCTTTTCCACTACGAGTGGTGATTGCTTTCATCTCCCCTCTTGGATTCGCAACGGTATTACTCGGAAGAGTACCCGAAGAAGAGGATTGATTACTTTGGATGAGCGAACCAATCATATCACGAAGGTGAAGAGCTTGATTGTTGAAAGAGTTTTGCATGTTGGCATTAATATCATTGCTGTGTTTGGCCATATCATTCCTTAGCTCGGCTTTAATATCACTCCCTTGTTTCACCATGTCATTCTTCAAGTTGACAAATTGGCTCTGAAGATTCGTCACCATCTCATGATTAGTCTTCATGAACGTCTCGACGTCTTGGTTTACGACCATCGGTTGATTGAGAGGTGGAGCTTGGTAAGCTTGAGAATTTCATTGAGTTGGGTATGGATTTCTTTGGGATTGATACTGATTTTGAGCACGAGGTTAGGATTGGTTGTTTCGGTTGTAGCTTTGTTGTTGGTTTTGGTTTGCAGGAGGGAAACCGGGAGGAGCAAGATAATTGTTGGAGCGATAACTTAGCAAGTTACGGTCTCCTTGAGGGCGAGCTTGATAGCCTCCCGTGGGATAAGTGCCGTAAGCTGCGTTAACGTCTTCAGAATAATTGCCGTGAGTAGAAGGACACTCATTGTAGGAATGAGGACCACCACATGTGTCGCAGGAGATAACAACGGCTTTAGCTTGTTGAGTTTGGTTAGAAGTCAAAATTTGGAGACTTTTGTTAATATCGAGAATAGCACGTTCCAAAATAGACGGGTTGGTGGTAGAAGAAGTAGACGAAACATTGACTCTCTGATTAGATCTTGAGGATGCGGATGAATCCCAATTCTTGTGGTGAGTAGTCATGTTTTCAATCAACTCTCGACACTTCGGTCTCCTTTTCATAAAAGTACCACCGGCGGCGGCATTGATCGTGTCACGATCACGAAAAGTGAGACCATTGTAAAAGGTGTCAATGAGAGTGACGGGGAGCATATTGTGATTAGGACAGCGGTCGATCAAATCATTGTAACGTTCCCAAGCATCGAAAAGCGATTCATCATTCTCTTGCATAAATCCACTGATTTGGTTACGAAGGCTAGTGACCATGGATGGGGGAAAGTAGCGCGATAAAAAGCGTTGAGTCATGTCATTCCACGTATGAATAGAATTCTTAGGAAGACGGTCAAACCATTTTTCGGCATGGTGAGAAAGCGAGTGTGGAAAAAGTTGAAGGCGAAGGTCATCCATAGAAACACCGGGGCACTTCATGCTTTGGGTAATGGTAATGAATTTGTCGAGGTGTTTGTTGGCATCATCATCCGGAATTCCACGAAACGGGTTCGTTTGCACTTGTTGTATCATATGATGCTTCAACGAAAACTCCTGAGCCGTGACGTGCATTGGCGCAATCGGGCCTCCGCGTCCGTTCATGGTGGGTTGGCACAATTCCTCCATGGTTCGTAAATCAGGTAGAAGGACATTGTTGTTGTTGTTGTTGTTGTGGTTGTTATTCAAATTATTTTGAGGTGGGTGATTATTGTTGTTGTTAACACCAGCCATATCTAAATCTTCACGATTCTCGGGCTCAGAATAGTTTGTAGATCTAGTACGCATGCACCTGCAGAAGAAAAATATACACAAGAAATATCTATATAATCTTTTTGGTTTTTATAGGTTTTTTTAATGTTTTTGTTTAGTTTTTTTTTTTTTTTTTTTTTTTTTTTTTTTTTGAAGAGTTTTATATATATATTTTTTTTTTTGGATTTTTGAAAATTTTATAGCAATGAAAATAACGTTCAAAGAACGGATCCCAAAATTCAATGCGTCTCTCACTAGAAACCGTTTATCTTAACGAAAAGAGCCGGCAGCGGCGCCATTTAATACATGGTTTTGAGGCCTAGTATCAAAGTTCGTTATAGTTCCGAATCTTTTCGAATTGAAAACCGGTTTTAAGTGCGACTCAATCGTCTTTTGGTGAATCAAGAGAATGGTTTGGTTTGTTTATCTAATTTAAACTATTAGCAAGTAATTAAAGTGTCGTTGAGTAAATTAAAGCTTTGACAAAATTAAACTTAAAGTTAATCAATCGTAATAAAACAATTCATGTTCATCGGAATAAAAATAGTAACCATCGGAATGTCACTAACATTAACCATCGGAATAATCTAGTTCAGATCGGAATACTTAAGAAGCACTTCTGTCGCAATATGCATCTATCGGAATGCTGTTGTCGCAATGACTCTATCGAAAAACGGGCAGCACTTCGTCTTAACCAAGTCCTTAAGACCCGTCGGAATATGCGATCGCAATGTGCGATCGCAACCCAGATCGGAATAAGGGGATTAACCAACCGATCGCAAAGTAAAACCCTAATGGGTTATTGCGATCAAAAACCAAAACCTATCGGAATGTGGAGTAAACCGTCGGAATATGTGTCAAAACCCTAGGATTGCGATGGATGGAAACTGATTCCGAAATTTGTGGCAAGAGTGAATCTCAATAAGCAAACGCAATAAGCAAATCCAAACGGATCTTAAGCAATTCAAAAAGCTTAAATTTAACACTTCTAAAACATAAAATCAAGAACTTTATGAAATGAACTTTAAACTTACTAAATCCTTTTGCAAAATCCGAGAATCAACAAGCTAAGATTCGAATAAGCCAATAAGCATTATGAGCTTATGACCTAAACGTGTAAAAGCTTGTGTGTAAACCAAAAGATCAAACCTTTATTCACGAAAAGCATCAAATCATACGAGTGAGATGTAAAATTCGGATCAAAGGTAGAGTAAATCAAGAAGTGTAGAATGAGAATAAGGATCAAAAGCTTAAAATAGAACTTTGATTAATGAAATAAGCAATACAAAAAAAGTGTTTAATCTTGAAAGATTAAAAGAAAAAGATGAACTAGTGAGAGAAAGTTTAAGACTTTCTCTCTCTAAAAACTAGAAAGAAACTTAAGAAATAAAAACTAGCTAACTCCCTCCTAATGTGATTAGGAGGGTATTTATAGGGAAGTGGGAGGCATGTGTGGTGCTTTCTTCTTTCTTTTTCTTCTCGACTCGATTTTAATTCTTCGTCTTTGTAGTCTCGGGATTTGAACTTGTCTTTTAATTTTCTTCTTCTATTAGACTTAAGTTCTTCGACTTCATTAAACTTCCGTCTTTAGACTTGCTCTTCGATAAATCTCCAGAATAGGTCTTGGACATCCGTTCTTTAAGCACTCTTGATCTTTTGACTTCGTCTTTTCCCGTTTTCTTCGATAAAAGCCCGTGAAAGCCCGTGTTTTCTTCCTTTTTCATCTTTTGGTCCTAAAACATAATAAAAACACAAACCACGCATAATTCCGACTTTTACGACATAAATCACACGTTTTGGTCTTGTTATTATTGGAAATAAGTGGTAAAAGGATAAGTGTTTTCACACTTATTATGACTCATATATGAGCTATGCTGAAACATGTATGTTTCATAATGAGTCAATCATATATGTTTTCTGGATCATATTTAACACACAACATAAGCAGTAAATACGTAAAACAAAATTATAAATTGCTTAAGTAAAGAAGCATGTAAAAACACATTTCATACAATGAAAAGAAACCATCAAATAAATATGTGTCGACTACAATGAAATTAAAATAACCCAGCATTCACAAAAGACAACATAACTACCACTATATCAGTTTTACCATCCAACTACAATTCACCAAGATTACGATTCACCAGACTCCTCATCATCAGAATCACCAGACCCCTTCTACTCCTCATCATCACCAGAACCCTCCTCCTTACTATCACCCTCATCAGACTCCTCCGCCTTATTATGGGAGGAAAATAAGGGTTGGTTTTATAAGAGTTAGTGGCCTTTAGGAACTGAAAACAAAAAAAATTAGTAAAGTACTACAAGTTTTAATACAAAATCTATTTGTTTCATATTCACTCATATATGTTTCAGTGTGAAACTTATATGTACATAATGAAACATATATGATTCAATATGAAACATATATGTATCAATATGAAACATATATGAGTCAACTAGAAATCATATTTGAGTCATCATGACTCATATATGATTCATTATGAATGATATATGTTTCATGATGACTCATATATGAGTCACCATGATTCCGTTACAAAAGAGGCTATATTATTACCTGTATTACAAACAAGATTTACATATGTATTGTTTCGTATATGAGTCATAGTGCCTCATATATGAGTCATCATGACTCATATATGTTTCATGGTGACTCATATATAAGTCACCTTGATTTTGTTACAAAAGAGGCTATATTACTACCCGTATTACAAAAAAGACTTACATATATATAATTTCATATATGAGTCATCATGACTCATATATGAGTCATCGTGACTCATATATGAGTCATAGTGACTCATATATGAGTCACCATGACTCATAATAGAGTGACTCATATATGAGTCATAGTGACTCATATATGAGTCACTATGAATCATCTATGATTTATGGGCATATATGATTCCTGGTGAAACATGTATGTTTCATTGTGACTCATATATGAGCCATGGTGAAACATGTATGTTTCATAGTGACTCAAACATATATGTAATTCTGGATCATATTTAACACACAACATAAGCAGTAAATACGTAAAACAAAATTATAAATTGCTTAAATAAAGAAGCATGTAAAAACACATTTTATATAATGAAAAGAAACCATCTAATAATTATGTGTCGACTATAATGAATTCAAAATAACATAGCATTCACAGAAGACCATATAACTACCACTATATCAGTTTTACCATCCAACAACAATTCACCAAGACTATGATTCACTAGACTCCTCATCAGCAGAATCACCAGACCCTTTCTACTCCTCATCATCACCAGACCCCTCCTTACTATCACCCTCATCGTACTCATCAAACTCAGAATAGGAGACGGATAAGGGTTGGTTTTATAATAGTTGGTGTCCTTTAGGAACTGCAAAAAAATAATAGTAAAGTACTACAAGTTTCAATATAAAATCTATTTGTTTCACATTGACTCATATATGTTTCACTATGAAACACATATGGTCATAATGAAACATATATGATTCAATATGAAACATATATGTATCAATATAAAACATATATGACTCAACTAGAAATCAGATATGAGTCATCATGACTATGAATGATATATGTTTCATGGTGACACATATTTGAGTCACCATGATTCTATTATAAAAGTGGCTATTATTATTACCTGTATTACAAACAAGATATACATATGTACGGTTTCATATATGAGTCATCATGACTCATATATGAGTTATAGTGACTCATATATGAGTCATCATGACTCATATATGTTTCATAGTGAATCATATATAAGTCATCATGATTTTATTACAAAAGAGGCTATATTATTGTCCTTATTACAAAAAAGACTTACATATGTACAATTTCATCTATGAGTCATCATGACTCATATATAAGTCATAGTCCCAATTTTGTATTCTAGTTCTGTAATCAGCTTATCCATTATAAAAATCGATCACACTTTAATAAAAGTGCTCATTCATAAATTAGAACTTGATATATCACATGTGATTATCATATTGCATTTCATCAAACACATTGTGTGCATCAACAATCATAACATGTGCTTTACCTAGAGTAGCTATGAATTTTTTATGCATAAGCAAAATGAAAAAAATATAAAAATAAGCATAATCAAAACGACTTACCATCATCGACATCTATTTCGTCTCGTGTATCCACCAATAATGAAACTTAGCGCTAAAAAATTAGGGTTTGGTGGTGTGGATTTGATCGGGATAGTGTGGATCTGGTCATGATTGCTGGTGGTGGTTGGTGTTGGTGGTGGCGGTGGTGGGTGATGGTGGTGGTTGATGGGTGTCGTTGTGCCAGATCTGAAGTCTCTCAGATGTATGTACGTTTTTTTGTGTTAATGGTTTATATATTTTAATTAAAAAATCTATTAATTACAACTCTTAGATCATATATAAATGGAGGATGGGAATGGATTTATTGAGGCTATGCTAAAATTGAGGAATATATTGAACTTTTGGCTCGCCAAATCATTAACAACATCACAAATAACTATAGAGATCATCAATAAAGACTTATGCCGCTTATAAAAGACATACAAATCCAATATTTTTATAATTTCTTTTTTATAACAAAATAATTGCATAACCAATGATGATATATTCATAAATGTAAAAGTTTAACAAAGGTATGTAGAAAAAAAGAAAAAGATGATTAAAAACCTTTAATGAATGATCTAACAAATGAACAACTTCCTAATAACCCCAAAAATCACAATGTTATAAAACCGTGCATTAGTTTAACCCAACTATCTCCAAGAATCCTTGAATTACTTGTACAATAGTGCGTTAATCGTTGCGTACACCCCAAAAGTTAATTTATATCATGAAAACACGTAGGGGCTGTTTGGTTGGTTGGGGGATATGGAAGGCTATACATGACATTTACATTTTAATTTTCTCGAAATATTACGTTTGGTATGATAAACAAAGTAATTAAGAATTCCTCAAATTGTCAAAAAGGAGAAATTAAAATTCCTCAAAAAAGTGAAGAATTTTAATTTACTTGACAATTTGAATTTACTTGACATTTGTTTTTTATAAAAAAAAATTAAGTGGTTTTTTCTCGAGTTTTTACTCGTTTAAATAGAAAATTTAAAAAAGTTTTTATAAAAGTTGTTTATTCGGTTTATACTAGGGGTGAGCATGGGACGGGTTGGAGCGGTTTTATGCTAAAACCAAAAACCAAACCACAAACTTCGGTTTTTCCTTTTCGTAAACCATATGATTCCGGTTTTTATGGTTTTTGTTTTTCGGTTTTTTTGTTGTAGCGGTTTCTTTTCGGTTTTTTATCTTTTCATTTTACACATTCGGTTATATTTACAAATAACCACATCAATAGTCCATAACTTTCGACACATTTTAAACTTATAGTTTCAGTCAGTTAAATACACTACAATAATGGCAACAATAGCTAGCATCGAATTATATAAAACTAAAAATCATAATGAAAATGCTTACATAACACTCACAAATCTAACAAAGTTTAAATGAAAAAAATTAATCAATACTTTGATATCTTTTACAAATGTGTATATTTAAACAAACAGAAACCAACTAAACATATTAGAAATATCACATATATAACTATTTAAAGAAACAGAAATATATTAATTTTTTAAAAATAAGTGGGGCGGGGGTTTTATTCATGCAACCAAAAACAGCCCCAAACATTCGATTTTCAAAAATGTGGAAATCATCCCTTCGGTTTTTTCAATTGGGGTGGTTTGTTGTGCTTTTTTTGTTTTTTAGGCTTTTGGTTCGGTTGTTCGGTTTTATGCTCACCCTTTGATTTTTCCATATGGCACCATTGAGCTAGCTCAACCAAGTGGGCCCAATTTTAAGGTGAATGGCCAACATGTTAAGTTGTACTTTGGGTAGGACATCTCTCATGAGATGATTCCATCCATCTCCACATTCCCCAAGGACAATTAATTCGGGGAATCGAGTCGAGCTAGAGACTCTGGGAATAAATCAAGCATCATTTAACAAGGTTAGATTTTCCTTAGTTATCTGCCAATAAGTGTAGCTGAGGAGTAGTGTAGGGGGAGCCAAAAGTGTGTTGTTTTGTGGTGATTATGCAGGGATTTCACCAATATATCATTCCACTTTTGGTGCTTTTTAAGGCGACCCGTGATCTCGTGTACCGTGATATCGGTTCTATAAAAAACTATTGTGATTCTAAATTGTCTATTAATAACGACTAACTTGAATTCACTTTAGTTATCTCTTACTTAGCTCGATTTAAACAACGTATTTAATGTCCTAAGTGTAGGTGAGTTTTTCTTCCACACGCTTAAACATTGGGGAAATGTTTATCTTAAGCGTAGGGGAGACTTATATCGAAGTAAAGTGGGCTTTTCTATGAATATATGCTCATTAATATTGGCAAATTATATTTTTCGACATTTTTCCAATTTTTGATCTATTTTGGTCTAGTAGTATTTTCTTTTATTTCCGTTTGTAGAAATATGATAATCTTTGATATATCAAGAGGGTTGTTGTTTCTAGAGAGAGAAAGTAGAGAGAGAGAGATGAGAGAAAATATGAATATGTTATGTGAGAAAATAAAACAACCAACACCCATTTCCATGGTGGAAAGGGGTTTATATACCCAAGTCCCTTAGTGGACTTGGGCCTTCGGCCCATGAACATGCTCATGGGTCGGGCTAATATAAACTTTAATTAAACTTATACTACGAGCTTATAACTATATTGTTGGAGTGACCGAGAGTTTCTAAATACGAAAAACATATTTCCAACAATCTCCCCCAAAGGGAGGTCACTCCAAATTACGAAGTCCCAATCTAGCATGTTAGATCTTCGTTCTCGTGCTCGTAGTCCACTTTCTCTTTTCTTCTTTTACTTTTCTTCATTTTTGTGAATATGTGTTGAATATCATCAGGCTTTGGCTTGGAACATGTTCTTTTGGCCTTTCACGTGCAGTCTTTGCCTTCTTGTGATGTTCGCCTCTTCGTGACTTCATGTCCCACATACCTATCCTTTGTTGAATTCTTGAAAGTTTTAGAGTTGTTACAGCGGAAGACTTTTAGGTCATACTTTCTTGAATTTGCTAAAATATTTGATGCAGAAGGAATAAGTATGTGAGGACGACTTCAGTTGGTACACCGCAACACCACCATCTACAAATGCAGCAACATAATAAGATACGAATAAAATGGCTTTGACATTTTATTCTGATTCGGTAGCATTTTACCTCCGGTCGGTGAAGACCGTTGGACGATAATAAATATCGTACTTGTGACAAGTAGCTCTAATTAAAGATCTCCTTGACAAGATTTTGCGAGTAAATCCGTTCTCTTTATTCGACCGTCCAAAGATGACTGCGAACATAGAAAGTGAATCATTTGGATAAAAAATATCCTTATGATTGAAGCCGTCAATTCATGATCTTGGACCAAGTGAATTTCAATTAAGATATTCACCATCGTTGCTTTCCAGTTGTCACGACCTTGATTCTGATAGAATCTTGCTTGTCACCTACCGCAATGCTGTTTGAGGTTGACACTGGAAGGATTTCTACTCTTCACTGTGAACACTAAAGAGTGTCACTCTGAGTGTTCTGGCAAGATCACTTGGATAATGCGTAGAGGCCCTGGAACAAATTTAATCTCAATTAAGAGTTAAACCATCGTTTCTTTCCAATTATCACAAGATTAGTTCTTAAAGAACCGCACGTGTCACCTACCATGAGCTTGTTTGATGTTGACTCAAGCAGGATTTCCATCTTCATTGTAATACTTTCGTATCACTCAGATGTTCTGTCAATATTGCAAGAATATTGCGTAGGACTCATAAAAATCTTTCTTGTTTTCAAATTGTGTCCTAGTGAGACTTTTGATGATCTCGTGGCTCTAGACTCAATAGTTTATTTTTGGTGATCGAAGGCTGGAGAGGATTACCACCTTTTCAATATCAATTTATTTGGAGTGAATAAACCAATAGATAACGTGTTGAGCTCCGTGATATTAAAACAAATATCTTTGAGAGATATTTTAGTTGGCTGGGAGGGGTTGTGCATCGCATCACTAGGTCCATGATACTTTTGTCTTCAAGATGAGTTGACCCAGTTTCTGCCTAAGTTGTAAGGAGGGCTTCTTTCTTTACACCCTTTATCTTTACATTTCTTTTTTATTCTTCAACCTCTTCAATGCTTACCAATACATCATCACTAGCACCTTGTTGTGATTGTTCCAGTGCTAACATCAGTACTTGGTCGGCATTCAGCTTCGTTCACAATCCATTCTCCATCTTTCCTAAGGACTTCTATTTTCTAACTTTGGAATTGTCCTTGGGAAGATTCCTCCGGTTCTAGAAGATTCATTGGACTTGTACCTAATCCTACCACCCTTTGTCACCACATTCGTCGCGAGTTAAGTGTGTTTTGGGTAAGTATTCGTCTTCATGAAAAATTCCTACTGGGAAGATTCCTCCGGTTCTGGAAGAATCATTGGACTTGTACCTAATCCTACCACTCTTTTGTCACCACATTCGTCATGAGTTAAGTATGTTTTGGGTAAGTATTCATCTTCATGAAAAATTCCTTAAAATCACTGAGGTACTTGTGATATAAATATCAAAAGTTTTTGTACCTATAGTGTTTTTGTCAACAAAATGCTCCCCCTTAACATATGTGTAGCATATATCAAGTTGGATTTTCTATTCAGCTCTTTTTCATTTTTTTTAGCCACATATGTTTTACAAGTCTCCTTAATCCCATTTTCTCCCCTTATCCAAAATGTTAACCATTAATCTTTTGGATATTAATGGATTAACCAGTCTTTGGGTTAAAAATGAAATTGGTTGATGGTCGTGGAACATATTAGTGCTCCCCCTCAAATTAATGAGGGTTAGTTGTAGTGCTTAAGTATTATATGTTTAAAATATTTGGAATCTCGTGAGAAATTCTTGAAAAATTTCATACTCTTGCACTACACTACGCCACAAAAAGCCTATTATAAATATATTTACATATTCACAATATAAATACATATGGAGTTGACCTGAGAGAAAATGATCCATATTAAATAGATCTTTCCGTAAGCCTGTGGTGAGCTCCATATGGTCTTCCACCTACGAATCATTCCAGACTTCTTATCAACCGACGCTTCCTTAATGTTTCCTCCATCTTCTTAATCGCGTACTTAACACCTTTCTTGCATTGGTCTGTCCATCTGTACTTAACTGCTGGAAGCGGTAGTCCGGCATTGAGAACAGTCAGGTCATCACGAACGTGTTTGAGTGTGCCATCACTAAATTTATGCAGTTCGGAAAATCTCATAAATTGCGTGACTCCTGTCTCGTTCTGATAATATATCCCTGATTCCGGTTTCAGAGTCCCCATGTATGGCAATTTGTCTCTGTGGTAGTTACTGAGCGGAGTCGTGTGAGGACGTTGCAAATTTAGCTTCTGTTGGTAACTCTCCAAACCAAGTTGTAAGTCTTCAACTCGACTTTTGATGACGATCCTTCGAGTGAACTGGCGAAGATTTGAACTTAATGCAATTACCATGTCAGAAGATAAGTGATCGACTTTTTCTTGAACCAATATCAGGAGAAGATCTTCAATGTCTTCAAGGCGAAGGTACTGGAGGTCACTTTCATCGATTATGTATTCTTTTTCGTCAGTGCGTTTGAAAAGAATGACATTCAAATAGTCATAACCAAATGTATGCTTTTAATTCTACGATCTGACATAATAGGAGAATTGGTTGTGCACGATGGAAGTGGTTGTAAGCTACTTCTTCTTTGTATTCCAGTGAGAAATTCCAAGTGCTGCGTGAGGGTCGTAAAAGTTTAGCAACTTCCTTCGCCATAGAGCATCAGGTACTTTGTCTTTAATCCAAGGTACATTCTCCAGATTTATAGCCTTGACCATGGTGAGTGATGTAGCATATTTTTCGCGCCGTTTTATAGATACTCGAGATCATGACAGACAAAATATTCCATTGGAATAGTTTTAGAACCGACAATGACTGTAGGTGTGAGAGGATTTAACACTGGAGTCAGAATCCTGGAAGTCGTCGCTTTCATGGCCTTTGCAAGCTCATTGATGTGATATTGAGTCTCATTGTTGCTGATCTTCATGGTATAAAAAAATCCACATCTGCGGCTGACATTTTAAGAAGATCTGGAGTCATAGTGGGTCTCCCGTGAGTATACATAAGGAAAGCCGAAAAGTCGATTGGATTGTTGAGGAATTGAGTCAGCTCGAATCTGTTGCCGTTGAGAAAGGATGTTGTGGTGCTGCATTGGTAATCCATTGTTGCTCCTGTACAGTCCCGTCTATGACAAGAGATTCAGCAAAAGTCGGTTTCGGTATATTTAGGTCTTCGACTTCCATGTCAAAGTAATGCTGATCCGTTGTAGGAGGTGGAGAGTGAGGTATTGTAGAATCATCTTCATGCATAGATACTGTGGGTTCGTCTTCATGCATAGACACTTGGGGTTCGTCTTCATGCATAGATACTTGAGGTTCGTTTTCATGCATAGGTTCTACATGTGCTATAGGAGAAACAGTAGTAGTAACCAGTGCAGTGGACATACCTGTATCTTTAGTTTGAGATTCTCTGGAGATGAATGTACCATGGAGGTTCTTTTGACGATTTTCTCTATTGCCATCATCACTGGTTAATGATATGCATGGTAAATCCTCCTTGCTGCTGGCAGTGGTTTCATCATCTCGTTCGTCTTCTTGTTGTTCACTCTCTGTTGATCTGCATCCACATCCTTTTCTTTGGTTCTAGTACCACTTTCTTCTTCTTCTTTAACAGCCTTATCAGATTCCTTATCATCTTCACCCTGCTTTGACTCGTCTCCAGTTTTACCCGTATTCTCGCCATTATCACCCTTTCCAATACCCTTCCATCACTATTATCATCATTATCATCCTCATCCCCATCATCCTCATTTTTATCCTCATCATCATCATTTTTACCATCATCTCCATCTTTATCCTCATTTCCATTACCCTCATTTTCTTCTTTCTCGACATCTTCTTCGTCTTCATCTTCATTCTCAGACTCTTCATCATCTTCAGGTTTATCTTCAATGATGGCCTTTTTAAGATAATGTAGAAGTTTGCGTTTTGTCTTCGTTGTCTCAGAGCCCATATTGATCAATCGGGTTTCCAACAATTGCATTAATTGAAGATCATATAAACCTGTGGTGAATAGAGTTGGGAGCTCTTGATCGACATATGACTTCACTTCACGTTGAATGATGTTGGTCATGTGTGCATCAATGGAATTGATAAAAGCAGCGTTTTCTATGTCACGTGCATCCTTTTCTTTAAGAAGCTTTTTATGCTGACTTTAAAGTTTTAAGACGGTGTCGGATATCTTCTTGAGTTTAGACTCGTCACTTTGCTGTTCTCTGGGGGCTTGATCAGGAATCCTACCATTCAGCAATTCAATTTGTTTTGCCTGATCCTCCAATTGTTTTTGAAGGTTCTGAATAAGTGGATCATTGATCGTGAGAAATGGATTGGAGGTAGATGATACTTGTTGTACAGTAGTTGATGGAGGAGGTGTATCCACAAGTGTTAGAGAGGTTGTGGATGATAGAGGTTGTTTGAGGATTGGTGGCGGTGTTGTTATAGTCACTTGAGCGGTGGTTGGTACTTGTTGTGAGATGATTGGTGGCGGTGTTGGTTCAGTCATTTGGGCGGTAGTTGGTACAAATTGTTCAACGAGTTCAGGTGTGGGAGTTGGTGTGATGACATTGGTGATGACCGGGGGGGGGGGGGGGGGTTAATTGGTGGAATGGTAGTTGTTGTAACTGAAGTAATAGGAACATCCACCATATTCTCATTCGTCGAAGGATCAGTATTCGTGACTTTGACGCCTTCCCGTTCAAGATTAAGATATTTCATAACATCATCAGAACCAGAAGTAGACTTACTTTGGAGTTGAGTTGCTGGAATGAGAGTCGCATGAGCATCTTCTGAAATCACAATGCAACTTGATGTCGGTAATGATGTTTTGATATTAACATCATGGTACAGTGCGTCTATTTCTGTGTTGTCACTGCCACCACCCTCCTCACTATGCTCACGACTTTCAAAGTTGAATGTAGCAACATCTTCATCATTAGGGTCTTCATAAAAGTAAGTGTCTTCATCAGGTTCGCCAAATTCATCTAAGTCATCAGCTGGTGTGGAGCCTGAACCTTTGGATGTTGCGAAAGCCTCCTCTCTGCTCCGTCTAAGTGTGAGATGCAGCTGTTTGTCTTGAGAGATATTTTCTTGAGCTGGTTCGTCTTCATCAACACGTTTTTCTTTACCTTTGGTTTTCTTTGGCTTTCTTCTCAGCTGTTGCTCTTCATCTTCGTCATCAGTTCTGATCATCTCATCTACTTCTTCGTCCTTTTCATCATAAAGTTGCTCTTTCCCTTTGCTTTTAACTTTAGATGAGGAAGTCTTTTGACGCTTGGCTGTCCGTTTCTTCCGTTTACCGGTTTGCTGATCAGAAGGATCAGCATTTGCTCTTTTCATTTGTTCTTTAATGTCTCTGAGCATCCTTTTGTATGGTTCACTGTCCTTAATCCCTTCATTGATTAGTACATTGGGCACTAGAGTTGGACGGAGGGAGTACTTTGTAGAATGATTATCAGCAAACATAGTGTCCAACACATAGTCTCTATCTTGGGTATGGTAGAAGAAGTTCCCACGAGTATCAATGGCTGGGTCACTCTTCATGAAATGATTGATTATGAGCTTTGTGAACCGTGGAAATGGAAGATGCGGAGACTTCTTCTTGGTGCCTATGAATTGATAGCAGAATTCTTCCCAAAGTAATAGTGCATAATCCACTTTAGCTCCAGTGTAAAGCCCCCAAAATAAATGAGCCTGGGGGGGTCTTATTACGTCTGATCCACGAACCTTTGAAGTGAGGCATTTGACGATGATAGTAACAATTGCTTTCCATGGTTGCCCGATGTGTGAGGTGTTAAACTAAGATAAATTAAGGATTTCACCCTCATAGTTCAGAGTTATAATTACTCTAAGCAATTCATCTATATCTGGGTTAGGCACATACTTTTCTCCTTTTGCTAACCTAGGAAACTTGAACAATTACCGAAAGTGACTCAACTCAAGCATCATTTCCCTGTTGTTGAGCATAAAGGTGATATTCTTCTTTGAGAGTTGTATGTCCTGTGAGATTGTCGCAGTTGACCAAAACTCGTGAATATAAACTTCAGGAACTGATGTAGTAGTTCGTAAGGCATCCTTTATCGGTGACATGTATAGTATATCCATTGCGACTTTGAATGCTGCAAGTGATGGATCAAAGTCGTCTTTCAGACGATAATTGTTCTCTGCAGGTGTCAGCCGGGCACTGAGTGGAACAAGTGTAAGATCAAATTGTAGTTGTTTTTCTTCGGTGGTCGACATATTCCTGCTTAGATAGCACATACATAATTGATATATACACACACACACACACACACACACACATATATATATATATATATATATATATATATATATATATATATATATATATATATATCATAATCCATGTAAATAACACAACAAATGTCACCACATATTATTAAATGTGACACAATATTATAGACATAGTTCATAGGAAATACAATCAGACATTCAGATTAACACCTAAATACATGACAGTATACCACATACATTTTATTCGAATGACATATCGACCTAGCTTTAGTTCCTTAAGGATTTGGGTTTCCTTGTAGTCATTACCACTACTTCTGTGGGAGACCTAGTGGAAAAATGACGATTACATTCAACCACCACCTCAGTAGGCCTGGGTATAACTTCTACCTCAGTAGGTGTCGGTGTAACCAAAACCTTAGTAGGTGTAGGCAAAACCTCAACCTTAGTAGGTGATGTGATAACCAAAATCTCAGTGGGTTTGATCTTAGGGTCAGACAAAGATGATGCAGTGGCTTCCATGGCCTGAATGAAAAACACAAGACATTGAGTCAGTAATTTTATCTCTTTTGTTTACAGAAATATCAACTTATAAAAATAAGATGAATTTTTGTAATAAGAAACCATTCAAGTATTCTTATGAGAAAAAAATTAATTTTATCCAATTAAGCTTTGTTTCGTTTTAATCGCCCTAAAATCTTAAAGCCTCAAAAAATCCTGATTGTTATCTAAGTCGAATGCATTAGAGCTGTATTTGTTATTGTAACACATTGAGAAGAAACTACACTTAGCATTTTTTATGTTTCATAACTCTTAATCAAGCAATGTGTCTAAAAGTTCCACCTATCACAATATTAAGAAACCATCGCAATCTTAAAGTCCATCGGAATACTAAGTGAAGTCATCGGAATGTCATCATCGCAATGTGGTCACCGGAATGTCATCGCGATGTGGTAATCGGAATGCCATCGTAATGAAGTCATCGCAATAACCCATCGCAATGGAGTCATCGCAATAACTCATCTCAATAAGTCATCGCAATAACTCATCGCAATAAGTCATCGCAATAACTCATCGCAATGGAGTCATCGCAATAACTCATCGCAATGTCATCACAATAGACTCATCGCAATCTGGTCATCGTAATTGGTCATCGCAATATAAGAGCGGGAAAGTCATCGCAATATAAGACGTAGATTACGATGCAACGTTTGATCCTTTGATTTCGGGACATAGACGGTTTTTCAAGCAAAACTGATCAAGACCAATGTTTATAGATGCTATACGAACAAAACCCCTCTATCAATCACAAGTTTTATTAAACAAAACTACAAACCCTAATCTGATTAATTCTTGATTTAGAGGTTCGTTTGTAATGTTAAGCAATAGATAATCATAACAAGAGCTTATAAATGATGAATACCTAGATGATATAGCAGATTTAGCACAAAAATAGAAGGTTAGTAGAGCTTGTGTTAATGGCGGCAAAGTTTTGGTGGTGATGTGTGTGTTGCGATGAAAAAACAAATATCGGGGGGGGGGGGGGGGGGGGGGGGGTTGACTTAGGTCAAACTCAAACCTTTTTGCAAAAATTGCAATTTGGTCCCCCCCTGTTTGAGAAATATGAATAAAACTTGTAATAAGACAAGTTATCAACACCTCTTACCCCGAATACTCTTAAATTGTTAACGCTTACACACCACAAACGTTTCTATCGAAAAGACATAAGGCATATAATATAACCTAAGGTCAATTCAATTTCCTTATAAGGCACACATAACACATAAAGAAAAACCATACATCGTGTTGCATTTTTCTGAAAATACTTTTTGAAGACCAATTCAATTCCAAAAAGATTTGATATTTGATCCCCCATAAATACTGACCCGTTATCTATGGAAAGAGTTGTAGTTATTTTTTTAAAGAGACAAATATCCATGAAGACCTTTTTCGTTTAGTGATTTTATGAAACGATTCTGGTGGCAATAAAATTTCTCTTATTTTAACAAAATAAGTGCACTGAAGGGTACACAAATTTGTGTTTGACCAAGTTATAAAGTAAACTTGATCCCTTACAAGGTTTTAAAGTAAACCTTTCCCGAGAAAATTAATTCCCGTTGTTAGCCAACGTTTTCAAAAGAAATACGTGACTTTAATGCGAAAAGAGGGTTGCAGTCAGAAATAACTACAAGCCATATGGGCATGTTTTAAAATATGTACAACTTTCATACGGACTCTATTTATGACGTCGTTTCAATATTAATCGACATTTATAAAGCTGTAAATATTACCGTACTAAAAGACATGCCCGTTTTAAAATGAAAAATATTTTTGGATTTTCTGGATTTTATATTTTTTATTGTTTTTGTAAGTTTTATATTTTTGTATTTTTATTTTGATGATTTATATATATACGATAATATACAAGATCACGATAAAAGGATACTCTAGAATAGTTTACCACCACTATTCTGCAGATTCTTCTGCCAACACCTTAAGAGTCGCCGGTGAAAATGATTTCATACCCACAGCTGATACTCAGTGTTGACAAAATACAACTCGATTACTCCATTTTCCACTTGCTCTTTGATAAAGTGGTAGCGTATGTCAATGTGCTTCGCCCGAGAGTGTTGAACGTAGTTGCAGCAAAGGGCAATGGCGCTTTGTTTGTCACAATACATCGGGATTTTGTTGAATCCAAGACCGTAGTCAGTTAATTGTGATCTCATCCAAAGAACTTGAGCACATCAACCGGACATAGCAATGTATTCAGCCTCTGTACTTGATATCGCAACGCTTTTCTGCCTTTTGGATGCCCAACTAATCAGTCTATCTCTAAGAAGTTGCACACTGCCAGAAGTGCTACGTCTAGTATCTTGACATCCAGCATAATCTACATCTGCATAGGATATTAGTGCAATAGAGGAATCCTTCGGATACCACACCCACGATTAAGTGTTCCTTTAAGATACCGAAAGATCCTTTTCACAACATGTAAGTGCTTTTTGGTAGGCCGAGCCTGATACCTGGCACACATGCATATAGCAAATTGTAAATCAGGCCTGCTAGCAGTCAAATAGAGAAGGGTTGTGAGAACTCGTATTTTTCCCGGTAATTTACTTGTTATTTTATTCGTCCTTCTTGATTTTTTTTACAATATGTTACTTGTTTTTTTTGTTACTTAAAAAAAATACGTAAATCTAGAGATTTTTAAATTTCGTGTTTCCCCACGATATATTATACATTGTATATAAGTAATACATTTTTATATATACTAGTACCTCCTTTAGCCGAGTTATGATCCAAAGTAGCCCTAAATACTTTTTCGTAAATTTAAATTATATCAAAAATTGATTTTTCGGGTTTATGTCTAATCTAATAAACCATTTTGTAAAGTTTTTATAAAATGTAAATAAGTTTATTAGTTTTATTCTATTTTTAAAAACATTTATATAAAGGAAGGGCCAAAAGGGTTAAGTGCTGAAACTTTACACTATAAAAACCACAAACACATTCATTTGTAAAAAAAAAGATCAAACACAATTTTTTTCTCTCTTTGGGCTGATTTTTATTAACCACAAGAACACCATGATCAAAGTTTGTTCTAGCCAAATTATCTTGGTTTTTAGTAAGTTTAATCCTTCCTAAACACATCCTCATCATTTATTTTGACATGCAAGATCATTTTTAAAATCTCATAATTTGATTATAAGAAATGATTATGTTTATGTATGAATTAGTGTATTTTGGAGTAACCCACATGATTTTACATTGTTAATTTTTGATAATTTTTAGGGTTTGATCATAACTTGGGGCTGTTTTGATACTTTTACTTAGAGGGAAAGGATTAAGCTACAAATCCCATAATTACTAGTCATAAATTTACTTATATAAAGGTATGTAAAAAAAAATCCTCTTTGATTATGTATTTCTATTATATACTAAATTGTGATTTTTATTAGTTAAAATGGATTGATCATGAAATTAGGTACATATGAGTTACCTACTGATTTTCTCCTTATAATGAACATGGTTTGAGTGTATGATCAAGTGGTAGGCTTTGTCATAGATTTAGAATGATTTTAGGGTGATTTGGATCAAATTTAGGTGTTAGAATTGATGGAAATTGTTGGCTGATGTAAAGCAGGTCATGACAAATTTTCTACAGTTCTAAGTTGTATTTTGGGTTCAAAAATAGATTCCTTAGGTTTATACTGATTTTGGAGAGTTGGGTAGGCAATGGAGGTGCCCGGATGCAAAAGTTACGTTCGTTTTATTAAAATTGGTCAAAACCGGGTAACGGGTAAAAAAATGTGTAGTGGGTCTTGAGTTAAAATATTTTTATTGGTGATTTTATATTTAGTTACAGTAGGTCACTATATTTTAAACCTCTAGTCCTTGGAATCTCCATAAAAGCTTTTTTGATTAGTGATTTTTGACTAAAACGACATGTTTGAATGTATCGTGTAAATTTCCATTTTTAAAATTTGTAGTCAGTCACTAAAAGTAAAATTCCCGTTGATTGGTAAATGCTTATAAGTCAAATTTGCCCATTTTGAAAAGGTAAAGAAAATATCTTTCTGATGCAAAATGTTTCAAACCTGTAGCTATTATAGAATCTCAGTTATGCACTGTTTAGTGCAGATCATTTCTAAAACCTAGTCAGTCATTAAAAGTGAAATTTCTGTTGATTGATAAACTCTTATAAGCCAAATTTACCCATTTTGAAAAGGTAAAGAAAATATCTTTCTGATGCAAAAAGTTTCAAACCTGTAGCTATTATAGAATTTCAGTTATGCACTGTTTAGTGCAGATCATTTCTAAAACCTAGTCAGTCATTAAAAGTGAAATTCCCGTTGATTGGTAAACTTTTATAAGCCAAATTTACCCATTTTGAAAAGGTAACGAAAATATCTTTCTGATGCAAAAAGTTTCAAACCTGTAGCTTTTATAGAATTTCAGTTATGCACTGTTTAGTGCAGATCATTTCTAAAACTTACTCAGACATTAAAAGTGAAATTCCCATTGATTGGTAAACTCTTATAAGTCAAATTTGCCCATTTTGAAAAGGTAAAGAAAATATCTTTCTAATGCAAAAAGTTTCAAGTCTGTAGCTATCATAGAGTTTCAGTAGTGCATTGTTTAGTGCAGGACATTACTAAATTTCATTCTAGTCTTATATTTTAAGCATGATTTTGGTCCAAAACTTTTATGTTTAGCATAATAAGAGTACTAAAATCTTACGAATAACCTTATATCACATTTTATACAGTAGGCAAGTGAAGAATTTAGTTTACCTAAGTGGTTTAGCTAGTAGTGCAATGTACAACTCATACACCTACCATGGTTCACTTTTTCTTATAAACTTAAAATTTTACAAGATTTATAAAACTTTTAATCCATGATCATTCCTTTTTAAAATGAATCTTCATTTTACTATAGTTAGAGTATTATACTCATAAATATTTCATTACTTAGGTTCGGGTTAGTTTTGGTGCCGTTTCGCGTTTTCTTGTTTCTTCTACAAACCCGACTACCTAAGGTGAGTTCATAGCCCCTTTTACTATTTGTACATTGTTTCTAAACGCGGGGTGAGATTTTACATGGTGGAACACATCCATTTAAAAACTTTATGCTATTCAGAACTTGTATGCTATTCAGACTTGTATGCTTTCCAACAGTTTTCATTGATATTATTGCTTATAGTTAATAGCCTTAAGTTTCCTCTCTTGATCATGAACCGTTAATTATCCTGTATGCTTTGCGCTAAGCGCGAATGTTGTGGGTGGATCCATCGGGATTGACAATCCCCGTCCCGATTACCTTGACGCACTTAAATTTGTTTATACTTGAGTATTTAGGCTGAATACTCCCTAGAGGAACTTACTTTGAGTTAAGCTTCGGTTCATGAACTAAACAACAATAATATTGGTTTCAGACTATGGTTAATGATCATAACCATTTTCTCTATTTACTTGTTTTACAAAAGAATGATTGTGTTCCATACCTTTACTGCTAAACCTATGAATATCACTCAACTTTATGTTGACGAATTTACATGTTTAATCTCAGGTATTATTTCTTAGCTTTGCTTGGATGGGAGCCCGCAGGATATTTTTGCAGCTTGGAGATTTCTGTGTATATTTAAACTTTGGTTTTATCTAAAAACTGTCAGAAGTTTATCATGTATTCTTGGTAACTATAAGTTACAAAACAATAATTAAATTATAGATTTCCACTTATAAAACTCTGGGACATTTGTTTAAAAACTCTGATTCTTTATGATTGAATGTATAAATTTTTATTACGGCAACTTTATGTCAACAAATTTCATTGTTTCTTGTACCATAACGTGGCGCCCCCTTGATGCCTAGTTGTTCCATACCTGATTTTGGGGGTCTCACAGATTGGTATCAGAGCGATGGTTATAGGGAACTGGGTCGTTTTTTTTCAAAACTTAGTCTATAACCGAAAAGCTTAAATATTTCATGTTTCTAAGTGTCAAACACAAAATCTGTCATTGCTGTTCGATATCTGCGCGGGTAACTCTCTAATCCTTATTATTTACTTTTAATTATCGTTTTAGTATTTCATCTCTTGATTACATTTTGAAATATTACATTGCCCTAATGACGATAATTACTATATCTTTCCAAATCCCATGTGTTTCATATCATTGGATATTGTTGTGATTACATCTGCCCTTACGGTATTTCTTGAATTATTGTTCATGTAAACTTGATCTTGTTACCATGATTTTAATTTGTTATGACGTTACATACTTGAATTCGGAGCGAGTATGCTTCTGAATTTTCATAATCACTTTTCTGAGTACTATTTTTATTTCATTTACGTGTGATACAACTGAACTCATATATTCGTTCGTTTTGAACCGCCTGTTTTTCTCGACTCATTCTTTTATATGTTGTGCATACTCTCGCGATGCTATTGTTTGGGGATTAAGAAGTGTTGCTTTCAATGAAACTTCCGATTTTCATTCTACTACCTTGTGCAATATTTCCATTGTTAAACCTCTTTAAGATAACTATTTAAATATCCAAATTGCTTTCCAACCATTTGTAATTGGATGTCTTGAAAAATAGTCTATAGACCATTGTGTAGC
This sequence comes from Glebionis coronaria, assembly GCA_025667525.1. Lineage (NCBI taxonomy): Eukaryota > Viridiplantae > Streptophyta > Magnoliopsida > Asterales > Asteraceae > Glebionis > Glebionis coronaria. The sequence continues at coordinate 462,374,010 of CM046875.1, read as the reverse complement.
CCAATGTGTCTCCGAAAAAGACTAAAGGACATCGTGTGACTCACACATCTCGAAGCATTCCCTGAATCTGTGTTGAATAATATCGTAGGTTTTCGTAACCTTGATTGACCTTTACGTCATCGTTTTACACGACACTCGTATATTGATTAAATATTTGATTGACCATTCTACGTTTCGACTTCGATTTACAACGTTCGTTTGTACCTTGGAAACACCATCATCATCTTGTAATTCATATCCTCTAATATGTGGCGATTGTTTAGAATACGATTCTATTTCTATAAACTTGTATCCTCCCCTTTCATTAAACCTCCTTTCTCCGGGAGTGCAACACGTTAATGTTTCATTTCTTTCTCGGTATGTTTTGTGTTTTTGGAAAATCACACTGCCAAGAGGCCTTCCTACATTGCATCTTGAAATCTAAGACACGGATGTCATACGCCGTTTTTGTTTTCTTAGATTACCATTGGTATTCTTAACCCATTTTTATAATATGTTTTCTTTATATGCTTAATTATACAATCTATTATATTTCGTTTTCATGAAATCCACAAGTCATATATGTACATAAATTTCGGATTGTTATGAATTTTAATTAAGTTTCGAGGTGTCGAAAATTATACTTTGTGCAGAAACTTTACAGGTAATTTAACGGTGTCAAGAAAATATTTTTATAAACTTTAGACTTAAAAATATGTTTCTACATGTTGAGACGGTCGTTTAGATATAAAGTTCGAACCGTAACTCTTAAAAAAAACGAGCGAGTTACGCTCATTTGAAATTTGTAAAATTTAAGAACTTATTTTCTGCATATATGGAAAATTTCTGTTGATGTAGAACTGCAGGGGGTAAAATCGTCATTTCTGGTCCGTTTCGACCTTCAGCCTAAACACGAAAGTTGTCTCAAAAATGTCGTTTTACGTTTACCGCAAGAGAACTAGTGTCGGAACTGAATATTTATGGGTCTTTTATCTAATAAAACCTGCGTTTTAAGATAATATATACAAACCTGCGCAGAACATGCAGGGGCATTTTGGTTATTTTACGTTAGGTTTCAGATCTTGAGTAAAACTAGAAAGTTGTTCGAAACATTGTTTTGCACAAAACTACTTTAGACTCCGAATCTTGAAAATGGCATTTAACGGGTTAATTGATCGGGTCAGACTTAAAAGTCAAAGTTGACTAAAAAGTCAAAGCTGATAGAAATTTTGAAATATGGGTTTTAGGCGTTTTTGAGTTCGTTTGCGCTTGTAGAAATTTAACAAATGATAGTTTAAAACTAACAAACATTAGTTACGTTTGAAGACGTTTAAAAATAGTAACTTTGGGTACGACTTATACATACATATACCATGAACTTTTGAAACCGAATGTTTGGATAAACCGATAGTGAGCTACAGTTTTGTCGAAAAAGTTATGCATTTTTATGCCAATTAGTTTACGATGTGAACGCATATGAATTTCCTTTTATCTTTTATTTTATACATGACTTATTTTTCAATATATTTCATCTTTCGTTTCTTCCATCGTAACACTAGTTTGGGTCGAGATTTGAAGTTCTCATTTTCACATCTTTCGTTATAATTTTTGACACGTGTCTTATAACGATTCTGGCTAAACCTTTTGAAACCTTATCACCTTGTAACCATTTCATCGATGGTCTTATGAACTACTCTTTACTACCCTCGTGTAACCCACTTGCTATTCATGCATTGCTATAATGTCACCATATAAACTCAAACTCGTATTATTTGCAAATCATTTTACAAATCATTTTACAAATCGTTCTACTTTGACTTTATAAAATACTTGAATGTTACTTTATAACGTTAAGTAATATTGTTTTACGAGGTATTTTCACAAATTATTTTACCTTGATCTTATAAAAGAATTCATGCAACATTAAAGGTGTTGATTTAAGTATCAAGCGAATTACTTACTTGCGAAAAGTTTCATAAATTATTCTGATATCTATTTTTGGTATCATATATATATTTTAAATATATGACATGTAATACTGGTTTGACGAAACTCTGCATCGCATTGCTAGTCCTAAATTATGCATGGCTTGATCACCTATGCGTAATTTAGAAGGAGCCATGCGAGGCCGAATAGTAGTCACCTAAAAAAAAATTGTCTAAGAACCAACTTTTTACTTGTGTTTCGGAAAAAGCTAGATAAAACGAAGTTTTGAAAACTTTTATATTTTTTACGAGTAGCACCCGTTCATAATATATGCATATGTTTCTTTATCTCTTCTTGAACGAATTACATGCCTGCAAGCACATATTTCCTTACTCAACGATCTTTGTTTTGCTTGTTACCTCATCTTCCTTCGTGATATAATTCTTGGTACCACTCGTCTAATTTCTTATCATTGATACCAGACTTGAAAGTTTCAACGTTGTTATGCTTCTACATCGATCGACCTTCTCTATCTATTTTGGTAGACTTTCGAAACATCTCCGGACGCGAATAGTGATTTATGATTGGGAGTGAACCATGATTTCGTGTACTTGTCATGCTGTGTGTTAGAATCTATCGTCTTGAATATCATTCGGGTAAATCATGTGTTGATTTCGCCTTTCATTGCTAATGTTGTTCATCTTAATGGAATTTCTATCAAGTAACTTCTTAAGATTTTTCTGTGATTCGAAAATTTATTGTGTGGCTTTTCTCTCTCGATCGTGTATCGACCACCGAGGACTTAACAAGCCATTGTTGGTGACGCCAACCACACTCGTGAATTAATCATGCTTAATTCTTTGTTTCTTATTGTCCTTATCATCGATGCATCTATTCAATCATGTTCGTTAATAATTTTTTTTACGAATAACGTTTTATTCCCTCCGGCCATTGCTTGTATACTAGTTGTTGACTATTATTTGCTTCATATTGGTTGCTATCTTGTCACATTTTGAAAACTCGAATATGTCTCATATTTACCATTTGATGCATTAAACGCCTTTATGGAATTCTATAGATTATTATGTATTTCTAAGAAAATTTTACATATTTTACCAAGTGTTTAATTTGCCAAAATACTCATTTCAAGTTAAATGTCGGATCTATACATCCTCCTTTGTATACTTATAACTAGTGTTTAAAAGGACGTCAAACCTTATCTTTTAAACTATTTGATTATATCATATTTTACTTTCAAGTTAATGACATTACCTATGTAATTTATATTTCTATCAATGCTTCTAAATAATTTGGAAATTTAATTTTCTCTGATCATAAAAAAAATTCATGCAGTCATTCAAAAGCTCCTAAGCCGATCAAAATAATTATTTTGAACTATTTCACTTGTACTTTAAAGTCCTTATCAAGAAAAAGATTTAGCGACTGTTTACTCACTAAATATATAGTTTTTGATTTCAAATCACCAAACACCTTAAAAAAAACCTTGCACTTTTAAAATCAAGCAAGCACCTAAGCTTAATTTTAAAGTAATACAAAATCCGAGACGAAGATTTGTGGCAACTCTTATTTTAAACATCCATATGTAATTCATATTTCTCCTTAATTTCTCTAGTAAAGTAGATTGTCGTGTTTTACAATTTGCGCGATTTGCGATTCCTTGTTGATTATCAATCTTAATTCGTTTTAGCGCATCTTGTCTGTTTAAGCAATTTTTGTGTTCATTCTACCTCTTAATATTTCCTCGTATTAAAGGGTCATTATATTATTCTGAACTTGAAATAATTATCCAAAAGGAGTTAAGAAGCTGAAGCGTAGCTGGATTCCAATTGTAAAGGTTCGTTGGGATTCTCGTCGAAGCGCAGAATTTACATGAGAAAGAGAAGACCAATTCAAAGCTAAGTATCCCAACTTGTTCGCGTTTGCTTCAGTCTTCAGTTGAACTCTGAGGGACCAGAGTTCCTTTAGGGGGGTCGACTGTGAGAACTCGTATTTCTCCCGGTAATTTACTTGTTATTTTATTCGTCCTTCTTGATTTTTTTTTTACAATATGTTACTTGTTTTTTTGTTACTTAAAAAAAATACGTAAATCTAGAGATTTTTAAATTTCGTGTTTCCCCACGATGTATTATACATTGTATATAAGTAATACATTTTTATATATACTAGTACCTCCTTTAGCCGAGTTATGATCCAAACTAGCCCTAAATACTTTTTCGTAAATTTAAATTATATCAAAAATTGATTTTTCGGGTTTATGTCCAATCTAATAAACCATTTTGTAAAGTTTTTATAAAATGTAAATAAGTTTATTAGTTTTATTCTATTTTTAAAAACATTTATATAAAGGAAGGGCCAAAAGGGTTAAGTGCTGAAACTTTACACTATAAAAACCACAAACACATTCATTTGTAAAAAAAAAAGATCAAACACAATTTTTTTCTCTCTTTGGGCTGATTTTTATTAACCACAAGAACACCATGATCAAAGTTTGTTCTAGCTAAATTATCTTGGTTTTTAGTAAGTTTAATCCTTCCTAAACACATCATCATCATTTATTTTGACATGCAAGATCATTTTTAAAATCTCATAATTTGATTATAAGAAATGATTATGTTTATGTATGAATTAGTGTATTTTGGAGTAACCCACATGATTTTACATTGTTAATTTTTGATAATTTTTAGGGTTTGATCATAACTTGGGGCTGTTTTGATACTTTTACTTGGAGGGAAAGGATTAAGCTACAAATCCCATAATTACTAGTCATAAATTTACTTATATAAAGGTATGTAAAAAAAAATCCTCTTTGATTATGTATTTCTATTATATACTAAATTGTGATTTTTATTAGTTAAAATGGATTGATCATGAAATTAGGTACATACGTGTTACCTACTGATTTTCTCCTTAAAATGAACATGGTTTGAGTATATGATCAAGTGGTAGGCTTTGTCATAGATTTAGAATGATTTTGGGGTGATTTGGATCAAATTTAGGTGTTAGAATTGATGGAAATTGTTGGCTGATGTAAAGCAGGTCATGACAAATTTACTACAGTTCTAAGTTGTATTTTGGGTTCAAAAATAGATTCCTTAGGTTTATACTGATTTTGGAGAGTTGGGTAGGCAATGGAGGTGCCCGGATGCTAAAGTTACGTTCGTTTTATTAAAATTGGTCAAAACCGGGTAACGGGTAAAAAAATGTGTAGTGGGTCTTGAGTTAAAATATTTTTATTGGTGATTTTATATTTATTTACAGTAGGTCACTATATTTTAAACCTCTAGTCCTTGGAATCTCCATAAAAGCTTTTTCGATTAGTGATTTTTGACTAAAACGACATGTTTGAATGTATCGTGTAAATTTCCATTTTTAAAATTTGTAGTCAGTCACTAAAAGTAAAATTCCCGTTGATTGGTAAATGCTTATAAGTCAAATTTGCCCATTTTGAAAAGGTAAAGAAAATATCTTTCTGATGCAAAATGTTTCAAACCCGTAGCTATTATAGAATCTCAGTTATGCACTGTTTAGTGCAGATCATTTCTAAAACCTAGTCAGTCATTAAAAGTGAAATTTCTGTTGATTGGTAAACTCTTATAAGCCAAATTTACCCATTTTGAAAAGGTAAAGACAATATCTTTCTGATGCAAAAAGTTTCAAACCTGTAGCTATTATAGAATTTCAGTTATGCACTGTTTAGTGCAGATCATTTCTAAAACCTAGTCAGTCATTAAAAGTGAAATTCCCGTTGATTGGTAAACTTTTATAAGCCAAATTTACCCATTTTGAAAAGGTAACGAAAATATCTTTCTGATGCAAAAAGTTTCAAACCTGTAGCTTTTATAGAATTTCAGTTATACACTGTTTAGTGCAGATCATTTCTAAAACTTACTCAGACATTAAAAGTGAAATTCCCATTGATTGGTAAACTCTTATAAGTCAAGTTTGCCCATTTTGAAAAGGTAAAGAAAATATCTTTCTAATGCAAAAAGTTTCAAGTCTGTAGCTATCATAGAGTTTCAGTAGTGCATTGTTTAGTGCAGGACATTACTAAATTTTATTCTAGTTTTATATTTTAAGCATGATTTTGGTCCAAAACTTTTATGTTTAGCATAATAAGAGTACTAAAATCTTACGAATAACCTTATATCACATTTTATACAGTAGGCAAGTGAAGAATTTAGTTTACCTAAGTGGTTTAGCTAGTAGTGCAATGTACAACTCATACACCTACCATGGTTCACTTTTTCTTATAAACTTAAAATTTTACAAGATTTCTAAAACTTTTAATCCATGATCATTCCTTTTTAAAATGAATCTTCATTTTACTATAGTTAGAGTATTATACTCATAAATATTTCATTACTTAGGTTCGGGTTAGTTTTGGTGCCGTTTCGCGTTTTCTTTTTTCTTCTACAAACCCGACTACCTAAGGTGAGTTCATAGCCCCTTTTACTCTTTGTACATTGTTTCTAAACGCGGGGTGAGATTTTACATGGTGGAACACATCCATTTAAAAACTGTATGCTATTCAGAACTTGTATGCTATTCGGACTTGTATGCTTTCCAACAGTTTTCATTGATATTATTGCTTATAGTTAATAGCCTTAAGTTTCCTCTCTTGATCATGAACCGTTAATTGTCCTGTATGCTTTGCGCTAAGCGCGAATGTTGTGGGTGGATCCATCGGGATTGACAATCCCCGTCCCGATTACCTTGACGCACTTACATTTGTTTATACTTGAGTATTTAGGCTGAATACTCCCTAGAGGAACTTACTTTGAGTTAAGCTTCAGTTCATGAACTAAACAACAATAATATTGGTTTCAGACTATGGTTAATGATCATAACCATTTTCTCTATTTACTTGTTTTACAAAAGAATGATTGTGTTCCACACCTTTACTGCTAAACCTATGAATATCACTCAACTTTATGTTGACGAATTTACATGTTTAATCTCAGGTATTATTTCTTAGCTTTGCTTGGATGGGAGCCCGCATGATATTTTTGCAGCTTGGAGATTTCTGTGTATATTTAAACTTTGGTTTTATCTAAAAACTGTCAGAAGTTTATCATGTATTCTTGGTAACTATAAGTTACAAAACAATAATTAAATTATAGATTTCCGCTTATAAAACTCTGGGACCTTTGTTTAAAAACTCTGATTCTTTATGATTTAATGTATAAATTTTTATTATGGCAACTTTATGTCAACAAATTTCATTGTTTCTTGTACCATAACGTGGCGCCCCCTTGATGCCTAGTTGTTCCATACCTGATTTTGGGGGTCTCCAAGGGTGCCGATCATTCCATGGTAAAGTTTAGGATCGACAGCAATCCCATCCCTATCCTCATCTAACTTGGATCTCTCTACCATTGGAGTATCCACGGGGTCACAGTTTTCAAAATGATACTTTTTCAACGATTCAAGAGCATATTTGGATTGATTAATGAAGATGCCTCTGGGATTTTGAGAAATTTGCAACCCTAAGAAAAATGAAACTTTCCCATCATCGACATCTTAAAACGTGTGGACATGATTTTCTCAAAATGGTCAGACAGTCTTTGAGTAGTGGCAGCAAATATTATATCGTCAACATAAATTTGTACCAGTATCATTTCGTTGTCCTCCTTGAGAATGATTAATGTTGGGTCCAATTTGCCTTTAGAGAAGCCTTCCGAGATGAGATAAGACGATAGGAGATCGTACCACGCGCGTGGAGCTTGTTTCAACCCATACAGATCCTTATTGAGCTTGTACACGTGATTAGGATATTCCGAGTTGACAAATCCATTCGACTGGCTTACGTAGACATCTTCCCTTAATTCACCATTAAGAAATACCGTCTTGACATCCATTTGGTAGACGATCATATTAATGTTAGCAGCATAAGCAAGGAATATTCTAATCGCCTCCAATCGTGCAACAGGAGCAAAGGATTCTTCAAAGTCAATACCTAAAGCTTGTTTTTAACCTCGAGCAACCAATCTAGCTTTGTTCTTTAACACTCCACCTAACTCATCGAGTTTAACCTTATATACCCACAACAATGTAAGGATGTCAACGTCGTCGGTTAGAGGAACTTGTTCCCATACTTCAAGGCGTTGAAATTTATTAAGTTCCTCTTGCATGGCTTCAATCCATGATGATTGTTGCATGGCTTCTTGCCAATATGTAGGTTCCTTCTCGCAGAGAAACCCATCAAAGAAGCAATATAATACGTGCTCTTGTAGTAGATGACGTGTCAAGACTGGTCGATCGATGTCACCAATAATATTGCGGATTGGGTAATCCTTTGTCCATTTGGTGTTGTGATTTTCAATCCATGGTGGTCTGGATTAAATGATTGCAGGAGCTTCCTCTAAGGTAGATGCACCGTTAGGGTTTTTGGGTATTTGTGAACAAAAGAATGGAAGCTCTTGTAGGTGAGCAAGTTCCAAATCGTGATCATAGTAATCCTCTTCAACGTCATTAGGAACGAGTGGGGGTGATGATTCAGGGGTAGTTTGAGAATTGGTAGGGGATGGTGCATCTGGTTCAATAGTGACAGTAGATGCATCATACTGATTTCCATTATCTTGAGCAACAACTTTGGGAATTGAAGCTACTGCTGCTGGTGCTGGAGAATGATCACTTGGTGGATCAAAGAAATCACAAACATAGGTTTAAATAACTCATCCCACTCGGGCCTTTTAGGTGGTGTAAATGATGGAGAAGAAGGATTATTGGGAGTTAATCCGGAACTGATAGTACCGGTTCCCATCTCATGAAGTGCGGGTTCAGAGCTGCGTTGCTCAGAAGCCATCGTTGTCAGCTCATCAAAATCGGCATCCAAAGTTTCTACTATCTTGCCAAGATGACGGTTATAAATTCGGAAAACTTTCTTTGCAGGTGCGCAACCAATGAAAATTCTAATATCAGCCTTCGGTTGAAGTTTGCCCAAATTCTCACTATTAGTATTTGGATAACAAAGTGCACTAAACACATGAAGAAAGGAAATATCGGGTTTGTGTCCATGAAGAAGCTTATATGAAGTTTTTCCATGGCATTTACGAATGATGGAGCGGTTTTGGGTATAACATGCTGTTGCCACTGCTTCAGCCCCTAAGAATAAAGGAGCATTCACATAAATTAACATAGTTCTAGCAGCTTCCATAAGTGTACGGTTACGTCTTTCCACGACACCGTTTTGTTATGGAGTGCGAGCAACTGAAGTTTCATGTGAAATACCAACCTCTTCATAATAATCTCGTAGCTTCTGATTAACGAACTCAGTTCCATTATCAGTTCAAATGCAGAGAACAGTAGCATTAAGACGCACTTGGATCATCTTCAGAAAAGTAATAATATATGCTGGTACTTGATCCTTGGTTGCTAAGAACTTTACCAATGTAAACCTTGAGAAATCATCCACCATGAAGAGGATGTATTTTCTACCACTCACAGTAGCCGTACGCATTGGTCCGCAAAGATCTATGTGCAAAAGATACAGTGGTTCTTGGATGGTGTCTTCAGCTTTAGGTTTGTATGATTTCTTTGTGTTTTTCCCCAAAGAACACGCGGAACATAAATGATCCTTGTCGAACTTAAGTTTTGGAAGACCACGAACAAGCTCGTTTTTAGCCAAATGGTTAATAGCATCAAAGTTAAGATGAGATAACCGGCGATGCCACAACCATGACTTGATCTTAGATGCTTTGGAGAGAAGGCATACAGGAGAGGCGACCATCATGTTTTGAATGGACAATGTGTAGAGATTATCCCCTCGAGAACCTTTTAACAAATCATTTTCTGCAAGATCATGAATGAAGCAAGTATGTTGTCGAAAAGCAACCTCAAGGTTTGAATCGCAAAATTATCCTACTGAGAATAAGTTGTGACCAAGTCCCTCGACGTAATACACCCTTGAAATCGTAACATTCCCAATTTGATATTCACCATAACCCATGATCTTCGCAATATGGTCGTTGCCAAATTTAACCGTGCCTAGAAACTTGCTGACAAAATTTCTGAGCATCGAGCGGTCTCCGGTCATATGCTTTGAGCATCCAGATTCCAAGTACCAGAGGATGATTTGGACCACCTGAAAATATCACCAGACGAAGAGAATGCATCGGAATCTAATTGTTCCTCAGTGTTAGCAGGTACAGATATATTTATCTTAGATTTGCTATCAGAAGAATTCTTAGGCTTCCAAATTTTCTTCCTAGATGCTGGCTTAGATTCTAGTTGTCTAAGATCCTGAGGTACTTCTTCACTGGTAGACACAATAGTGGAGGCATACCTAGTTAAAGGGCGCTTTTTCCATTTCTTAGTGCTTGAGTTCATATTTAAAGGACATTGAGACCTAACTTCAGTGGATGTGATCCTAGTTAAAGGGCACTTAGTTCCATTTGCAGTAAAGGTCCTACCAGTGGGTTTCCATTGCCAACCAACTTGGGTGAATTTCTTCCCCGTTGGAATCCATTCAAGATTGTTCCTAATGGCATACATTTCATTCACATGATCAACAAGGCATAAATCATGATGCTGAGAAAACATGCATTCATTACAATTCCAACATCTCAAATTCGAATTCACATTTTGCTTAGGCTTCTGCATAGAGGCAAAACTTTTTGTCTTAGCTACATGATTCTTTTTATTTAAAACTGAAATAACATTCCTAGGGTGATCTTCTACTTTCTTCTTCGCAGTCCTACTAGTGGAAGGCTTGACCCTATCTTTCTTGTCTTGAGATCCTTTAGCCTTAGTAGACACAATTACTCCTATAGAAGCCAAGGGAACATTAGTGACATATTTTAGTTTAGCCTTGATGGGTGTGTTTAAAATAGGCTTAGCTCCTGGGGTCTTATTGAATGGGGGTCATGGCAATGGTGGGGGTTTGTTGTTTAGGTAGTGCAAAACCCGGTTGTCCTATGTAAGTCAAATGCTCTAAGCATTGTTGTACCTTTTCAATGTAAGCATGAGCAGAGTAATAGTGACTATTTAAGGGATCTAGTTCATAGAGATCATCTACAACATCCCTAGCAAGATCCGCATGCTTAATTGCATGCTCCATATAAAGCTTATATGATAGAGGATTGTTCTTATGGTAAAGGTTCTTAGTGATCACCACTTTTTTTGGAGTACTAGAGGAAGGTGCAGAAATTATAGCTGGGTTATCAAGAACTTCTTGTCCTTTAAGTTGAAGTGTCTCCTTTAACTCAGCCAAAACCATGTTTTTATCTATGAGTTGCATATTTAAGTCGAAAATTTCCTCACACTTTTGGTTCAGTTTGTCAACAAGTGACTTTTGCTCTGCCGCATTAAAAGTGAAGTGTTCTTCTAATGAACCATAAATATGTGAAAAACCCTGCTTTACATTATCAAACTCCCCTAGCATAGAAGTAATTCTATTTTCTAGGGCATGTTTTTTATCTCTGCAGCGTCTAGTTCCACTTTCTCTTTTAATGACTCTCTCTTAAGTCTCATGATTTCTTCCTCTAGTGCCTGAACCACCTGAATCATCTTGTCACTCGTCTCAACGGTGTTTTCACAATCATTTGATTTTGAAAGAGTTTTATTTTTGGATTGGTTTTCAATTTCAAGAGATATACAATGTTGTTGAAGCTCATCAAAACGTTTTGAAAGTGAGTTATAAGAATATTGAAGCTTTAAAAATTCGGCGTTCGATTCGTGGTAAGAATGATTATCTACATTATTCACAGGTTCAACAATATTCACAGAGAGATCATGCACATCATCACATTTATTCACAACAGATGTAATCTCAATAGCACATTCAATAGTAACAACTTGCATCACATCAAGAGACACTACATGTTCCAAGAACTGGTCATATTCGGACAAAATCTTTTCTTTCTCAATTAAATGTTACTCATAAGCATCATCCATGTGACAATCCGTCAATTTATGGTCGATATTTTATTCTCAATATTTATTTGAAAACATTATTTTAATGTTACAATATGAACTCATTTATTTTTGGGAAGTAATTTGGATTTACGTCTTGAAGTAGCGTCGACTACGTCTAAACCGGAGGATTCTACGTTACGTGCTTACGTTTACATACACCATCCTTGGTGACAGTCCGACATTTTAGAAAATAAATTTGTCCATAAATATTATTTTGGAGTTTTAAATTTGTGTTGGTTCATAAACTCACAAATTTACGAGAAGAGATTAGGACTTACGATTTTATTTTAACGTCCTTTACGACTAAACCGAAAACCCTAGGATTACGTATTTACGTTTTCGAACTCCGTTTTTGATGAGACAATTTTTATTGGATTCGTTTAGTGACGTTGATTCATAATTTATAAAAACGTTTTCCGTAAAACGACCCGAGGGCACGCAAATCAAGGAAACTAGAATCGAGGGGTACCCGTAAATAAATGGGGATGAGACAAGTGGGACACTTGTCCCACCCCTAAAACCGGCCAAAAGAAGCTAACTAACACCCATGAGGTGTCAAGTTTATCTTACAAGACTTACACTTGTAACTAAGCTTACAAGTTAAGCTTCCACTAGACAAAACCATTCACTCATACCACTTTCTCATTTACACACATGCAAAACCACCTCAAACTCTCTCTTCTCCTCTCATGTATGCCGTCCCATAATACTCAAAAACATCCATCATTGATCAAATTTAACCACAAAATCCTATGTTATTCATACATATGTTGATGCCCTCTTGAAGCTCTCTTGAATGGTGGTGATTATAACATCCAAGGAGGAGTTTACATGGAGTATTAGGGCTGATTTTCCACAAGGTGATCATGAAGATTGGTGGTCTTGAAGATGGTCTTGGCTATGCACAAGTTTCTCCATCAAAATCCATGTTTTGATCACAACCTACATCATCATGGTGGTATAAAGATTGTTCTCCTCATCTTCTTGTTATTTTTGATTATGTAATCTTGTATTTCTTTTACTTATGTATATGTATATGATGATGAATGATGATTAAAAATATCGTGTGGGGATTTGTTGTTGATAAACATGCTTAAAAAGATGAAAAACCATAAGAAATAAGGTTAAAATCTTGTTTAAATTTGTTGGCTGTATAAAACAGTAAAGAATCAAATGATGAACTGATAAAAATGGCATAGATTAATGGATTTACAGTAATCTATGGGTCTTGTACACATGTGAGAGTTGGCCATGCAATGGAATCATTGTAATGAGTGAGATATGATCAAAACAAGTTTAGAGTACCAATCTGAGTTCACTGTTTTGGACGATTTTTAGAAAACACTTAGAGGATGATTCAACAGTATCTATAGAAGAGTTAAATGGAGCACATATCATTTAGTTTATGTGATAAAAATTTGAGCTTCTATCTCCATATAGAACTCTAGATATGGCAGTTTTGGTGAAAGTGAAGATAAAAATCAGATTTTAGAAATTAAAGTATAATACTATTATATAAGCATTCAAAATTTAATAGTATAAAATATAAATTAAAACCCACTAACTTATATAATATATTTATATAAATATGTACAATGGTAAATAAGTGGACATTTTATAAAAAAATGGTAACTTGTTAAGTTTTATAAGTTATAAAACTATAAACATGATTTTTACGACTTTTTCGGCTAATACCGTAAAATTAACGTTTTTGTTAAATAAAACTTAGACGGTTGGACCCGTCTAATGTAAACTTTATAAAACTTATATACTGATATATAAACATGTATAACAAGTAAAAACCGATAAGACCCGAACTATAGGACATACGGACGTTAATGGACTAAATTAACGTTATTGGACTAATAATACAACAAAAATGGACTAAAATACTTATAAACTTATTATTGGGCTTAACCCATTTAGGCCCAACTTGTAAAGTGTAGATACTGATAATATAAGTATAACAAGGATTAATACAAGTTAAAGAACTTATAATAAGTTTATTGGACTTAAAACACGTAAATAGGTAAAACTAGTAAACTAGTAAGAAGATACCAATACGTAAACACTAAAATGAGTAAAAGAGAACATGTAAACCCACTGGATCATCATATATATAAATAATCATCATATGTATACATAATTGTTATTTTTATAAAGTCATTGGACATGAGTCTAAGACGAGTATTATTTGTCTAGGTTTCCGTGGTTGAAGCACGTACCGTACGTCCGAATTGCCGATAACCCGCCTTCCCACATCAACGTGAGTTCATCGCCTCGCACTATTTTTAATGTTTTTATGAAATGTTTTATAAACCCGCGAGGGAGATAACATGTTAGTTTTTATAAAATAGGACACCATTTGTCCCGATTGCTTGTTTATTGATTTGGACCCGAATGATTGTATGACCCGATAAATGATTAAAGGACCCGATAGATGAAATAAAATGGATTATTAAATTTAGGTTATGTCACTAAAAGTCCCATTAGCATGAATTGTGAACTACCGGGATTTGGTAGACGCTTGTGCAAATAATAGTACTATTTGGGGACGATCACCCAAGTTCGCACCTTGACGGTTGATCCCCGTCGTGCCACATTGATTGGTAAGCGAATTTATGTATGAGAAGATTTCCATAGGGTGACCTTTGTGATGACACGCTACTTTAGATGGTCAAATTGAGTATCGGGTTAGCTACCCGTTGTTGTTTTAGTAAGGTAACAATGTCATGCGGCTTATAATAATCCAACTAACGAAATACTACTAGACGCACCGAATTACGATGTATTGCCTGACTAGCAATACAGGGTCATACTATTGATATTATGTTCGTGTTTTGGTTTTCATAACCATATTCATATAACGGTTCTTATTTAACTTTATACAACGTCATAAGACGTATTGTATGATGTTTTTACGACATTGGCTCGTATAATGAGTTTTAAGGCAAACGCCTATATTATGTTTTTGATGAAGATTTGTATAAAATGACTTTGGCTATTTTATGGCCTATTACAATGATTTGTACAAAAATGATTTTCAGTAATAATTTTATACAGATATTATATTGATGGGTTTTATTAAACTCTATGAATTCACTCGGCGTTATCGCTGACCTTTTCTTTTAACATGTTTTATCTCAGGTACTTGAAGGTAATTCTCGAGAAGACGACAAGAATTCATGGCCCGCACTTAAACAATAATTTCCGTTCAAATACTTTGGAAAACTTTGTATGAAATAATATGACTTGGGACCTATGTAACATTGATATTTATGAATGGAAATGCTTTATTAATAAACGACGCGATTTTTATGCGTTGTCTATGATGTGAGTAATGTGCTATCCCGTAACACCAACGAGTCTTCCGCTGTATTGAGTTGTATAAATTTGGGGGTGTTACAGTTTGGCATCAGAGCTCTCGTTATAGAGAACGAAAGATTTTTAAAACCAAAGGTTTTGAATAAAACATTTCAAAATCTTTTAACTAAAAACATTTTTCTAAAAATGTCTAAAAATCTTTTGACTATAACGATGCCGAAGAATTCCCGAGTTACCGACAAGGCCAGACTGAGAAGTGTTATTTTAATATATATATATAACTTGGATTATATATATATATATGATGTAATTTTATTACATGATTGTTTGATGATTATTTTGATATTTATACGACGTAGATTGTCACAAGGAACCCTAAATCCCCTAGTAAATTAATCGAAGCTATTCTCGTATCTAGCTACTCTTGATCTAAACCAAGTTGTGGATATTTATGATCTCAACAAATGGTTGATATTCGTAGAAATGTAGATATTAGTTGATTGTGACATTGAAGAAGAATTAGCGAGATTAAAACTGATATCGATGTCATGACGATCTTTTCTTATAGAGTGGAGTTTGACAAAACGTTACCACCTAGAAAGATGTCATCTGAGTCGTTGTCACCCAATTCTTAAATTTGAAATCGAAAGGGTGAATGTTGCACTTGAGGCTGTCATTGGAACCGTTACCCAAAAGCCTCATGCCACTAATACCTTTCCGAGAAGTCTAGTTGAATGATCATGTCATTTTATATTAATGACTCATTTGATAATTGTTGTTGTAAGAGATATAGGATTGGAAATTAAGTGTTGTTCATATCGAGCTTTTATTGCCTATTAAGGCCTAAGAATAAGATTGAAAGTATTGGAATATGAGGTAGGATATTGAATTGAGTATAAAATTGGTTGAAACTTGAATAAAGTAAAATTTAACCCGTATGAAATATGAGATTGATAAGAGGAAGTCGTTAAGTCCTGTGATTGAATTATAAGATTTTAATTGATTGTTAGTTTGTGTTAAGGGCTGTTCCTAGGCCATTGACTCTTGTAGATTAGTATCCATTGTGGTATCTTTTAAAAATCCCTAACTTAACTGAGATATCAGTTGGTAGGATGAGTTCTGAGAATTTATGACATAGTGACGCGTAATGTGTTACGATACAATTTTGACTTGTTTGTGATTAATGAAAAGACTACCTTTGATTGCTAAATCCTACATGTATCGATGTTATCTATCTTTTATTGCTTCATCCTAATGTTCGCATTAGTGATGCAACCATTGAACAAGTACTCATCTTGATTTGAGTTACGTTGTGAATCATTCTTCGTGAGTGCCATCGAGGTCATGAACCTCATGATTATTTGGCTAAGCTCATTTCTTATCATATTGTAGTTAGTTCTCGGTGAACAACTCTTCATCACTCTTTTGCAGATCACACATTATTTTTATAAAGTTAAAACGGTATCCTTTGAGAAAATTTAATTTTCATCACAATAAGGATTATTCAAAGTGAGAGTTATAAGTGACTGATATCAAAATGAAGTTGTTTAAGAGACGATTTGGAAACTTGATTATTTCCATAACAAAGAAAATCTTTGTAAATTTATTCTTGATTCTTATTTAAGAATTAAGCATGAAAATGTTTTTATTATAAACATGATGATAAAATTTTGACGAATTGAGTATTGCATCGTTAGTCTTGAAATTGTATATAGTTGCGCGCCTACATACAATTTGGAATGGACCATGCAAGGCTGATTAGTAGTCACCATAAAACTAATGAATAAACACTACATTTTCTTTGAAGATTGTGAAAGATTAAATTTTATGAGATCTGCAAGAAGTGAAAATAGGGACATAATGTTAGGGACACCTACATATGTGCCTGTAGCATCTATTCTTCTGAATCGAATTTACTCATCTGTAGAAATTGTCTTATTTGACAATTGACAATTCTTTTCTTGTCCAATTCTCCCGTAGTGAGATTCTTAGGAAAAGTATATGATTACCGAGTGTTGATGCCCGACTGGATGTATTGACATTCTTATCATTTCTTATGATTTGATTTCATTTGAATGACCTGGGTGACGATCCGAGGAGCTTTCGAATGCGTACTCAAATTATGAAAACATGGGATAGATTCATATTCGTTAAATGTTTTCGTCTGTATCTGATTTGAAATTCTCTCGCATAGATTATGCGTTGACCTTACTCTTTTAGGGATTAGTTATGTCTCCAGATATCCTTGAATTGGTGGAAGGATTGAGAAATATTATTAGTCTTTTGAGAAGTTCACATCTTATCGACGGCAATGCAACTAGAAAGTTGATAGTGCCCGTAGAATGGATTGATTGATTATGACATGACGAGATTGTCTTAATTGATGGGAACTCGAGTAGAAATTCCCGAAAAGATAAGATGTTGATTATCCAAAGTGATCTAAATAATTCTTGATGGATGACCATATCCTGTATTTAGACTTGAAATTATACCGTGAATGGTTGTGAACTAGTCATAGATATTATAATCTAGAAAGAACTTAAAATAAATGTATTAAAAGATGTTTATGTTATCTGAAACTTTAGTAAGTATTTGTTAATGAATTACCTAGACTTTCGCCATTAAGGCAAGTTGAAATTGGTATTGATTATATTCCCGGTGCTACACCTGTGGCTTGTGCACTGTACGTCAGCACCATCTGAATTAAAGGAATTACCATACAACTGACAGAGTTGTCGGAGAAAGATTTTATTCTACCGAGCTCGTCATCATGAAGAGCTATGGTATTATCATTCCTTATATTTATAGATTACTGTGAACGGAGTAAATTGACAATCGAAAACGATATCCATAACTCGAAATGGAAGATTTGTTCGATCATTTACAAGGTTTTTGATCTTCAGCATGGTTATCATTAACTTCACATCTGCGGAAAAGATTATGTATTCCAATCACTACATCCGGTACTTGTAATGAACATTATGAGTTTCACGTGGTGACGTTTGGATTGACTAATACACATGTAGCATTCATAAATTTGGTGAATCACGTGTGTAGGCTTTAATTTGATAAATTCATGCTCGTGATCATTGAGAACCATTTGTTTATAAGAATAAGAATGAAGTTAATAATTAATTATAAATTGCCCTGAATTGGCCGAACAATTAAAAATTGTACCTTAAATATTTAACATAAGACTTAAGATTTAATCCTTTACATGATTTAACCGTGTGATTAATAGATAATGGAATATAAATTGACTCTTCAAAATTTAGAAGTCATTTAAGACTTTGAGTTATACTAAAAAGAAAGTGTAAATATATTTTGACAAATGTTTTAACAAAGGATTTTAAGGGATCATTCCCTTATAACCAAAACATTTAACTAAACTCTTGTTTAGGGGTAAATGTTTTTGCATACCTTAAGACAACCTAACAAGGATTGAGGAAACCCATTAAAACCATAACTTGAAATTTAAAACGACAATTTTTACTTTTCAACTAAGAAAACTTTGACCAAAGTATAAACAAAGGTTTTTCGAACATTTACGAAATCTTATTAAATATTTTCGATAAATCAACAAAAATCTTGTTAATTAAATTCAAATTATTTTTGAACATTTTATATAATTGGTCGAACTAAGAAATTTAAAATTTTTACGTTTACGTTTCATAAAAATTTAATATTTAATATTTAAATAGTTGTAATAATTATCGACGCTTTAGACGTCGGATTGAGTAAAAACAGATAAAGATAATAGTAAACACGAAACTAAAACATAGAAGATATGAAGAAAGAATTTTGAATAAATACGGTTATGATATTTATTTCATCAGGAAAGCGAACGTAATTACTGACACATTATGTATAAAAGATAAAGAACCAATTAGGACATGTTCCTTAATAATGAAGGTGCAAAATAAATTGCCGAACGGTATAAAAATAAACAATGCTTGTAAAAAGAGATAATATAGATCATAAAAAGTGGTTCGCGGCTAATATGAACCATTAGAATTGAGGATCCGATGGCGTTAGATGTATAAAAGGCCACTTGTGGTTGCCTAAGTATTGTGAGATATAGTTATATTGGAAACTTGTAAGTATAAGTATTCTATTTATGTCATTTCTGACTAAAAGTATCTTTGTCTGAAGAAGTTGTACTAATGGAAAATTATGAAGGCAGACATCGCCTCATACATTAGTTAACGTCTAGCTATTGCAAAGGTCATCATCTGAATTTGATTCGATTTGGGTCATCGTCGACAGACTGACCAAATCTGCTGATATCATTCCCGTTAATGATAAATGCAAAAGATTTATGTAAACATAGTGTGCCTGTATCGAACACCTTTATCAAGATCCTCGCTTCGCATCGAATTTCTAGAGATTTTCTCAGAAATCATTGAGAACGAACCTTGATGAGAGTACTATGTACCACCCCAATCGAAGGGACGAGGTAAAGTAACGATACAAAGTAATATAAGTGCTATTTTATGTTTGAATGAATGACCTTTGGTAATAGACCGTATAATCACTTTCCATTGGAAAGATTATCATTGATAATTATCATGTTAGGATTAAGATCGAATCTTGTTAGGATCTAAATATTAGAGCATCTGTAAGCAAGAGTTGAGATGAAGACACCCGACATACACCCATTGTGAGTTGGACATGTCTTTTAGGTTTAAGGTTTCCTATGATGGCGAACCTAACCTTACAAAATACTCGACCCGCGAGACCTGAAATAATTGTTGAAATTAGGATTTGATCATTGACTGCCAGTAGTAGGCAAGAGGTTATGTGAATATGAAATGTAGATCTTGAAGTGCCAGATGGGTAGCGAAGTTATGCCAAAATTTTTAACTTTGGAGAAATGAATTAATGATCTGACAAATCATGGGATATAAGTCCCCGTTGTATGGGACCATTGAGATGATGTAAAAGATATGGTTTGAAAGGCATCTAAGCTGGATCTACCCAAGGACTTCAAGAGATGCGTGAATTATGTTTCGTATATCGAACTTGATGGAATATCTATCAAGTAAAAATCTGAATTCTTCTTGATAAAGCTTAGATCGGCGAAAAGTTGCATTCATCAAAAACCCGTGAACATCATGGATAGAGAAAGTAAGTCAACATTAAGCCTGATCTTATTCCCGTAGTTATGTTTGATGAAACTCGCGTATTGTAATGAATTGCACTTGTGAGAAAAGACCGAATGTGGAGGAAATACCCACATGGCTTTAACTCTATAAGAAGCGAGTAGTAAGATGATCTTTGAGGACAAAGATCCTGTTTAGGGGTAAATGCTGTGACAATCCGTCAATTTATGGTCGATATTTTATTCTCAATATTTATTTGAAAAAACATTATTTTAATGTTACAATATTAACTCACTTATTTTTGGGAAGTAATTTGGATTTACGTCTTGAAGTAGCGTCGACTACGTCTAAACCGGAGGATTCTACGTTACGTGCTTACGTTTACATACACCATCCTTGGTGACAGTCCGACATTTCAGAAAATAAATTTGTCCATAAATATTATTTTGGAGTTTTAAATTCGTGTTGGTTCATAAACTCACAAATTTACGAGAAGAGATTAGGACTTACGATTTTATTTTAACGTCCTTTACGACTAAACCGAAAACCCTAGGATTACGTATTTACGTTTTCGAACTCCGTTTTTGATGAGACAATTTTTATTGGATTCGTTTTGTGACGTTGATTCATAATTTATAAAAAAGTTTTCCGTAAAACGACCCGAGGGCACACAAATCGAGGAAACTAGAATCGAGGGGTACCCGTAAATAAATGGGGATGAGACAAGTGGGACACTTGTCCCACCCCCAAAACCGGCCAAAACAAGCTAACTAACACCCATGAGGTGTCAATTTTATCTTACAAGACTTACACTTGTAACTAAGCTTACAAGTTAAGCTTCCACTAGACAAAACCATTCACTCATACCACTTTCTCATTTACACACATGCAAAACCACCTCAAACTCTCTCTTCTCCTCTCATGTATGCCGTCCCATAACACTCAAAAACATCCATCATTGATCAAATTTAACCACAAAATCCTATGTTATTCATACATATGTTGATGCCCTCTTGAAGCTCTCTTGAATGGTGGTGATTATAACATTCAAGGAGGAGTTTCCATGGAGTATTAGGGCTGATTTTCCACAAGGTGATCATGAAGATTGGTGGTCTTGAAGATGGTCTTGGCTATGCATAAGTTTCTCCATCAAAATCCATGTTTTGATCACAACCTACATCATCATGGTGGTAAAAAGATTGTTCTCCTCATCTTCTTGTTATTTTTGATTATGTAATCTTGTATTTCTTTTACTTATGTATATGTATATGATGATGAATGATGATTAAAAATATTGTGTGGGGATTTGTTGTTGCTAAACATGCTTAAAAAGATGAAAAACCATAAGAAATAAGGTTAAAATCTTGTTTAAATTTGTTGGCTGTATAAAAGAGTAAAGAATCAAATGATGAACTGATATAAATGGCATAGATTAATGTATTTACAGTAAGCTATGGGTCTTGTACACATGTGAGAGTTGGCCATGCAATGGAATCATTGTAATGAGTGAGATATGACCAAAACAAGTTTAGAGTACCAATCTGAGTTCACTGTTTGGGACGATGTTTAGAAAATACTTAGAGGATGATTCAACAGTAGCAGTTTTGGTGAAAGTTTTGGTGAAAGTGTAATACTATTTAGAAAATATTTGAGCTTCTATCTCCATATAGAACTCTAGATATGGCAGTTTTGGTGAAAGTGAAGATAAAAATCAGATTTTGGAAATTAAAGTATAATACTATTATATAAGCACTCAAAATTTAATAGTATAAAATATAAATTAAAACCCACTAACTTATATAATATATTTATATAAATATGTACAATGGTAAATAAGTGGACATTTTATAAAAAAATGGTAACTTGTTAAGTTTTATAAGTTATAAAACTATAAACATGATTTTTACGACTTTTTCGGCTAATACCGTAAAATTAACGTTTTTGTTAAATAAAACTTAGATGGTTGGACCCGTCTAATGTAAACTTTATAAAACTTATATACTGATATATAAACATGTATAACAAGTAAAAACCGATAAGACCCGAACTATAGGACATACGGACGTTAACGGACTAAATTAACGTTATCGGACTAATAATACAACAAAAATAGACTAAAATACTTATAAACTTATTATTGGGCTTAACCCATTTAGGCCCAACTTGTAAAGTGTAGATACTGATAATTTAAGTATAACAAGGATTAATACAAGTTAAAGAACGTATAATAAGTTTATTGGACTTAAAACACGTAAATAGGTAAAACTAGTAAACTAGTAAGAAGATACCAATACGTAAACACTAAAATGAGTAAAAGAGAACATGTAAACCCACTGGATCATCATATATATAAATAATCATCATATGTATACATAATTGTTATTTTTATAAAGTCATTGGACATGAGTCTAAGACGAGTATTATTTGTCTAGGTTTCCGTGGTTGAAGCACGTACCGTACGTCCGAATTGCCGATAACTCGCCTTCCCACATCAACGTGAGTTCATAGCATCAAACTCTTTTAAATGTTTTTATGAAATGTTCTATAAACCCGCGAGGGAGATAACATGTTAGTTTTTATAAAATAGGACACCATTTGTCCCGATTGCTTGTTTATTGATTTGGACCCGAATGATTGTATGACCCGATTGTATGACCCGATAAATGATTAAAGGACCCGATAGATGAAATAAAATGGATTATTAAAGTTAGGTTATGTCACTAAAAGTCCCATTAGCATGAATTGTGAACTACCGGGATTTGGTAGACGCTTGTGCATATAATAGTACTATTTGGGGACGATCACCCCAGTTGGTGCCTTGACGGTTGATCCCCGTCGTGCCACATTGATTGGTAAGCGAATTTATGTATGAGAAGATTTCCATAGCGTGACCTTTGTGACGACACGCTACTTTAGATGGGCAAATTGAGTATCGGGTTAGCTACCCGTTGTTGTTTTAGTAAGGTAACAATGTCATGCGGCTTATAATAATCCAACTAACGAAATACTACTAGACACACCGAATTACGATGTATTGCCTGACTAGCAATACAGGGTCATACTATTGATATTATGTTCGTGTTTTGGTTTTCATAACCATATTCATATAACGGTTCTTATTTAACTTTATACAACGTCATAAGACGTATTGTATGATGTTTTTACGACATTGGCTCGTATAATGAGTTTTAAGGCAAACGCCTATATTATGATTTTGATGAAGATTTGTATAAAATGACTTTGGCTATTTTATGGCCTATTACAATGATTTGTACAAAAATGATTTTCAGTAATAATTTTATACTGATATTATATTGATGGGTTTTATTAAACTCTATGAATTCACTCGGCGTTATCGCTGACCTTTTCTTTTAACATGTTTTATCTCAGGTACTTGAAGGTAATTCTCGGGAAGACGACAAGAATTCATGTCCCGCACTTAAACAATAATTTCCATTCAAATACTTTGTAAAACTTTATATGAAATAATATGACTTGGGACCTATGTAACATTGATATTTATGAATGGAAATGCTTTATTAATAAACGACACGATTTTTATGCGTTGTCTATGATGTGAGTAATGTGCTATCCCGTAACACCAACGAGTCTTCCGCTGTATTGAGTTGTATAAATTTGGGGGTGTTACAATCCATCTCATAGAAAACTTTTCGAACTTCAGCCATTTCGAAATTAAGATTATCCCCGAGATCTAGAAATCCCCTCTTTAATATTGTTTACAAACGGAATGATCTCTTTCTCAAACACCATTTTCATGTGTTCAAAAGCCCATTCGCCAGCGGTTTGAGCCGTTGAAGTCGTACATTCCTTGATGACCTTGTCAAATCCGGTAAGGTATCGCCTAATCTCTTTAAAGCTTAGCAATATTGTACTTGCCGGTGGAAGACCCTTTGGAATTTGCTTAGGTTCATTCGGATTGACAAGTGTAGGAAATATACTAAGGTTTTCTCTAGTAGACATGTAAGTTGGTGTATGGATAAATTCCTTTTGTATATTAAAGCGAATTCAAAAATCAGTTTTTGCATTCTCTTCATTAAGTTGTTCATAATCATACTTAAATCACTTTTGACCTATTCTCTTCATGCAGTGACAAATTCTCGAATTCATTCGAATTACCAATCGGGTCTAAGACCAAACCAAGCTTTGTTCCATCATAAAGTCGCAGATTGTGGTTAATAGCTTGCTTTGCATGACCCGGGTTAGGTGGCAGGTCTGTTAGACGGGATAGAGTAAACTCCTTAAAAGATGAATGAAACAAGTGTACTAGATGTGAAGCGAAGTATTGTTTTAAAAGCAAAACTTCAGTCTTTTTAACTTTCTCAGACGCCTTAATTTCCGTTTCAACCCTTTTAGACTCGAGAATTTCGAAATCCGTTTGCAGTTTTTGAAAATTATTAACGACTAACTCTTTTTCTTTAAGTTCTTTTGAAAGATTTGCTCTTAAACTTTCAATTTCTAGCACGTTATCCATTTGGACTTTCCTAAACCTATCAAATTCTAGATGGTTAAGGTATTGGTCACTGGAGTTAATTCCAAGGTTTTAACCTTTTCCTTATACAAAGCAAGATCGACAGATAATGTCTGATTAACACCGAGGGTTTCAAGGACCGCATTATTCATTTGGCCAAGCATAGATGCTGACACCATAACTAAATCTTGTTGAGCAGACAAATTTGTAGACATAATAGCTCCCGGTTGTGTTTCACTCAAAGTCCGGGGACTTGCATTGATATTGCTATCATTGTTTGTCTCCTCGTTTGAATTACTAACCACCAGAGGCTGTTCCGGATACGTAGACACTTGCTCAACTTGATAAGGTACAATACTAGTATCATTGACAGTATTTGGTACCTCATAGATTGTATCAGCTCCATAAAGTGAAAGATTTTCCATGAGAGCTTCCTTGGCGGTATTGAGGTCATCACAGTCTGAATCGTATGCATCAAGATCATCGCATTGATATGCTGCATTGTTGGTAGAAGCTGCTGTAAGTCCTTCAGTATCCGCAACTCCTGGATCTGCTAGAAATGCTAACTCCTCTTCATCGAGCTCTCGACCTTGTGCTTGTTTATTAACTAAGTAAATTTTATCCTGGAACCATGTACCATCCCTCTTTCTCTTTGGTTGCTTGCACTCCCGAGCCATGTGTCCTTCCCCTTTGAAGTTATAGCAGATGATCATTTTCACTTTTCCAGTGTTGTTTCCCCTTGGAGCAGTGTTAAATGGGCGTGCACCAGTATTGGATGAACTTGGTGATGTTGTGTTTTTACTACCCTTTAGGAAAAGAGCGTAAAAAGCGGTAAGTATTAAGCGTACGTTTTAGGAAAACGTAAACACTTATGACCCTTGAAGTGAGTTCGTTCTCGAGGAGGCACGTGTGTTGTGTGATGAATGATTGATTTATGTTTTTGATTATTAACAAGGAGAAAAGAAGAGAAAATGACGAAGACGAAAAAATAGAAAAATAGGCAAAAACACTACTAGAAAGTTACGACGTAGAACGTAAAAAGTGCAAAATTTAAAATTTTAATCTAAAAATTCCTAAAAAATTACTAAAAATCCACAATATTATTCTAAGAGTTTACAAAAAATCCAAACTTGCTAAAACCTTTTAATTAATTTAATAATGACTTTTTAATGCTAATTAAAGCCCTAAAAATCACTTTTAAATATTAAAAAGCCCTAAACAAGATTTAATAGTGTGTAAACCTTAAAAATGACCTAATTAAACTAAAAACTATTTTTAGAAATTTTAAAACCAATTTAAACTATTTTTAAACTCCTAAAAACTATTAAAATCTATTAAATCTTAAATTAATTCTAAAAATTAATTGAAAAGCCTAAAAATTAATTGGAAAGTGAAAAAGTTCCTATTTTAATGTCTAGAATCTAGGAAAAATGAAAAAAAGTTAAAAATAAAACTTTGAATTTTAATGAATAAAATAATAATAAAATATTCTAAAAAATTAAAAGTTCTCAAATAAATTCTAAAAAAATTCTCAAAAATCCTAAATATTCTAATTAAGAAGAAAATGAAAATTAAAGTTCCTAAACCCTTTTTTATAATTTTATAAAAATTATTAAAGTTTATAAAAAACCTTCAAATAATATAAAATTAAAAATTAAAGTTTATAAAACCAAAACTAGATGTAAACCTCAAAATATTAATCTAAAAGCTAAAAATTATTTTTCCTAAAAATTAAAACACTTTTTACTATTTTTTAAGCAATTAATTAAAAACGGATAAAGAAAAATGCATAGAAAATAAATAAATAAAGGGAAAAATGTAAAACCTATCTAGAAAAATCACCAACCTAATAATAATCCTAAGAAAAATCTAAATAACCAAAAACGCTTATTAAATAAGCCCAAAACTCAAGAAATAAGCTACGGCTTTTTATATAAGCTAGAATGCAAAAACAGGTTAAATAAGTAATGAAATGAAACTAAGACGTAAAAAACTATCTAGATCAACGGTAGAGCCCTTACTCCTCCAGCGAGAGGTCTAGGGTTCGAGTCCGTTGCGGGTATGTTTTTGTAAAATTTTTCTTTTTTATTTTTTTTTACTTTTCCAATCAAACACTGACCCTTTTGTGACTTGAAAACACAATCCACTATCACTTTTTACCAGCTATAATCAAGAATATGATCCAAAATCGTCCAGTTTCAATTATAAACACAAGCAAGTATGCTTGTGTTTTCTGTTATCTTCACTAATGAAGGTACTCCAAGAGGACTTGGATGCTTGATATTGGTGGTGTTTAATGGAACAATCAGGCACCCCTTCACTCTTTCTGAGTGAAGGGAGTCACAACAAACAGAAAAACAATCACTTAGCTCACAAAAGTTGGACAATCAAATCAAAACAAAGCATATGAAAGTAAAATGAAGTTGCTGTGACAGTTTTTTAGGTCTGGTGGTATGTTTTAAGCTAGCAAATGCACACAAATGAATTTCGAAGGCCTAAATCTTGCATACACACTCACAAACCAGCATAAAAACAAACTGCAAACCTATATATCCCTAACACTTAACAGCTTTCAAGATTCAAGCACATGTTTTCATGAAAATTAAGCAGAAAAATGGATATGCAGATTATGCTATACTTTTTCTCTTTTAAACACACAACTATGCTCAAACTTGATCCAATATAGACTAAAACTAGCAAACAACCTATCTCAATCCTATTTATCCTATCTAACAACTTTTTAAAACACAAATTAAGATTCTTACCCTGCTAAAACATTAATCCAAACACCCCTTTAAATTTCAGTTTCACACTTTTTCAAATCAAAACCTTTTCAAACACACTCAAAATGATTTCAGCAGCTTAAAACATGTATGTCATAACATTTAAACACAATCCAAACCAATTTCAAACACTTAGCATACAATCAAACCAATCACTCAAATCACTTTTTTTTTCTGAAAATTCCAAAAGGGAAAAGAAACTTACCAATGAACCTTACATCCAAGGTTCATTGTGGTTGCATAACCACCTCCCATATGCCCGGGCATATGCTGACAATGATCAACAAAAAATTACCAAAACCTGCTAAGCAGAAAAAGAAAAGAATAACAAGTACAAAAATATGTAATCTGTTTTCTTTTTTTTTCTTTCTTACTTAAAAGCTTTTTCCACAAACTCTTATAAACACGTTTTTGAAACAAAATTAATCTTAGAAAATCAAAAATATAGGTCCACTTTCACTTCCCAAATCTTTTAACTTTCTGAAATTAAAATGCTTTTCAAAACCTTTTGAATATTGAAACCTCAAACAAATCTTTCATACATTTAAATGGAACTCAGTAATAGCAATCCAAACACACAAACTTTTTATAATTAATTAAAAGGAATTACAATTTATATCAAAAATACCAAACTTTAATTTTATAAAAAAGGAATTACAATGAGATTGCTAAAAACTGGAACAAGGGCTCAAGCACATTCTGCTGGCTCCTTAAATACTAGTGGATAGAACATTCTAGTCTAGGAATAAAAAATTAATAAACTTAAAACCCTAATAGATGGATTTCCAGAAAAGCCCCTTTGAAGTCTTGTGATTCTTGGTCAAAACTGAATACATGTGATGCCAGTGATGTTTGAACGAATCCTGGACGTTAAAAACTCCTTGGGGACCAAGGGGAGTGATCCTAGTTGCTAAATTGGTCGGGTGTGGGTTTTGGTGCGAAAGAGACGTTGCAGGGGAAGCTTGGGGAGGGGTCCACAATGCATGTGGGCTTGTTGGGTGAGGTGGGATAGGTTTAGGGGATGGTTAATTGGTGAACTGGAGGTATTTAGCCAAAACCCCCCTAATTTGAGGTTGATTTGAGCCGGGGATTTTTAGGGTTCTAGGGGATGATTAGCCCGGTTTAATCCAAATTGGGTTTAAATGTTTTTAAAAAAACTGTTAAGGAGGGAAAGGGTGGGATTAAGTGGGTTTAGTTGACTATTTGACCACGTTTAATAATAAACCGGGTATAGGGATATTGGGCTAATGGGTAGGGTCGGTTTTGTGGGTGGGTGGTGGGTAGGGCTGAGGTGTCACAAGCTGAGTGGGTGGGTTTGTTTGGGCAGTTGGCAAATTTGGTCCCCAAGTTATTTCATTCTTTTCACTTTGTTTTTAAATGCCATCAGTGCCAAAATTGCACTTGACAACTTTGGACAAGTTGTCAAAAGTGGCACAACTTCTTCAAAAACTTTTATCAAGGGCTCCTTTTGTATTTTCTTCATTATCCAAGGGCTGATCTTGTATAATCTTCAAACATTAAGGTCCATACTTGTACAATTGACATTTGGAGGGTCAGTTGTGACAAGTTCTTCAAAGATGAGGGGCCATTTTTGCCAATCTTCAATTCTTCAAGGGTCTTTTTGCAAAATTCCAAACTTGGGCCCGGTTCATTGTGCGACTTCGTTTCCCGTGTTCGTTTTTGATTGATTCTTGTGTTCTTTTGCCAATTCCTCAATACCCGTACCTAAAAATACACAAGTAACAAACACGAGCATATATTTGGTCTATTTTATGATATTTTATGCATTTTAAGGCCGTTTTGGACGATGAGACCTTGTATAAAAGCAGTCTCATCACTCCCCCATACTAAACCATTGCCATTGCCGTGCCCTCACGCAATGCTAGAATAAAGTATCAAAGCATCTCCAAAATTTAATTTTATTCACTTTTATTGAAATGATAATCTAGCTACATACTACAATTACTACTACTTGCGTTTTAGACATAATGTATGATTCTCATCGCAAAATGGGACGTTTAGGTTCATAGAATAAGAACACGTGAATGCTTCGTTAGAAATAATTTCGTCGTCCTCGATTTTCACTCCAATTCCATGCCAAGCGTGCAACGAGATCATTGTCATTATAAGTTAGTAATGCTAACACTACTCATATGCCCCAGTCACGTACTTATTCTCCCATTATTCCTAAATTGTATCTCTTATATTTTATTATCTCTTAATGATCACGAGGATACATTGTTGACTTATGCGATAATAGAGATTTAGGTCTAAATATAGAGTCCTAACGGTGTAACTAAGACCATCAAATCAATAACCCCTCCTAATAGACAACGATGTTAAAAAATTAAGTTGACAAGAAGAATCGATAAACACGGTTTTATAACGGTTTTGAACATGAGACTTATTACCAAGACTTTTATACGCCCCCTAACGGAAGGACCTTATTATCTTTGGTTTACCTCCATCTTTTATTCAACTTCGCCATGAAGCTTTTATTATGACTTCGGTCTTGCCTTGCCTTTTATTATCCGCCTCATCGGTGGTTTTATTAGCCAAAGACGTATATCCTCACGCTAAAGCGAATTTTGGATCTTTAAAGCTTCGAAGATTAAGGCTTGATTCACTTTCAATTTTGCATAGATTTTAGGCCTTGTGGGGCTTCAAATTGTTTGCTAGATTTAGGTGAGCACTTGAAATCTTATTATTAGGTGAAGCTTTCGATTATTAGGGTGCCAATACTTCAAAACCGTGACGCTGGCGATACCTTAATGTCTTCCCAATTTAATTACACGGAAGCTACTAGAAAAGACTAGAAACCCAACAATCAAAACTAAACCGCTAAGTCAATATTTATTAAGCAAAAATATTTACAAGCGAAGGGAGAATAAGCAATCAACGAGAACACATGAGTTTTTGAAAGAATACGAGTACTCTACGTTTAGCATAGTAACTTATAATTAACTCTATCATTTCTCGTCCTCATTTAAGAGACTTAGCCTAATGTGTAGTTAAGGAATCAAAGCTAAGTGCTCAACACGCACGGTCGAGTCAAAAATTACTCTTATTCTCGCCATCGGAAAATATACATTCGTGTTTTCAAACACTTATAAAACATGAGAAAAATTTTAAAATTTGGCCATTTTTAGCCTTATTTTGCAACAAAACGATAACAAAACGATAAACTTTGGAAAGCGTGAAGGTTTGGCAAGGCAAGTATCTATTCACCCCCCCATACTAAAGTTAAACATTGTCCTCAATATTTCGAGTCTAGGGGTGCAAACACCCCCATACTAGAGACGTAGTCGAATGCCTAATCTAGCATGGAAAGGGTGTAACCAATAAGTAATAGCCGTTTATGAAGTGTGCTAAAAACCTAAGGTTAGAACATAAAAGGATATATCATATGGATATTGGGAAAGGCCTCCAAAGCAAACGATCGAGTGCTCCCATGAAACGAACACGAGAGGCTCCAATCGTGAAGATGATGATCTAAAAGACACAATGCACAAACAACCACGGAACAAAGGTTGGAAGGGCACAAATCCCCTCACATTAGGTTAACTAAAAAGCAATAATATGTACATGGATAAGCATGGGTCTCCCCCACGAGGCACCTTGTTTTTGATAACCGAGTCAAAAGCTCGACTCGAATCCCCATAAATGTGATCATTTAGGGATAATCATGGTTTGGTCAATTTTTGGTGGGGCTTACATGATAAACAAGGCCCAAAAGTACGTGGAGTACTTTAAAAATCCGATAAACGTATACCGGGGTCAAAGATAGCGTCCTCGTTCTCGGATGAAAGACGAGACAACACAACTTCAACACAAATCCCAATGGGATAGAAGAAAATAGGAGAGAAGAAATAGAAGGGTGGGACAATGGGTAAGTCATAACATTGAGCTACTCGAGGTAGACTCGCACCAATCAAATGAAAAGATTTTCCATTTATTTCATCGGTGGAAGACCGAGATTTCCCTATATAAGCAATTCCAGGATCAAATATCTCGTCCTCGGTGGAGAAAGGGGAGGGAACATAAGGGGCTTCCCCCACACTAGGTCCACACAAAGCATCGTCAAAAGGAGAAGACGAGCTTGTAGTACTCAATAAACGCGGTGATGACGGAGTTAGAATTGTAGAAAAATCTTTTAAATTAAATTCAAAATCTTTTCCTTTTTCATCTTTTAAACTCTCCTTGTGAAAACCCGATTTAATTATGTCAAAAATATTTGGTGTATCTAAAACAATGTTAGTCACACTAAAAATTCTCACATTTTGAAATCTTTTTGGTTTAGGTGGTGTCAAGTTTTCAAATCTTTTGTCAACAAAGAAAACCTCCCCATCGGGATCAACGTATTCATCATCCGAAGAATCACTCGAGATTGGAATCATAGGCTTAACACTCTTAACCTCCATCGGCGGAGGGGACGGAACTTCATTTTTCTCAACAACTAAAACTCTATTTGAAATCTTTTGACAAATGTTTTTGATGGGATTGACATTGTACAAAGATGTGATCGAATACACATGAGAAAGAGTGGAGTTTTGGGTTGCATTAATGACGAGTTCTTCCTCATTGAAACGAAGAGTGATTTTTTTTGCATGCACATCGATAAGTGCTCTCGAGGTATCCAAAAAAGATCGACCTAAAATTAACGGAACTTTAGGATCGATGGGAATGTCAACAACAATGAAGTCCACGGGATAATAGAATTTCCCAACTTTCACGAAGACGTCCTCGGCAACTCCACAAGCTAGAATCGTAGAATGATCGGCCATTTCGATTGACATTCTTGAAGGAGTGAGATTTGGAAGATTGAGCGATTTAAAAATCTCAAGAGGCATCAAATTAATACTAGCACCAAGATCGGCCAAGGCGTAGCATTCTTCCATGTCTTGGATAGCACATGGGATTAAAAACTTTCCAGGATCACCGACTTTTTGAGGTATGCGGCTTAGAAAAACCGATGAACAACTAGACGATTTTTGCAATTTTTCTTTGTTATTCAACATACTTTTGAAGTTCGCGGCAAATCGAGGCATCATGACTAAGGCGTCGGCAAAACTTATATTGAAATGCAAGTCACGAAACATTTTCATAAAGAGTTCAAATTGATAATTATTTCGTTCTTGTGCCTTTTCCTTGTCTCGTCTTGATGGGTAGGGTAAAGGTGGTTTGGGTTGGGGCAAATTAGGCATAGGCAACGGCCTTGGAATCTCGGGTTCCATTATTGGTGAAGGTTCAACCGTAGGTGTGGTTTGAGCGGTACTTCGTGGGATTGTAATATGCTCCTTTTCAACCACAACCTCGGGTTCTTTCTCTTTTTCCTTCTCCATAGAAGTACTTGGACGAGAAAGGGGTTCTTTGAAAGTTTTACCACTACGAGTAGTAATAACCTTCAATTCTCCTTTCGGGTTCACGATGGTATCACTAGGAAGACCACCCGAAGAAGAGGGCTTACACATGATAGCTTCAAACATCTTAGCCATACGGTCTTCAAACTTAGATTGCCTAGCATCCGCTTTTAACAATTCTTGCTTAATCTCATGTTGTCTTTGCTCCATTTTTTGTTGATTTTGTTGGAGTCGTGTGACATTTCCTTCCATTTTATTAGCATGAGTTTTAAGTTCATTAGCAAGTTCGTTTTTAAGCTCGTTTTTCAACTCGGATCTTAAGCTAATCATCTCACGTTGCATGTTATCAAACTTAGCATCATTAGCCTTAGCATAATCTAAAAATTCTCCTTGCAAATTTTTAGTGTGAGCATTTTGAAAACCTTGAGTAGGAGTTTGAAAATCACGGTTTTGGTTTTGGTTTGAAATTTGCCCATTTCCACTTTGGTAATTACCTTTGTTATAGTTCCTTTGATTTCCTTGGTAATTTCCACCTTGATTGTTGTTTCGATAGTTATTAGCATTTTGATTTTGTGGAGCTTGATTTTGGCGGGAACCTTGACCGATTTGGTTATAAGTTCCCGTGGCTACATAAGCATTCGAAGTGTTACCATCCGCGGTAATGCACTCGGAAAAATCATGAGCTCCACCACATGAAATACAACTCTTAGCAACCGCTTTAACCGAAGCGGTGTTTGAAGCTTCTTGAGCTTTCCAATGAGACATAAGAGTCAAAAACCTATCGAAAAACCGATTCTCCTCATTTGCTTCATCTTGCAAGGCATTAATGGAACGAGATGATGACGAGCCCAAATTGGCAACACTCGGTGTGTTACGAGGGCTATAGACCTTAGACCTATTTTCTATGATTTTCAAAGCCTCATTGGTCGTTTTGCACAAAAAATTACCACCCGCGACGGCATTTAAATAATCTCGTTCATGTTCATTAAGCCCATTATAAAAAGTGTCAATTTGATGCAATTCGGAAAAATCATGGTGCGGACATTCATGTAACATTTCTTTAAACCTTTCCCAAGCCATTGAAAAACTTTCATTTGGTCTTTGTGTAAAACGTGAAATCTCGTTTTTCAAATGTGTTGTCTTAGATGGTGGAAAAAATTGATTCACAAATTTAGACACGAGATCGGCCCATGTCAAAATCGAATTCAGCGGTTCTTTCTCAAGCCATATCTTGGCGGGTCCATCTAACGAGTAAGGAAACAACATCATCTTAATGGCATCGTGTGGTACATCCTTAAACTTGCTTGTCGCGGTGAGACGATTAAATTGCCTAATGTGATAATGTGGGTTGTCTTTTTCGTGACCGCGAAACTTGTTTGCTTGAAGCATAGACATTAAACCCGTTTTGATCTCAAAGTTCTCCGCAAGGATGGCGGGAATCACAATGGCCTCTCCAAAACCCTCGGTGGGTGCTTGAAGCAACTCCATCATAGTACGATTAGCCATGATATCTTCTTGTTCTACAATAGGTTCCTCACTTGGAGACTCCTCACTAGAATGAGTTTTAGTAGGAGTTTTGTTCTTGCGTCTACGTGCACGTTTTGCTTGATTACGAGTGAGCATAAACGTCACGTACAACGTGGAGACGAGCAAAGAAGATTCTTTTTGGTATTTTGTGTTTTTTCAATTTTTTTGTGGTTTTTGATTGTATTAACCTTTTTGGAAATTGGTGAATGTATTAAGTAGACAACAAGTCCACAAATCTCCTCACTAATCAAATCTCTTGATTAAAAAGGCCTCAAGGAATGAAAACGATCACGTGGAGTGAACGCCTTCGATGACTTTAGAACGATGGTGGAACACCAAATCGTTCAAGAGGGTTTAATCAAATAGAAACCAAGAAAATATATATGATATGTAATAATACTTTGGGCGGCAAAACCCTTGATTCACTCTCAAAATCAAATACGCACAAGCAAGCGGAGGAAACGAGGCGGCGCGAAGCACTTAAGAGCCTTTTTCCTTTAGGTTGTGAAATACAACCGCCTTATACCCACCTTATAGTTTGTATTATCAAGATTAAGCTTCAAGAAAGTATTTATCTATTTTTGCCTTTTTCTTTGGTTTGAGATTCGAATACAATGATCGAGTGATGAAATCCCGAATCAAGGTTGTGATTGCTCACGTATTTGGAGTACTTGTAAATTTATTGTTCTACGTATACAATATAGTAATAATATTCACACAAAAACCGAAAAACGATAATACGTATTAATAGAGTGCTATTAATACAATTACTATTATGGCTAATATAGGAAAACAACAATGGTTCAATCAAAACACAACACGCCTCCCCGGCAGCGGCGCCATTTTGATGTTGTGTTTTTACTACCCTTTAGGAAAAGAGCGTAAAAAGCGGTAAGTATTAAGCGTACGTTTTAGGAAAACGTAAACACTTATGACCCTTGAAGTGAGTTCGTTCTCGAGGAGGCACGTGTGTTGTGTGATGAATGATTGATTTATGTTTTTGATTATTAACAAGGAGAAAAGAAGAGAAAATGACGAAGACGAAAAAATAAAAAAATAGGCAAAAACACTACTAGAAAGTTACGACGTAGAACGTAAAAAGTGCAAAATTTAAAATTTTAATCTAAAAATTCCTAAAAAATTACTAAAAATCCACAATGTTATTCTAAGAGTTTACAAAAAATCCAAACTTGCTAAAACCTTTTAATTAATTTAATAATGACTTTTTAATGCTAATTAAAGCCCTAAAAATCACTTTTAAATATTAAAAAGCCCTAAACAAGATTTAATAGTGTGTAAACCTTAAAAATGACCTAATTAAACTAAAAACTATTTTTAGAAATTTTAAAACCAATTTAAACTATTTTTAAACTCCTAAAAACTATTAAAATCTGTTAAATCTTAAATTAATTCTAAAAATTAATTGAAAAGCCTAAAAATTAATTGGAAAGTGAAAAAGTTCCTATTTTAATGTCTACAATCTAGGAAAAATGAAAAAAAGTTAAAAATAAAACTTTGAATTTTAATGAATAAAATAATAATAAAATATTCTAAAAAATTAAAAGTTCTCAAATAAATTCTAAAAAAATTCTCAAAAATCCTAAATATTCTAATTAAGAAGAAAATGAAAATTAAAGTTCCTAAACCCTTTTTTATAATTTTATAAAAATTATTAAAGTTTATAAAAAACCTTCAAATAATATAAAATTAAAAATTAAAGTTTATAAAACCAAAACTAGATGTAAACCTCAAAATATTAATCTAAAAGCTAAAAATTATTTTTCCTAAAAATTAAAACACTTTTTACTATTTTTTAAGCAATTAATTAAAAACGGATAAAGAAAAATGCATAGAAAATAAATAAATAAAGGGAAAAATGTAAAACCTATCTAGAAAAATCACCAACCTAATAATAATCCTAAGAAAAATCTAAATAACCAAAAACGCTTATTAAATAAGCCCAAAACTCAAGAAATAAGCTACGGCTTTTTATATAAGCTAGAATGCAAAAACAGGTTAAATAAGTAATGAAATGAAACCAAGACGTAAAAAACTATCTAGATCAACGGTAGAGCCCTTACTCCTCCAGCGAGAGGTCTAGGGTTCGAGTCCGTTGCGGGTATGTTTTTGTAAAATTTTTCTTTTTTATTTTTTTTTACTTTTCCAATCAAACACTGACCCTTTTGTGACTTGAAAACACAATCCACTATCACTTTTTACCAGCTATAATCAAGAATATGATCCAAAATCGTCTAGTTTCAATTATGAACACAAGCAAGTATGCTTGTGTTTTCTGTTATCTTCACTAATGAAGGTACTCCAAGAGGACTTGGATGCTTGATATTGGTGGTGTTTAATGGAACAATCAGGCACCCCTTCACTCTTTCTGAGTGAAGGGAGTCACAACAAACAGAAAAACAATCACTTAGCTCACAAAAGTTGGACAATCAAATCAAAACAAAGCATATGAAAGTAAAATGAAGTTGTTGTGACAGTTTTTTAGGTCTGGTGGTATGTTTTAAGCTAGCAAATGCACACAAATGAATTTCCAAGGCCTAAATCTTGCATACACACTCACAAACCAGCATAAAAACAAACTGCAAACCTATATATCCCTAACACTTAACAACTTTCAAGATTCAAGCACATGTTTTCATGAAAATTAAGCAGAAAAATGGATATGCAGATTATGCTATACTTTTTCTCTTTTAAACACACAACTATGCTCAAACTTGATCCAATATAGACTAAAACTAGCAAACAACCTATCTCAATCCTATTTATCCTATCTAACAACTTTTTAAAACACAAATTAAGATTCTTACCCTGCTAAAACATTAATCCAAACACCCCTTTAAATTTCAGTTTCACACTTTTTCAAATCAAAACCTTTTCAAACACACTCAAAATGATTTCAGCAGCTTAAAACATGTATGTCATAACATTTAAACACAATCCAAACCAATTTCAAACACTTAGCATACAATCAAACCAATCACTCAAATCACTTTTTTTTTCTGAAAATTCCAAAAGGGAAAAGAAACTTACCAATGAACCTTACATCCAAGGTTCATTGTGGTTGCATAACCACCTCCCATATGCCCGGGCATATGCTGACAATGATCAACAAAAAATTACCAAAACCTGCTAAGAAGAAAAAGAAAAGAATAACAAGCACAAAAATATGTAATCTGTTTTCTTTTTTTTTTCTTTCTTACTTAAAAGATTTTTCCACAAACTCTTATAAACACGTTTTTGAAACAAAATTAATCTTAGAAAATCAAAAATATAGGTCCACTTTCACTTCCCAAATCTTTTAACTTTCTGAAATTAAAATGCTTTTCAAAACCTTTTGAATATTGAAACCTCAAACAAATCTTTCATACATTTAAATGGAACTCAGTAATAGCAATCCAAACACACAAACTTTTTATAATTAATTAAAAGGAATTACAATTTATATCAAAAATACCAAACTTTAATTTTATAAAAAAGGAATTACAATGAGATTGCTAAAAACTGGAACAAGGGCTCAAGCACATTCTGCTGGCTCCTTAAATACTAGTGGATAGAACATTCTAGTCTAGGAATAAAAAATTAATAAACTTAAAACCCTAATAGATGGATTTCCAGAAAAGCCCCTTTGAAGTCTTGTGATTCTTGGTCAAAACTGAATACATGTGATGCCAGTGATGTTTGAACGAATCCTGGACGTTAAAAACTCCTTGGGGACCAAGGGGAGTGATCCTAGTTGCTAAATTGGTCGGGTGTGGGTTTTGGTGCGAAAGAGACGTTGCAGGGGAAGCTTGGGGAGGGGTCCACAATGCATGTGGGCTTGTTGGGTGAGGTGGGATAGGTTTAGGGGATGGTTAATTGGTGAACTGGAGGTATTTAGCCAAAACCCCCCTAATTTGAGGTTGATTTGAGCTGGGGATTTTTAGGGTTCTAGGGGATGATTAGCCCGGTTTAATCCAAATTGGGTTTAAATGTTTTTAAAAAAACTGTTAAGGAGCGAAAGGGTGGGATTAAGTGGGTTTAGTTGACTATTTGACCACGTTTAATAATAAACCGGGTATAGGGATATTGGGCTAATGGGTAGGGTCGGTTTTGTGGGTGGGTGGTGGGTAGGGCTGAGGTGTCACAAGCTGAGTGGGTGGGTTTGTTTGGGCAGTTGGCAAATTTGGTCCCCAAGTTATTTCATTCTTTTCACTTTGTTTTTAAATGCCATCAGTGCCAAAATTGCACTTGACAACTTTGGACAAGTTGTCAAAAGTGGCACAACTTCTTCAAAAACTTTTATCAAGGGCTCCTTTTGTATTTTCTTCATTATCCAAGGGCTGATCTTGTATAATCTTCAAACATTAAGGTCCATACTTGTACAATTGACATTTGGAGGGTCAGTTGTGACAAGTTCTTCAAAGATGAGGGGCCATTTTTGCCAATCTTCAATTCTTCAAGGGTCTTTTTGCAAAATTCCAAACTTGGGCCCGGTTCATTGTGCGACTTCGTTTCCCGTGTTCGTTTTTGATTGATTCTTGTGTTCTTTTGCCAATTCCTCAATACCCGTACCTAAAAATACACAAGTAACAAACACGAGCATATATTTGGTCTATTTTATGATATTTTATGCATTTTAAGGCCGTTTTGGACGATGAGACCATGTATAAAAGCAGTCTCATCACTTGGTCTCCCCTGAAGTGGTTGCACAGTAATTCTGCCTTCTTGAATTGTAGCTTATTGACGAGAGTTAGAAGAATTACTCAACTGATTGTTTGTTGGAGATGGTCCTCTGTAACCTCTTTTGTTCAACGCTTGATTGATGTAAGCAGACATTTGTGCAAGTATATCAGTAGGATTATCCCCTTGTCTGAACTCAGGAACTGGAATCCCATCATCACAGTAGAAAACTGGTGCTGGTTGAGCTACCTACACACTTGAAGGAGTACTGACATGTTGTGAGTAATGGGTTTGAGGAACTTCATGTTGCTGGTTAGGGATGGCAAGATTTGTTGGTGATTGATAAGGAGAGTATGGTTGTGATGATAGCACTAGTTGCTGATATGATGTCGGTGGCTGTGGTAAGATCAGATACTATGGAAAGCTTGGAGTCTAAAACATGGGCTTGTGATAAGATTGTTGTCCCATAGCATAAGGAGTGTTGTTATATGACAATGTTGGATGATTTGCCATTAATGCCAATGGTTCGGAATAAGATCCTTGAGACATGCGTTTCTGGAGCACATGCTTCCCGTGTTGCTACAAGAAAGCATAAAGTTAATCTAAATTTGATTTGTTCAAATCCCGAATCAATTTAACATCAGTGACATATTGGCTCCACTCTGGGGGTAACGTGTTCAAGAACTTGGTGTTGATTTGGAACTGAGCAATCGTGAGATTATACACATTCAAATCATTCATTAATGTAGTGAAGCGCCAGTAGTAGTCATGAAGTGTTTCCCCTGGAATGTATGAGAACCTATCGAATAAGTCATAGAGTTTACACTCTCGTTCCTTCTTGGAAAGTGAAGTCCCTTGTAACAAAATAGTTAAGCGATCCCAAAGTTCCTTTGCTACCTTGTAATTGCTTACCATACGATACATATCGGGTTAAAGATCTTGCTTGATGGTCTGAATGGCCTTGTCATCCGCATCGGCAATGATTTGATTGGCAACCGTTAGTTCATGAAATAGCCTTGGCCTAGTCACACTGTCTACAGTAAATTCACCCCAATCGAGTGGACCTTGCTCAATGGATTGAACCATGAGTCTCTCACTGGGTCTTCCCATAATATAAGACATCATGCGACCTTGCCATGCTTCAAAGAGCTCTTTGATAAGCAACGGTGGACGGGTATTGGTACCCGAGATGATAGAAAGGTCAGTAAGCGATGTCATTGTTGGCATGTATGAATGTGAATTCATTCTTGATCCCTTGAATAAAGATTACCAAAATGATCGAGCAATGAAATAAGGTTATGTGTTTTAATGTTGTTTAAAAAAAGATGTTGTTATCTTTAAGTTATGTGTTTTTGTGAAAGTTGCAATGTCGAAAGCTCCTCTAAGTTGTGCAAATTCTATCTTGAAACCCAAATTAAATCTATCTCAATGTCAAATCTCAAAGTTTTCGTATGCTCAAACTTAGTCCTTCTCAATGCCAAAAACTTAACCCCGTCGAAATGTGATCGGAATAAGTGATCGGAATGTGATCACAATATCTTGATCGCAATGTAGTGATCCTAATATCTTGATCGTAATGTGTAGTGATCGTAATATGTTGATCGCAATATAGTGATCGCAATAAAGTAATTGCAATATAGTGTGATCGCAATATGCCCTTATCTGATCGCAATCAAGTGATCGCAATATGCACGTATCTGAATAAGTGATCGCAATCAAGTGATGGGAATATGGTGATCGCAAAGTGTGATCGCAATGTAGAAACCCTTGGGTTTTTGTGATCCTGATCGTAATACAGAAATAGTCCGAGACTTGAGAACACCAAAAAGTTGAGATTTTTTACCTTGTAATCCGTGTTTCTAGCCAAACCAAAGTACCCAAATCGCTACTACAACTAAGTAGAAGATATATGGATCAAGTAGAACAACAAAAACACGAAAAAGTTTTGAAACTTGGGTAAAATCAATCAAAAACACATGAACACACTTTAATAAGCATGAACAACACAAGACCTATCTTTATTTCATCCCATGGCTCTCTGATACCAATTGTAAATACGATAATCTTTGATATATCAAGAGGGTTGTTGTTTCTAGAGAGAGAGAAGTAGAGAGAGAGAGATGAGAGAAAATATGAATGTATTATGTGAGAAAATAAAACAACCAACACCCCTTTCCATGGTAGAAAGGGGTTTATGTACCCAAGTCCCTTAGTAGACTTGGGCCTCCGGCCCATGAACATGCTCATGGGTCGGGCTAATATGAACTTTAATTAAACTTATACTACGGGCCTATAACTATATTGTTGGAGTGATCAAGACTTTCTAAATACGAAAAACGTATTTCCAACACCGTTATTGCTCTTATCGTATGTATATATTCCTATTATAGTCTTTCAAAAATAAAGTCAAAAGGAAAAAAATGAATAAAGGATATGGTTTTAACGAGTTTAGACGTCTTTGACATATTAGGCCCGTCGTGAATATTTTGACTCAACCCGAGTTTACTTAATCAAGTTTTCTCTAGCTAGTATCCTTAACCATGTAAATCGTTAATTCGGTTTATTAGGCTAAGCATCCACGAGTCTCGTTATTTGAGAATTTAAATTATGGAGAATGAGAGATGATAGAGTTTGAAGTAAGTGTAAAGGGCTAGATAAACCTCATAGAAATTATTTGTGACTATTTTACTCCCATCGGTAACTTTACTTTCTTGTCAATGCATGTATATATGTTAATAAATAATCAAGAACGATTTTCTCGGTTTTTAGTCTCTTATGCATTTTTGGCTAAGCATTCGTGGTTAATATGAGTACGTCTTGGAGTTATAAGTTTAGATCGTTTTATGTGTCCTAGAATTTTTCCATGCTTACTATTTGGCGGGTGTTAATTTATTTGTGAGGAATAAAGAAAAAAAAGAGCGGCAAAAAAATATGAGTGGCTAAAAAAAGAAGAAAAAGAAAAAAAAATTATTAAAAGACTCCCAAAAGGGGGCGGTGATGTGTAAGGTGGCTATTGAATTCCAATATTACTCTCACAAGGGTTGCGAGAATTTGGTAGTTACTTTTCCGGTCCAGTATTACCTTGACAGGTTGTAGGATTGAGAATCCAAGGTCTTAATAAGGAGGCGAATATAATTTATTGCGTGAGTTTTATTTTTCTTTTATTAGCGAGTGAGTAGCCACTTATCTAAGCATGGCCTAAGTTTAGCACGCAAAAGATATTCGACTTAAAACTTTGATACGGACTTGTATTAATTGTGGGTAGTTTTTCAAGTAATGGATGAGATGGTTAATTATCGGTTAAAACCGTGCTTCCTTATTTTGAGATTTTACATTTTTAATATTTCACGCCAAATAAAGACAAATTTTCTCTCAAGCAATTTGCTCAAATAATAACCGGTTTAGAGGAATAATAAGTGTAGTATATAGTTAACACAATTAATTTTTATGAATAAGTCGATGAAATTTTACTTATGAATACAATGATCTCATTTCTACGCTTGATATGGGGAACGTGAAACTTGAGGGTGATAAATATTCATGATATAAAAGCCCTGATCAAATTCATTGATTTTTTTAGAAGTTTCTTCCATCTAACAATTTCAAAGTAAATAAATAAAGGTAAATTGTATATCTTTTGATTCCTATGAAAATATTTTATCTTTTTGGTTTTATAAATTTCCATAAGTTTAGTATCGTGTCGTAGTATGTATATATTATAGTAAAGGCCAAAATGGGTTAATTATGAGGAAAAGTTTATATCCGCGCTTTAAAAACGTGCATTGCATGAGGGCATTGCAGTGGTCAAGTGTTGGGGCATTTGGTAAGTGTGAAAACACATACCCTTTTACCACTTAAAACAAGAAAAAACCAAACCCAAATGTGAATCAATTAACGTAAAAGTTGG
Source organism: Glebionis coronaria (assembly GCA_025667525.1). NCBI lineage: Eukaryota > Viridiplantae > Streptophyta > Magnoliopsida > Asterales > Asteraceae > Glebionis > Glebionis coronaria. Next base: position 462,331,000 of record CM046875.1, on the reverse strand, counting down.
AATTACACGGGTTTTGTGTATTTTTATGAATATATGTACAAAATAATAAAAACGAAGAAAACACGGAATTTCACAGTATTTTATTGAAGAAAAGTCAAAACAAAGTCAAAGGGACCAAAAGTGAAAAAAGAATGAAGATTCAAGGGCTTGGAATGAAGTTTATATGAAGATAAACGACTTAAAGTTGTAAAACCCAAAGCTGAGGGACTAATTTTGAAGATTGGCCAAAGTTTGTATACAGTTGGCCACGTGGACCACTAATATCACAAGATTAGAGCTCACATGGATCAAGCCCTTATGCAATTATTACTACTGCTATTAATTAGTTATGGCCAATAATTACCATTTATTACATAGGTAATTAATTACCCGAATATACTGCAACTTTTACCCACTGATCCAAAAACAAACACTTCATCGAATCCTATGGCGCCACATGTCTCTTTCACCTACAAACCCAAACCAGCATCGATACAGTCATTTTCATAAGAAACTTCCAACACAAAAAATGCTCGTTTTGATGAGACGAATACAATGGGATGAGTTAATTAGACTCAAACTCCACCAAATAAAAAACCCCCAATTCTAAATTCTTCCCTAACAACCTTGCCACGTGTAAACACTTAATTGGACCCCTTTTTTGACACCATCATGTTGCCAGTTGTCCGAACAAACTCTCAAAAACCTCACCTTAGACGCTCTACCTATAAATAGACACACACGCTGATTGTAGAGTTTTTGTATACCCTTTAGGAATAGAGTGCACAAAGTAGTGGTAAGCGTTAAGTGTCGGTTTAGGAAAACCGAGCACTAATGACCCTTATGAAGTTCAAGTTCGTTTCCCAAGGAGGCAAGTGCGTTGTGTAATGAATTGATTTTTATTTGTGATTATATTGAGAAGAAAAGAAAATAGAAATGAGGTAAGAAGAGATTGACGGTTATGACGACGGATTACACTAAGACAAAAAGGTCGTTCACGTAAAACCGTAAAAAGCTACAAATTAAAAATTTTAACCTAAAAATTAATTAAAAGCTAAAACTAAGTCTAAAATAATATAAATAAGAATAAAAATCCAACAAAAATATTTTAAAACCTTTTATTAATTAAATATTCAATTTTAAATGCTAATTAAAGCCCTAAAACAAAATATAATTAATCAAAATGTCAAAAATATTATTTTATTGAAGTAATAAGTTACTTATATTATTTAAAGACTAAAAAGTATTTTTCCTAAATTTTAAAAACTATTTTTCTATATTTAAAACACTAAAAACTATTTTTAAACTAAAATAATTGTAAAAAAATAATAAAATAATGCCAAAAATAATTTGACAATTTTGAAAATCCTAATTTATACTAAAGAACAGTAGAAAAATGAAAAAGTTTGTCAAATATAAACTTTTTCACTAAAGGACAAAAACAGTTATAATAAAAACCCTAATTAAACTAAATTAATTCTAAAAAATAATTAAAAAGTGAACAGTAAAAACTTTTTAAACTAAAAATCTTAAATTATTTTTCTAAGCCTAATAAAATTTTTGAAATCTAAAAATATTAATTTTCTACACTAAAAGACAAAAATCAGAATATTAAAAAGTATTTAAAATAGCTATTAAATGTAAAAAATACTAAATGAACAGTAATAAAAAATCTAATTAAACAGAAAAATCCAAAATTAAATAAGAAAAATATTGAAACTAATTTTAAACCCTAATTCCTATTTTAATACACTAAAGACAAAAAACTTAAGTTTCTGAAAGTGATATGTCAAGGACTTTGTCCTTTTGCTGAGCAGGGGTAACAAATGGACTAGCAGTGGGAACTTAGTTCCCACTGACTGTGTTAAAAACGGGACTGGTGTACTTAGGAGCTTAGGAAAGCTCTTGCTTGAGTTTTGCTTGGACAATGGGGCACCCCTACACTCAGTGGAGTGTAGGGAGTCTAGACAAACACTAAAAAGCACAAGTAACACACAAAAATCACATAAACAAGCCCAAAAAAGTTAATGATTAAGCAAAGGGTGGGCTGTGATGTTCTTGCTGGTCTAACTTGCACAAAACTGAGATTCAAACCTTTAAATCTTGCACACAAAGATACCAAATAGCATATAAACTATCTAAATCCCTATATTAACCTAATCTTTAACAATGATCAAGATTTGATGGCTCAAATTTCACAAAACAGGCAGATAAAGGACTTGCTAATTTTTATACTACTTACCAATTTTAAAACATGCAATTTGCTTTTAACTCTACCAAACTGAAATCCAAAGTTGGTAACAAACCAACACTACCAATACAAGTGTGTTCTAGCAGATTTTGAACCAAAAGCTGTTTAAACCTTAAGCTTAAACCATACTCCCAAACACCCCTTTATATTCAGAAAATGGATTTTTTTTCTAATCAAATGCTAATAAAGTAAACCTAAACTGATTAAACACTTCTAACATGCATCATATCATCAAATAAACATAAACCAACAGATTAGATATCACAAACACAAGTTCTTCACATAATCATATGAGCTCACATAAAATTTCAGAAAACAAGCTAAATGGGGTTCAAGCTGATTACCCAAGCTGAAATCTTCCAAATGAACTTGTTTAGGGCTTTTAGGAGCTAATCAGAAGTGTAGAGGGGCTTGTTGTGGGAATCCAAAGTAGGACCCCAAGCCTACAATATCTTTAAATGATGGAAATGGAATTACTTGGACTTGTCTTCTTTGTTTCCTGCACATACAAAACCAACAAAGAACAGCTTCAAGTAGCAAGAGCTTCAAGCTACAAGCTTGAAGCTTTTGCTACAGTAAATGGTTAATAAAAAAAAAGAAAAAGATTTTGAGAAAATCTTGAAAAACAGACTTTTTTGAAACCAACTTTTGGAACTTTGACACTAAACAAGCACGAATCAAAGCTGAAATATACACACACACTTCCACTTTCACTTCAATGTGTGTGTGGATTTCAGAATGAGATAAATAAACTGATTTTCAGAAATTATAGAATTTCCTTCTTTGAAAACTTCAACACACAATTAACTCACAAGATTGAATTGGAACCAGATTTTCTTAACTCAAATACCAACTTTTAATCAAATAAAAGGAATTACTTTAATACTCAAACACCAACTTTCATTTATATTAAAAAGGAATTACAATTAAATTTTAGAAAATCTGGAACAAAGGGATATGCACAACCTGCATTCTCCTTTTATAAGCTAACTAGGAACATTCTAGGCTACTGAATAATGTTGGGTTAATAAGTTGATGTGACAGAAACTCAAAAACGAAGAAAACATGACGATATTGTCTAAGCGTTGTCAAGAGCAATTTAGGCGTTGACAAGAACAAACGAAGCGTTGTTGGCTCAAGAGTTGTCGTGTACAATCTAAGCATTGTCACATGCAATTCAAGAGTTGATAGAATTGTAGATAAGAAGCTTATGGAAGATTCTATTTCGATATATATGCAGGATATATTCTGTATATGTTTATCTAAATAGAAGATTTACTTGTTTATTTGTTTTTATCTCTTGTAAACCCTAATCCTTACACTATAAAAGGAACCAAGGGTCTTAGGTTCTATTCATCAATTCATTCACAATGTAAACCTAAAAGCGTGTGTGCACTAGACGTGGGATTCAATGTATACACGTCTAGTGGTTGTTTATTATTAATATAATGAGCAACCCTTTTGTTTTAATTCATGTTATTGTGCCTTAAACACCTTGTTAATGTATCATGTTCTAATTCCGCTTTGATTATCTAATCATATGAACATGGTGCATTCCTAGTTGCTTCAAAGATCCGGAAACCAAGGTTTCCACAATTGGTATCAGAGTCTGATGAAGAAGATATTGGCAACATGGAGAATGTTGTTGAGGAAGTATATGTTATGCAACCTCCTGGTTTTGAGGATCCAGAGAATCCAGACAAGGTGTATAGAGTCAAAAAGGCTATGTATGGCCTTCATCAAGCCCCAAGAGCATGGTATGGTACTTTGTCTACTTATTTAGTGGACAATGGATTCAAGAGGGGCACCATAGATCAGACATTATTTACAAAGAAGAAAGGCAAGGATGTGTTGCTTGTCCAGGTCTATGTTGATGACATCATTTTTGGGTCTACTGATCCAAAGATGAGTGAGGATTTCTCCAAGCTTATGACAGACAAATTCAAGATGAGTGCTATGGGAGAGATGAACTTCTTTCTTGGTTTACAAGTTCAGCAGAAAGAAGATGGTATCTTCATCTCCCAGGATAAATATGTGGCTGAGATCTTGAAGAAGTCACATGAAAAGAGGGCTACTACTCCTATGGATAGAGAACACCCTTGGGGAAAGATTAGAGATGGGAAAGATGTTGATGTCAGGCACTATAGATCCATGATTGGATCCTTGATGTATCTTACAGCCTCCAGACCTGATATCATGTTTGTTGTGTGTGCTTGTGCACGCCATCAAGTGACTCCCAAAGAATGTCACCTTTATGCTGTGAAGAGGATCTTTAGGTACCTAAGATGCTATCCTGGTCTTGGTTTGTGGTACCCAAAGGATTCACCATTGGAGCTGATTGCATATTCAGATAGTGATTATGGAGGTGATAAATTTGATAGGAAATCCACAACTGGTGGATGTCAGTTTCTTGGGAGCAGGTTGATATCTTGGCAATGCAAGAAACAAACAGTGGTGGCTAATTCTACAACTGAAGCTGAGTATGTGGCTGCAGCTGCTTGTTGTGGACACGTTTTGTGGATTCAGAACCAGCTGTTGGACTATGGGTATAATTTCATGCATACTAAGATATTTGTTGACAATAACAGTACTTTATGCATCATTAAAAATCCTGTACATCATTCTAAAACTAAACACATAGAAATAAGACACCATTTTATAAGAGATTGTTTTGAAAAAGGTTTAATACAACAAGATAGGGTTGACACTGAGGAAAATGTGTCAGATTTACTAACTAAACCTTTTGATGCTGGGAGGTTTCAATACTTGGTAACAAGTATTGGAATGATCAATCTCACATAATATGTGTTTTGGAGTCTTTTTGTAAAAGTATGTACAGGATGATGCATTGTTATTGGTCTTATGATGATTTAGATTTTCCACTATATTTTTCTAACACTGACAAAGGTTGCTTGAACGCTGATAAGTCTTTTTGTAACGTTGTCAGCAATATAATTGTCTAACGCTGACAAAGATTCCCTCAACGCTGTCATGTGTTATCGGGGCGTTGTCAGCAACAATGTTAGTTTTGTGGTTTTCAATCTAAATGTGCAGATGGTGTTAGTAGTATACCATTGGATACAGAGTTGCTTATGGATCAATGGAGAAGCATTTGGACAAGTTTTTTTTATTTATGGATGATGGTTGGAATTTTTAATTCCTATCTTGACATAAATATTTTTATGTTCATGCATGTTTTTAGCAACTTATGTATCATAGTTTAAGGGGAGGTTTTAGGAACCTTTAGGATGTTTGGGTATCATATGATACTCTTATCACAATTCTAGATTGTGTCCACAGGTGAGTATGAGTTAGTTTTACTAAATCATGAGGCACTGTGATGAGACTGCTTTTATACATAGTCTCATCGTCCAAATTAGGCTTAAAATGCATTAAATATCATCAAAATACCCAAATATATGCTTGTGTTTGTTGCTTGTGTATTTTAGGTACGGATATTGAGAAAATGACAAAAGATCACAAGAATTACGCAAAAACGAACACGGGAAACGAAGCCGCACAATGAACCAAGCCCTAATGAAGAATTTTCCAAAGAAAACCCTTGAAGATTTGAAGAATTATGAAGATTGGTCCTCCAAGTTTGAAGAATTGACACTTTATACCCTTGTATCTTCATAATTACAAGTTTGGTCCCTAAAGTTTGTCAAAATTACAAAAAGGACCCTTAACTTTGAAGAATTGGCAAATTTAGTCCCTCAACAAAACTAAATTGTCAATAATGGTCCTCCAAGAAGTCAACAAACAAGTCAAGGCCTTGAAGTATGAAGACATGTCAAAAACAGCCCTTGAAGATTGCCAAAATTGCACTTGTAGTCCTTGTTTCAAGTTTATAAACAATATGTGCCAAAATTACCAAAAGCCCAAACTTGATTACAAAGGAAAAAGAGTTTTGTTGCTGTTTATACAAGTTGAACAAAGAATGTAAATTGAGGGGTCAAACCTGCCAAGACAACCTAAGACAAACCCCCACTCACAGCTTGACACCTCACCAACCTTAAACAATCACCCAATCAGAATCACCCCTTCCTCCACGTCACAAATCCACTCACCCCTTTATTAATTTACTTAATCCCGTTTTGAATTTTGGTGGCAAACACAAGTTTTAAAAACTTAACCCCCTTTTCAGATTAAACACACTCTAATCCACCCTTAAACCCTAATTTTTCCCAGGAAGAACATCAATTAAATCAAAGGGTTTTTGGGTAATTATTTCCAGATCATTGATTAAACACCACTTAAACCCAAAACCACCCTTAAACTCCCATCACCATCACCTCACATGCTTGTGCAACCCTCCCCTACCCCACTATTCACTCTCAAACAAAAACTTGGCAGCAAATCAACATCCCACAACAATTTCGTGTTCCCAAAGGCTAAATGGACGTCCAAGATCTCTTTTTCATCACTGGCATCTCAGCTACAAGCCAAAGATCTTCACATGGCTTATTTTTGACTGAAAATTCAAAATCGTCCAAGGGCAAGATTGGAAGTTCAAGTGTTAGGGTTTTTAGCTTCTATTCACTTCTAGAATCACAAGTGTAAGCCTATATAAAGGCACATAGGACTTAGCTAAGTTTCTGTTCTTGATTTTTTCTCCTTTTTCACAAGCTTTGTAAATCTAGTTTATTAAGGAATATAAATGGTTTAAGTGTTTGCTGATGAGAAAGATTGAGTTCCTTTTACATTTTATGTTGATTTAATTTCATGTTGAGTTTGGTTTAAGTTTCAGCAAAGGTTTTCAAAATTCCAAGTTTCTGTTTCTTTTTCAAAGTTTTCTTATATCTTAAATTTTCATGCAAACCTGATACAATGGTGATTAAGTGTGTTGGTATGATGGTATTTGAGCTTGTGTATGTCCATAACACCATGGCTTGTTCTGGTGTAGTGGGTACCCAAGCTTGAATAGCCATTGGTTTGGTCATTTCTTTCTTTTTTAAGTTTATCATAATCTGACCTATAAGCTAAGGTTTCCTTCTAGCTTAATCTATAAGCTAGAGGTAAGCTCTTAAGCTTTTACACAAGCTTTGTTCCCTTTTCTCTTAGCAGATTCAAAAAGGGACCAATCTTATTCATTTTTGTTAAGCAAACTTCATCAGAACCTCAACAAAGTTCAGCACAAGCCCGGGCTTGTTTGGAGGTGGTTTTTCAACCACTAAGGGTCCTGGATGTAGGACCCTTAAGGTAGTTCCTTGCTTCTTATTCCAATTTTTAGTTTTCTGAAAAATATTGTGTTTTATATGATTCTGCATGTTGAGGTGTTAAATGTTGGTTCAAGTGTTTGGTTGTGCTCTATTTATGATTATATGCATGTCAGTTTGAGTTTGATTCATTTTGATTAGGTTTTAAAAAAGTTTTGCTTTGAAATTTTGATTTCAGTCGGTTTAAAGGAGTGTTTGGGATAAGTGTTTAACTTGCATTTTTGCTATTAATCTTGCCTGCAAGCTGGTTAAATTCACTTATTAGGTTGCTATAGGTTGTATGCTAGGGTAAGTTCTCAGTTTGGATTAGTTTAGAACACATTGCAAGGTTAAAATTTTGGAAAAATAGCTAAAAATCAGAAAGTTTTCCTTGTGCATGATTTTGTGAGAATTTGTGCTTGATTTCTTGCAAGTTGTTAGATATTAAGTTGTTCTAGGATTATGATTCAGTTACATGCTACTTGGTGGATTTATATGCTGGTTATGAGCTTTTGAAATTCATTTGTGTGCATTGTGTATCAGCAAGTACTCATCAGAAACATTTAGTCATATCAGCAACCTTTTTGCTTATTTTGTGATTGAATTTGTGTTGTGCTTGCCTGTTTTTTGTGTTTCTATTGACTCCTTATACTCCAAAGAGTATAAGGGTGCCTTTTGTCCAACAAAAACACCACCAAAAAGCAGAATCAAGCCCTCTTGATTCATATCTTCACTTGTGAAAACTTCACTTGTGTTCATCAGAAAGTTGTGCAAACCTGGGCACGTTTTTGGATTTGTAATGTTTGATTCTTGTTTAATTTGGATTTTGTTTGTGTTTTAGTGAGTAACAAGAGTACTGGTTTGAGTTTTTAAAAGTAAAAAAAAAAAGAAAAAAATTTGCAAAAAGCTCACCTTGCCTGGGCTCGAACACGCGACCTTGCTTTCCAAGGACTAGCGTGTTAACTAGTGATCTAGATGGCTTTTTACGTTTAGTCTTCATTTCATTAGATATTTAAGTGGTGTTTGTTTTTTAGCTTATTTGGCTAACAGCTTTTAAATAAGCTGTTTCTAGCTTATTTCTTGTAGCTTTTTTCTGTTTAGCATTTTTCCTAGGATATTATTAGGGTTGTTGACTTTTCTGAGCAAAAAGCAAATTTTTCCCTTTATTCATTAATTTATTAGGATTATTTTTAGTTTTAATTTTAGAAAGTCATTAAAAAATAGTAAAAGTAATTTAAAAATCTGAAAAAATAGTTTTTAGGCTTTTAATCATATTTTTGAGGTTTACAACTTTTTAAGTTTTCAATTTAGCTTATTTTTGATTTTATAGGATTTTAGGGTTTTTAGCTAACTTTAAAATTCAATATAAAATTATTTAATAAGTTTCAGAAAATTTGGATTGCATTTTTGTTTTAGTTACATTATTTAGGATTTTTGGTAGTTTTTTGGAATTTATTTATAAACTTTTTATTTTTTTGAATATTTTAATATTATTTTATTATTAAAAATTAAAGTTTTATTTTTTTTATTTTTTACATTTTTCCTAGGTTAAGGACACTTAATTAGGAGTTTTGTCACTTTCCAAATAGTTTTTAGACTTTTCAATTAACTTTTAGAATTAAATTAAGATTTAATAGATTTTAATAGTTTTTAAGTGTTTAAAAATAGTTTAATTTGGTTTTAAAATTAAAAAAAATAGTTTTTAGCTTAATTAGGATATTTTTGAGGTTTACAAACTATTAGATCTTGTTTAAGGCTTTTTAATAATTAAAAGTGATTTTAGGGCTTTAATTAGCATTAAAAAGTCATTATCTAATTAATTAAAAGGTTTTAGCAAGTTTGGATTTTTTGTAAACTCTTAGAATATTATTGGGGATTTTTAGTAATTTTTAGGAATTTTTAGGTTAAAATTTTAATTTTTGCACTATTCACGGTTTTACGTGATCGCCTTTTTCGTCTTAGTTTAATCCGTCTTCGTAACCGTCTTTCTCTTCTAATCCCATTTCTTTCTCAATCTTATAATCACAAACATTAATCAACTCTTAACACAACGCACTTGCCTCCTCGAGAACGAACTCACTTAGGGTCATTCACACACGGTTTTCCTAAATCGTCGTGCACACTTGCCCTACTTTGTGCATCCTTTTCCTAAAGGTGTACAAAACTCCAACATCACACTGTAGCATGCAAAGTTGATATACTATGCATGCTGCCAAGACATTTTTGGCCTAGAATTGGTTGTGGTCTGTTGGGAGACTTGGGAATAATTTTGTTATGGGATTTACCTGGGAGTAACAAGGGATTTTATAAGGCAACTTGGTTGTTAAGAGTTTTGGTTAACAGGGGACACTAGAGGACTGTTATGTCTATCTTGCTTAAGCAAGTGTGCATAACTGGACAGTGCTTGCCGCCCTATAATAATTATCAGCTTTTTGGTTATCTTCTCTAGGATAAATTACTTTGTTAAGGTCATTTTTCATTTTTGAACATTTTTTTTGGACGCTGACAAGTATATTTTCAAGCGTTGTTGTGACCAATTTAGACGCTGACATGGCTATAGGCAAACGTTGACAAGATTATAGCCGTTGGGCGTTGATAGGTTATTTTTGACCGTTGACACTCAATGGGACCTACCCAGTTGTTACGTTTTGACATATTTTTAGGCCGTAATTTTGGGAGTTGTTACTTTTCATTTAATGCATGAGATAAACTTATAATTTTTCAATATTTTCATGATTGCATTTTGAAAATACTTGCCTATTTTTGGGCCTATCACATGCATTTTCTTCTCCTATAAATTTGGCTCCTATTTTTAAACAGGGTATCTATAATTCTTGTCTAACACAATTTTCTCTTATCAACTTCATCTTCATCAAACATTTTTAACAGCTTTCATCAATGGCACCAAAGTTTAGACCATCAGATTTGGAATTGGGGTTCAGAAGTCAACACAACATGATCGCGTATCTTGAAGCTGATGATACTCTGTTTCCCCAATACACTCAAATGGTGGCGTATTTGAACGCATCCCCTATAAGGTATGCTCTTTCTCATGCACCACTCATTCCAGTCACACATATTAAACAGTTTTGGAACACTGTCAGTTCCTCAACAGTTAATAGAGTGACTACATTGACTTCTATTGTTCATGGGAGACCTTGGGTGGTTACTGAGGCTTTGGTACGCCAAGCCTTGCATCTTGATGATGCTGATGGTATAGCCATCCTTCCCATCAATGAAATAGAACAAGGACTAAGGGCTTTGGGATATCCTTTTCCTGATGAAGGTACCTTAAACAGGTATCATAAACAGGAATTTCCCCCAGCCTGGAAGTACCTCATACATGTCCTCCTTCAATGTTTGAGTCCCAAATGCACTGCACACAATGAGATCAATAGATCTATTGCAAGTGCTATTGTGTGTATTGCAACTGGGCAAAAATTTAATTATTCTAAAATGATTTTTAGGGCATGTGTAAAAATAAGGGGACCAAAATGACTTTAGCTTATCCCCGATTTTTACAAATGGTTTTTGATGTTCAAGAATACTGCACAAGGGATCATAATGATTTTTATGAGATCCCTGTGCAAAAGAAAGCTATTTTTATGAAGATGAACTCACCCCCCATCGCGACCTACCCTTAACCCAAGCTATGCTTGCTGTCATTGCAGCAGCTCAACCCCAACCAGACCCTCAACCACAAATTGAACCAATACCTACACCAATACCTTCACCTGAACATATGCAAATTGACCAAGAACCCTTCAACGCTGACACATTAAATATTGGCGTTGATGTGCCTATTTCCAATGTTGACACACAACCTTCACAAACCCAAACACCCCTTAACCAACCCACATCCACTCAATCTTCCACACCATCTTCCACACCCCCTGAATATAGGTTGATGAAACGCCAAAGGACTACTGGAGTGTTCTCCTCTGGTGGTCCTAGCCATGTAGCAAAGAGAACCACCACCACAAGTGTGGCTGGTGACATGGATGAGGCTGGGACTATTGGTTCTGGCTTAGAAGCTGGCCAAGGCAGTCCCACCATCATTAAGTCCTCATCCATGCCCAATGAATCTGACCTGGGGGGTCAAAACCCCATTTTAGAAGAGGGCAGATTGGAGCCAATGACCCTACTTGAATTGACGGCAGTCTGCATGAGCTTGCAAAAGCAAAATGCAGACTTGGTACAAGTTGTCAGCTCACAAGGCCTTGAACTCAAGCAATTGAGGGAGAGGATTGTTGTTTTGGAGACTGCAAGTGCAAGGAGAGGTATGGAGGAATATTCCAAAGGGGAGGAAGATCCAATAAATCTGAGTGATAAGGGCAGCCATGATGGTCAATCTTTGGATGTTGCTGAGGCCCTTACAAGTTTGAAGAAACAGACAGGTTTTGATACGTCCTTAGTCTCTCCTACCAACTTGAATTTATCATTTATAGCTATGTTGGAAGAGATTACAAAAGGCGCTGAGGCAGGAAATTTGGGCGTTGACAAGGAGAATTTGGACGCCGACAGAAATATTTTGGGCGCTAATAGAACAAATTTGGGCGTTGACAGATCTGCACATGAGGGTGATGTATCCCAGTCATCATCCATCATCAAGGAGGTTTCTTCACAGGTATCACCATCTACCTTACCAACAATTGATCCATTAGATAAGGGTAAGGGTATTATGGTAGAAGAGGTTGTTCCAAAGAATGCAGCTCAAGTTGAGTTTGATAGAAGATTGGCTGCACAAATCATGGAACAAGATAGAAATGAGGTGAAAGAGTCACCATTTGTTGTTACTTCAGAAGAAGGAAGTGATGGAGCTAGCTCAGACTCAAGTGTTATGATTATAGAACCAGAAAGACTTGAGTATGGAGAAGAGTTGGCCAAGGAGAAATTGAGAGAGTTGAAATTGCAGGTTGACTTTGACATGCCAGAGGTGGTTCAAATGTATCATGCTTGGGAAGAAAGATGTATGGAGAATCCACACTTGACCACTTCAGATCAGATATGGGGTTTGGAGATTCTCCTCAGAGTTCAAAAGGATTGCCAGGTAATTTTGAAACACAAGGCAAGCAATATTCTCTCAGAATTGAAAAGGGATAGAAGGGAGCTATACTGCATGTTGCTCAGATGTCATGGAGTAGGATGGACTTATCAGAAGTTCAAGGCATTGACATTTGATGAGTTGGAATGCAAGGCTTATCCCATTTGGGTGAGAGTGCAGGAAGCAAACACTCTCAGACTTCTTTCTGATGAAAGAAAGGAAGAACTTGTAGAAGAAATGGAGCTCAAGAAAGCTATGTTTGTTCCCAGACCAGTGAAAAAGGGAATTTCTCTTGAGTTTCCCAAAGATATGGATCCACTATATCCAAGTGAAGCTGTCATAAGAAAGAGCCTCAAGCTCTCACCATTAGAAGCTTCAGATATGGTGCAAGTGTTACCATTAGATTCCAGAAACCCAATTGTGAGCTATGAAGAAGATGAATGTGGGTTTTGGAAAATTGGCAGGTATGGCAAAGAGGTACACACTTTTACCACTCTCATATCTTTGTTTGCAAGTTGTGATAGAGAAGACTTGGTAGACCTATGGAGGTTGCTAGAGACCAAGTATGAGGCTGAAGCACCAACTTCAGCTAATGGAATAAAACTGTGGTCCACATTCAAAAGAATGTGTGGACCAAAAGATGAGGATCCTGCTATTTGGAAGGATCTTGAAGATGACCTCAGTGGTCTTCAATGGAGATTATATTCAGCTGCTGGTGTTTACCATTTGAGTTCTACAAAGTTTGCTGAGTATCTACTTGTGGATGGTCAGTATTTTATATCCAAGGCTATTTTGGAGAAGATGAAGGACACTCAACTGGAAATTGATTATTCAAGTGACGTGGCAAAAGACTTGATCAGATTTATTCATTACCAATATGAGAAGGTTTGTAAGATTCCTCCTAGTCCTTAATGCTTATTCAGAAACTTGATCATAAGAGTGGATATCAAGTTTAGGGGAGGATTGTTGGGAATAAATTAAGGCCAGATCACTTGAGCACTGACAAGAGTAAAACAAGCGTTGACAAGAGCAAAACAAGCGCTGACAGCTCAAGCGTTGACAAGACAATGTCAAGCGTTGATACATTGAAGACAAGCACTGATGGGAAGATATACTCTACGCGTTTATTGTAGTCTAGATTACTTCTAGTAAAGATAGGAACAACAATGTATTTTCTATATTTATCTTTACCTAGAATAGCTGATACATAGATTATTGTACAAGGCTTCTTATGTCTATAAAAGAAGACCTTTAGGTTAATGTTTAATAATAAGTTTTTCATTCGTAAACTACTTTCATTGTAAGCAAGTTTGATATCGTTAATCAAAGTGAAAGTTTGTTTATATCTTGTGTGTTCTTGTTTAAGTGTTAAATTCCGCATAACACTTAGATTATCATAAGCATATACAAAGGTTTCTCTAAGTGTATTACTTGATCTAATCTCGTATACATAAAGCTAAATCGATCTAAGTTTGGGATCAACAAGTGGTATCAGAGCTTGTTGAGGAACTTTTGATCTTAAAGAACACAAGAACCCTAAAAATCACCAAAACCTTAATTTTCTCAAAAACCCTAACAACATCATGTCAACACCAGAAATAACCTCCTCCTCCTCACCCTTACCAAACATCAAGATTCCTATGCTTGATGCAACCAACTTTGAATTGTGGAAATTCAACTTTGAGCAATATCTAGGGATCTATGACTACACACTCTGGGAGATTATTGAATATGGAAACACATTCAATAAGGCTCAAAAGATTGCTAATGCCATTGCTGCAAGAACAGCTGTAGCTGGATGTTCAGAAGCAGACAAGAAGGAAAAACCTGATGATGGTAGAGCTGTGTCTGCTGAAGACATAGCAAAGAATAGGGTTGACATGAAAACCCTAAATATTCTGAAACTCTCTTTGGGACAAGAGAACCAACACAAATACAGAGGTTATGAATTTGATAAGGACCTTTGGGCAGCTCTTGAAGTTGCATATGGTGTCAATGAAGATACTAAGGAAGAGAAGAAGAAGCAACTCATGCATGATTATGCTGTCTTCAAGGCTCAACCTAATGAAAAGCTCAGTAGTGTGAGAAGCAGATTGCTTGATATTACAAGAAAATTGTCCTTCATGGGGACACAACTTGGTGATGTTGACATCAATGCTACTTTTCTTAAAAGTCTTGGTGAGGCGTGGAAGATTGAGGCAAGATCTATTCTTGCCAATAATACTCACAAAAGTTCCACGTTTGATGATATCTACAACAAGCTGAGGCTGTTGGAAGATGAAACTCTTTTAGAGCATGGAAGCAAGTCCACCAACACCAACATGGCCTTCTTTTCTCATAGTGAAGGCCAATTCAATCAGAAGGACTCCTACATGCATCCAGTTACTGGATCATCATGTGTCAGCGCTGGAACTTGTCCTGTCAACGTCTCCTTTTCAGACGCTGACACATTCAAAAGTGACTCACCAAGAGTTAAACCTGCTGGTTTGGATCTGGATACTGTATGTGCTTATATTGCTTCTTTGCCCAATGGTTCAGTGATTACATATGAGGACCTTGAGCAGATAAGTGATGAGCACTTGGAAGAGATGGACATTAAGTGGAACATGGCTCTTGCTAGTATAAGAGCAAACAGGTGGAACAGAAGGTTTAAGAAGAAGATGACCTTCTATGCAAAGGACACAGCTGGATTTGATAAATCCAAAGTTGAATGCTATAACTGTCATCGTATGGGGCACTTCATGAGGGAATGTAGATCTCCTAGAAGATCTGATGCTGGTAAACCCTCAAGTCAAATTGTTAAAGCTCAGGATCCTAAGGCCATGGTTACAGTTCAAGGAATTGATGGAATGGGATGGGATTGGAGCTATCTGGCTAAGAATGTGGAAGAGGATAAAGCCTTGGTTGCTGAAATTGAAGAAGAAGAGCATGTTGAATATGCTCTCATGGCACACTCCTCCTCTTCATCTGATAATGAGGTATACGATGATGCTTTTTGTAGTAAAGGTTGTAGGTCAAATACTGAAAAACTTAACAAAGAGGTGTTAAGATTATTAGATGATATGAGTACTGAAAGATGCAGACTTTCTAATTACCAACTAGCTCTCACTAAAACTGAGAAAACATGACGATATTGTCTAAGCGTTGTCAAGAGCAATTTAGGCGTTGACAAGAACAAACGAAGCGTTGTTGGCTCAAGAGTTGTCGTGTACAATCTAAGCATTGTCACATGCAATTCAAGAGTTGATAGAATTGTAGACAAGAAGCTTATAGAAGATTCTATTTGGATATATATGCAGGATATATTCTGTATATGTTTATCTAAATAGAAGATTTACTTGTTTATTTGTTTTTATCTCTTGTAAACCCTAATCCTTACACTATAAAAGGAACCAAGGATCTTAGGTTTTATTCATCAGTTCATTCACAATGTAAACCTAAAAGCGTGTGTGCACTAGACGTGGGATTCTATGTATACACGTCTAGTGGTTGTTTATTATTAATATAATGAGCAACCCTTTTGTTTTAATTCATGTTATTGTGCCTTAAACACCTTGTTAATGTATCATGTTTTAATTCCGCTTTGATTATCTAATCATATGAACATGGTGCATTCCTAGTTGCTTCAAAGATCCGGAAACCAAGGTTTCCACAATTGGTATCAGAGCCTCGTGGCTCGTGATGCTAGGACCAACAAGGTGTTCGTGTATGGTGAAAAGAAGAAAAATCCGTCTAGGGTTTTTCTGGACGTTTTTGTGTGCGCAGCAGTATTCAGAAGGTCATAACTTTTTATTGAACCGTTGGATCGTCACGAAATTTTATATGTGTGTTCTACATACATATATCTAAATATCCACTAGAGGGATTGTCTAGTTTTATCCCCAGGAAAAAGTTATTAAGCGTCAAAGTCAGAAGTAAGTGAATGCAGTTATCTGTGGACAACCCTGTTCAAAACACGTTTTCTCCTTCGTTAACCGTTGGATCTTCACGATTTTTGGACTGTAGATTCTTGGCACTTGTGTCTAGAATCTCACCGAAGGGATTTTCGATCTGAGCTTTAATGATGAAGTTATCATATGTCGAAGTTGGCTGCAAAGAAGGTATTCAACATTCTATTTTCACATGAAATCATAAATTAGGGTTTTCTCCAAACCCTAGAACGTTTTTGAAGACAGAAAAAGAAGTGTTGTGTTTATGATATGCTGCTATGAAGTCAATCGAAGCTGTGATTTAATTTTAATTTTTAGGGTTTGATCTTAAACCCTAGATAGATCGAAAAGATGATGGCTGCATTATAACAGATGTGATGTGATGACTGTGTTGAAACGAAGCAGATTCACAGTAGTCTGCTGGATGAGAATCACGTGGATCTTCAAATCTATTTTGGATGTGATCTTTTCATTCACAGATATTGTAAAAGTCAGTTACCTAGCATGTCACGTGGGTTTATGATCCTTATGGAAAGAAGATCGTGACTTGCTGTAAGGAAAAAGAAGGTCAGACGTGAGGATATGCACAATTGCTAAATTTTGGGAATATCTTTTCCTAAGTTTTAGAACAAAATTGACAAAAGAAAAAGGAAAAGACGTGGGAATCCCAAATTAACTGATTTGTAGGGAAAGTTATTCCTGGCAGATCATGTGGTTATTGTTTGCTACATTATAGGATATGTGGCAAAGTTAACAACGTGTGGTTACTTTTGTGAGTTCCTGATTTGTAGGCATGGAATAATGGTATACACTCCATCACGTTTATTTTTAGATGAGCCAAGACGCTGACAAAATTTGAAAGAGACGCTGACAAGGTTGGTATTAACGCTGACAAAGAGGATTTTGACGCTGAGAGAATAAGTCAATGCTGACAGGTTGACAGTGTTGTCCGATATATGAATTCAAACGCTGATAGGTATTGTCCGATATCGGACAATACAACTGATAAAGATCTCCGACAAAAAGGATATTGGACAACACAAGGAAGGCTGCTGTTTGAGAAAATTGGTACGTTTTTAGCACACAAAAAGGAGGAAATTACACACGAAGGTACATGGAATCTCTGTTTTAATTTAGAATATCATGTTGATATTTATGGCTCGGATATTTTAAACGGACTTAAAGATCTTAAAGCGAGTTAGCTACAATTCATGAGGTAATAAAAGGTCTTCATGAAGAAGTGTTAGCTTAAGGGGAAGAATTCTTATGGTAAGTTTGATGATTGAAGAAGATTTTCGCGAGTTTGTGTTTTATCATATTGTTAAGTTGTGGACGACAGCCATTGACTTAACAATAACTTGTTCATGCTTACATGGTTACTAATGAAGTGATACAAGGTCTAGGAATATGTGATTTTTCTTATGGTTCTCTATGCACATATTTTCTATCACTTGAAGGAGTTACATTATCGTGCTCAGTGTCTCACAAAGGATGAGGATTTTTGTATCAGCCACATACTTCATCACATCATCGTACAAGATATGGAACATAGGTTTGGGTTACTCTACTTCTACATCAAAAATATTATATTAATTGTTCTTCAAGATCATTACTTAGAGCTACATTTGGAGAATCTTCAAAGATTGCAGACATTGTTTACTTTCCTATTGATGTGACAAAAAAGGGGAAGAAATACATGCTACACTTGAGGGGAAACAATTTGAAGATCATGTACAACTTACAAGAGATACACATAGAGTTTTGCCGACATCAACTAGGGGAAGATTGTTGGGTCAAAAAGTTGATGTGGCAGAAACTCAAAAACGAAGAAAACATGACGATATTGTCTAAGCGTGTTGTCAAGAGCAATTTAGGCGTTGACAAGAATAAATGAAGCGTTGTTGGCTCAAGAGTTATCGTGTACAATCTAAGCATTGTCACATGCAATTCAAGAGTTGATAGAATTGTAGACAAGAAGCTTATGGAAGATTCTATTTGGATATATATGCAGGATATATTCTGTATATGTTTATCTAAATAGAAGATTTACTTGTTTATTTGTTTTTATCTCTTGTAAACCCTAATCCTTACACTATAAAAGGACCCAAGGGTCTTAGGTTTTATTCATCAATTCATTCACAATGTAAACCTAAAAGCGTGTGTGCACTAGACGTGGGATTCAATGTATACACGTCTAGTGGTTGTTTATTATTAATATAATGAGCAACCCTTTTGTTTTAATTCATGTTATTGTGCCTTAAACACCTTGTTAATGTATCATGTTGTAATTCCGCTTTGATTATCTAATCA
Source organism: Glebionis coronaria (assembly GCA_025667525.1). Classification (NCBI taxonomy): domain Eukaryota; kingdom Viridiplantae; phylum Streptophyta; class Magnoliopsida; order Asterales; family Asteraceae; genus Glebionis; species Glebionis coronaria. The sequence goes on along the minus strand of CM046875.1, from coordinate 462,312,289 downwards.
TATGAACATGGTGCATTCCTAGTTGCTTCAAAGATCTGAAAACCAAGGTTTCCACAAATAAAAAATTCATAAGCTAAAACCCTAATACATAAAAATCCGAAAATGCCCTTGGGGTCTTGGTCAAAAATCGTTCATGTGATGATGCCAGGTGGAATCTTCAATCTGGAGCGTTTATCTTAGCTTTGTGATGAAGGAATTCATGTGGGATGTCGATTTGGTCGGGTTTTGGGGGTTTGGGTGAAAAGGACGTTGCAGGGGAGGTACAAGGGGGGTCCACAAGGTGATGGGGAAAGAGTATGGGTGGTGGGTTTTGATTAGGAGGTTGCTAATCAATGTTCTGGAAACATTGAGCAAAAACCCCTTTGGTTTAGTGGGTGAATCAGATTAGGGTTTATGGGTTTTTAGTTTAAGCAAGTTGGGTGTTTTAATCTGATTTGGGGGTAAATACGTTTTAAAAACGTGTTTAGGGGGAAAAAATTAGCTAATAAACTAATTAGGTTTATACTGGGTGGTGGAAATCAGACATGGAGTGTGATGGTGAGGTGGTGTGATGTGAGTGGAGGAGGAGGGTGACGTGTGGGTTTGATTGGCTGTGGTGTGTTTGTGTGTTTGACAAATATGGCCCCTTGACTCTCTTCCTTTCTTCACTTTGTAATAAATAGCCCAAAACTTCATTCCTTTGTAAACAACTTTGGCAGCTTGTCAATTTTGGCACAATAACTTTTCAAGCTTGTTAACAAGGACCATTAATGCATATTTTGGATTCTTCAAGGGCATAACTTGTATAATCTTCAAACATGGAGGTCTTCTTTTGCCAATGATGATTTCTTCAAGGTCTTATCTTGCCAAATCTTCAAAAATGAGGGACTAAAGTTGCCAATCTTCAAAACTTCAAGGGCATTTTTGTAAATTCCATACTTGGGTCCGGTTCATTGTGCGGCTTCGTTTCCCGTGTTCGTTTTTGATTGATTCTTGTGATCTTTTTGTCTTTTCCTCAATATCCGTACCTAAAATACACAAGCAACAAACACGAGCATATATTTGGCAGTTTTAATGATATTTTATGCATTTTAAGCCCAATTTGGATGATGAGACCATGTATAAAAGCAGTCTCATCACTCCCCCATACTAAACCATTGCCGTGCCCTCATGCAATGCTAGAATAAAGTATCGTAGCACCTCCAAAATTCATTTTTATTCACTTTATTGAATGATAAACTAGCTATACTACCATTATTACTACTACTTGCGTTTTAGACATAATGTATGATTTTCATCGCAAAATGGGACGTTTAGGTTCGTAGAATAAGAACACGTGAATGCTTCGTTAGAAATAATTTCATCATCCTCGATTTTCACCCCAATTCCATGCTAAGCGTGCAACGAGATCATTGTCATTATAAGTTAGTAATGCTAACACTACTCATATGCCCTAATCACGTGCTTATCCTCCCATTATTCCTAAGTTGTATCTCTTATATTTTATTTTGTCTTGAATGTTTCACAAGGATACATTGTTTGACTTATGTGATAATAGAGATTTAGGTCTATAAATAGAGTCCTAACGGTGTAACCAAGACCATCAAATCAATAACCCCTCCTAATAGACAACGATGTCAAAAAATTAAGTTGACAAGAAGAATCGATAAACATGGTTTTATAACGGTTTTGAACATGAGACTTATTACCAAGACTTTTATACGCCCCCTAACGGAAGGGCCTTATTATCTTTGGTTTACCTCCATCTTTTATTCAACTTCGCCATGAAGCTTTTATTATGACTTCGGTCTTGCCTTGCCTTTTATTATTCGCCTCATCGGTGGTTTTATTAGCCAAAGACGTACATCCTCACTCTAAGGCGAATTTTGGATCTTTAAAGCTTCGAAGATTAAGGCTTGATTCACTTTCAATTTTGCATAGATTTTTCGGCCTTGTGGGGCTTCAAATTGTTTGCTAGATTTAGGTGAGCACTTGAAATCTTATTATTGGGTGAAGCTTTCGATTATTCGGGTGCCAATACTTCAAAACCGTGACGCTGGCGATACCTTAATGTCTTCCCAATTTAATTACACGGAAGCTACTAGAAAAGACTAGAAACCCAACAATCCTAACTAAACCGCTAAGTCAATATTTATTAAGCAAAAAATACTTACAAGCGAAGGGAGAATAAGCAACTAACGAGAACACATGAGTTTTTGAAAGAATACGAGTACTCTACGTTTAGCATAGTAACTTATAATTAACCCTATCATTTCTCGTCCTCATTTAAGAGACTTAGCCTAATGTGTAGTAAAGGAATCAAAGCTAAGTGCTCAACACGCACGGTCGAGTCAAAAATTACTCTTATTCTCGCCATCGGAAAATCTACATTCGTGTCTTCAAACACTTATAAAACATGAGAAAAAATTTAAAATTTGGCCATTTTTAGCCTTATTTTGCAACAAAACGATAAACAAAAAGATAAACTTTGGAAAGCGTAAAGGTTTAGCAAGGCAAGTATCTGTTCACCCCCATACTAAAGTTAAACATTGTCCTCAATGTTTCGAGTCTAGGGGTGCAAACACCCCCATACTAGAGACGTAGTCGAATGCCTAATCTAGCATGGAAAGGGTGTAACCGTTAAATTAATAGCCGTTTATGAAGTGTGCTAATAACCTAAGGTTAGAACATCAAATGATATATCATTTGGATATTGAGAAAGTCTTCAAAGAAAACGATCGAGTGCTCCGATAAACGAACACGAGAGGCTCCAATCGTGAAGATCATGATCATCTAAAGTCCACAATTCACAAACAACCACAGAACAAAGGTTGGAAGGGCACAAATCCCCACACGTTAACTACATTAGAAAGCGATAATATGTACATAGGATAAGCATGGGTCTCCCCCATGAGGCACCTTGTTTTTGATAACCGAGTCAAAAGCTCGACTCGAATCCCCATAAATGTGATCATTTAGGGATAATCATGGTATGGTCATTTTTGGTGGGGCTTACATGATAAACAAGGCCCAAAAGCAACCGGCATTAAGGACTAAGTCCTTTGATGGTGCAAAATACCGGGATCGAAGATGGCGTTCTCGTTTTTATTGGAAAAACAAATCAACGCCACTTCATCATGTGTCAACAAAAACCCCAAGGGTTTTAAGAAAATAGATGAGAAGAAATAGAAGGGTGGGACAATGGGTAAGTCATAAAAACATTGAGCTACTCGAGGTAGACTCGCACCAATCAAATAGAAAGATTTTCCATTTATTGCATCGGTGGAAGACCGAGATTTCCCTTTATAAGCAATTTTGGGATCAAATATCTCGTCCTCGGTGGAGAAAGGGGAGGGAACATAAGGGGCTTCCCCCACACTAAGTCCAAACAAAGCATCGTCAAAAGGAGAAGACGAGCTTGTAGCACTCAATACACGTGGTGATGACGGAGTTAGAATTGTAGAAAAATCTTTTAAATCCATTTTAAAATCTTTCCCTTTTTCATCTTTTAAACTCTCCTTATGAAAACCCGACTTAATTATGTCAAAAATATTTGGTGTTTCTAAAGCAATGTTAGTCACACTAAAAATTCTCACATTTGAAAACCGTTTTGGTAAAGGTGGTGGTAAGTTCTCAAAACATTTGTCAACAAAGAAAACTCCCCCATCGGGATCAACACATTCATCATCCGAAGAATCATTCGTGATTGGAATCGTAGGCTTAACACTCTTAACCTCCACCGGCGGAGGGGACGTAAAATCGTTTTTATCATCAACTTCTAAAACTCTTTTTGAAATCTTTTTACAAATGTTTTTGATGGGATTGACATTGTACAAAGACGTGATAGAATACACATGAGAAAGTGTGGAGTTTTGAGTTGCATTTATGACGAGTTCTTCTTCATTGAAACAAAGAGTGATTTTCCTAGCATGCACATCGATAAGTGCTCTCGAAGTATCCAAAAATGATCGACCTAAAATTAAAGGAACTTTAGGATCGATGGGAATGTCAACAACAATAAAGTCTACGGGATAGTAGAACTTTCCAACTTTCACGAAGACGTCCTCGGCTACTCCACAAGCTAGAATCGTAGAATGATCGGCCATCTCGATTGACATTCTTGAAGGAGTGAGATTGGGAAGATTGAGTGACTTAAAAATCTCAAGAGGCATCAAATTAATACTAGCACTAAGATCGGCCAAGGCGTAGCATTCTTCCATATCTTGTATAGCACATAGGATTAAAAACTTGTCGGGATCACCGACTTTTTGAGGTATGCGGCTAAGAAAAACCGATGAACAACTAGACGATTTTTGCAATTTTTATTTGTTATTCAACATACTCTTGAAGTTCGCGGCAAATCGAGGCATCATGACCAAGGCGTTGGCAAAACGTATATTAAAATGCAAGTCACGAAACATTTTCATAAAAAGTTCAAATTGATAATTATTTCGTTCTTGTGCCTTTTCCTTGTCTCGTCTTGAAGGGCAAGGTAAGGGTGGTGTGGGTTGGGGCATAGGCAAAGGCCTTGGAATCTCGGGTTCCATGATTGGTATTGGTTCAACCGTAGGTTTGGTTTGAGCGGTACTTCGTGGGCTTGGAATTTGCTCCTTTTCAACCACCACCTCAGGTTCTTTCTCTTTTTCCTTCTCCGTAGAAATACTTGGACGGGAAATGGGTTCTTTGAAAGTTTTACCACTACGAGTAGTAATACCTTCAATTCTCCTTTCGGGTTCACGATGGTATCACTAGGAAGACCACCCGAAGAAGAAGGTTTACACATGATAGCTTCAAACATTTTTCCCATTCGGTCTTCAAACTTAGATTGCCTAGCATCCGCTTTTAACAACTCTTGCTTAATCTCATGTTGACCTTGCTCCATTTTTTGTTGATTTTGTTGGAGTCGTTGGACATTTCCTTCCATTTTATTAGCATGAGTCTTAAGTTCATTAGTAAGTTCGTTTTTAAGCTCGTTTTTCAACTCGGATCTTAAGCTAACCATTTCACATTGCATATTATCAAACTTAGCATCGTTTGCCTTAGCATAATTCAAAAATTCTCCTTGAAGATTTTTGGTGTGATCATTTTGAAAACCTTGTGTGGTAGTTTGAAAATCACGGTTTTGGTTTTGGTTTGAAATTTGCCCATTTCCACTTTGATAATTACCCTTGTTGTAGTTACGTTGATTGCCTTGATAATTACCACCTTGCTTGTTGTTTCGATAGTTATTAGCATTTTGATTTGGTGGAGCTTGATTTTGGCGGGAACCTTGACCGTTTTGGTTATAAGTTCCCGTGGCTATATAAGCACTCGAAGTGTTACCATCCGCGGTAATGCACTCGGAAAGATCATGAGCTCCACCACAAGACAAACAACTCTTAGCAACCGCTTTAACCGAAGCGGAATTCGAAGCTTCTTGAGCTTTCCAATGGGACATAAGGTTAGCAAATCTATCAAAAAACCGATTTTCTTCATTTGCTTCATCTTGTAAGGCATTAATGCTACGAGACGATGACGAGCCCATTTTGGCAACACTCGGTGTGTTACGAGGGCTATAAACCTTAGACCTATTCTCAATTATCACCAAGGCTTCCTCAACCGTTTTACACAAAAAATTACCACCCGCGACGGCATTTAAATAATCTCTTTCATGATCATTAAGTCCATTGTAAAACGTCTCAATTTGATGCAAGTCGGAAAAACCGTGATGAGGACATTCATGTAACATCTCCTTAAACCTATTCCAAGCCGTTGAAAAACTTTTATTACACTCTTGTGAAAATTTGAAATCTCGTTTTTCAAGTGCGTAGTCTTAGAGGGTGGAAAAAATTGGTTCACAAATTTTGAAACGAGATCCTTCCACGTCAATATAGAATTGGGTGGCTCTTTCTCTAACCAAATTTTAGCGGGCCCCGCTAAGGAATACGGAAAAAGCATCATCTTAATCGAGTCATTCGAGACATCCTTAAATTTGCAAGTGGCGGTGAGACGATTAAATTGGCGGATATGGTTGTGTGGATTGTCCTTCTCATCACCACGGAATTTGTTGTTTTGAATCATCGACAACAAACCCGTTTTCACCTCAAAATTCTCCGCAAGGATAGCGGGAATCACAATAGCCTCTCCATAACCTTCGGTGGGTGCTTTAAGTAACTCCATCATAGTTCGATTCACCATGGTTGGTGCTTCTCTTACAATGGGTTCGTCAATAGGAGACTCCTCACTAGAATGATTGGGAGTGGGAGTTTTGTTCTTTCGTTTACGTGCACGTCTTGCTTGATTACGAGTTAGCATAAACGTCACGTACAACGAGGGGACGAGAAAAAAAGATTCTTTTTGGTGTTTTGTATTTTTCAATTTTTTTGTGGTTTTTGATTGTATTAACCTTTTTGGAATTTGGTGAATGTATTAAGTAGACACAAATCTACAAATCTCCTCCTTAATCAAATCTATTGATTAAAGAAGCCTCAAGGAATGAAAATGATCACGTGAAGTGAACGCCTTCGATGACTTTAGAACGTTGGTGGAACACCAAAACGTTCAAGAGGGTTTAATCAATGGAAACCAAGAAAATATATATGATACTTAGTAATACTTTGGGCGGCAAAACCCTCGATTAGCTCTCAAAATCAAATACTCACAAGCAAGCGGGGAAACGAGGCGGCGCGAAGCACTTAAGAGCCTTTTTCCTTAGGATATATTTTATAATATCCGCCTTATACCCACCTTATAGTTTTTATTTTTCAAGATTGAGCTTCACGAAAGTATTTATCTATTTTTGCCTTTTTCTTTGGTTTGAGATTCGAATACAATGATTGGGTAATGACCTCCCAAGTCAAGGTTGTGATTTCTCACGTATTTGGAGTACTTGTGAATTTATTGTTCTACGTATACAATATAGTAATAGTATTCACACAAAAACGAAAAACCGATAGTACGTATTAGTAGAGTGCTACTAATACAAATACTTATTATGGCTAAAAAAACAACAATGCCAAATCAAAACACAACACGCCTCCCCGGCAGCGGTGCCAAAATGATTGTAGAGTTTTTGTATACCCTTTAGGAAAAGAGTGCACAAAGTAGTGGTAAGCGTTAAGTGTCGGTTTAGGAAAACCGAGCACTAATGACCCTTATGAAGTTCAAGTTCGTTTCCCAAGGAGGCAAGTGCGTTGTGTAGTGAATTGATTTTGATTTGTGATTATATTGAGAAGAAAAGAAAATAGAAATGAGGTAAGAAGAGATTGACGGTTATGACGACAGATTACACTAAGACAAAAAGGTCATTCACGTAAAACCGTAAAAAGCTACAAATTAAAAATTTTAACCTAAAAAATAATTAAAAGCTAAAACTAAGTCTAAAATAATATAAATAAGAATAAAAATCCAACAAAAATATTTTAAAACCTTTTATTAATTAAATATTCAATTTTAAATGCTAATTAAAGCCCTAAAATTAAATATAATTCATCAAAATGTCCAAAATATTATTTTATTGAAGTAATAAGTTACTTATATTATTTAAAGACTAAAAAGTATTTTTCCTAAATTTTAAAAACTATTTTTCTATTTTTAAAACACTAAAAACTATTTTTAAACTAAAATAATTGTAAAAAAATAATAAAATAATGCCAAAAATAATTTGACAATTTTGAAAATCCTAATTTATACTAAAGAACAGTAGAAAAATGAAAAAGTTTGTCAAATATAAACTTTTTCACTAAAGGACAAAAACAGTTATAATAAAAACCCTAATTAAACTAAATTAATTCTAAAAAATAATTAAAAAGTGAACAGTAAAAACTTTTTAAACTAAAAATCTTAAATTATTTTTCTAAGCCTAATAAAATTTTTGAAATCTAAAAATATTAATTTTCTACACTAAAAGACAAAAATCAGAATATTAAAAAGTATTTAAAATAGCTATTAAATGTAAAAAATACTAAATGAACAGTAATAAAAAATCTAATTAAACAGAAAAATCCAAAATTAAATAAGAAAAATATTGAAACTAATTTTAAACCCTAATTCCTATTTTAATGCACTAAAGACCAAAAACTTATGTTTCTGGAAGTGACATGTCAAGGACTTTGTCCTTTTGCTGAGCTGGGGTAACACATGGACTAGCAGTGGGAACTTAGTTCCCACTGACTGTGTTAAAAAACGGGACTAGTGTACTTAAGAGCTTAGGAAAGCTCTTGCTTGAGTTTTGCTTGGACAATGGGGCACCCCTACACTCAGTGGAGTGTAGGGAGTCTAGACAAACACTAAAAAGCACAAGTAACACACAAAAATCACACAAACAAGCCCAAAAAAGTTACTGATTAAGCAAAGGGTGGGCTGTGATGTTCTTGCTGGTCTAACTTGCACAAAACTGAGATTCAAACCTTTAAATCTTGCACACAAAGATACCAAATAGCATATAAACTATCTAAATCCCTATATTAACCTAATCTTTAACAATGATCAAGATTTGATGGCTCAAATTTCACAAAACAAGCAGATAAAGGACTTGCTGATTTTTATACTACTTACCAATTTTAAAACATGTAATTTGCTTTTAACTCTACCAAACTGAAATCCAAAGTTGGTAACAAACCAACACTACCAATACAAGTGTGTTCTAGCAGATTTTGAACCAAAAGCTGTTTAAACCTTAAGCTTAAACCATACTCCCAAACACCCCTTTATATTCAGAAAATGGATTTTTTTTCTAATCAAATGCTAATAAAGTAAACCTAAACTGATTAAACACTTCTAACATGCATCATATCATCAAATGAACATAAACCAACATATTAGATATCACTAACACAAGTTCTTCACATAATCATATGAGCTCACATAAAATTTCAGAAAACAAGCTAAATGGGGTTCAAGCTGATTACCCAAGCTGAAATCTTCCAAATGCACTTGTTTAGGGCTTTTAGGAGCTAATCAGAAGTGTAGAGGGGCTTGTTGTGGGAATCCAAAGTAGGACCCCAAGCCTACAATATCTTTAAATGATGGAAATAGAATTACTTGGACTTGTCTTCTTTGTTTCCTGCACATACAAAACCAACAAAGAACAGCTTCAAGTAGCAAGAGCTTCAAGCTACAAGCTTGAAGCTTTTGCTACAGTAAATGGTTAATAAAAAAAAGAAAAAGATTTTGAGAAAATCTTGAAAAACAGACTTTTGGAACTTTGACACTAAACAAGCACGAATCAAAGCTGAAATACACACACACACTTCTACTTTCACTTCAATGTGTGTGTGGATTTCAGAATGAGATAAATAAACTGATTTTCAGAAATTATAGAATTTACTTCTTTGAAAACTTCAACATACAATTAACTCACAAGATTGAATTGGAACCAGATTTTCTTAACTCAAATACCAACTTTTAATCAAAGAAAAGGAATTACTTTAATACTCAAACACCAACTTTCATTTATATTAAAAAGGAATTACAATCAAATTTTAGAAACTCTGGAACAAAGGGATATGCACAACCTGCATTCTCCTTTTATAAGCTAACTAGGAACATTCTAGGCTACTGAATAAAAAATTCATAAGCTAAAACCCTAATACATAAAAATCCGAAAATGCCCTTGGGGTCTTGGTCAAAAATCGTTCATGTGATGATGCCAGGTGGAATCTTCAATCTGGAGTGTTTATCTTAGCTTTGTGATGAAGGAATTCATGTGGGATGTCGATTTGGTCAGGTTTTGGGGGTTTGGGTGAAAAGGACGTTGCAAGGGAGGTACAAGCGGGGTCCACAAGGTGATGGGGAAAGAATCTGGGTGGTGGGTTTTGATTAGGAGGTTGCTAATCAATGTTCTGGAAACATTGAGCAAAAACCCCTTTGGTTTAGTGGGTGAATCAGATTAGGGTTTATGGGTTTTTAGTTTAAGCAAGTTGGGTGTTTTAATCTGATTTGGGGGTAAATACGTTTTAAAAACGTGTTTAGGGGGGAAAATTAGCTAATAAACTAATTATGTTTATACTGGGTGGTGGAAATCAGACGTGGAGTGTGATGGTGAGGTGGTGTGATGTGAGTGGAGGAGGAGGGTGACGTGTGGGTTTGATTGGCTGTGGTGTGTTTGTGTGTTTGACAAATATGGCCCCTTGACTCTCTTCCTTTCTTTACTTTGTAATAAATAGCCCAAAAACTTCATTCCTTTGTAAACAACTTTGGCAGCTTGTCAATTTTGGCACAATAACTTTTCAAGCTTGTTAACAAGGACCATTAATGCATATTTTGGATTCTTCAAGGGCATAACTTGTATAATCTTCAAACATGGAGGTCTTCTTTTGCCAATGATGATTTCTTCAAGGTCTTATCTTGCCAAATCTTCAAAAATGAGGGACTAAAGTTGCCAATCTTCAAAACTTCAAGGGCATTTTTGTAAATTCCATACTTGGGTCCGGTTCATTGTGCGGCTTCGTTTCCCGTGTTCGTTTTTGATTGATTCTTGTGATCTTTTTGTCTTTTCCTCAATATCCGTACCTAAAATACACAAGCAACAAACACGAGCATATATTTGGCAGTTTTAATGATATTTTATGCATTTTAAGCCCAATTTGGATGATGAGACCATGTATAAAAGCAATCTCATCACTCCCCCATACTAAACCATTGCCGTGCCCTCATGCAATGCTAGAATAAAGTATCGTAGCACCTCCAAAATTCATTTTTATTCACTTTATTGAATGATAAACTAGCTATACTACCATTATTACTACTACTTGCGTTTTAGACATAATGTATGATTTTCAAAGCTAATAGTCAAAATGGATCAAAGCTAAATAAACTTTTGGATTGAACTATCATACTATATAGCTAAATAGTCATCTAGATCACTCCATAGATTCTTCATTAGTTGATGTTAGCTTGTGAATTTAGGTGTTTTAGGTAGCCACAAGTACTGTTTTGCTAATCCTTGTTTTCAGTTTTCATTAGTTCTGGCTAGATAAGCCAGAAATAAGCTCCAAAAGTAGTTCTTTAGGTTGTTTTAATCAAGTGCTTATCAAATTTCATCAATTGCTTATCCTTAGCTTTTCAGGCTTAATCTCTTCACAAAGAGTATTTCTATTTGCTTAATAAGTCATAATAAGTCATAAGAAAGCTTCCAGAAAAGTAAAAAAGTCAACTGGCTTATTAAGAAGCTGATCTGGTCAAAGATAGGATTTTTGCTTATTCAAATTTTAAGAAAACTGAACAACATTCCATCAATTTCTCTAGCTTATAAGCATTCTCAGAGGTTTTCAGCATATTTGGTTAAGTAGATAAGCTAGAATCTACTTTTTGGCTCATTAGAATTTGTGTTTGAGATTATAGCTTATTATAGAAGCTTTTATTAGTTTTGGCTAAGTGAAATACGAATTTAAGCAATTTGCAAGTGTAACGAACAATTTTAGTTGAGCAATAAGTTCAAAATCGCATATTCATGCTTTAAGCCCGTTTTAGCTTAATAAGTCCCAAATATTGCATCTAATTCCCCAGGGTTTCAGGCTTTGTTCATTTTCGGATTTAATTGTTGCTGGACTTAGTACTGGGCTTCGTATTGTTTTGGGCCAACTATGATTTGGGTTGAATTTTTTGTTCAGATTTCATAAAATCAGCTTTGTACAAGTTTAAATTTCAAAGTTTTTAATCCCACTTAATCAATAACACAAGATTCTATAGAGAGAAAGAGAAGAAAGGTAGAGAAATAAACTAGAGAGAATTGGTGGAAGGTTATACTTTAGAGAGAGAAAGTGAAAGTAACCAACACCCTCTTCTACACATGGAAGAGGGTTTATATACCCATGAGCTTGGTGGGCTCATGGGCTTGTTTCTTGGGCCGGGCTTGGCGTACACTTGGGCTTACGCCCCTAACTTATACAATATTAGCTTAAAGACCAAGCCCGATTAACCCGACTAACCTATTACATTACAAGACCTTTATCGACTAAGATGACATAATACATTCTTGTTCGACTATATGAAGTATAGGGATAACAATCTCCTCCAATGTATCAGTCATCTTTAAATGCATAGGATGATTGAGTGAATACATTCTTGTGGAGATGATCTTCCTTCTTTGGTCTTGTATCTGGGTCTCAATCTTGTTTGTAACGGCTTTGTTCCTTTATGCTATTGTGATCTTTATCTTGAGCCATTGTCATTTGACTTTGAGTGCTTAAGATCTTCATCTTGTGCTCCTTGTGACTAAGATGACCTATTACATTCTTAGGTATCTTGATTATCGCCATCTTGTGCTCTTGTGACTTCTAAATCGACATGTTCATACTTTGTTGACTTTGAAAGGCTAACAATTTCCCACACAAAAGTAGTAGTTAATCCTTCAAATATTCATCCGAGTTTCGGAAGACTTTATCTTTTAGTATGAACATGTGAAGACGACTTTGGTTAGTACACAGCTACGCCACCATCTTGATATGCAACAACATATATAGACACGGATGAAATGGCTTTGAACATTTCACCTTAACTCGGTAGCGTTTTACCTCCGGTCGGTGAACACCGTTAGACGGTATTAGATACCGTACATGTGATCCGATAGTTTCGATTAAGAATTTCCTTGACAGGGTTTCCCGGTGGTAGTAGCCAGTTCTCTTTACTCGACCGTCTCAAAGCAGACTGCTAACGTAAAGAGTGAATCATAAGGATAAACTATCCGTCTGATTTGAGTCGTCAATTCAGAATTCCTGGAACAAGTTTGATTCTATGAGAATCACACCAGTGTTGCTTTCTAGTTTGTCACAAGCTCGATCCATAATGAATCTTGTGAGTTACCTACCGTAGTGCTGTTTGAGGTTGACACTGGAAGGATTTCCATTCGTCATTCTGAACACTAAAGAGTGTCACTCCTAATGTTCTAGCAAGATCACACAGATTTTGCGAAGAAACCTGGAATCAAGTTTAAATTACTTAAGAATTTAAACTTAGTTGCATTCCAGTTCTCACAAGTTTGATTCGTGTAGAATCGCACAAGTTACCTATCATGAGCTTGTTTGATGTTGGCTCAAGCAGGATTTCCATCTTCATTGTGAATCGTATAACTCAAATGTTCTGTAACTATCACAAGGATAATGCGTAGGACTCGATTGTGTCCTAATGAGATGATAGATTGATCTCTTTTGGCTCTAGACTCAATAAGTGCATTTTGATAATCGGAGGCTGGAGCAGTCTGCCACCTTTTAAATATTAACTAACTCGGAGTGAGCAAGTGAATAGATACATGTTGATCTTCGTGACAATGAGACAAGTTTCTTTTGAGAGAAACCTTAATGGCTGGGAAGGGTTATGCATTGCATCACTGGGTCCATGACACTTGTCTTCGATAGATGTGTTAACCCGGTTTCTGCCTAAGTTGCAAAGAATATTCAACACCTTCAATGCTTACCAATACGTCATCACTAGCACCTTGTTGTGATTGTTCCAGTGCTAACTTAAGTAATTGGTCCGCATTCAGCTTCATTCCACTCCATCTTTCCTAAGGACAACTATTTCTAGCTATAGAATTTCCTTGGGTAGATCCCTCCGGTTCTAGTTGGATCATATGACTTAATTTCCTATCCTAAACCACCTTTTCACTCCATCTTTCCATCGTGGATAGTAGGTTGTTTTGGGTATATATCGTAACCATAAAACCATTGAAAACCATTCAAAGTGCTTGATAAAATTCAAAACTTTTAACACTCTGAAAGTTTTACATTTCGGAAAAGCTCCCCCTACACACATGCATTGATATACGAAATAGTTTAGCATGTGAAGGAAAGAGTCTTTAATATCACATGTTGCGATATATTACATTTTAATCATATTTTCTCCCCTATCTCTAATATAAAAACATAATATTAGAGATACCAGTTGATTAAAATGGGAGAGAAACATGTGTGCAAGCATGAATCATGGAACATTAGTCGGGTAGCTCCCCCTCAACAATATATGTGTGTCTTATAACAACATTTGACAAAATTTTGGAGAAAACGACACCACAAAATATATTGAGGTACGGAGTTGAGATGCCTTTTCTGATAGAATATTTTACATTTGACAATTTTATATCATTTTCGGAATGTGTTGGATACATAAAATATGACAATATCAAAGATGTACCCAACAACATTAAAGGCTTTGATTTTAAAACGCTTCCCCTAAAAAATTGATCCAAATAGCATATGACATTTTTGAGATATAATGTCACATATGAGGAAAGGAGTGTTGAACACTCAATTTTGAAAGATTTAGAAAAACCTTTTGAGAAATTCTTGAAAAATTGTGTTCAAAGGTTTTAAAATAATCATGATAGAAGACTTCTCTTCTATTGCTTTAGGAAAGCGCACTGAAACGTACACTTCCCATTCGGGTCCCTTTTTCATGAGCTCAAAACTTTGATTGTTTCGTGACTAGCTCATGACCGAGAAAAATTAATTTCCCGTTGTGAAGGATAAGTTATCATCCGTGATAAACTTTCCTTAAGGTGAAGTGCGAGTTCTAAGCTGACATTTACGTAGAAATCGTTTTTCATGAACTTAAAAACTTTGAATTTTTTTATGATAAGCTCATGACCGAGAAATATTAATTTCTCGTTGAGAAGGATAAGTTATCGTCGGTGATAAACTTTCCTTATTTGAGATCCGAGTCCTAAGCTGTGATGCACTTAAAAGTCATCATGAGAGAGTATCAAGCAGCTTCATTTGCCAAAACATCCAAGTCTTATGGAGTCATTTACTTCATACCAAGACGGCCAACGAGATAGTGAAACCTATTTTGGGATAGAGCTTTCGTAAACAAGTCTGCTATCTGGTACTCAGTTCTGACAAAGTATAATTCCATGATACCACGTTCCACTTGTTCCTTGATAAAGTGATATTTGACTACGATGTGCTTGGTACGGGAGTGTTGATTCGGATTGCAAGGGATGGATATGGCCGACTTTGAGTCACAATACATAGGCATTTTATCAAAGTGGAATCCATAATCCGTGAGTTGAGTTCTCATCCAAAGGACTTGAGCACAACACGCGGATAGAGCCACATATTTTGCTTCAGCTGATGAGAGTGAAGTGCAATCCTACTTCTTTGACGACCAGCTCACAAGCTTGTCTTCCCCTAGAAATTGTACGCTACCAGCAGTGCTTTTTCGACTATCAAGGCAACCTGCGTGATTAGAATCTAAAAAAGCTGTTAGATGAAAACCGGTTTCCCTCGGATACCAGAGTCCCATGTGAATGGTATTCTTAAGGTATCGAAAGATCCGTTTAACCTCTTTAAAGGTGCTTTTGAGTAGGTCTGGCTTGATATCGTGCACAATAACATGTGGCATGATGAATATCAGGCCTGTTGGCTGTAAGGTACATAAGAGACCCGATCATACTGCGATATCGCATTTGATCTACAAGATATGAGTACAAGTCAACGTCTAGGGATGTGGTCTACAATGAGGTACCAACACGAGCACATGATTGCATACCATGCTTTTTAAGTATCTCTTGAGCATAATTAGCTTGGTTAATAAAGATACCACGTGGGGATTGATGAATCTGGAGGCCTAAAAAGAATTTTAGCTCCCCCATCATTGACATTTCAAATTTGTTGTGCATTAATTTTTCAAAACGTTTTGAAAGTTTTGGGTTCGTAGAACCAAAAATGATGTCATCAACATAAGATTGCACAAGCAATATGTCATCCCCATATTTATTAATAAAGAGAGTATGATCAATGGAACCTTTGGAGAATCCTTTGGTACCAAGAAGTTTGATAATTCATCGTACCACGCCCTTGGAGCTTGTTTGAGTCCATATTCTTCCTTCCTGAGATGGTAGACTTTGTCAGGATGATGAGGATCAACGAACCCTTCCGGCTGATTCACATATACTTCTTCCTTCAAATAACCGTTGAGAAAAGCAGTTTTAATGTCCATCTGCTAAATCGTGAAGCCTTTATGTGCAGCATAAGCAAGGAATATCCTGAAAGCTTCCAAACGAGCAACTTGAGAAAATGATTCATCGAAATCTATCCCTTCTTGTTGACGATATCCCTTAACCACAAGACGAGATTTGTTTTTGATGATGGTTTGTTGTTCATCCATTTTGTTTTTCCAGGTCCATTTGAAATCTAAAAGCGAAATTCCATAGGGTCTGTCAACAAGTTCCCAAACATTTAGGCGTTGAAACTGATGAATTTCGTCTTGCATTGATTCAATCCACGCATGATCAGTCATGGCTTGCTTGATGTTTGTATGTACAGTTGAACTCATGGTGAGTGCATAAATACACACATCGCCATTGGTTTCGAGTTGTCGGCGTGTTCGAACCGGTTGTGAAGAATTTCCAATGACTTGCTCCAATGGATGATCACGTGTCCAATGGTGTGTGGATGGATATCGTTGGTAGAATGTATGCATGTTGCATGGATCAACATGTTGCGTAGAAGACTCCCCGACTTCGCGTATCGGTGTACCGAACGGGTTGATAACTTCTTCTTCGTCAGATTGTGCATTGACGGCTTGATTGTTTTCTCCTCCTGCAGCAGTGACGGTTGTGAAGTTGGTTGTATGATGGTTTCTTGAGTTTGTTGAGTATCCAATGGAGTTGTCTCTTGAGCAACGGTTGCTGAAGTAGATGCAGTTGTGTCATGTTGACTTTGTTCGGGTGCATCAGCAGTATTGACAGCGGAAGGCTTTGACACAACTTGATTGTTTCCATAGTAATATTCATCAAACATTGGATCATATAAATCAACCAACTAATTCATTTGTGTCGTATCCGTCGAGTCTGCTGTAGGAGTATTTTTTTGACATTCTTGCACGGGACGTACACTGTGTTGTGTAGGTGCCATAGCTGGACATTGAGGTACGGGACTTGAGCTGTTGTGATCAAGTACCATTTGTGGCAATTCGTCAAAGTTCACACGAATTGTTTCGACAATAATCTTTGTTCTCTTGTTGTAAACTCGATATCCTTTCGACAATGTAGCATACCCCACAAAAATACATGCATCACCTTTTTCTTTCATCTTGTCGAGATTCTCACCGTCTTTAAGAATGTAGCATAAATGTTAGCCTTATATTTTATACAGTCGAACAAGAATGTAATAGGTCATCTTAGTCGTAAATGGTCTTGTATTGTAATAGGTTAGTCGGGGAAACCGAGCTTGGACTTTAAGCTAATATTGTATAAGTTAGGGGATCTAAGCCCAAGACAAACCAAGCCCGGCCCATGGAAAGCCCATGTGGTTCGTGGGTATATATACCCTCTTCTATGTGTGGAATAGGGTGTTGGTTACATTTACTTTCTCTCACTAGTAATAGTTTAACCTTCCAAAATCTCTCTAGTTTCTCTCTCTACTTTCTTCTCTTTCTCTCTCTAGAATCTTGTGTTATGGATTAAGTGGGATTAACAATAAAGATCCCAATACGTGAAAGAATTTAACAGTAGGTTTCCTGCCATTGATGATGTGGTAAGGTGTCTTTTCATGTCTAGGGATTACGATAGAACGATTCTGAGTATAACAGGCAGTTCCAATTGCTTCAGCCCAGAAGAATAGTGGTAATTTTGAAGCAGAAAGCATTGTTCGAGCTGCCTCACCCAAAGTGCGGTTCCGTCTTTCGACAACGCCATTTTTTCAGGAGTTCGAGCAATAGACGTTTGATGTTCGATGCCTTCTTCTTGAAAGTAAGATTGCAAAGTCCGTTCAAAAACTCAGTTCCCCTATCCGTTCTTACGGTTAAGACTTGAGCTTGAAGATTCGCTTGTATCATCTTGAGAAACTTTTTTAGAACCTATGGTGTTTCATCTTTGGACCTTAAGAAGAAAGTCCATGTGTATCTAGGTTAATCATCAACAATCACGAGAATATACTTTTTCCCGTTAATATTTCCTACACGCATGGGACCACATAAATCCATGTGTATAAGTTCCAATCGTCCTTTTGAGCTTGTGGTAGTCTTCGTTTTAAAAGACTTCCGTTTTGGTTTCCCCAACTCAAAAGAAGAACAAATATGATCTTTGACGAATTTTAACTTAGGTAGACCGGTCACAATATCATTCTTCGAAAGCAAGTTGATGGTGTCAAAGTTGAGATGTGACAATCGTTGATGCCATAACCATGCTTAGGATAATGAGGCTTTAGCCATTAAGCAAATTGGATTTGTTGAAGATGTGTCTTGAAGCGTTACCGTGTAGAGATCAGAACCATGAGAACCTGTAAGAAGGTCATTCCCATCGTAGTCTCTAACGTAGCAAGTAGTTTTTCGAAAAGCCACTTTCAAATCCGCATCACAAAATTGACTAACAGAGAATAAATTGTAATTCAGTCCTTCGACGTAATAAACCCGTGTAATAGTAATATTTCCTTGAACCAAATCTCCATATCCGAGTATCGGTGCAAACTGATCATTTCCAAACCTTACCGTACCCAGAAACTTCTCCACGAAGTTAATTAGAAGCTTGAGATTGACCGTCGTGTGCTTTTTGCACCCAGAGTCCATTATGAAGAGAATGATCTCGACGAGCTGCATAAGAATTAGAAGACAATGTAGAGTTTGACAAATGGGAGCCCTTGATAGAAGTGAGTTCCAAAATATTAGTAGGCCTAGATTCTAAGGGCAAGCTATTATTCATAGACCCAATTAGAATAGTGGTTTTCTTAGGTACCCATTTGTATCCGGGTGGTGTAAATCTTGAGTACCCCCGTTTACATGTCCTACTCGTGTTCTCATAAATCTTCTTTAACATGTTTTGTTTACGCAGAGTAGTGGATTCTAACGCACTTAGTTTCTTAAGTGGTTGAGTAGTGGTTTGGTTCAAAGTTCTTGTGGGTTTTCTAGTACTAGTGGGCACAAGAATAGGCTTCCTAGTTCTAGCATTCATGCCATTATGATTAAAATCACAAGCATCATGATTGAAAGTACGAACACATTTTCCACATTTAACCGAAACAAATTCAACATTCGAAGTTGATAAGTGTGAAAACACCCATCCTTTTACCACTTAATTATAATAATAACCAAGCCAAAACGAGTATTTTATGTCGTAAATGTCGAAATTATGCGTGGTTTGTGTTTTTATTGTGTTTTAGGACCAAAAGATGAAAAAGGAAGAAAACACGGGCTTTCACAGGCTTTTATCGAAGAAAACGAGAAAAGACGAAAGTTAAAAGATCAAGAGTGCAAAAAGAAGAGAAGTCCAAGGCCCATTCTGAAGATTTATCGAAGAAAAAGTCTAAAGACGGAAGTTTAATGAAAGGGGTTTTAGTCCTTTTTATGCAATTAATGTTCGTTTTCCTCGACTTACTCGAATTGATCTCAAATTTAACGTGGATTACTTGTTTTTGGTAACGATACTTTTTGGTATTTTTAAACTAAAAGACTATGTAATAAAACACTATTTGAAATATTTTGAAATTAAATCTAATTTAATTAACTAAAACCTTTTTAAATAAAAACTAATTAAAATGATTAAACAAATCTAATTTAACTTTAATAAACTAATTTTAAACTATTTAAAAGAAACATTTAAAAAAATTTGAAAACTAATTTTAACTAATTAAAAACTATATAAATTTTGAACTAATAAAAAAATAAAACTAATTTTAAAAACAATTTAAATAAAATAAAAATTTATTTTTTTTCTTTTTATTATTTTTTTATCTAAACTGAATATAAGAAAAACTATTAAAATACTTTTAATTAAAATTAAATAAACAAAACTTAATTAAACTATTTAATAAAAAATGCCAGATCTAATTAACCTATATTAATGACAAGTAAAGAAAATAAACACAAATAAGTGTCTAGCCAAGATGGTAAGGTTGCTGGATAGTTAAGCGTGAGGTCACGCGTTCGAAACCCATGAGGGACAAACTTTTGCTAATAATATTTTTTTTGGACTTTAAACAGCAATATAACAGCAACCAAATAGGCTAACTAAACTAACAAAAAAAACAGATAAGCTAGAATAATAAGTAAAACTAGTTAAACCCAAATAAGCATTAAAAATAGAAAGACAATAAGCAAATAAGCTGAAAAAGGTAAAATCAGATAAGCAGATAAAATAAAACAAATCAACTTTAAACTATCAGCAAAACTTAAAAACTGAATAAGCATTAAAATCAAATCAGCAACTAAAACTGGAATAAAACAAAGCAGATAAAACTTTCTAAAACTGAAAATTAAACAAATGATATAAACCGAAAATGAATAAGCAGATATGAAACTAAAATCAAATTACCAAAATATCAATAGCAGATACTGAATAACCTAAACTCAAGCAGATCTAAAACAACTAAATATTCAAATAGTAACCAAAACAAAAAAAAATGTAAGCTAAAATTAAATAAGCTACAAATCCTAGCATATCAAACAAGCAGAAA
Source organism: Glebionis coronaria (assembly GCA_025667525.1). Lineage (NCBI taxonomy): Eukaryota > Viridiplantae > Streptophyta > Magnoliopsida > Asterales > Asteraceae > Glebionis > Glebionis coronaria. The sequence goes on along the minus strand of CM046875.1, from coordinate 462,291,944 downwards.
ATAAATTATCAATAAAAAAAATAAACTTAACAAAATTTTAAAAAGATATTATCACCTTGTGTCGATACCGTTGGGACGTAGGTGGGCGCTGAACCCCCTATGAACCGAAACCGAACACCAATTACCACCTTCTTTCACCAATCTCGTACCACGAACCAGTACCAAAATCGAACCAACAATTTTTTATAATTTCCCAGTAGGGGAAATTATTTCTACCTTTTTCTTTACTTTAATATTTATTTAATTAAAACAGAAATTAGATCTAAATTGCAAGTAAATGAAATAGAGACAATCTTTTAACCGAAATTCTAAATTTCATTAATAATAAGAAAAATATTACAATACTTTTAAAAAAGAAAATACATTAAACCTAAAATCTATTTTTCAAAAAATAAAAATAAAAATAAAAATTAAGGCACACAAAAATTACAGATATGAGGGGTTTTTATAGGAGAAACCCTGGAAACCCTCTCGTGATCCTTCTTGAGTAAGAAATTAAATCCTAGCCGTCAAATCCATCATTCTACCTTCTCTCTCTTCATTTTCTTCATCTAACGGCTGAAAACACCCCCTTTGCACACGGATCACCAACCTTGAATGGGGTTGTGTTTGTTGTGTTTGTTGATGGGTGATGTGGACGAATTCTATTGGATGAAGTAGTGGTGGTGATGTGGATTATCCAATCAAAAGTGGGATTGGAGCCACGTATGATGGACCACCATATTGTTCTTCCCGAAAAATTTGGGGATTTAATCCCCAAGTGTGTGAGTCACACACTTTAGGGAAAAGCCCCAATTTTGGGTGAGTAATTTTTGTGAAGGTAAATTAGGGTTTGGGGGTAAACTGGTTGTGTTTGAGAGAGGGGAAGATAAACTGTGAGTGCTTTGTTTGTATCAAATAGTGGGTGAGGGTAAATAAAAGAAATGTGTGAGGGGATGGGGTAAAACGTTTATTAATAAATGTGTATGATGTGTGTGAGATTTGACTGGTCTCATTGACCAAACCAAGTGAAAATTTTTCACTTATTAATCCGTTCCCATTTATTCAACAAAATGGGCTTTGGCCCAATTAATCATACTCCTTCCGTCTTTTGTTATTTATGTAATATGGGCTTGGCCCAATATCTCAATGAAAACTCTTTAATCCTCCATTTAGGTTAACCATTTTCTTAAATGGGCTTGTGGGCCCATTAAGAATAAGTGGGACCCACAATGCAAAAAATCTTCGTAAATGATTAAATCCACTAAAACGAGCTCGATTTCGGCTTCCTTGATTGTTTCTTCAAAAACGTGTCGGTTTAGCCGGTTTTCGTGAACTTGGGCACACTTTTGGTCTTTTAACTTTGTCTTCGTCTCTTTCTTGGACTTTTCTTCAACATTTGACCGTGAAATCCCGTGTTTTCTTTCCTTTTGATCTTTTGTACCTATTTTAACACAAAAACACAAAACCACGCGTAATTCCGACTTTTACGATATAAAACACATGATTAGGTCTTGTTTTTCCTTGATTTTAGTGGCAAAAGGATAAGTGTTTACACACTTATTAAAGTCGAAGAACTCAAGTATAATTATTGAAGAAATTATAAGACAAGTTCAATTTATATCGACAAATCCCGAGACGACGTCGAGAAAGACAAAGAATTAAAAAGACGAGAAAGAGAAAGAAAGAAGGAAGCAACACATGCACTCCTCACTTCCTATATATACCCTCTTAATTACACATTAGGGGGGTGTTAGTTAGTGGTTAGTTAGGTTAGTTTTAGGAGTAGTGTAGCTTTACTTTCTCTCTGTAGTTTTTATTTTCTATCTCTAGTTTTTCTTTCAAGTTTTAATCTTTAATCTTTAATCTTGTACTTTTGAATCTTTCATCTTAATCTTATTTCAAGCTTTTTAAAATCATTCTCATTCTACTTTTCTTGATTTTATTTACCTTTTATTCGATATAATCTTTGATCTTGTTTAGTTTTGATGTTTGATTGATTAAAAAGTTTATCTTTTTAGTCATCTATAAGTTTTAATACAAATGAGCTTTGAGCTTGACATGCTTATTGGCTTATTTTGTATTTAGCTTGATGATTTGAAGTTTTCTTAAAAGTTTTGTCCTTTTAAAGTTAGATTTAAAAAGTTGCTTATTTATAGTTTTGTAAGTTTTAATCGTTCTTATTTAGTTAGTTTATATATAGATTTGATAATGTTTCTATTTGTGCATACTTTAGACTTAGCTTATTTGGTTTAGCTTATTTCCCTTTTTAATTTCGTATTAAAAGTTTTTCTTGTTTTTCCTTGTGTATTCCGATCACTCCATCGGAATAGGGTTTCCCTATTCCGCCCAACATTCTGATTAGATCCCTTTTATTCCGATCACAGGATCGAAAAAGGGTTTTGAATTCCTATTGCTATTCCGATCTGGATCCCGATGGGGGGAATTATTTTGATACTCCGATAGAAGTATTTTCCATTATTCCGATAGCTTTATTTTCTTATATTCCGATAGCTTAGTTTAAGTATTCTGATTATGTTCCTTTTTACTCATTCCGATTATGACATTCCGATAGTCTTGTTTTTAGCTTATTCCGATTACTTTCTGATCAGGATTCCGACGGAAGCATTCCGATGCTATATTCCGACGGGATTCCGATCATATTCCGATGGAATTGAGTTTTTGTTTATTTTTGTTAAGTTTTAAGTTTTAAATTCATTACGTTTTAATTGCCAAAAATTGCACGCTTCCCGAAATCTCTGTTTTTACCAAGTGTTTTTCTAGTTTTTATTTTTAAAGAGAAAAAGTGACAGTTTTTCTATAATTGCTTTTAGCCTATTTTAATTACGCTCTGCATTTCTTTTTAATTAGTTATAGACAACGACAACCTTTTTATTTTCCACCAAGAACGACCGAGTCGCACTGTTAACCTGTAGTCAATTCGAAAAGATCGGAATCAACGAACTTTCATAGCTAAGTAAAATCTAGTTATTAAATGGCGCCGCTGCCGGCTCTTTTCGTGAAGATTAACGGTTTTCACAATTTTGAGCCCCCACAATACACCCTCGATCATCAACCTTCTGTTGGAATGTGTGAAGAAGAACGAGCCAATTTTTTGAATTCACTTTAGTACGTTCAACAAGAATTAGCTAGCATACGCGAAGCAAGGGAGGAGGAAAAGCGACAGTAACAAGAACAAGTATCTAATCTTAGTGATTATACTCCTCCTCTTGTGCGTCCATACTACTATTATGATGATGACGAGGATGATATCTATAATCTCAACCCATCTTCTGAGATTACTACTCCTACTCTTGATATCCCTAATGCGTCTAAGGATAGTGATACATCGAGTGAGATTAGTGATTTTGGTCTTGATAAATTCTTTGAGGAGGTTTGTGATGTGCTGACTTTTGTGGAGCCTACGGACGAGGTTGCTCTTAATGATGATGATTTTTCTCCATGCTATGAGAATTTCACTTTTGAAATTTCTCCTTCTCCTCCGGGCGATGAAGGCGATGTTGATTTATTCTCTTCGACATACGAGAAGTTCACCACTGAACTTGGTCTTGTCGATGAGGTGGAAGGCGTTATTCTTCGCTACAAATTACTGAAAGCTCATCTTCTTATTGCTAAAATTGAAGCGTTGAATTCTGCTCCTATTTCTGAGTCTTTACCTCCGTCTATTACTTCAGTTGAGAATAATGATACAGCTATGGAGGAAATCGACATTCTCTCAATACCTCCGGGTATTGATGATAATGACACGGAGGGGGATATTCTTTCTGATAATTTGCTGCATGAAGATATTTTCCCAAGTCCCCCTCTCGAGCACCTTTTATCCCAACCTTTAGAAACCATTACCGAGGATGAGTGCTTTGACCCGGGGGGTGACATTGACCATTCCTTGATTGACACCTTCACGGCTTTGCCGCTTGGTCAACATCAATTGTCTTTGGGGGATGCCAATGTGCTTCCTTTACCCACCCACCTCCCGTAGATCACAACCTCACATACTTTTCGTATGTTGAGAGGACTTTTCCACCCTTTAAGATTTATCCTCTGGCCTCCCCTTTATTAATGTCCTCTAGGAACGAGGACAAGGTCTTTGATCCCGATATTACATTCGAGGCTTCCCCATGGACCATTTAATTCAAGGACGAGTCAGGCTCGTTGACTCCATGAACAAAAACAAGCTCTTTTTGGGAGGCAACCCAATTATCTATCCTTTTATTCTGTTTTTCTAGTAAGTGTAGAGGGAGACCCTAGTATGTGTTTGTTGTTTTCTTTCTTATCATGTGCAGGGATTCGAGCTTTCAAAGATCCATTCTTGATGACTTTTGACGACCCGTGATTCCGTGTTCCCGTCTTCCCGGTTCTATCCTATACTCTTTTGATTCACTATTTTATATTTTTCAATATTAAAATAGGAATCACTTTAGTTGTCTCTTCCTTAGCTAGATTTAAACAACGTGCACAATGTCCTAAGTGTAGAGGAGTTTACTCCCACATGCTTAAACATTGAGGACAATGTTTATATTAAAGTGTAGGGGGGACTTCTATCGAAGTTAAGTGGGCTTTTCCTTGTATTTGTCCTCATGTTAACCGGAAAATATGATTTTTTGACATTTTTCAAAATTTTTAATCTATTTTGGCCTAGTTGTATAGTAGTATTTTCCTTTGTTAGCGTTATTTACTTTCTTTGCTAAAATAACATTTTGAATAAAGTGGTTTTAAATTTTTCAACGTTGTGAATCTTTTGACTCAACCCGAGTTTACTTATCTAAGTTCACTCTAGCTAGTATCCTTAACGTGTTTAAGTCAAGTTTTGCTAGGCTTTTATATAGGGAATTTTAAAACGCGAAAGTCTTAACTTTTACGGGTTAAGAACAAGAACTTTTCGCAAGTTCCTATAATTGATCCTAGAAAGTCGTTTATCAAGGGAACTTTAAAATGCGAATTCTAAACTTGAAAGAGTCTAAGAGTTTGCAAGATCCTATAGATGACTTGAAAACCCAAAACTTTGATTTAATAGGCTAAGCATCTACGAGTCTCATTCCTTGAGATTTTAAATTGTGGAGAACGAGAGATGATAGAGTCAATTATAAGTTCGGTATTATTTCATGAATTTATGTGAGTTGATTATGAGTTTTTTCTCCCATCGCTTGTTAATAAATTTAGTTGCAATAAATAAGGTCGTACGATTTGAAAAGTTACTTAGCTTCTAGCCCAAGATCGTTTAAAAGTTGCTCGGTATTAATTAGAGTTCATAGCCAAGGCATAACTTATTGAAGCGGGATGCGAAGATTGGCGAGTCCGAAAAGGCCCTAACAAGGCTTGAGGGCTACATTTTGTTGCTAAAGATCCAAAAGTGATGTGAAGAATCATTTATCAAAAATCAATATGAAGGATCGAGACACACGACGAAAAGCAAATACTCCCCTAAAGATCATGGAGAAGTCTATCCAAAAAGGCCCTGACAAGGTATGAGGATAAATAGATCCAAGTCCTAAAAGGAGGCGGATCGTTGTATATCAAAGTACAAAATAAAGATTGAAGAAAAATGAAAAAGTCGTGGTCCAAATATGAAGAATCTCTCAAAAAGTTCAAGTGAAGAAATTCCTAATATGAAGAGAAGACCATAATTTCATGAACGTCTCTCAAGATTCAAAGTATGAAGTCGCTGCCAAATATCGGTCCGAGAAAGGTCTCAAATCGTGAAGCAAGTTATGCCAAGATATGAACTTTATGAGGTCCCGAGAAGCAGTTTTAAAAGATTTTATCCTTTAGATATCTATTGATTAAATCGTCCTACTTTATTTTCAACCTAATAACTATCGTAATAAGTCAACAATGCATTCTCGCGATCATTTAAGACAACAATAAAATATAAGAGATACACCTAGGAATAAGGGAGTCTAAGTGAATAATTGGGCCACATGAATTTTTGTTAGTTTGCTAACTTATAACAACAATGATCTCTTTTATAAGCTTGGTTTAGGGAAAGTGAAACTTGAGGGTGATAAACATTCATGACAATCCAAAACCCCAATGTAAGTCTTTAATATTTTAATTTGTTTTTCTTCCTTTTATTATGTCTTATGTTTTATAAAGGCCAAGGTGGGTTAATTATGATGAAAAATTTAAATCTTGCTTTGTAATTAATGCATTGCATGAGGGCATTGCAATGGTCAAGTGTAGGGGATTTGATAGGTGTGAAAACACCCATCCTTTTACCACTTAATTATAATAATAACCAAGCCAAAACGTGTATTTTAGGTCGTAAATATCGGAGTTATGCGTGGTTTGTGTTTTTATTGTGTTTTAGGACCAAAAGATGTAAAAGGAAGAAAACACGGGCTTTCACGGGCTTTTATCGAAGAAAACGAGAAAAGACGAAGTCAAAAGATCAAGAGTGCAAAAAGAACGGAAGTCCAAGGCGTATTCTGAAGATTTATCGAAGAAAAAGTCTAAAGACAGAAGTTTAATGAAGTCGAAGAACTCAAGTCTAATTATTGAAGAAATTATAAGACAAGTTCAATTTATATCGACAAATCCCGAGACGACGTCGAGAAAGACAAAGAATTAAAAAGACGAGAAAGAGAAAGAAAGAAGGAAGCAACACATGCACTCCCCACTTCCTATATATACCCTCTTAATGACACATTAGGGGGGGTGTTAGTTAGTGGTTAGTTAGTTTAGTTTTAGGAGTAGTGTAGCTTTACTTTCTCTCTCTAGTTTTTATTTTCTCTATCTAGTTTTTCTTTCAAGTTTTACTCTTTAATCTTTAATCTTGTACTTTTGAATCTTTAATCTTAATCTTATTTTAAGCTTTTTACAATCATTCTCATTCTACCTTTCTTGATTTTATTTACATTTGATTCGATATAATCTTTGATCTTGTTTAGTTTTGATGTTTGATTGATTAAAAAGTTTATCTTTTTATTCATCTATAAGTTTTAATACAAATGAACTTTGAGCTTGACATGCTTATTGGCTTATTTTGTATTTAGCTTATTGATTTAAAGTTTTCTTAAAAGTTTTGTCCTTTTAAAGTTTGATTTAAAAAGTTGCTTATTTATAGTTTTGTAAGTTTTAATCGTTCTTATTTAGTTAGTTTATATATAGATTTGATAAGGTTTCTATTTGTGCTTATTTTAGACTTAGCTTATATGGTTTAGCTTATTTCCCTTTTTAATTTCGTATTAAAAGTTTTTCTTGTCTTTCCTTGTGTATTCCGATCACTCCATTGGAATAGGGTTTCCCTATTCCGACCAACATTCCAATTAGATCCCTTTTATTCTGATCACAGGATCGGAAAAGGGTTTTGAATTCCTATTGCTATTCCGATCTGGATCCCGATGGGGGGAATTATTTTGATATTCCGATAGAAGTATTCTGATAGCTTTATTTTCTTATATTCCGATAGCTTTAGTTTAAGTATTCCGATTATGTTCCTTTTTACTCATTCCGATTATGACATTCCGATTGTCTTATTTTTAGCTTATTCTGATTACTTTCCGATCAGGATTCCGACGGAAGCATTCCGATGCTATATTCCGACGAGATTCCGATCACATTCCGATGGAATTGAGTTTTTGTTTATTTTTGTTAAGTTTTAAGTTTTAAATTCATTACGTTTTAATTGCCAAAAATTGCACGCTTCCCGAAATCTCTGTTTTTACTAAGTGTTTTTCTATTTTTTATTTTTAAAGAGAAAAAGTGACAGTTTTTCTATAATTTCTTTTAGCCTATTTAAATTACGCTCTGCATTTACTTTTTAATTAGTTATAGACAACGACAACCTTTTTATTTTCCACCAAGAACGATTGAGTCGCACTGTTAACCTGTAGTCAATTCGAAAAGATCGGAATCAACGAACTTTCATAGCTAAGTAAAATCTAGTTATTAGAAGTCTTAGCATTCAAACTGTCATTACATGCAGTTACAGACGTTTTATTCTTAGATAACTTAAAATTCCTACGGTGGTCTTCTACTTCCATCTTCCTCCCTTTCTATTGTTAGGCATGACTCTATCTTGCATTCGAGTGCTCATAAGCTATGCTCTGCTAACACTAGTAGTGGGAGTTACTCTTGTAGAAGAAGACACACGTTGATTAGTTTTCCTAATATTCTGATATAACCGCGATGTTCCAGTTTGAGTGGACCTAGTGTTCATCTTATACATTCCAGGTGCTATCACATTTGTGCTCTTATCAGTTCCTAGCTTAGGCAAAGTCTTTGGGGTTTTCCCAAAATAGATGATTTAGGGCATTTAACCACCTTCGGTTGACGAACGACGAATGGTTTACCCAATTCAGACTTTCCTTTCAGTTTCTCAATGAGTTTTTTTAACTCACTGATGACTATATCCCTTTCTTGTAGCTGAGCTTTCAAATCACTTATTTCGAAACTTTTTTCATTTGACGAACCGAAGAAGCTGCCAGTTCTTGACACTTTTTATGATTATGAGATTTATCACCTTTTTGTAAAGCAAGTTCAAGAAAATGGAGTGTTTCTCAAGTTGAGAAAAACTTTTTGAAAGTTTGTTATATGACTGAATTTGTTTCGAAAGCTCAACTTCAAGATTTTGACATTTCTCATCTGTTTCTGACACTAGACATGCTACATGACAATATTGATCAAGATCAGTATACACACCAAGTATAGCATTCATATGGTCAGAATAAAAGTATTCCTTAGAAAGTCAATCAATTTCGTTAGAAAGTTGGTGTTCTTGTATCTTTAATTTAATTTGAAGAAAATCAACTTCATCTTCAAGAGATTTAACATATCTTAAATCAGTTGTCATTTCCTCAGTGAGAGCTTTATAAAACATTTCCATATTATTTGAAAGATCATCGATGGTTGGAACAATACATTGTTGAATGACGACTTCTACTTGTGGGTTAGGTTTAATATTCCAAACGGTATCTCTAGAAACCTTATCATAATCGACGACACCTTTGTACAAATTTAAAACCCCTTGTTTTATAAACTCAAATTGCTGAACACTTTTACTTTTCTCATCCCATTTACGTTTTTCATCCGAAATTTGTTTTTCTAACAAAATTGATTGCTTTTTGAAACACCTTTTTAAAGAAACTTTCTTTTCCGTTTCAGGACTCGGTGGTGGAACATTTGTAAACATCTTTTGTTCTTTTGAAAGTTCTTTTTGAGGAACAAACTTAATATAACGACCAGAATCAGAAAGGTTTATTAAATCACTTAAGTGCGATCGACTTTCTTCTTGATGACGAATGATTTCGTCGCAGTCAGGGGAAAGCATAAGAGCAAGATTATCAACATAACAACCATATCACAAATAGAAGGATTGATACTTTGAACTTTCTTGAGATAGTCAGGCTTAACAAAACTCGTTTTCATATTTCTGTTGAGCATATTCATAGTTTGAATAGACTGACCCGTTTTGTAAACAGTGTTGTTTAATGTTTCGACTCTCTTTTCCAAAGCAAGAAATTTTTCAATATCCTTTTCTTCATGAGTTTTATAAAGCTCAGTTTTAACTTTGTTAACCGACTCTAATTCAGTAATCTGGAGTTTATGTGGCAGCAGTTGTTCTTCAAGTTCCGATATATTTTGTTTTGACATATGAATTTCATGTGTTACTTCAGAACAATATTATTCGTTGAGCACCATGCGTTCATATACCAAACCATTAGCTATTGCAACTCATCGATCAGCTTCTTTTACATAATCACACTCTTTAAGCCTGTCTATCTCCTCGGCTAAGGATGTGTTTGTTTCTTCAAATGTTCATTAGCCTCTTTGTTTTCCTCAATTTCATGTTTTAAAGAATCAATAATATACACAAGCAAATCACGATCCTCATCTGAGTCAGTATCCGGAGCATCATTTTTGTCATCGTTACACATATGCGGTGAATCCGTAGAGATATTGCTATCCTCCATGTCCATTACATTTGTGTCATTGATGCTTTCGGGTTGCTTAGGATGCCTTCGTTCATTAGCAAACACATTATAGTTATCGTATGATGGTACCTTTTCAATTGGCTCAGTGTCAAAGATAGGTCCAGAATTGTCAGCAGTCTCTGGAATCACTTCTTGAATCTTTGCCATGTACACATAATGTTCTTCCAACTCTTGATCGGCTTCATCATCAGTGTAATCATGCCAATCAACTTCATCTGCTGTAAGTGGAATCCCTGCTTCTTCTTTCTTACACAACAACATCTTTTCCTTGTGATATCTCGAATCCTTAACCCGTTTTGGCTTCTTACATTCCCTAGCCATATGCTCAAATCCCTTGCAATTGAAGCATTGAATCCCAGTCTTCTGCACAACCGGAGTGCCTACAGTATCTCTAGCCGCAACTTGATTTGGCATCCTCTGATTATCACACCTAGCATCACGATCATACCTAGGTGCATGATCAACTTCCTTATATCTAGAATTGGATGATTATCTCAGGTTGTTGTTGGTAGGTTTGTAGATCTTCTTATAAGTTGTGGTGAGTAAAGACATGAGTTCCTCAATCTTCTTTTCCCTTGAAGTTTGTTCATCATCACTGTCTCCATCTGACTCGGTGTCATACTTTGGAGGTGGTTTGGTGGATGAGCTTTATGACTTTGAGGAATGAGTAGGTGGTTGTTGACGGTGAATGGGTTTTGTTGAAGAAGCAGTCATAAAAGCAATAGAGTTAGCAGACCGTTCTGCCTTTTCAGCCCTTAGTTCATTCACTTCATTCTGATGTTGTTTCAAGATATCATAAAGTTTGTGATAAGAGATAGTCTTGATATCTTCCCTTTGTTTAACCAAAGTCACGAACCTTTGCCATTCGGGTTTGAGTTGAAGTAGAAACTGAACATTGGCATGATGATTGGAAATGGTGCACTGATTTCTGACAAGCTCATTCATCATTTTGTAGAATCTCGAGTAATATGATTTAATGGATTCACCATCTTCAAATGTGAATTTTCCAAACTCCCAAAGTAAATTAGTCTCGAGATCTTAAACATTAATCGACTCACCTTGCTTCAAACGATGAATTGCATTCCACATTTCCATGGCATTAGGACATGCATCAACCGTGGAATAGATATCGTTATCAATCCCAGTGAGTATATAGTTGACAGCATCAGCTTCAGCTCGGAGGAGTTTCTTTTTCTCAGCAGGACATGTATCGAAATTCTCCATAGCTCGTGTAGTTGATGAAGTACCATCCTTTGCTTGTGTGGTAATGGGTCTGAATTCAAAAACTGGAGGTGGATTCTCAAGGCAGTGATGAAGAGCAGTTCGGTTCTCTTTTCTGTAGAGAAATCTGAGATAACGAGATCTCCATTGAACGTAGCAACCGGTAGTGAGAATAGGTGGATTACCGTTGCCACCTTGTTCCAAACGAATGTGATTGACAGTAGCATTGCTGATGTTGTTGTTAGACATGGCAAAAACGTGTGAATGGATTACAGATCTTAGTATATTTGTTGTGATGAGGTATGGTTAGAATTTCGTAGAGTTCCAAGAATCTTAAGTCCGATAATAAATTCCTCAGTCCGACAAAACGGTAAGCCAAAAAATTTTGTATCGCCAAAGTTTGAAATTGAGTTAGAAATAGCCAAAAACTAGTAGGGAAAAAAATTTGAATTTACTTTACCTAAAATTTTTAACTCTTCTTTTTGGAAATTATGTTCCGGGACTAGTGTAGATAGTTGCTAAGTCTACAAATTGCTCGAACAAAAATTGGCTAAGATTCCGCAATGTAGATATGCAATGATTCCGCAATGTGACTTGATTTCGCAATGTGACTTGATTCCGCAATGTGACTTGATTCCGCAATGTGACTTGATTCCGCAATGTGACGTGATTCCGCAATAAGGATGTGATTCCGCAGTCTCCCTGAACACTTGATTCCGCAATCACACAAAGCTCTTGATTCTGCAATGACATAATTCAGATAATTCCGCAATGTTGAAGGAGTATGATTCCGCAATCCTTAGGCATTCAAATCCGCAATGTATATATGATTTAATTCCGCAATCAAAAGAATGATTCAATTCCGCAATCAAAAGAATGATTCAAATCCGCCATCGAAAGAATGATTAATTCCACAATCAAAAGAATGATTCAATTCCGCAATCACAAGAATGATTAAATTCCGCAATGACATTCAATTCCTCAATAACATTCAATTCTGCAATTATGCAAGATATTGCGGAATTATGCAAAATATTGCGGAATTTTCCTAAAAAGTTGGATCTCGGACGTACTTGAAGATTTTCGAGATTTCAAGCCAAAAATGAAGCCAAACACCCAAAATTTTTGCTTTTTTGACCAAACCAAGTAACCCAAACCACTACCACGCCTATGTAGTCGATTTGTATACTCACTAACACCACGAAAACGCAAACTTTTTTGATGAACCGAGCTATATATTGAAGAAAACACACGAACTCAATAAAACAAACCACACGAACTTCAATCACCTATCTACTATAGGCTCTTGATACCAAATGTTAATCCTACTTAATCCATAACACAAGATTCTAGAGAGAGAAAGAGAAGAAAGGTAGAGAGAGAAACTAGAGAGAAATGGTGGAAGGTTATACTTTAGAGAGAGAAAGTGAAAGTAACCAACACCCTCTTCCACACATGGAAGAGGGTTTATATACCCATGAGCTTGGTGGGCTCATGGGCTTGTTTCTTGGGCTAGACTTAGCTTACACTTGGGCTTACACCCCTAACTTATACAATATTAGCTTAAAGACCAAGCCCGGTTAACCCGACTAACCTATTACATTACAAGACCTTTATCGAATAAGATGACCTATTACATTCTTGTTCGACTATGTAAAATATAGGGCTAACAAAAGTTTAATAAACATATTTTTAGTTTTATAAAAAAATATAGATTTAATAAAAAATAAAAATAGTATAAAAATAGTTTTAATATTTGGTAATTTTGCATTTACATTTTTGAGCATTTTTACAATTTGCATTTTAGTTTACATTTCATTTTAGTCCTTTTATTATTTTGCATTTACATTTTATTTTAGCATCATTTTAGTATTTCCTATTTTGTGTGCATTGTTTAGTTGTACTTTCGTTCTTTAATTGCGGTACTTGCACTTTGAATAGATACGTATTACATATATAGCTATTTTCACATTTTTGCATGCTTTGTGCTTAAATAGAAATAGAATACCATTCAAGCATTTATAACTGTTGATACAAAAGTTGGATGATCATTGCTTAACCCGAATTAGGCTTAATTCGGGTAGGCTCTTGCACCAAGTGAATATCTTGTTTGAAATCATACACACTAAAACAGCACGCGTTAAGCTTACCGTGGGCACGTGTCCCACGATTAGACTCTGGCGTAAGAGTAAGTAATCGATTTAGGGTTAAGAATCGGCTGTAGGTTGAGAGTATAGAGAATGTGATACCTTTGTGGAACCCTTGGGGGTTCCTTATATAGGCGGTGAAACCCTAATGGGCTGTCACCGATGCTTCGGCCCCAAGCAAAGGATAAGTGCCATAATTAGTTTGATTGTTATCTTCTAATTATGGTTATTGTATATCCTCTACTTTAGGGTAAATCCCAATCCTAATAAGATTGTGATTCTGTCTAACCCTGTACCGGTCGTGCCGGGCCATGGGTCGCACACATCTATGTGGCCACTTTTAATTCGAATCCCATAGGCTTAAATGACTTAACCCAACCCATTCGTGATGGGCCGGATGCAGGTAGTACCCGTGGGCTGGGTCCATGACCCGGTTGGGGACTATACGTCATCATGTCCCCCCAGGCTGGTTGTTACAGCCGTAGGCGTAACCTATAGACTAACCAATGCCCCTTATATATAGATGTTGCAAACATATCCGTATTAGAAAAATGGTCGGCCGGGACAACATTAATGAATTCATTAATGGTAGTCATGAGTCGGAGGTTTCCTCTGCAAAAGTGCACCTAACAGGCTCACTCTTGAGCCACGTAAAACTGCTATGATGTGACCCGTGGGTCCCTCTGACGTTTCAACTATACCATGCATCCCATCCGTTGGATGGGCGTAGTGGATTACACGTGGCATTCATCCAGGGCACCTCGTAAATCGAGGCAACCCTATAAAAGACTTGTGTGTGTTAACTGTGTACACACACAGTTCAAACAACTTCCACCATTGTTATACTTGCTTCCATTCCTTCCTTCCATCTCCTTGCTTTCCACGGAAATCCACCGTACCAGGTTAGATCACCACGCCCTTCTCCTCATTTTTATAAATCATGGTGAAAGATAACCCTACCATCACGTCTGTAATCAACGTTATGCCCGCGGATAAATACATGTATTTTCTTTTTGATTACTATATCCCTGAGAGCGTACCCCCCACTTATCCGGGTGATGGTGAAGCTATCACGGACGCTCCTGATGGGAAAATAGGTGTTTACACGCGCCTATTTGAGTCAACAAACTACCGTATTCCTCTGTCTAAGTTCCTTGTAGATATCCTGACATACTATGATTTTCATATATCCCAACTCCACTGTATAGGAGCGTGTAAGATTAACCAATTTGAGATCACATGCCATACTTGTGAGGTAGCCCCCACCATGAGCTTATTTAGGTTTTTTACGCCCCTCAAATGGTAAATGGGTGGTTGTCTTTTAAAAAACGATCCGCGACCGCCCCCATGTGTTATAGGAAACCCCTATACTCCCTTAAGAAGTGGTATAACCACTACTTTTTTGTAGATGCCAAAGTGTTCCCCACGACTTTTGTTCTTAAAACCAAAGTACGACACGACTATCTTCCCCAAACAAGAGAGTATAGCAGTCGGGATGTAAAAACGTTAGACACCCATCGTACTGACTTTCACAAGGACCTACCAGATCATTTCTTATGCTTAGTAGGGATCAGCCATAACTATTTTGGTAGGGAGGATAGATATGTGTGCTTTCTGATTGAGCGTAGACAGTGTACGTATTTCCTTATATATGTATGTTCATATAAATGTGACAGTAATGCTTGTAATCATACTAACATATATGTAAGCATATGTCCGCATAGATGAAGCTATTTGGGCTACTACGCCAGGGAGATCCGAGCAAGGTCACAGTGGGATCCCGACCACTACGTGAGGGCGAGCCCCCTCTACTTGTCGCGACCGCTGGCATGACCGTCCCTCTAAAAGAAACAACTGAGCCGCGGTCCGATGAACAGGGACCGGTGATAGAGAAGTCGTCATTGGACTTCACCGATGAAGATGGTGGTGAGCTGCTGTTGGAGCATGCTACCACCATCCAAGGTGAAAATACAAAGCAGCCAACCGACCCGTCCATCAACAGTATGTTTGGTGATGACGAGGAAGAGGAAGAGGAAGTGGCGCAGGAGACCGAGACCTCCAGGCAGCCAAAACCTACTCCCAGGAAGCGCAAATCCACAAGGAGGGTGGTGAAAGAAGTAGAGATGGAGGCGGGGGCCTTCAATGCGCCCAACAATAGGCTAAGGGAAAATCACCCCCAATTCCAAGAAGGGAGTAGCACCACCCTACCATAAAACAACCCCACACCCCCTGCCAGAACAGAGGAGCAGGTAGATACCCACGTGTGGCAGGCGATGTCGGTGAGTGTCGTGGCTCCTACCATCACCGACCCGATAATAGATGCGACGTATGTACCTCTTCATTTTCCATCATATTTATCGTGTATGAAACTGCAAAAACTTATAAGTGTTTGCTAAATAACGGGATGGACCCTACGACCGTGGCACAGGAGAAGGAAGTTGAAAGGGAACCCTCCCCTATGATATCCGTGATTCCACCATCTCCTTCCCCCACTCACGCAGAAGAGCCCCAGCCCGAAGGCCCGGAGTCCTGCCTTCGCCCAGCCTGGAATTTGTCCAGCTTGACAAGGCTAGAGGCAGAGTCGGAGTGCAATGAATTTATGGACCACTTGACTCCTCCCACACTGGCGCAAGACCTGGATGAACTCAACCACGGGGTTCTCCTTGAACTGTTTAATGTAGCAACGACGCTCCAGATAACAGTTGGTGCGGCCCTACGGCGCCGGTTTAAGGAGTCCTTGGCATATGTGCGTCGTGCTGATAGGAGGATGGCTCGTAGGGAGGAGCTGGTGGAGAAGCATGAGAAGACAATTGCCTCCCTGCAGGCGGATTTGGCCGTGGCTGAGGCCACAATAAAAGAATAAACAACCTACGCCAATGCCTGTGATGAGCGTATGGCTGAGTTGGAAGCTCTTCTCGAGGCGGAAACGGCAAGGTACGTATCCTTACATGGTTACATAAATTTTGTGTGTAACACCACTCTTGTCTTTCCCATCCCATAGTAACCTTAATCTTTTTCATAGGTAGTCGCAGCCAAAGCCGCGACCAAGACCACAACTGACCAAGCATCCGCCCTCGTAGAGGAGCGAGAGGTGTTGAAGGAAGATTTCTGCAAGTAGCGGGCTGATATGGAGGAGCGAACGGACGAGGCCTTGGGCAAGGTGGAGCATGAGTTGAGCGTGCTGGACACAGACTATGCTGAAGTGTTGTGCCCCCCACTTCGTACGGCCATTGCTGGTCATAGGTGGATGGTGGGCCAAGGGCCGCGTCTGGCCGTGACGAGAGTGATGGAGGCACCATATTTTGTGCAGGCTTTTCCTGATGTCGTGTCAGATGGGTAAGAATAAAATAAGAGTGAAGACATCACTAAGCATGAAGGGTTGACTAATACGTGTGTAAACACTTATCCTTTTGCCACTAAAATCAAGGAAAAACAAGACCTCATCATGTGTTTAATATCGTAAAAGTCGAAATTACGCGTGGTTTTGTGTTTTTATGTGAAATAGGTACAAAATTTCAAAAGGAAAGAAAACACGGGAGTTCACGGTCAAATGTTGAAGAAAAGTCCAAGAAAGAGACGAAGACAAAGTCAAAGAACCAAAAGTGTGCCAAAGATCACGAAAACCGGAAAATTCGACACGAGTTTAAAGGAAAGATCAAGGAAGCCGAAATCAAGCTCGATTTTAGTGGATTTAACTTTTTATGAAGATAAATGGGCTTGTGGGCCCCACATTGGACTATTGGGCCCAAAAGCCCATTAATGGATTTTAAGTATTTACTTTTGGGTCAAAAGGCCCAAAACATGGCCCAAATCAAGGACTATGGGACGGATTTAGCATATTGGGCCAAAAAACGATTACCAATTCAAGAAATAAAAAAAAGAAGAACGGAAGGAGTTGTGAATTGGGCCAAGCCCATGATGGGACGTTGAAAGTAAATCACATATTTGGTCAACTCTCACCCCACGTTTATTTACTCACTTTTATCCCACACTCACACACTTTTAATAAATCATTTACCCACCCTACTTTTCGATACTAACAAGAAAACATTTACCCTCACCCTTATCTCTCTCTCTCAAACAAACGTAGACACCAAACACTCTTCCCTCAACCCTAATCAGTAAAAGGGGGGCTTCTTGTTTTAACAAGCGCGTGTTACTCACAGCCCTCAATTAAATCACCATCAAAACCGGATCAAGAAGGTGGTCCTCAAATCAAACATGGCTCCTTCTCCCCTATTCTGATTGGGTGAAACACCTCTCCACAAACAATCCTCCAATAAGAAGAATCCACCTCAGCCTTCAACAAACATAACAAACACAAAATTGCCACAAGGGCAATCCGTGTGATACAAGATGTATTTTATGCCGTTGATTGAAGAAAGAAGGAAGAGAGAAGAAAAGGATGGTCAAGATACATTTCCTTGCTCACCAAGTTCACCAAGAGTGTTTTTAGGGTTTCCCTATAAAAACCCCATCAATATTCTGTAATGGTGTGCCATTTTTTTACTTTAATTTTGTTTTTGCAAAAATTAGATGTTAGGTTAATTGTAATTTCTTTTCAGTATTTGTAATCCATTTTCAGTTATTAATAAAAGTCTTGTTTCGGTTAAATTCTGTCTCAACTTTAATTTTCTGTCAAGGTTATTACAATTCATCTTCAATTTGTTTTTTTGTCATTATTATTATTATTATTATTATTTGATTAAATCTAAGTAAAAGTTTAAAGTGTTTAATAAAAGTAAAAGTGGATGAAAAACTTCCCCACTAGAAGTTTAATAAGACCTGGTTCGATTAAGTTGATGATTGGTGTTTCGATGATGATGATGATAATTGGTTAAGGTGTTCTGATTCGGTTTATCAGTCCGCTCAGCGCGAGACTGCTTCTCAACGGATTCGACACCAGGTTCAACTTCCTTTTATTATTTGTTAATTTTAATTTCTGTTGATTAAATTTGCTTGTTAGGATTAAGTTTCTAGATTTAAGTTTCGGTTTAGTTTGTGCTTGCGTTAATTTTCAGTAGTTTATTTTATTTAGTTCTTGCCATATTTGGTTTTGAATCTGCGCTAGTTTACCAGGTTTGATTTGATTTTCAGTTCTTGTATTTAGATTTGCTTATTATAGGGTATTTGCTTATTTTATGTTTAAAATCTATCAGCTTATTTGATTTGGTTAAGTATAGATTTGCTTATTTGATTTTTCTATGTTCTTATTTGCTGTTTGGATTTGATTTGCTTAGCTTGATAGTTTTAAAAAAATTGTTTTGCTTATTTGGGTTTTGAGTTTTTCTGATTTGGATTCTGATTTATCTAGTTTTGCTAATATCTAGTTTGCGTATTGTTTAGGTTTGCTGATTTTTAAGTTAGTTTGCTTTGCTTATTGTTCTAAGCTTATTATCAGTTTTTATTTGTTTTTTCTAAGTGTCAGCTTATTAGCTTATTGCTGATTTTATTTCATGTGCTTATTTGGTTTCGATTGTTGCTGATATTGTTATTTAGCTTTACTGTTAAAGCCTCGGACCCAATTGGTCTGAGTGTTAAGAATTCCAAAAAAAAATAATATTCAAAAAAATTCGTCCATAGCTAGACTCGAACCTCTGACCTCACGGTTAGCAGCCCAACGCCTTATCCATCTAGTCTGGTCCCTTATTTGTGTTTTAGTACGCATCATTTAATTAATATAGGATAATTAAAAGCTTCCAGTTTTATTAGATTTAATTGAGTTAATATTTCCTCTATAATTTGTTTTATTAAATTAGTTTAATTAATTTTTATTAAAAGTTTTTTTTAAGTTTTCTTTTATTCAGTTTAAAAAATATAAAACAAAATAAATATTTTTTATTACTTTTATAATTTTAAAATTACTTTTATAAATTAGTTTCTTTTATTTCTAATTAATATAGGTTTTATATTTTATTCAAAATAGTTTTTAAATAGTTTAAAATTAGTTTATTAAATTTAAAAAAATTTGTTTTAATTATTTTAATTAGTTTTATATTTTAAATAGTAAGGTTTTAAGTTAATTAATCTAGATTTAACTTTAAGAGTTTTAAAATATTTTAATTAGTTATAATTAAGTGTTTTTTAATTATAAATTTTCCTTTTAATTAGATTAATTAGTTTTTAATAGTTTTTAGTTTTTAAAATACCAAAAAGTTTTATTCACCAAAAACAATCAATCTTACGTTTAATTAGAAATCAATTCGAGTGAGTCGAGGAAACGAACTTAATTGCACAACAAAAATAACCTACATTATTGACCAAGGCTGCTGAATTAATAAGCAAGAGTGAAGACATCACTAAGCATGCCTACCATAACCCTGAGGCGGAGACAAATATGACTGCATCCATGGCCTCCCTGGGGGATATGGAGTACCCCTTCTTGTCTGACCTCGAAGCTATGAAGGATGCCTCCAATGAGGATATCATGGCGAAGCTTACACCAGACCCAATCCAGCTCATTCTTCCAATATATGATGCAAGTTTAAAGGTCGTGAAGGGTGAGAAGCCATTGGTTGAGGCGTTGGAGGCCAACCTAGCTAGAGTGCGTAGCGGAAAGGAGGCTCGTGGTGAAGCTCTTCGTGCCTTGATACCCGAAGGTAAGAGGGAATTAGGGGAGTTCCTGCCTTCTTTTTAGTTCATCTGTTGTAAACATTTGTTATATTTGTCCATGTTTGTCCACGGCTTTAATTTGTAATTCCATGTTTGACACTTCGAATTTTTATGAAGATATATGTCCGTGGTGATGACGACAACTTTTTTTTGTTTGTTTGAAACTTGTATTTATTCTTCGATACCATGTATCTGTTTGCATGAGGTGTCACGGCTGGGTAAGAATAAAGTAAGTCTATAATTTACTAGACGTGCACCGTGTGTCTATATCATGTTCGTTACTATTTAAGTACGACATGTGGGAACTTATTACAACGTCTTGTAAATAAGGTGTCTATTAAGGATACATGATCCATGTCACTGGGGTTGCATCCCTCTTATGCGACAAATTGAATTATTAGGTTCACTTAATCCTCTTACTCCGCCTGGGAGCGAATAGTACATGTACGACTGAATGAATGCATATGAACAAGTAATAACACACAAGAGAATAACAAATAATTCTAAGAACCCAAGACAATAATTTGCACAAGAACAAACCGTGGAGCTGGCTAAGCAACACGACATTTTATTAGAACGATTATGATTTTGTTTTTTGTTTTAAGATAATTAAAAATACTAAAACAAATAGAACCTAGAAAACATAAAAGCAAAAAATACATGGATCTTTATTAAAGCTGACTACAGCGAAGTGTCCATGCGGAGGCCGTAGCCTTTCAGAGGTAGCATCTTCTAAGGTTGAAAATATTCCATGTACGATACAAGTCACGGCCATCCATATCATGCAACTTGTACGCGCCTAGCCCCAAAGCTTCCGTGACCTCATACGGCCCTTCCCACTTTGGACCAAGTTTCCCCGTGCTCTCCGTTCGACTTGCCTCGTTAGCACGATAGACAAAATCCCCCGGTCGAAAGGAAACACCCTTGACTTTGGAGTCGTAATAAGCTTTCATATGTTCCTTAGATTTAGCCTCATTGATGGCTGCTATCTCTCGTTTTTCCTCTAATAAGCTTTCATACATGCCTTAGATTTAGCCTCATTGATGGCTGCTATCTCCCGTTTCTCCTCTAACAAGTCTAGATTGACCCGGAGTTGCTCATCGTTTGTGACGACATTAACTTCCGCAGTGCGGATTGTTGGCATCCTAATTTCTGTTGGGATAACAGCCTCGATTCCATAGGCTAGCGCAAATGGAGTGTCCCCATTGGCTGTTTTGATCATTTTCCTATGTGCCCATAGGACGTGTGGCAGTTTGTCCACCCATTTGGCGCTTCTTTCATCTAAGCTCGCCTTTATTCCTTCACCAAGGCTTCTATTCGCTCACTCCACTAGACCATTAGTATGTGGGTGTTTAACTGATGCGAAGCGCCATTTGATGTTCAACGCTGCACACCAATCTTTGAACGGATTGTCCGCAAATAGTTTTCTGTTATCCGAAATTATCTCTCCTGGAAAACCAGAGCGGCATACAATATTTTCCCAAACAAGATTTTTTACCTGTTTGCCAGTGATCGTTGCGACCGCCTTAGCTTCTATCCAGTGAGTGAAGTAGTCCATAGATACGATCAAGAACTTAACACCCCCTACAGCAACAGTAAAAGGACCTGCTATGTCAATTCCCCACTTGTAGAATGGCCATGGGGATGTGATGGGTGTTAGTTCTTGTTGTGGATGCGGTACTGGCATGTGTACTTTGCAATCGTTGCATTTAAGAATCATGTCTCGTGCGTCTCGATGCATAGTTGGCCAATAGTATCTTGTGCTTAGAGCTCATGCTACTACTGATCTAGGGCCTGCGTGCATGCCGTACGACCCTTCATGTATTTCACTAATCATATAACTAGCTTGGTGTGGCCGACACATCGCAACCATGGCTGTAGGAAGGAACGCTTATAGAGGACACCATCTCGGAGTTCGAAGTGTTGTGACTTCCTTTTGATGCGCCGCGCCTCAGTTTCGTCCACATGAAGGGTTTCATCAGTTATATAGTTTATGATCGGGGTCATCCATGTAGGCCCCTCTTCATCAACTATGGTCGCTATCTCCCCTCCTGTAATGGACTTCTCCTTAAGTATTTCAACCAACACCTGTTTGGATAGATGGGCAAAACTTGTAGACGCTATCTTGCTAAGAGCATCCGCCTTCTTGTTTTCGCCTCTTGGCACCTGCTTAATAGAGAACTTACCAAAATTGGCGATGAGTGACTTGACTTTCTCTAGATATTGGATCATGTTTTCCTCCTTAGCTTCGTACCCCCTTTGGATGTGATTCGCGACAAGCCGTGAGTCCACGTAGGCTTCAAGGTTGCGGACTCCCATCCTAGTGGCAATTTTTAAACCCACAATCAATGCTTCATAATCTGCCTCATCATTCGTGGCTGTAAACCCAAAGCGCAAGGCGTAGGTGAATTCCATTCCTTCCGGATTTGTGAGTATGAGGCCAGCCCTCGATCCGTCCGTGCAAGAAGATCCATCCATGAACAGAACCCATGGTTCTGATGGGATATCTTCCTTTTGCACCATTGGCTCATCATCCTCGGGCTTCTCAATTATGAAATCTGCCAAAATTTGGCCTTTGATGGCTGTCCTTGGTCTATAGGAGATGTTGTGTTCCCCCAGCAGGACGCTCCACTTCTGTAATCTTCCTGCTACGTCTGGTTTGGAGATCACCTGTTTTATAGGTTGGTCCGTGACTACCACTATTGGGTGCGCCTGGAAGTACCGGCGTAACCTTTTTGCGGCATAAACCAATGATAAGACCAATTTCTCCATTGGTGAGTAATTTAGCTCTGGAACTTGTAGCGCTCTGCTTATGAAATAGACCGGATTCTGGACCGAATCCTGATCAGTCATGAGAACTGCGCTTATTGCTCCATATGTAGCGGATAAGTACATGATTAGTTCCTCCTTAGGTCGCGGGGCGACCAACATGGGGAGAGCCGAGTGGTATTGCTTGAGCTGCCCAAATGCTTCCTCCGCCTCTCTTGTCCAGCGAAATTATCCTTTCTTTAAGCACTTCTTGAGTGTTTTAAATAAAGGAAGTGATTTTTCTGCTGACTTTGATAGGAACCTATTGAGACCGACCATCTTTCCATTAAGTGACTACACCTCCTTGAGTGTCCGAGGGGATGGAAGCTGTATCACAGGGTCCGTCTTCTCCGAACAGGGCTTGATGCCGTATGGATTAATCATGTACCTAAGGAACATTTCTTCGGTTGCTCCAAACGTGCATTTTTTGGGATTCAGTTTCATGTTGATTTTTCTTAATGTGTCGAATGTCTCTTGGACATTGCGGAGGAGTTCGTCCTCCGTATGTATTTTGATAACCAAGTCGTCCACGTAGACTTCAAGGTTACGGCCTATTTGTGAGCCAAAGGATTTATCAACAAGTCGTTGATATGTGGC
The DNA here is from genome assembly GCA_025667525.1 of Glebionis coronaria. Taxonomy (NCBI): domain Eukaryota; kingdom Viridiplantae; phylum Streptophyta; class Magnoliopsida; order Asterales; family Asteraceae; genus Glebionis; species Glebionis coronaria. Next base: position 462,268,627 of record CM046875.1, on the reverse strand, counting down.
GCCCGCGTTCTTGAGTCCGAACGACATTTTAGTGTAACAATATACGCCCTGACTTGTATGGAACGCCGTTTTCTCCTTGTCTTCCTCCCTGATCTGGATCTGATGGTATCCTATATATGCGTCCAAGAAACATTTAAAAGAGTATCCACATAAGGATCCCACCTTCCAATCAATCTCTGGTAACACGTAGCAATCTTGTGGGCAAGCTTTGTTCAAGTCTGTGAAATCCACACACATGCGCCAGCTTCCGTCATGCTTCTTGACCATGACCGCGTTAGAAAGCCACTCATGGTAGTAGACCTCGCGCATAATTCCTGCGTCTACCAGCTTTCGTACCTCATCCAGTATTACCTGCCTGCGTTCTAGTGCTTGACTGCGCTTCTTTTGTTTAACAGGTGGATATCCAGGGTGGATTTGAAGCTTATGTTCTGCTATTGAACACGGTACGCCCTTCATATGCTTCGGTTCCCATGCGAATATATCAAGGTTTGCTTTCAGGAGAGAGCACATGGACTTCTTCCCTTTTTTGGAGAGCGTTCCCCCGATAGCTACCTCTTGTTCCGGATATTCAGGGTGGATTACCACCTTCCAATTAGGGGATGGTAATCCTTCCTTTATAGGAACTGGCTGGACTGGCGTTGTCACGGCATGACACTCGGATGCTAGTGTGATTGAATTGTAAATAGTGACAATTCCGCCCTTAACCGGAAACTTAAGCATCCCATGTGCCGTGAACGGGACTTCCCGTATGGCTAGGATACATGGTCTTCCAATAATACCATTGTACGAAGAATGTGAGCGTATCACCATAAAGTTCATCCACACTGTGGTGGAATGCTCTTCATCTCCAATGGTTACCAGTAGATCTAGTTATCCTATTGGCCAGATAGTGTCTCCACTGAAGCCAATGAGCGGCGACGTGGCCGACATCAGTTGGCTTTTGATCTCTGGTCGTAACTGTATGAAGCAGTATTCATAGAGTACTTCCGCCGATGATCCTCCATCTACATACATATGACGAACATTATGGGTTCCAATGCGTACCTCAATCGTGAGAGGTGCATCAGCCACGTTGCTCGCCGTGATAGGAGGGAACGAGATTTCCTTGCCGCGTGAAATTTTTTGACTAACTTTCTGATTCGTCTGGCGCTGCCATGATTGAATCATATATATGGTCGTAGGCTTGTCCTTTTGGGAATATTTTTTGTCATACTTTTTGTTATCCTTACCATCCTTCCAATCCTTAACTAGGTGTTTGAGTTTGCCTGATTTAATCAACGACTCTATATGCTTCTTGAGCTGGATGAACTCCTCCGTGCAGTAACCCTTGTCATTATGGAACTTGCAGAAGCGGCCTTGACGGCGATCAACTGGAGTTGTCATCGGAGGAGGCCTTGGAAAATTTGCTCCTTCTGTTAGCAAGATATCCCGCTAAGTCATCTTTAGAGGGGTGAATTTGTCATTCGACCGTCCTCCTTTTGCCTGGTTCTTGTAATCCAGACTCCTCCCATTGCCGGAGTTATTTTGGCCACGTGATTGACTTCTAGGCTGATCGTTTGATCGGTAGCCGCGGTTCCCTTTTGTAGGGTAAGCCACAGCAACCGCGATCTCCCCCTCCATAAAATTCCGAACCCTTTCCATGAGTTCGTCAAACTTCTCTGGACGTTTATCATTAAGGCGCATGATTAGCTCCTTGTCAGTTATGGCGTGCATGTAATCAGAAATTTTGAGGACTTCTGGCCACGCTTTGGTACGCGTACACTCGTCACTGAAACGCTCCGTGAAGTCTTCTGTAGATTATCCTGGCCTCTGTTTGACGGTTTCCAATGAGACCGGATCCCTATTGTACTTCTTCCGCTGAGTGTAATTGTTTTTCAACGTGGTGCGTAGTTCGCCGAAGCTATCGATGCTCCGGTGAGGGATCTTTTCAAACCAATCGCAGGCATTGCCAATAAAGGTTGAATTAAACATCTAGCACCATATAGGCATCGGCCATCGTTCAATTTTAGCTTGTGTATCAAACAATTTTAGGTGATCGTCCAGATCACCAGATTCATCATAGGTTTTAATACACGCCAACATACGACGCTTCTTTCTGTCAGAGTAGTTTCGTATGCGAAGAGTGAAGGCGTCCTACCTGTCGTTTCACCACGGAAGAGAGAGATCTTCCTCCTCTTCATCACGATAGTAGGGATCACCATAGTGTCCTTCATCGTCCGATGGTGGTGGGGGGGAATACCTAGGTCGGCGACGTCTGGGGGATGGTCACCCGAATCAGACCCCGAAGGGTCATGAGGGGGGGGGGGGTGGGGGGGGGGGGTTCCCCACCTCTATGATGGGCAGTATTGTGAGAAGGAGCTTCCTTCCCACCAGAGTTTATCCTACACCACGCACTCGTGCGGCGATTGTCCACGGGAGTTTCCAACACCGGGCGTCCAGTGGAGCCGTCAGATCTATCCCCATCTTCCTGGGCTTCTTGCAATTCTTGCATGATGTGATCCCATATGAGCTCGAACACATTACGTGGTCGAGGTGTTTCCTTGAAGGAAGGCTGTTCATGAGCACGCGTCTTCCTTCCCCTCTTCCGAGCTTGAGGGGGAGTACCGTGCGCGGAGCTTCCAAAGTTAAGTCTGGACTGGAGATTCCGTCCCAGATTTAACCTTGCTGAGATTCCTGGCATGATTCTGTCCAAATTTTGCGTGAGTACGCGCTCGAGGTCCTCGTTGTCGAGTGAACCAACTTCCAATTCTGCCTCGACCACTGGTGGCTTTTGCGGCTCCTTGGTAGGGGCCTTTGGTGCAGCTCCCGGATCGGGGTTATCCAAAGTGATGGTTGGTGGTGGGTATTATCGGACGTGCTTGCCCTATCGAGAGACTGAAACGTGTTTCGATTATTTGGCCCTCATGCTTGGCCACCCTGAGGCTGGGCGGAGGTGATTATCCCATCACCTGCGGACTTTCGATTCCCAGGATTCGTGTTCCTTAGATTTTCCTGAAAGTGTCCCTTCGTCATTGGGAGAGATTGAGATTGAGAATGAGTTTAGTTTAGTGTATGGATCCCATGGATGGCGCCAACTTATTGATACAAAAGTTGGATGATCCTTGCTTAACCCGAATTAGGCTTAATTCGGGTAGGCTGGGCTCCGGCTCTTGCACCAAGTGAATATCTTGTTTGAGATCCTGCATACTAAAACAACACTCGTTAAGCTTACCGTGGGCACGTGTCCCACGATTAGACTCCAGCGTGAGAGTAAGTAATCGATTTTGGGTTAAGAATCGGTTGTAGGTTGAGAGAATAGAGAATGTGATACCTTTGTGGAACCCTTGGGGGTTCCTTATATAGGCGGTGAAACACTAATGGGTTGTCACCGATGCTTCAGTCCCAAGCAAAGGAAAGTGCCATAATTAGTTTGATTGTTATCTTCTAATTATGGTTAGTGTATATCCTCTACTTTAGGATAAATCTCAATCCTAATAAGATTGTGATTCTGTCTAACTCTGTACCGGTCGTGCCGGGCCGTGGGCCGCACACATCTATGCGGCCACTGTTCATTCGAAGCCCATAGGCTTAATTGACTTAACCCAACCCATTCGTGACGGGCCAGATGCGGGTAATACTCGTGGGCCAGGTCGATGACCCGGTTGGGGACTATACGTCATCAATAACCAAAAACGATAAATCTCTTGTTTAAATTGGAAATCAATTTGAGTCTATTCGAGAAAAAACGATATATTAGAAAATGTTTATTAGGTCCCAAAAGTATGGCAATATTACAACAATAATCCTTGGAATAGTTATTTACAAGTTGGAGGACTAAATTTACCAAAAGTGAAAGTTATTTTTTTAGAACGGCAAATGTTAGTGGTTAGTGGGTCGAGTCGTGCAATGACATCCAGGCGGAAGAATGTCTTCTTCGAACCCTTGCCTGATTTGTGGGTCGAGTTGTGCAATAACATCTAAAAGTGAAAGTTATTATATAGGGTATTTTGCCGTGTTGAATATTATCAAGTCGATGGGGTGATTTGCTATTTTATAAAGTTTATCCCAGTCAAAAACCCCATTTCAAACCTTGTCACATTACTATTTGAACCCTCTCACATAAATTATTATTAATAATAAAATGGAGGGAAACACCTATTTAATTCCTAAAACAGATTAAAATCCACCTAATCCTCCACATAAATCCTAGATTATACCCAGTTTTGATTATACTTAAAGCAAAGGGAAAAATTAAATTGAGCTAGGGTTTTGTAACTAAGTCCAAGAATATCAAGCCCATGTGCTCATCTTTTACCCAACTCAGCCATGGGGACCATTTCCAGCAAGCTTTGGTCACGGGGATACTATGTTCACAAAGAAAGAATACCAATTGAGGGCTTGGATTGTTTTGCGTGCTCTCCACAACAAAATCAACCATCCAGATCAACAAAGGACTATGCACATTACATGTTAACCTCAGAGACGATTTCAAATTTTGGAATATCCATTGAGAATATATTGTGGGAAATTTTGGGATTTTACGCATTAGGTTTAGGGTTTTGTGATCCCCTCATTGTAATATAAATAGGATAGAGTAGTAGCAAAATTCTCTTGTTCCAGTTTCTCATTTTACCTTTTGTAACTTGATACGAATTTGGTTGAATGAATTGATTGAGTTCCATTTTAATTTAACTTGCCATTTATTTTCCTGTTAAATTTACCTTACTTGTAATTTAGTTTCAAGTCTTTTTATCAAAAATTCAGTTCTTGTGTTTTTGAGAACCATCATTCAAATAAGTTATATCTTAATTAACGCTTAAGTTATAAACATTAGCTTATTTTAGCGTTCTTACATTTTTGACATCATTTACGTTCCTTGCAAAAGATTTATTTTCAAAGTTCTTATAAAAAATCATGTTTTTTTTAATCTTGTGCTTTACTGTAGCATAAGCCCATAAGCTACAACTTATCTGAAAAATAAAATATACTTATTGAGCTAGTTGCTCATGTTATCCTTGTAGTTTGTTCCTTGTTTCAGGTACCAAGTTCAAGAAATTCATTTCAACTCCTTGGTTAAATTTCATTGATCCTATGTAGATTATTGTTGACAAGTTATCTTATAAGCTAATTATTAGGGTAAGAGTTAGTTCAGAAAATGTTTAAGGCTTGCTTATAGTAATATTAGTTGGTTTGGAAGTAAATCAACTCAATGTAAGTTTAATTTATCATTTGTAGTTATTTTTCTCTAAAATTGCTTATTGTGCTGCTGCTTATCATTGCTTATTTGTTGATATTTTTTGCTTAATTTATCTGTTTTGTTGCTTATTGTAAGACCCGCATAAAATACCTAAGAACATTAATTACATGAAAACACGGATAAATTAAAACTTTACAATTAATTAATATATGACACGTATCATGAACATTTAATGCAAGTATTACGTATATTAATTAATTACGACAAGTATTACGTATATTATTATTAATTATTATCACATGATAAGTATTTACGTATAATACTTAAAACACGACAAGAATTAAAACACGACAAGAATTAAAACACGAGATTTAAAACACGAACATACACGATAATGTCAAAACACGAAAACTAAATAAATACTATTAGGGTGTTGTTTTGGCCGGTTATATAGACAAGACGAAAGGGGCTCATGGCCCGGCCTGTTAAGTATTTTAATTGTAACAAAAGCCCTCCCAGGAAACGCAATTTACATTTTACAAAAATTAAAACAAAAACCCTAGTGGGTCCTCTCCTTGGCTGCCGGTTTTAAGCTAAGGAAAAAGGGGCAGAAAAAGATCTTGGTTATTGATTTGATTACGGGTTTTGGTTCGTGTTCATCGTTCCTAAATCATTACACAATACGGTATCCATTTTCTTTAATCTTTCATTTTTTTTATTTCATTATTTATGATCAATCAATCAAACCTATGAACACATGAATTATGAATGATCAAAACATGTAATAAACAAGGTCTAAGTCGGGTGTTGGTTAGATTTGTCACGGGAACGAAGACCACAAGGGGTCTCGGTGGGTATTACCAACCGGTAGGCTCGGGTTTAGGGTCTTGGTTACACAAAAACACACAAGAGTGTGTTTGGTTAGTTTTGCTAAATTACATTTAAGATTTATTTAATTAATTAGTTATATTAAATGTTACATGGTTTAATTTAATTAATTAAAATCAAGGACTTCGACTATAAATTGATTTGTATAATTACCATGATATTAAACATGGCCATTTGTTTAAATAAAATATATGTTATAATAATTATTAATATAATTATTTCATGGTATAAGTACATGTTACATTTAATTAATTTGATTAAGAACTTACCTTAATTAATTAATTACATTTAACCAAGGTTTAATTAAATTAATACTATACTTTAATTTAATTATACAATAATCAGATAAGGTAGAGTTTAATTAATATAATCATGCTATATTATTGTCGAAGTATAGTCAGTAAAGGGCCCGACCCAACAGGACCGCAACCTAAGAGGCCTGCGACCCAATAGGCCCGCGGCCCATATACCTTACTTATCCTTCAAGAAACTCTAGCACTATATAAACAGGGGTAGGGGTCTCATTCTACATCAGGTTATCTCTCTCATCTACACCTCTTATACAACATGCTGATCAAATATTAACTTGACCGTCGGAGGTGGACCCCGGGGCTCTGGCCTCAGGTCCACATCTAACCGGTTCTTCTTTGTTTGCAGCATTACTCAGGACCCGGGAAGACGATTAACGGCCCAAGAGAGTCGTTAGACCGGTCCAACAAAACTATGCTTCAACAAATTGATGCCATCCGTGGAACCCTGAACAAACTATGTTTCGTGGTCTCATTCTACCGAAAATACTTTGAGCCAAAAATCGGTAAATCTAAACTCTTATTATATTTGTTTTACTCACTAGGTATGCTCATTTACTTATCTATGATGAGCTTTTGATTTAATCAAATATAGATAAGAGACCACTTTTTCTTTTTCTTTTTTCCATGTGAAACACATGGATACATATATATACTCTACCGAGTTTTTATATAGATAGCAACGGGACCTTATGATGCACTTGGATTCACAAGACATTCACACTATTATCTGATTGTATTTTTTACATATTAAGTTGTTATCCTTTGCTAGATTATTTTTTGACAAGATACAAAATAAGTAAGTGTTCTCACATCTCACTTTTATTTTTTCTTGTTCGCAACACAATCTTTTTAGAAAATATATCTTAATTTTCGTTTATACAACAAAAATATTTTAAAAAGATCGTAATATTCTTTTGTCATGATTTTAACTATAAAAAAATTTGGTATCATGTATACTATAGTTAACTTCATGTTGATCGAACCCTCAAGCTGTTAAACATATACGCTTGATTGATTTACGTGGAAAGGCATAAATATGAGCATCATAGTAATACGTGTGCATCGACATGTATACTAAAGATTTTGTGATATGTTTCTTTTATTAAAGATATGATATCAAAACATTATATGTCATGTGACTTAATTTATACGACAAAGAAAATATATACCTAGTATGCGCGAATGAGACAATATTTTAGAATATTTTTTTAGGTCGTGGTCTGGTCTACTAATATCGTGTCGCGGTCCGACCTCTTTATCTGCGGTTATACGCGCCGCCCTTCTACGATAGTCCACATGCTTGGACGTATCTAATTTTTATTTTTTATCTGCGGTCATGGCATATCCATCCACGCTCATCTGTATGTTCGGTCATATTTTATTTTATTTTAACTGCGATCATGAGCTGCGTCCTTCCGTAATTCTCAGAAATCGAAACAACTTATTAATAGAAGATATTTCGCATATTTTTTCAATTCATAAAAAGATATTTTCTATCTTTTAAACTTGTTAAAGATATATTCCGATATTTTTAAAATTTATAAACATATTACACATACCTTTTTCAATAGGTAACATGATATTGCCTATATCTTTTTATATACTAAAAGGTATTTTTTATATCTTTTATATTAAATATGCTATTACTATTAATAATATTACATATATCTCTTAATTTGGTAACATGATATTATATATATCTTTTAGTTTTGTGCGGATTTATTTTATTACGATAAAGGTTCACATCTTTCAATACATATCTAGATAAATATTTGCATTTCTAGTATTGAGTGATTGTTTATGATACTTATATATATGCTAGTCCATACATCCTGATATCATTAGCCTACGGGATGTACATGTACCTATCGTTCCCAGGCTAAAGATGTCATAATGGTAAAAAACCGAGTGCGAACATTCGCACTCACAAAAAAGTAATTATTATTACGTTGTTTACGAATAGCAGAAAATGTTTTCATAACAAGTCATTACGAGAAATTCGAGGTTACGGCTCGCCCTTCCACGTTGGTTCGCACGTTCGAACCTATTTTTTTTTATCTTTTCACGGACCTATGGTACGTCCATTTGCGTTGGTCTACGCGACTGTAATTTTTTGGATACTTGATTAAGTTTAATACTACTAATCGATTGTAGCACCATTAAACTTGGGGGCTACCAGGGTACAATAATACCACTGTTTTCGTGCACGTCACGCAAACACTTTTGGTTATATTCCTTTGCCCTTGAAGTCCGCCTTCTGTCGGTTTAATTCTACGCCATGAAAGTATCTCTTCCATTGGCTTATTCATTCGCCACGGAAGTACTCCTTTCGCGCGCTTATTTCTGAGCCATGGAAGTATCTCTTCCATTGGCTTATTCGTTCGCCGCAAAATTACCTCTTCCGTTGGCTCATTATCCTTCTTCGTGGAAGTATTCCTTCCACTGGCGCGTTGTTTTTGCCGTGGAAGGAATCCTTCCACTGGCTCGTATCTTCGCCGTGGAAGTCTCTCTTCCACGTGTGCATTGTTTTCGCCGTGGAAGTACTCTTCCACGTGCTCATTATCTTCATCGTGGAAGTATTTCTTCTAATGGCTCATTATCTTCGCCGTGGAAGTATCTCTTCCACGTGCGCATTGTTTTCGCCGTGGAAGTACTCTTCCACGTTCTCATTATCTTTACTGTGGAAGTATTTCTTCTACTGGCTCATTATATTCGCCGTGGAAGTTTCTCTTCCACGTGCGCATTGTTTTCTCCATAGAAGTACTCTTCCACGTGCTCATTATCTTCTTCGTGGAAGTATTTCTTCCACTGGCTCATTATCTTCGCCGTGGAAGTATCACTTCCACGTGCGCATTGTTTTCGCCATGGAAGTATTCTTCCACGTGCTCATTATCTTCGCCGTGGAAGTATTTCTTGCACTATCTCATTATCTTCACCGTGGAAGTATGTCTTCGACGTGCGCGTTGTTTTCGCCGTGTAAGTACTCTTCCACGTTCTCATTATCTTCTCCATGGAAGTAGTTCTTCCACTGGCTCATTATCTTCGACGTGGAAGTATCTCTTCCACGTGCGCATTTACTTGGTCGTGGAATGTGACACCCCGGGTCGGGTCAATTGCAGCGGAAATAATGTTTGGAATGTCACAGGGGTGGATCGATAGCAAATAGTAAATAGAGCATAGGATAAGAGATTATCCAACATATATTACAAGAATAGTGTACAAATTTAATAAAAATTGTTTAAACATGATAAAAGTAAATTGTTCATTTTTCCCCAGTAGAAACCCCTGATGAGTCCTACAATGCAGGCTACTATGATGCTTGAATCCATGCACACACCACGTACTAGCTCCATTTTCTTGAGAAAAACATGCTTAGAGGGTCAACATAAAGTTGGTGAATTTACAGGTTTAATAAAATAAATTTGGACATTAAATGATCATGATAGTAGCAATGCACAAAGCATTCATACTATAAAGGTAATTACGTTCCCTATTGCTCAAAACTGAAGCTTAACTTTCCATAGTTCTCAACAGATGAGAACCCGGGTACTTACGAAAAGGCTCCTAAACCCAGTTCCAACATGGTATACATCTGTTGCCCCGGTCAAGGCACAGTGAGCGTTACTCACCCAGATGGGGATCGTCAATTCCAAATAGATCTACTTATAACATTCGGGCAATTACAATGATTTAACAGTTTCTACAATAGGCAATCATAATCAAAGTTTATACCATCCAGTTTATGTCTAATAAAATAAGTTGCATGTTTTCTCCCCCATAGAGGAAAAGTTTATTAATGTTTTGTGTGGGGCTATAAACTCACCTTGGAGTTTGTAATGGCTGTGCAAATAAAAGGAATCTAAGTGATGCTCACGTCACAGTCTAGTGCCTAATTAAATAGTATAGTCTCAATAAATAATACAAGGAAACGTATGTGCATGCTTATATAGTTTTGAATTAGTTCATTAATACTACATTATTTATTTGATTGACTGTAGTGCAAGTATTAATAACGCTCATTCAAACATGTAAATAAATTACTTGTTCAAGTAAAATGTTTTACTTACATTTTTTGTATAAGTAAACTTGTATGTAATTTGTATATATATAGTTTATATAAATTATTTTTATAAAATAAAATATAATTATTTTATTTAACTCAAAGTCCCCAAAAGTTTCCAACAGTTACAAATAGTTTATAAGTCACAAGTTTAAGAAATTACAGTTTTAGTCCTTATGGTTTAGGTTTTATTTAAGTTTTACTAAATAAAAATGGAATAAGGGTTTATGGTTTGTTTAAGTTTCGGATAAATGCCAAACTAGTCCCTCCCTATTTTATTAAAGCAAAACTTTCGGATTTTACACTTTTGGTACCTAGGGCTTGTAATACTTTCGGGTTATGGCAGAAATAGTCCCTCTAGTTATAATTAGGTTTTATACCTTTCGTTAATTGGCAAAACAGTCCCTAGGGCTTCTATAAGTTTCGGCTAATTACAAAAATGGTCCTTAGGGTTATAAAATGTTAAAACAACTTTAGGGAATTTACAAAATAAGTCCTTAGGGTTTAATATGCCACGGATGACATTTATTAAGCCCTAGACTTTTGGATATTTACCATATTAGTCCTTGTGCTTAATGGTTTATAAAAACAAGTTTCAAATGTCATAGTTTTAGTCCCTAAGTTTCATAAATTGTCACTTTTAGTCCAAAAGTTTTTATACGTTATAATTTTGTTATAAAAACTTTATTTAAATATTTAAAATATTAAATGGGCTCATTAAATGGACCAAAAGAACTAATGGGCTATCTAATGGGCCTAAACATATTTGGTTTTTTAAGTCCTCTAATATAATAAGATTATTTAAATGGGCTTTCAAAATATTAAATGGGCTTAGACATATTTTAAGTCCACTAATATAATAACATTATTTACATGGGCTTTAAAAATATTAATTGGGCTTTATAGGCCATTGCAAGTATACGGCTATATTGTATTGGGCTTATTAGGTCCATTTAGGTTTTGGGCTAATGTTGCATGGGCTTGATTTGTCCATTAACATTACTTTACCATTATTAGCTTAGTAAAATTAAGTTATGAACTCTAAATGAAAGGGTAAAACCCAGGGCTTGTTTTATTTGATGTAACAAATGAGATCTAAATTTGTTCCAAGTTTGCATGTAAGTTATAAGCCCTAATATGAGCTTATGACTCACGGCTATATTAATTTATAGCTTATTAAAATAAGTCTAAACTTGTTATATGGTTGCATATAATTATAAAAGTCCCAATATGAGATCTAAGCTATGTACAAGTCTAGAAGTTAATTATAAGTCCATACACATACATATATAGCCCACGGCTATATATTGAATCTTGGTATTTCCAAGATGAGATTTAAGCTAGTCATGTGTTTATAATCATTTATAAAGTCCCAAAAATTTAATGTTTATACTTATTGCATGTTTACAAATTTAACACAAGTTCAATATGAAGTTGTATAGTCCACGGCTATACATATTTCCCATGTGTTCTTATTATAAGATCTATACTTATTACAAGATTATTAAGTTAAGTTAAAGTCTTAACACAAGATCTAGATCTAACATAAACATGCATGTTCATTAGAAATCCATCCAATGATGTTTATAGCTCACGGCTATATTTTTTTATACACAAGATGTTTATGTGATTTTTAGTAGTTCATTATATATAGATAAACACATATTCATTAAAACTTGTTACATAAATCATTTATGTACATATAAATAATCCGTGACCTTTAAGGTCATGGTTTTCTAGTTTGTGAGTTACAAGAGATTACTCATATGATTCATGTTTATAAGTTTAACCAAAAATCCAAAAATAGGACTTATAGCCCACGGCTAATAATAAATCCATAGAAGGGTTTATATGATTTTTACCAAGTTTAAAATAGGTAAATAGTTATAGGTTTCTTATCAAAAAGTTTTTAAGCATGTCTCATGGTATTTCAAAAATATGTCGTGACCTATGTGGTCATGGTTTTACCAAATCTTGGTTTTTAAACAAGTTCATTATACGTGTTAATTAGGTGGATGATTATGCATGAAAGTAAAATGAAGAAAGCATAAATTGAGTGATACCTTCTTGTTATTGTTACCAAGGAAAGATCTAAGGAACAATGGAGATTAGTGTTCTAATCTTGATGAAGATGAAAACCCTGAACAATCCAAGCCGTGACCTATGTGGATTCGGCTAAGGTTTATATGGGTTGTTATGGTAATCAATTTGGTAAAGATACTACCAAATGATTAGTAGTAAAGATGAAGACAAGGATCTTGTGGATTAAATATATTTTTCTTAGATGTATATGGATTCAAGCCGTATGATTTGAGAGAGAAAGGGATGAGTGAAAGTGGGATTTGGTTTGCATGTGGAGATGAGAATGTTGGTGTGTATGTTTCGGCTTAAAGAAGAGAGAGGAGGAAAATGGCATGATTTTCCTTGGTAAGAGATATCATGCCAAGTGTTGGCTTTGCCAAAATCAAGACATCCTTTCCCCTTTCACCTTGTGGTTGTTGTGTAAGGCTAACCAAGGAGAGGAGTGGGCTTGGGCTTGTGTTATGGGTATAACATAAAGGTAATGTGTGAACTTGGGCTAAATCAAGAAATGCGTATGCATGCATATGGTATACATACATGGCTACATATATATAGTGTAACATTGTTTTCAGTTTTGTTAAGAGTTATGTACACATATGATGGTTATGCATTTTATTACTTGTTCTTACATTTTTAAGTGCAAGATTTAGGTTATGTAACTATTTACAACAAAAATGAAATATAAAAGTATAAGTACACAATGGACATGTTCACTTATCTTATGGAATTTTAACACATGAGAGAATGTTCTAGTATCATTGGGTAAAACTTTATTACATTTTATCATGGTAAAATCATGGATTTTAGAGCACCACCCCGTTATTTTAGCTTTGTCCTCAAAGCTATTAAAAACGTTGTCATCTATTAAGTGAAAAGATGCGGATATTTGGCTTTGAACGTGTCTTCTCTTTCCCAGGTGTACTCAGGACCTCTCTTTGAGTCCCAACGCACCTTGATCAACGGAATGCGACTGCGTTTCAACTTTCTAGTTGTTCTCTCCACGATTTCTACTGTTTCTTTCGTGAACTAGAGTTTGTCATCGATCCGAACTCCTTCCAAGGGCATGGCTAAGGGCTTCTCAACGTAGCACTTTTTTAGGTTTGATACATGGAAGGTGGAGTGTACCCGACTCAATTGTTGGAGCAGTTCCAAACGGTAAGCCACTTCACCGACCCTGGCTATCACTTTGAAAGGGCCTACGTATCGTGGATTTAATTTTCCATGTTTCCCGAATCGTACAACCCCCTTCCAAGGTGATACCTTCAGCATGACACAGTCTCCTACCTTAAGCATGGGTTTGCGTTTCTGGTCCGTGTTGCTCTTTTGTCGATCACGAGCAGCTTGGATTCTTTGCTATATAAGGACAATCTTGTCGGTTGTCTCTTGAATCAATTTAGGCCCAGTGAGTTGGAATTCACCTACTTCTGCCCAGCATACAGGAGAACGACATTTCCGAACGTAGAGTGCTTCGAAAGGGGCGACCTTGATGCTGGCGTGATAGCTATTGTTGTAGGAGAACTCAACCAAGGGTATATGCTCAACCCAACCATTACTAAAATCAATCACACATGCCCTCAACATGTCTTCTAGAGTCTGGATGGTTCGTTCACTTTGACAATCCGTCTGTGGATGATAAGCAGTGCTCATATCCAGATTGGTACCTAGGGCTCGTTGGAGAGCCCTCTAGAAGTTTGAAGTAAACCTACTGTCCCGATCACAAATTATTGAGACTGGCACTCCATGTTTGGTCACAGTCTCTTTAAGGTATGTCTTTGCCAACTTTGATAGGGAATCAGTTTCCTTGATGGGTATGAAGTGAGCAGACTTGGTGAGTCGGTCGACTATCACCCATATAGCATCATATCCGTGAGGCGATTTTGGGAGTTTGGTGACGAAGTCAATGGTGATGTTTTCCCACTTCCATTCAGGTATCTCGGGCTGTACCAGTAAACCCGATTGTCTTTGGTGCTTTGTCTTGACACGTGAGCACGTCAAGCATTTCTGAACGTAAGTGGCGATGTCAGCCTTCATGTTTGGCCACCAGTACATCTTCTTCATATCTTGATACATCTTTTTTGATCCATGATGTATAGAATACTTGGACTTATGTGACTCGTGCATGATTACGTCTCTCAAATCTCCATAGCGGGGTAGCCAACTCCTCCCGTGTAGGCATAAGGTTCCATCTACCTTTGGTTCCAATTTCTTCTTAGAGAGGTCAGCTCGATGCATTCCCCCAATGTATTCCTTCTGGAGGTTTTCGGGTTTCTGGGCTTGAGTCTGAGCTTCTAGAATTTGCTTGGGCAGGTCTAGGTTGATTGTCATGACTAAGGCTCGAACCCTCATGGGTGGATCGGTATCCTTACGGCTTAATGCATCAGCAACTACGTTTGCTTTACCTGGGTGATATTTGATTTCACAATCGTAGTCACTTAGCAGTTCGATCAAACGACGTTGCCTCATGTTCAGCTCTTTCTGATCTAGTATGTGTTGTAAACTCTTGTGGTCGGTATACACCGTACACTTGGTTCCGTAAAGGTAATGCCTCCAAATTTTCAGGGCAAATACTACAGATCCAAGTTCTAAGTCATGAGTGGTGTGGTTTTTCTCATGCTTTTTCAATTGCCTAGAGGCGTATGCAATCACTTTCTTCCTTTGCATCAACACTGCCCCCAGTCCCTTGTGTGATGCTTCACAGTATACCTCGAAGTCATTGTTTCCTTCAGGTAGAGATACGATAGGCGCACTACACAACTTATGCTTTATCATCTGGAAAGTTGATTCCTCCTTTTCTCCCCATTTAAATTTTATTCCTTTCTGAGTAAGCTTTATCATTTGTTTGGTTGTTTTAGAGAAATCTTCAATGAACCTGCAGTAGTATCCAGCAAGGCCTAAGAATTGGCGGATCTCTGTCGGTGATCTATGAGATGCCCAATTCTTAACGAAATCGAACTTTGTTGGGTCTACTTTAATATTGTCGCTGTCGATGACGTGACCGAGGAAATGGACTCTATAAATCCAGAACTCACACTTGGAAATTTTTGCATACAATTGTTCTTCCTTGAGTAATTTCAATACTTGTGCTAGGTGCTCCGCATGTTCTTGTTTGTTATTGGAGTAGACAAGTATATCATCAATGAAGACTATCACGAATTTATCCAGGTAAGGACTACTGATAGGTGTGAAAACACGTGTGAAAACACCCATCCTTTTACCACTTATTTCTTGCTAAAACGAGACCAAAACACGTATTTAATATCATTTGTTTGGAATTATGCGTGGTTTGTGTGTTTGTTATTTTTTCAGAGCCATCCGGATAAATATTGAAGAAAACATGGGATTGCACGGGTTTTATCGAAGAAAAAGACTCAAGACGAAGTCTATTGTCCAAGAGATGCAAAAGATTTGAAGTCAATGGGCCTATTTGAAGATTTATCGAAGAAAAGGACCAAAGATGGAAGATTTACATATGTCAAAGAACTCAAGTCTATTAAACGAAGAAATTAAAGGACGAGTTGAATTTATTCTTCGACAAATCCCGAATCGGAATCGAAAACGTCAACTTTTCTGAAAAGACGAGAAGACAAGAAGAAAGGGAGAAAGCCCACTCACCAACCAACTTGAAGACCTATAAATAGGAGTCCCTTCACACATTTTTAGACTAGTTTTTTCATTTCCCTTTTTTTTGTTTTCTCTGTTTCGTAGGAAACCAACACCATTAAGGTGTTGGTGATTTTAAATTTTTGTTGAATCAAATATCTTGTAAGTTTTTAATCTTTCCTTTTGTTCACTTAACCTTAATCATTCAATATCATCTTTCATTTAATCTTCATCTTTCTTTTCTTGGTGATTCAAAGTTTTTAGTCTTTATTTTGTTGAGTTTGATCTTCAAAAGTAGTGGGTTTTGTGTTTTTATTGTTTTGGTTTGATGTTTATTGTTAGTAAATGATTGGTGGTTAGTTTTGTTTAAGTTTTGGTTAAAAACTTGGTGATTTTGGTTAAATTCGTTCTTGGTTGTCTTTACTGTTCTTCGAGTTCTTCAGTTACCCAGATTCCGAATCAAATCAATATTCCGGATCAAGGGTTTGTGTTAATTGTTCCGGATCAGTCAAATATTCCGGATGAAGCATTTCAATATTTATTCCGGATGAAGCATTTTCAGATTATTCCGAATAAAGGTGTTTCTCTAAGATATTCCGGATCAAGCCATATTCTGAACCAGTGTTCTTCATTCAGACATTCCGGATCAGTCTGTTCATCCGGAATAATCAATATTCCGGATGAGTAGTAACATTCCGAATCAAGATTTTTAAAAAAATATCCCGAATCAGTTTTTTTATTCCGAATCAAGCTCTTTAGTTAATTATTCTGAGTCAGTGTTTGTTTATTCCGAATCAAGTAATTTCATTAGTTATTCCGGATGAGTTAATTTCTTCCGAATCAGAGGAAATATTCCGGATCAAGCAAAATGTTCCGGATGAACATATATTCGGAATGAAGGAAATCTTCCGAATGAAGCTTTTGTCCAAATGTTCCGAATGAAGGTTTATATTCCAAATGAAGCAAGTGTTCCGAATAAAGGTTTCTGTTTAGTATATTCCGGATCAAGCATAAACATTCCGGATCAGTGACTTTTTCTGAGTTTAGGTATTTAACTGTTTTATTTTAATTCAAGTTTTATTTTTATTAATTGCTTTTAATTAATTGCTTTTAGTTTATCTTTATTTACTTCACGCATTTACCTTTTTAGTAGAATAGAAAACCAAACCCCTTTTTAGTAACCAAGAACAACTATTCCACTTTGAACCGTAATCGATTCGAGAAGATACCGAGAACATAAATTGAACCTAGCAAAATCAATTGTATTAAATGGCGCCGTTGCCGGCTCTTTTCGTGAAGATTAACGGTTTTTTGTGAGAGACGCGTTGGCTTTTGGGATCCGTTAACTCGTGAACGTTATTTTTCGTGTCAAAAATTTTCAAAAATCCCAAAAACATTTGAAAAATCATAAAAAGCATCTCTTTTTCAAAGTTTTGCACCAAAAATATTCTTCTTGCTTATCTATTTTTCTTTATGGATTCTTATGTCCATTGCGTCGGGTGTGGGAGACGATTATACGGGAACGACTCATGTCAATGGTGTACATGCGAGAAATGCGGAAAAGAACTTCCTCCTATTTCAATCGATTTACAATTGGGATTTTTTCCATCGTGCAACTTGACTAATTCGTCCTTTTCTAATCCACCTCCTATTCCCCCTTGCATATATTGTGGAAGCGATTCTCATTGGCATGTTTCGTGTCCAATTCGATACCCGCCTCATGGCGAGCAAGAACTGGGTTACAATTATGACAATGGTAATAGCTATCTACAAGAAGCACCGGGTTTTTCTCCATACCCATGTTGCTAAAATTGCGGGGGCCCTCACGATACTTCTTATTGTCAGCCAATGAATTATTATGAGCCAAATCCGTGTCCTCATTTTTCTTCACCGATGGATTATTATGAACCAAATCCGTGTTATAATTCTTCTCAACCGATGACTTACTATGAGCCACATCCGTGCTATAATTCTGGTTTTCATAACTGTGAGCCCCCACACCCCAACCTCAATCATCAATCCTCTCAGAGAATTCGTATTGCCCAACAACTCACTACTCTGAATGAAGAAAGACAAGCCATTCTTTGGAAACTTCATGACGGCTTAATTCAACTGACCGAGGCATTGAAGGAACAAGAGCAAGTATCTAATCTTAGTGATTATACCCCCCCCCCCTTGTGCGTCAATACTATTATGATGATGATGACGATGAGAATACTATTTCTTGGAATGATCTAGCTGCTCAATGTCCCGGCGCAATTGTACTTCCTTCTCTTAATATCCCCAATGCCTCTAAGGATTGTGATACTTCGAGTGAGATTAGTGATTTTGGTCTTGATAAATTCTTTGATGAGGTTTGTGATGTGCTAAATTTTGAGGAGCTTACGGATGAGGTCTCTCTTAATGATGATGGTCCTTCCACCAACACTTTGGGAGATGATTCTTTGGCTTTCTCTAATCCTCTTTTTGATCAAGATGATGATTTTACTTCTAGTGATGACGAGTCACTATCCGATGAAGACGTTCCAAATGAAACTTTCAAGATTTATTCGAACCCTTTATTTGATTTTGATGACGCCTACATATCTAGTGAGGTGAATCCCCTCTTTGACGAAGGGATTGAGGACAGTGATAGCTCTGATTCTCTTGCTATTAATGAGCCTCCTTTGTTAGCCATGCCCCTTCTATCGCAGAGGTGGAAAGACTTGACTCTACACAGGTGGAAGGTAATTGTTCTCCTACTTCTCATATTATATTGCCACCTCATCCTACCGCGTGCACACCCAAGCGGGTGATGTATCGCTTTAACTCTCCTCGTTTCATACCGGGGAATGAGGATGAGTGCTTTGACCCGGGAGGTGACAATGACCATTCTATGATTGATACCTTTACGGCTTTGACGAATAGTGACCATCCATTGTCTTTGGGGGATGACAATTTGTCTCCTTTACCCACTCCACCTCCCGTGGATCAAGACTTCACATACTTCTCGTATGTTGAAAGGACTTTTCTACCTTTTAAAACTTATCCTCCGGCCTCTCCTTTATTATTTTCCTCCAGGAACAAGGACAAGGTCTTTGATCCTGGTATTACATTCGAGGCTTCCCCATGGACCATTTAATTCGGGGACGAGTCAGGCTCGGGACTCGGTTAATATAAACAAGCGCTTTCTGGGAGGCAACCCAATTATCTATCTATCTTTACCTGTTTTCACCATAAGTGTAGGGGGAGCCCCGTTGGTGTTGCTTGTTTTCTTTCTTATCATGTGCAGGGATTAGAGCTTCAAAGACACACTCTTGATGACTTTTGACGACCCGTGATTCCGTGTTTCCGTCTTCCCGGTTCTATCCTAAACCCTTTTGATTCTTTATTTTATATTCTTCAATATTAAAATAGGAATCACTTTAGTTGTCTCTTCCTTAGCGAGATTTAAACAAAGTGCACAATGTCCTAAGTGTAGGGGAGTTTACTCCCACATGCTTAAACATTGAGGACAATGTTTATATCAAGTGTAGGGGGGACTTCTATCGAAGTTAAGTGGGCTTTTCCTTGTATTTGTCCTCATTTTAACCGGAATAATCAATTTTTCGACACTTTTCAAAATTTTTTTTATCTATTTTGGCCTATTAGATTTTCCCTTTGTATAGTTATTTTCTTTCTTTATTAGAATAAATTTTAAATAAAGTGGTTTTAATTTTTAAACGTTGTGAATCTTTTGACTCAACCCGCGTTTACTTATCTAAGTTTACTCTAGCTAGAATCCTTAACGTGTTTAAGTCAAGTTTTGCTAGGATTTTATATAGGGAGCTTTAAAACGCGAAAGTCTTAACTCTCACGGGTTAAGAACAAGAAGTTTTCGCAAGTTCCTATAACTGATCCTAGAGAGTCGTTTATCAAGGGAACTTTAAAACGCGAATTCTAAACTTGAAAAAGTCTAAGAATTTGCAAGATCCTATAGATGACTCGAAAACCCAAAACTTTGATTTAATTGGCTAAGTATCCACGAGTCTCATTCCTTGAGATTTTAAACTGTGGAGGACGAGAGATGATAGAGTCAATTATAAGTTTGGTATTCTTTCGTGAATTTATGTGAGTTGATTATAAGCCTATTCTCCCATCGCTTGCTAATAATTTATCTGCAATAAGTAAGGTCGTACGATTTTATTGAATAACTTAGCTTCTAGCCCAAGATCGTTTAAAAGTTGCTCGGTAATGATAAGAGTTCATAGCCAAGGCATAACTAATGAAGCGGGGCGCGAAGATTGGCGAGTCCGAAAAGGCCCTAACAAGGCATGAATATTCCATTTTATTGCTAAAGATCCAAGGTGATGTGAAAAGCATTATTCCCAAAATCAATATGAAGGATCAAGACTCACGACGAAAAGCAATCAACTCCCATAAAGATCATGGAGAAGTCTATCCGAAAAGACCCTAACAAGGTATGAGGATAAATAGATCCAAGTCCGAAAAGGAGGCGGATCGTTGTATCTCAAAATCCCAATTAGCGATTGAAGAAATAAGTATGAAGTCGTGGTCAACAAAGTTGGAGTATCACTCTAAAGTCTCCAAGTGAAGAAACTCTATTAACGAAGAGAAGACCATTATCTCAAGAACGTCTCTCAAGATATGAAGTATGAAGTACATGCCAAATATCGGCCTGAGAAAGGTCTCAAATCGTGAAGCAAGTTATGCCAAGATATGAACTTTTTGAGGTCCCAAGAATCAGTTTTAAGAGATTCTGTCATTTAGCTAACTATTAATCAAATCGTCCTACTTTGCTTTCAGCCTAAATAAACTATCGAAATAAGTCTAAAAATGTATCTTCGTGATCATTCTAAGACAAAAATAAAATATAAGAGATACACCTAGGAATAAGGGAGCTTTAAGCATATAATTAAGCCATGTGTGTAAGTGTTTGTTTTGCTAACTTATAATAACAATGATCTCGTTTTTGAGCTTAGTTTGGGGAACGTGAAACTTGAGGGTGATAAATCTTCGCAGCACCGAAGCCCTAATTGTAACACCCCCAAATTACCACGCAACAGAATACCACTTTGGGGCGCTACTCATAGCACATCACACACAATCATAGACAACGACCTCGAAATAGACGTTAAAATAATATACAACCTTGTCTAAAAAGTTTCCCATCCCAATATATAAAATCAGAGTAGCGTTTAGTCCCAAAAATCGTTACCAACACATCACATTCATCATACAAAGACTTAAAAGTCATTTATTCATTTCAAAGGATGGAAAAATAATATAAAACTTTAGACAAGTAAGCACCAACTACCTCCTCGCGTGCTCCGCTGCTATCCATCTTGATTACCTGAAATACATGCTTAAAATCATCAACACAACGGTTGAGCAAGTCTATAGGTTTTGCAAATCATTATTTGAACACAAGAATTTTAATCATCTCAAGCTTGTCACACAGACAAGTCATATATATATCGATAAATGCCTTAAGCTCATGCAACTGAACGTTAACCAACACGTCAACCGAGTCACTTACGGCGCCCCTACTACAGGTAATATTGTCATATACCAACGACCTCTTATACATTATATCCCTCTCAGGTGATCACAAGGATACATACCCTAGGATAAGGTTGTCAAACCAAATAGATCTATCAAATGTATTAGCGTTTACCTCGCAAGGTAATTAACAGTTCATGAAATTCAGGGACTTCATAAGACAATGGTACTTAGGCATTTATCATCATATTCGGGTCCATCATACCAAAAACAACTTGTATTCATTTTATAAAACAGCATGTATTCCCCCTCGTGGGTTAAAAATCATTTACAAGATAATATAAAAGCGAGGCTATAGACTTACCTGATATAGCTATCACACATTTGCTATCACACATTTATCAAGGAACAAACATCAAATAGTCGATACAAGACTTCACGAGATATCAGTCGCTCATTGATCGAGAACGAGATGCCCAACGGTCGACATATAACTGAACGAGACCTAATATGATGAGACGCGTCTTAGGCTCGAGATGAGTAATAAATCATACATAAGTCAAACACAAATGTAAATAGTTCACTTTAGTAAGTTTGGACATTGTATAAGTTTTATAAACTTTTTATAAAACCTTTGATAACAATTTGTCATCTAGTATCCCATTTTGAAAATTAAGCCCATTATAGTCAATTATAAGTGTACGTTGGGCTTTTATGGCCCGAAACCACTTTATAAGCTTTTCGATTTCTAAAACGCCTCCAAACGTTATGAACTTAATAGCTCACGTTTGCCGGGTCTCGGGTTTCATAATTATCAATATGTATATAGGTTTCGACTCCCCGATAAGTGAGTACTAATGCCACAGTTTTTATAAAAACGGCCAAGCTACACATTTATTGTTACGGTTCAATTACGCAAATCTTACAACATGTCTATGTATTTAAGCCATTTCTCCCAAACCGTACATAATCTACATGAGTTATTTATATCGGCATGGCCAGGAAATCATGTAAACTACTGATCTCGAGTTTCTATGAACTCGAGTTATATTTAAAATAGGTCAAAATGATCAAAATATCAACCCGGGTCAAGGCTGTTTTTGGACAGCAAGGTTCGACTTCACGGTTTTGGCTGCCATTTCCAAACCGTATGTCCGTAGAAAACTATCTGATTGGTACAGGTCCTATATGATTTTATCTACAAGTTTTAGTTTTACATATTTTAGGGTCGGTATACAAATTCTTAGTGTTTTTGGCCGTTCAAAACTGGTGATCAGATTTGGCATTTTTGTAACGTTTCGACCATATCTAATTCATCGGGCGTCGTCACGGGACGGGTCACCTGGAAAAATCACCACAAAACATATATCTATATATCTATAGGGTTACCCAAGTCTCAATAACTACTGAATTTACCCCGAAATTCATTTACTTATTGTTCTAAAGTTTTACTATCACAACTTTCAATCTAGACTTGTGTAACTTGCATTTTTAGTGTCATAAATCATATACAATGTCCAAGACCTTAAATAAACTATTAAAATAATATTTACAGATACAAAATAATGTTTACGTAGACCAAATGAGAAAATTACATATATCATAATACCTCAAAAGATGTCAAATCAATATAGTTTATGCTTGTTGAAATGATTCAAGGTATATGACCTCCACCTTCTTTTTGATACTAGTAAGTTGACTAGTAAATAAAGATTCAAGTTGTGGCGTTTTTTTTTTCTTCTTTTTAATTGAGAAGAGATAGCAAAAATGAAGATTATAGATAAGGAAGTGTGTTTAACGACTATTACAGGAAATGAGGTGAATTGGAATATCATAAATTGTGTACAAGCATGTAAACATGACACGTACAAAATGATGGACATTTCTCAATTTCTAATTGGGCCGTATTACTTGAATGTGTGGGATGACATTTATATTAAATCTTGTTACGCAATTTGTAAAATTGGGTATTATCGAGATCCGATACTTTACAAGTTACGTGATTTAAAAGATACACGTCAAACACGAAAAATATAACGCTCAATATAAAATAAAAACATTGACATTCGGACAACGTTGATATTTCAATAAATAAACGAGGGCTTATAATTTATAAATTTTAATGCGTCGCGTAAACGTATGACGCCTAAAGGCTTAAAGCAAATTATGAAAAATGCTCGTAAAACGGTAAATTAAAATGACGAGAATAGAAAATATTTCTATGTCATAATGAGAATATTTACGGTCGATGACGGACATAAACTTACCAATAAATAATAATTCATACGTACACGATGCGTTAAATCCTTATCCTTTCCGGTTAGCCGAGAATTAAATATTATTCGTAGAACGAACATGACAAATGAAAGTCAGGTAATAAATACTGATCCGACTACTAGAAATAAGATTAGATCTCAGTCTAAATGTTGATTTTAAAGTTCGGGTTATTACATCATCTAACCCTTTAGGAAGCGACGTCCCGACGCTTAATTCGTCTCAATAGTCTTCAGTCTAACAGTGAAGAGTGAAAAACAAGCAAGTCATCGTCTAGGTTTCCAAGGAAGGTCAAAAGATATTATATGGTACACGTTCTCCATGATCGGACGTCATTGGACAATGCAGTCTCAAGTTCGCACAACTTATGATCATTCGACTGGATCACATACCGTATAAGTACCTAAAAAGAAAAGGTCGAACATAAACATCGAATATAAATCTCTATTGTTGATCATCGAGAAAACCTTGAATGAATAGCAAGTAAATTTACAAAATCTTCATATCCACGATAAGTCGCCGTTGATAATTTGATCCTCAGTCAACCCACAAGTACACACATAAATCCTAGTGATACTTAAACAAGTCGCCTATTCTTGAAACGGTCAATGGTTCTTAACAATCTGCTTATAAAGCTCGTGATCATCGAGACACATTATAAATGGTCCATCAAAACAAATCATAACTCGAGAGAAATCCAACGGGTTAGTCATACATAGATGATAATCGACGATCATCATAATGAAGACGACACTGGACGATTCTTACCAACGAAACACGATTCGGAGGAAGACGTACGCACACCAAACATCCACAAATCGAGCCAGTCATACTTCAGCCCACTTATTTATAACTCCTTGTCTACATCAAAAGGCGTCCCTTTCCATGTATACAAGAGTTTATAAATTTACGGTTCGGGAACTTATAACTTTCTTGTTCAAATGAAAAGGCATCCCAATCCATTTCAACGAGACGATTATAAGTCATCCTACTCAAGTATTACTATCTCTCAACACGATATCATATCAAAATACCATAGTAAATACAAGGTGTCAATAAACTTACATCATGATTTTCGTATTCAAACGTCCCATTCCATTTGAATAAGGAAAACACGACAATCTAAGGTCTAGTGGTTTAAAATTTTCTTATTCAAATGTCCCAACCCATTTTAATAAGACAACCTTAGACGACTCATAGTTGAGCGAGTTAGAATCTCTATATCTAAATGTCCCATTCCATTTAGATACAAGGTATTAAGTCACTCAACCGAATGACTACTACGAGCATATCATTGTTGTACCTAAACTATATATATTTGGTTAGGATATATATATCTTAGGTCCAGCATTGGCATCCCCCTTTTCACCAATAAAACGTAGTCCTATAAAATCAAATCACACGTCTCATTACATAGAAGATGTCACCTCGTATAAATGATTCTTCAGAATCATAAGAAGTGCTTGGAACATGAATATCACATCAATCAATTACGTTTTGAAAGGAGATGTCCTAAAATGGCACATCACGATACGGTGATAACAATCGAACTTAAGCAAGTCGATATGCGATAGCTTATGAAACAATATATACATAATCAAGGTATCAAATGAGTTTCATACTCGTATTCAAATAATACATAATCATCATGATCGGCGATTGGCGGTGAGGCCAAATCTGATACGAAACCGCATTATAAAAGGTACGACAATCATTCAAGGAACATTGATTCGCGTGCAATGCCTTTAAATACCATAGTATATTCATACATATACATACTACCATTGCTACATACACATAGGTTCACATAATGACAATCAATCATAAAGTAATACAAGAATAGCCTTACCGGAGCCATGCGGAGTAGTTGTCTGCTTAAAACTTTTAGAATACACCAAAGTTATAGTTTAGGTTTTTCAAAGTAGACCTAGTTCTCTATAACTTGTGGCTCTGATTACCATTTTGTAACACCCCCAAATTACCACGCAGCGGAATACCACTTTGGGGCGCTACTCATAGCACATCACACACAATCATAGACAACGACCTCGAAAGAGACGTTAAAATAATATACAACCTTGTCTAAAAAGTTTCCCATCCCAATATATAAAATCAGAGTAGCGTTTAGTCCCAAAAATCGTTACCAACACATCACATTCATCATACAAAGACTTAAAAGTCATTTATTCATTTCAAAGGATGGAAAAATAATATAAAACTTTAGACAAGTAAGCACCAACTACCTCCTCGCGTGCTCCGCTGCTATCCATCTTGATTACCTGAAATACATGCTTAAAATCATCAACACAACGGTTGAGCAAGTCTATAGGTTTTGCAAATCATCATTTGCACACAAGAACTTTAATCATCTCAAGCTTGTCACACAGACAAGTCATATATATATATCGATAAATGCCTTAAGCTCATGCAACTGAACGTTAACCAACACGTCAACCGAGTCACTTACGGCGCCCCTACTACAGGTAATATTGTCATATACCAATGACCTCTTACACATTATATCCCTCTCAGGTGATCACAAGGATACATACCCTAGGATAAGGTTGTCAAACCAAATAGATCTATCAAATGTATTAGCGTTTACCTCGCAAGGTAATTAACAGTTCATGAAATTTAGGGACTTCATAAGACAATGGTACTTAGGCATTTATCATCATATTCGGGTCCAGCATACCAAAAACAACTTGTGTTCATTTTATAAAACAGCATGTATTCCCCCTCGCGGGTTAAAAATCATTTACAAGATAATATAAAAGCGAGGCTATAGACTTACCTGATATAGCTATCACACATTTGCTATCACACATTTATCGAGGAACAAACATCAAATAGTCGATACAAGACTTCACGAGATATCATTCGCTCATTGATCGAGAACGAGATGCCCAACGGTCGACATATAATTGAACGAGACCTAATATGATGAGACGCGTCTTAGGCTCGAGACGAGTAATAAATCATACATAAGTCAAACACAAATGTAAATAGTTCACTTTAGTAAGTTTGGACATTGTATAAGTTTTATAAACTTTTTATAAAACCTTTGATAACAATTTGTCATCTAGTATCCCATTTTGAAAATTAAGCCCATTATAGTCAATTATAAGTGTACGTTGGGCTTTTATGGCCCGAAACCACTTTATAAGCTTTTCGGTTTCTAAAACGCCTCCAAACGTTATGAACTTAATAGCTCACGTTGGCCGGGTCTCGGGTTTCATAATTATCAATATGTATATAGGTTTCGACTCCCCGATAAGTGAGTACTAATGCCACAGTTTTTATAAAAACGGCCAAGCTACACATTTATTGTTACGGTTCAATTACACAAATCTTACAACATGTCTATGTATTTAAGCCATTTCTCCCAAACCGTACATAATCTACATGAGTTATTTATATCGGCATGGCCGGGAAATCATGTAATCTACTGATCTCGAGTTTCTATGAACTCGAGTTATATTTAAAATAGGTGAAAATGATCAAAATATCAACCCGGGGAAAGGCTGTTTTTGGACAGCAAGGTTCGACTTCACGGTTTTGGCTGCCATTTCCAAACCGTATGTCCGTAGAAAACTATCCGATTCGTACAGGTCCTATATGATTTTATCTACAAGTTTTAGTTTTACATATTTTAGGGTCAGTATACAAAATCTTAGTGTTTTTGGCCGTTCAAAACTGGTGATCAGATTTGGCATTTTTGTACCGTTTCGACCATATCTAATTCATCGGGCGTCGTCACGGGACGGGTCACCTGGCAAAATCACCACAAAACATATATCTATCTATATATAGGGTTACCCAAGTCTCAATAACTACTGAATTTACCCCGAAATTCATTTACTTACTGTTCTAAAGTTTTACTATCACAACTTTCAATCTAGACTTGTGTAACTTGCATTTTTAGTGTCATAAATCATATACAATGTCCAAGACCTTAAATAAACTATTAAAATAATATTTACAAATACAAAATAATGTTTACATAGACCAAATGAGAAAATTACATATATCATAATACCTCAAAAGATGTCAAATCAATATAGTTTATGCTTGTTGAAATGATTCAAGGTATATGACCTCCACCTTCTTTTTGATACTGGTAAGTTGACTAGTAAATAAAGATTCAAGTTGTGGCGTTTTTTTTTTCTTCTTTTTCATTGAGAAGAGATAGCAAAAATGAAGATTATAGATAAGGAAGTGTGTTTAACGACTATTACAGGAAATGAGGTGAACTGGAATATCATAAATTGTGTACAAGCATGTAAACATGACACGTACAAAATGATGGACATTTCTCAATTTCTAATTGGGCCGTATTACTTGAATGTGTGGGATGACATTTATATTAAATCTTGTTACGCAATTTGTAAAATTGGGTATTATCGAGATCCGATACTTTAAAAGTTACGTGATTTAAAAGATACACGTCAAACACGAAAAATAAACGCTCAATATAAAATAAAAACATTGACATTCGGACAACGTTGATATTTCAATAAATAAACGAGGGCTTATAAGTTAATAAATTTTAATGCGTCGCGTAAACGTATAACGCCTAAAGGCTTAAAGCAAATTATGAAAAATGCTCGTAAAACGGTAAATTAAAATGACGAGAATAGAAAATATTTCTATGTCATAATGAGAATATTTACGGTCGATGACGGACATAAACTTACCAATAAATAATAATTCATACGTACACGATACGTTAAATCATTATCCTTTCCGGTTAGCCGAGAATTAAATATTATTCGTAGAACGAATATGACAAATAAAAGTCAGGTAATAAATACTGATCCGACTACTAGAAGTAAGATTAGATCTCAGTCTAAATGATGATTTTAAAGTTCGGGTTATTACACTAACGTAAGTCTTAGATCTCTTTGCGAGTTATTTCCATATAGCTATGTAAGGTTGGATTCACTAAGAACGCGGGTTCGATCCGGAGGTCGGGGAGGATAGAAGTAGTGTTTAGCCATTTTAGTGAGAGAAACAAGAGAGAATAAAAGTGTGTTTTATTCTAGAGAGAGAAAGGTAAGACAAGAAATGAAAAGCCTCACCCCTCCATGGAAGTATGGAGAGGTTTATATAGCCCGGGATTGGACTTTACATATGACAATATTAGTCCCTGCAAGTCCCGGCTATGAAACTAATGTAATTCCGTTAGTCGCACACATTTTAAGGCTAACAATCTTCCCCCAATGTGGTGACATACGGAATTACTTACAATGTTCCTAACAAATGCAAATACAACAAAAATATGACAGTATTAAGTTTGCTTCTAATGCTGAGGATGACACAGTTGTCTTCAAGTCTTCTAGAAAAACTTATACCCCAGTTTGAATCCTCTTTGTCTTTGCTTGTTGAGGAACCATTGTATCATGTATGAACTGGATTAACTTCCCCCCAATTCATACCACATGTCTTGAAAATCTTTCTTCATAGACTTCTTTTTGACGAAGCTTCTGAATCAGCTTCCCCCCAAACCAAAATCCCTGTCTTGAGCAGAATCTGTAGCTTGATCAATCTTCTATCTTTGACATTTAAAGTGCACAGCGGAATTTTGTAGAAGAAGAAGTAAACCCCACCAAGTAACTTCTACCTTGACATTTTTGGTCTTAATGATTATGTGTTTGGGGGAACATGTAAGAAATCAGCAACAAATCTTCTCACGCTTGTAGAGTACTTCCCCCTGGAAGTTGAACTAAGTACCCAAAGGTACACGTTCTTCCCCCATGATGGTTATGAACTCTCGGAAGCATCATCTGACGTGTATGGTCAAAATCACGAGATGTTCTTGTCGAAAGTATGATGGTTACGAACACTCAGTAGCATCATCTGACGTGTACGCTCAGAATCGCGAGATGTTCTTATCAGGAGTAAGAAGGTTAGGAACACTCGAAAGCATCATCTGTCGTGTACGCACAGAATCGTGAGATGTTCTTGTCAAAAGTATGGTGGTTAGGAACACTCGGGAGCATCATTTGACAAGTACAATCAGAATCGCGAGATGTTCGTGTCGGAAGTAGAAATCTTTGTTGACATTTTGTAGCTCAAGTTGCTCGTGAGAATTGTTTGCTGATCACATCTCTACCCTTGTACTCTCTGGCTAAACTTACCAACCTCGTATTCTTTCGGCTATCTGTAGTGACCACTGGTGAAGTAAACCTGATATTACAAACTTGAAACTGAAGTACAATCTCCCAAATTTGTTACTTACGCTTAGCACTGTTGTTGATTGACGAACGGTGCAGAGAAACGTCTCTTAGTACCTTATACATAAAAGAAGAGAGAAGTATAAGATGTAAAACACCTCTTGAAGAATCCACAACTACAAGTGAGTGTGACACTGAGCACTACAACGTAACTCCTTAAGTGATAGTTGTCCATGTCGTCGACCGTCCACCCCTTGACAGTGGAAACTAGATAAATCAAGTCTCAATCATAAATGCTGAAGCGAATCATCAATCGATAGAGGGGATGAAAAGGCTCGATGATGAATTGAGTAGACGCCTTCGTGATTCCACTTCACCTTCAAATAATAAATACCAAATCCACTTCGTAATCACTTGACGTTACTTTGCCCGAATACTAGCCGTTTTGACAATTTTAGTGAATCTTAAAGGATCGTTTTGGTGTTTGTTTGTTTTTGTTGTGTGTTTGTCATGTTTGTTGTGTTTTTGTGTGTTAACTAGAAAACTAACGTTGACTAAAAGAAATGAGAAGCGATCAAACGTTGTCTAGCTAACTTTACTTTGAAGCCCAACATCAATCATATAACCAACTGATACGCGGATCGACCTCCGCAGTGAGGTCGTCAAAAACTTTTTCGAGAATTAGGTTTACAATACGAGGGTTTTCTTAGATCGGTGATGGATGCCCGACTGAAAATTTATATAATCATCACAAAAATCCAATTTGCCAAGACCCGTCATGATATTATTTTTCGTTGAAAGGTCCTCGATCCAACCATCAAATGAAATACCCCGTCTAGTAAAAAATTGACCCATTCCTTATCACAACCTTACCTTCGGCCCATCACAAGTTAAACAACCCGGTCCATCAGTGAAAATTAGGGATATATAACTTAACAAACCCTAATAAAAGTTACACTTACCCAAACCTAATGTTAACATCATAGCCGCTTGCTAAATATCCTTTCAGCTTAGAAACCATCGCCTCCCAAACTCATCTAATCTGCTTTTCCCAGTATCTAAAATACTCCAAGAACAGATTACCTACATCAAATCGAAATGACTTCCACCTAACCATTCGTGTATCACTGCCCTTATTCCTTTCTCGTAGACACAGAGCTACAGATCCATCGCGTCAAACATTTAATAAACGAAATAAGTCCATGAATTTCATGTCAATCTTGACGCAGCATCAAGACCTGTAACGGAGGTCACGGGTAGGTTATCGTTTGATTGCATGTTGTTTTGGGTTTTCGATAAAATCGAATAAAAGAAAGAGTATAACAGCTTTGTTATAAGTCTTTCCATATTTTCGAAAATTAAAGGATGTTAAATCTTACATATGTGGTCGACGATGATATAATTTTCGTGTTAGATCAATAAGATCTCGACATGCATGTTATTACACGAAACATATCTGAGATCAACTGATTTGGATTGAGTCTTGTTCAGATTTTTAGAGGGTTAGGTGTCGATGGGAGTAAGTTAGAGCTTGGTGTATTTGTTGTGGAGGGACAAGGATGTTGGATAATATTCAGTTTTAGTCTAGACTTTTGGGTCTCGGTAAGTTTATACAACAGTCTCAATGTTTTCCTTAATACCCATAGCAAGTTTCACTAAACTGCATCGCAATGTAAGAAAATAAGTCCATCGCAATATGTCACAAAACCATCGCAATAAGTTGGTGAGTCATCGCAATGATTTTTTAAACCAATACTGTCCATCGCAATGATTTTCTTCCATCGCAATGTCAATTCAAAAATTTCGGCAGCATGACAACTTACCTACCATTGCGATGGATCAAGCCACCCATCGTAATGAGACCCATCGGAATGAGTCCCATCGCAATAGATACAGCCCTACCCATCGGAATGTGTAAAAAGACCCATCGGAATAAATCCGTAGAAGAGAAGCCATCGCAATGTGTACATCTGAAAAAACATCAAAATATCCATCTGAAAAGGGTTTTGACCACCTTTTTGTAGATACCCAAAAAAATGGATCTGCCACCCTTTTTATTTCTGTCCTTTTCCAATAAAATGATCTGATGATGTTTGTTGGGACAAAAAAAACGGGTTTACAAAGATGTATTACAAGACAAAACATGACACAGATTTCGACAAATCTTGATATACTGGGACAACAACTGATAAAAAATAGATAAAAAATGAAACAGAAAGTTGATATATCAAGATAGGAATTGATAAAAAATTACCAACCGTGAATGAGAATTGTACGAAATCTGATAACACGACACAAACATGAACCACACGGATCAAAAACACGAAACCGTGAGACAAAAACACGAAACACCCCCGGTTAGCTCTGATGCCAATTGTAAGGTTGGATTCACTAAGAACGCGGGTTCGATCCGGAGGTCGGGGAGGATAGAAGTAGTGTTTAGCCATTTTAGTGAGAGAAACAAGAGAGAATAAAAGTGTGTTTTATTCTAGAGAGAGAAAGGTAAGACAAGAAATGAGAAGCCTCACCCCTCCATGGAAGTATGGAGGGGTTTACATAGCCCGGGACTTGGACTTTACATATGATAATATTAGTCCCTGCAAGTCCCGGCTATGAAACTAATGTAATTCTGTTAGTCGCACACATTTTAAGGCTAACAAGCTATTTTCAAGTGAAAATGGTTTTCTATCTCTTTTGTTTCATTCAAGCATTTATATATCTCTTTCGTAGTAGTGGTTATTGTTAATAAGGCCAAGGTTGATTGATTATGAGAAAAGTGTAAATTTGCTTTGTCACTAAGCATTGCATGAGGGCATGGCAATGGTTAAGTGTAGGGGATTTGATTGGTGTGAAAACACCCATCCTTTTACCACTTATTTCTTGCTAAAACGAGACCAAAACACGTATTTAATATCATTTGTTTGGAATTATGCGTGGTTTGTGTGTTTGTTATGTTTTCAGAGCCATCCGGATAAATATTGAAGAAAACATGGGATTGCACGGGTTTTATCGAAGAAAAAGACTCAAGATGAAGTCTATTGTCCAAGAGATGCAAAAGATTTGAAGTCAATGGGCCTATTTGAAGATTTATCGAAGAAAAGGAACAAAGATGGAAGATTTACATATGTCGAAGAACTCAAGTCTATTAAACGAAGAAATTAAAAGACGAGTTGAATTTATTCGTCGACAAATCCCGAATCGAAATCGAAAACGTCAACTTTTCTGAAAAGACGAGAAGACAGGAAGAAAGGGAGAAAGCCCACTCACCAACCAACTTGATGACCTATAAATAGGAGTCCCTTCACATATTTTTAGACTAGTTTTTTCATTTCCCTTTTTTTGTTTTCTCTTTTCGTAGGAAACCAACACCATTAAGGTGTTGGTGATTTTTAATTTTTGTTGAATCAAAGATCTTGTAAGTTTTTAATCTTTCCTTTTGTTCACTAAACCTTAATCATTCAATATCATCTTTTATTTAATCTTCATATTTCTTTTCTTGGTGATTCAAAGTTTTTAGTCTTTATTTTGTTGAGTTTGATCTTTAAAAGTAAGTGGGTATTGTGTTTTTATTGTTTTGGTTTGATGTTTATTGTTAGTAAATGATTGGTGGTTAGTTTTGTTTAAGTTTTGGTTAAAAACTTGGTGATTTTGGTTAAATTCGTTCTTGGTTGTCTTTACTGTTCTTCGAGTTCTTCAGTTACCCAGATTCCAAATCAAATCAATATTCCGGATCAAGGGTTTGTGTTAATTGTTCCGGATCAGTCAAATATTCCGGATGAAGCATTTCAATATTTATTCCGGATGAAGCATTTTTAGATTATTCCGAATAAAGGTTTTTCTCTAAGATATTCCGGATCAAGCCATATTCCGAACCAGTGTTCTTCATTAAGACATTCCGGATAAGTCTGTTCATCCGGAATAATCAATATTCCGGATGAGTAGTAACATTCCGAATCAAGATTTTTAAAAAAATATTCCGAATCAGTTTTTTTATTCCGAATCAAGCTCTTTAGTTAATTATTCCGAGTCAGTGTTTGTTTATTCCGAATCAAGTAATTTCATTAGTTATTTCGGATGAGTTAATTTCTTCCGAATCAGAGGAAATATTCTGGATCAAGCAAAATGTTCCGGATGAACATATATTCCGAATGAAGGAAATCTTCCAAATGAAGCTTTTGTCCAAATGTTCCGAATGAAGGTTTATATTCCAAATGAAGCATATGTTCCGAATAAAGGTTTCTGTTTAGTATATTCCGGATCAAGCATAAACATTCTGAATAAGTGACTTTTTCTGAGTTTAGGTATTTAACTGTTTTATTTTAATTCAAGTTTTATTTTTATTAATTGCTTTTAATTAATTGCTTTTATTTTATCTTTATTTACTTCACGCATTTACCTTTTTAGTAGAATAGAAAACCAAACCCCTTTTTAGTAACCAAGAACAACTATTCCACTTTGAACCGTGATCGATTCGAGAAGATAACGAGAACATAAATTGAACCTAGCAAAATCAATTGTATTATCTACAAACCTGGTTCATGAGGTCCATGAATATCGCCAGTGCATTTGTCAACCCAAAAGGCATAACATGGAATTCATAATGACTGTAAAGAGTTCTGAAGGCTGTCTTAGGAATGTCCTCTTTCTTGACTCTCAGTTGGTGATATCCAGATCTCTGATCAATCTTAGAGTACATACTCGATCCTTGGAGTTGATCGAATAGGTCGTCAATGCGAGGTAATGGATAACGATTCTTTTTCGTTAGTTTATTTAATTCCCGGTAATCAATACACATTCGAGAAGAGCCATCTTTCTTCTTGACAAATAAAACAGGAGCTCCCCACGGAGAGGAACTAGGCCTTATGAATCCTTTTTTAGATTACTCTTGAAGTTGTTTAGCTAACTCCTTTAATTCCGATGGTGCTAATCGGTATGAGGCCTTAGCTAGAGGTGCATCCCCAGGGATCAAATCGATTTGTAATTCTACATATCGAACTGGTGGCAAACCCGGCAGTTCATCAAGAAAAACTTCAGGGAAATCTCGGACAATTGGTACTTCCTCGGTATGTTTCTCCTCAGATTTGTCTTCCTCGTCATTTTGGAAATGTGGGCTAGGAATATGGGGCATCCTTTTACCAAATATTTTTGGACTTTGGTGCAGGGGATGACACTAAGCCTAGTGTTGATTATGTCTGGGTTACCATCCCCTCGTATAATCAAGGTTTCATTTCCCTAAGGTATACGAACCAATTTTTCATCACACACGATATTTTGCTAACCAATACCCATGCCAATAATGAAATCGAATCTACCAAGGCTTATCGGGATCAGATCGATGTTGAAAGGGTGATTGGAAAGATTTAAGTATAACCTCGATTGATGGCATCAACCTTCACCATTTTTTCGTCGGCTAATTCTACTGTATAGTGAGGTTCTAAAACTGATGGGGTGACTTCCAATATTTTACTAAATTCAGTAGATATAAATCTTCGGTTTGCTCCAGTGTCAAATAAGACAGATGCATATCGTTGGTTTAGTGGAAACGTACCGGTAACGATGTTGGAATCCAGGTTGGATTTGCCATTGCCCACCATGTACACTCGTGATGAGGTTCCCTTGTTGTCCTTTTTCTGGTTGGCCAACTTGGGACAATCTGGTCTCACATGTCTAGGGGCTCCACATTCATAACACACTACATTTCTCCTTAGACCACTATTGCTTCCTCCTGTGTGGTTTCAGTTTCCCTGTTGTCCGCTACCACTCCCACGGGCATTGGATCCGCCTTTGCTGTTGTTCCCAGGGTTGCTGTTGGGTCGAACAAGAGTAACAGCATTGGCTTGACATTCACGAGCAAAATGTCCTTGTTGACCACATTTCTAGCATCCATGACACTGGCCTCCAACAACATGGTGATAGTGGCACTTTGGACATTTAGGCTTGGAGCCTGTGTAGTTCCTTGTGCTGGCTGTGGGAGTAGTACCATAAACTCCCCCAACGTCCTGTCTCTTGGGAGGCTGCTAATGCTGGCTACGGGAGCTTTCATCCGACTTTCTCTTGTTCTCCGTTTGCCTTTCCGACAGGTTACGGGCTCGTTTATTGATCAGTTCGGTTGCAAATTCCATAGCACTTTCAACAGTACTGGGTCGTGATGCAAGCATGTTGTCATGAATAGCGTCAGGGAGTCCACTACATACTTCTCAATCTCCGCTTCCTTTTGAGGGAACATTCTGGTACACATCAGGATCAACTCTTGAAATCTTCGGTTGTACCAAATGATGTCGTTGTTCTTGCACTTAAGATCCCACAGTTCAATCTCTAACTTCTTCATGTCGCCTCTTGGGCAGTACTTTTCAGTCATCCGTTCCTTAAGGTTGGCCCAGGTGAAAGTATAAGCAGCATCGTGTTCAAGGGTAGCAACAACAGAGTTCCACCAGGTAAGGGCACTCTCAAGTAGCGTGTAGGTGGCGAATTTGACTTTGTTCTCATCAGCACAGTCACTGATGCGGAATACAGTCTCCAACCTTTCAAACCATTGCATTAGTTCCACAACTCCTTCCTTTCCTCGGTAGTATGAGGGTTTGCATTTCAGGAAGTCAGGGTAAGAGCAACCCCTGTTGGCGTTGTTTCTGCGTACATTGAGGTTTTGACCATCGTTCATATTCCGGTCAGCGTCTTTGGCTGCCATGGCGGCTGTGATGCCCTCATTTATCATTTCACTGAGTTGGGTGGCAGTGACATTTTGAGTAGCCTCAGTATGGTCGGTGTTAGTGGAATTGAGGTTGTTGCATCGTTGGGATTTGATCGAGTAATCGCCATTTGTCTATAGTCATACACAAAATGAGATCATTAGTTTAAGTGTTAGTACAATTTTTATATTAATTGCATGGGGAAATTTCATGCATAGATTTCATAACAAATTGGATAACCTATCAAGATTTCATAATATAATACAGTGCATAACAGATATAACAAAAGAAAATGATTACATGCCATTTCCATAAGAAATTAAACATTCATCTAGCATAAAAAATCCTAGACAGAGGCTTGACTAGCCTTGTCCTGGGTAGTGGTACAAGTAGTCTTATGTACATCATATCCAAAAACATCTGATCGAAAGAAAAGTACAGTACAAGGATGGATCACAACAGCTGGAAAAATAAAAATATAAAAAGTCCTATACCATGATAGCTGGGGTACAACCCATAAGCTTATCATGATGTACAAGAAGTCTAGTACATCTACTCTAATCCTGCCTAGCAGGTCTGCTGGATGAGGCTGGTGCTGGTGGGGCTGGTGAAGCTGCAGGTGCTCTCTTGGTACTTCGCAATGCCTAAACTACTAAACGGGTCTCCTTGAGCAGATGGAGTGCAGTCAACAGCTGGGATCGGAGTCTGTCAACGGCTCCTCGGAGATAGGCAGTCTCAGCAGTCACTCCATCATGTCGTATGGCTGCAAGGCCGAAGAAGGTAGACAAAGACTGCTCATGTGTAGTGAGAGCACCATGGGTCTGGTACTGAAGACTCTCCAAGGTATGAATGCGCTGATGGAGACAGTAGTTCTCCTCCAGCAACCACTGTAATGCCTCATCAGTCATGGCCCGAACACCTTTAGCTGCCTGGGCTCCTACCCACATAGTCTAAAAGAGAGTCTATACGCTCATGCACGGCGATGTAGCCCAACTGGCCTGCTGTCAACAGGCTGCGAATCTCCGTCATGTCCTACTCTTGGCGTGCGGCCAAAGCGCCTATCTGGGATTGGACCGTATCAACATGTCCCGTCCCGGAACCCTCGCCAACCTCGAAAGTGGAGTTGGGAGTGGCCTCATACCTCCTTTTACGAGAAAGTAGAGACCTGGGAAAGTAGCCCTGTGGTGATGACGGCGGTGCTAGAAATGGTAGACCAGGAGTCACCTGGTCCTCCTCCACATTGGTGGGGACTAATGTAGCTGAGGATGGAGCAGTAGGAGAATCATCAAGGAGTGCAGCTCCAATAGTCTGGTTGTCCTCTGAATCTGAGGCCGACAGCCATCCAAAGTGTACGGATCGCGGTGACAGGGAGATAGCTGGAACGGGGGCTACCTCTGGTAAAGTAGTCGGTGATACAACTGGTGGAGTCATGATACTGTGAAAATAGTAATATTTTAAGTTTGAAGTAAGTATAAGCTTACAATAAAAAAATTTTTGTTACAAGTTTATAGTGTATACCCTTTTTAAACAACATTGTAATGTTTTTAAGGTTACGTTAATACTTATAAGATTAATTAACCGGATTGTTAATAATAAATGCACACTTAGATCACATAGAATATATATATATATATATATATATATATATATATATATATATATATATATATATATATATATATATATATATATATATATATATATATATATATATATATATATATATATATATATATATATATATATATATATATATATATATATATATATAGTGTAACTTTATTTACAGAACCCATCTTAGTGACAGAACTTGCAGAACTCTTGTTTTTGAAGGCAAACATGTATGTTTGAAGGAGTACATGTATGTTTTTAGAGAATATATGTATTCACAAAGCATATTTGGAGTTATTTTTGTCAAAATTAAATAAAATTAAAAAAAAGATATCCAAAAACATACATGTTTGAGGGCGTGCATGCATGTATGTGCACGCATTCAAAACCATATATTTTTGAAAGCGCGCATGCATGTATGTGCACCGATATAAAAACATACATGTTCGCTTTCATAAACATACATGTAAGCCTTCAAACATACATGTTTGCCTTCAAAAATAAGAGTTCTGCAAGTTCTGTCACTAAGATGGGTTCTGTAAATAAAGTCCCCCTATATATATATATATATATATATATATATATATATATATATATATATATATATATATATATATATATATATATATATATATATATATATATATATATATATATATATATATATATATATATATATATATATATATATATATATATATATATATATATATATATATATATATATATATATATATATATATATATATATATATATATATATATATATATATATATATATATATATATATATATATATATATATATATATATATATATATATATATATATATATATATGTATGACATACGTTCTATATGCTTAACTAATATAGTCCCCATAAAAAAATCCTCAAAATATTTTTGTTAAGTTATAGTCTAGTTTAAATAAAAAAAATTTACTTTTTATTTTATTTAAAAATTTATCTGGTTCTCTATAACTATTGCTCTGATACCATTCTCTGTGACACCTCGGGTCGGGTCAATTGAAGCGGAAATAATGTTTGGAATGTCACAGGGGTGGATCGATAGCAAATAGTACATAGAGCATAGGATAAGAGATTATCCAACATATATTACATGAACAGTGTACAAATTTAATAAAAAATTTTAAACATGATAAAAGTAAATTGTTCATTTTTCTCCAGTAGAAACCCCTGATGAGTCCTACAATGCAGACTACTATGATGCTTGAATCCATGCACACACCACGTACTAGCTTCATTTTCTTGAGAAAAACATGCTTAGAGGGTTAACATAAAGTTGGTGAATTTACAGGTTTAATAAAATAAGCTTGGACATTAAATGATCATGATAGTAGCAATGCACAAAGCATTCATACTAAAAAGGTAATTACATTCCCTATTGATCAAAAAATGAAGCTTAACTTTCCGTAGTTCTCAACAGATAAGAACCCGGTGCCTTACAAAAAGGCTCCCAAACCCAGTTCCAACATGGTATACATCTGTTGTCCCGGCCAAGGCACAGTGAGCGCTACTCACCCAGATGGGGATCGTCAATCCCAAATAGATCTAATTATAACATTCGGGCAATTTCAATGATTTAAAAGTTTCTACAATAGGCAATCATAATCAAAGTTTATACCATCCAGTTTATGTCCAATAAAATAAGTTGCATGTTTTCTCCCCCGTAGAGGAATTTTTTTTTAATATTTTGTGTGGGGCTGTAAACTCACCTTGGAGTTTGTAATGGCTGTGCAAATAAAAGTAATCCAAGTAATGCTCACGTCACAATCTATTGCCTAATTAAATAGTACAGTCTCAATAAATAATACAAGGAAACGTATGTGCATGCTTATACAGTTTTTAATTAGTTCATTAATGCTACAATATTTATTTAATTGACTATAGTGCAAGTATTAATAACGTTCATTCAAACTTGTAAATAAATTACTTGTTTAAGTAAAATGTTTTACTTACAATTTTTGTATAAGTAGACTTGTATGTAATTTGTATATATATAGTTTATATAACTTATTTTTATGAAATAAAATATAATTATTTTATTTAACTCAAAGTCCCCAAAAGTTTCCAACATTTACAAATAATTTATAAGTCACAAGTTTAAGAAATTACAGTTTTAGTCCTTATGGTTTAGGTTTTATTTAAGTTCTACTAAATAAAAATGGAATAAGGGTTTTGGGTTTGTTAAGTTTTGGATAAGTGCAAAACTAGTCCCTCCATATTTTTATTAAAGCAAAGCTTTCGGATTTTACTCTTTTGGTACCTAGGGCTTGTAATACTTTCGGGTTAGGGCAGAAATAGTCCCTCTAGTTATAATTAGGTTTTATACCTTTCGTTAATTGGCAAAACAGTCCCTAGGGCTTCTATAAGTTTCGGCTTATTATAAAAATGGTCCTTAGGGTTATAAAATGTTAAAAAAAACTTTAGGGAATTTACAAAAATAGTCCTTAGGGTTTAATATGTCACGGATGACATTTATTAAGCCCTATACTTTTGGATATTTACCATATTAGTCCTTGTGCTTAATGGTTTATCAAAACAAGTTTCAAATGTCACGGTTTAGTCCCTAAGTTTCATAAATTGTCATTTTTAGTCCAAAAGTTTTTATAGGTTATATTTTTGTTATAAAAACTTTATTTAAATATTTAAAATAATAAATGGGCTCATTAAATGGACCAAAAGAACTAATGGGCTATCTAATGGGCTTAAACATATTGTTTTTAAGTCCACTAATATAATAACATTATTAAAATGGGCTTTCAAAACATTAAATGGGCTTAGACATATTTTTAAGTCCACTAATATAATAACATTGTTTAAATGGGCTTTTAAAATATTAATTGGGCTTTATGGGCCATTGCAAGCATACGGCTATAATGTATTGGGCTTATTGGGCCCATTTAGGTTTTGGGCTAATGTTGCATGGGCTTGATTTGTCCATTTACATTACTTTACCATTTATCTAGGTAAAAATCTAGGGTTTTCTTATAAGCTTATTATTAGCTTAGTAAAACTAAGTTATGAACTCTAAATGAAAGGGTAAAACCCACGGCTTGTTTTATTTGATATAACAAATGAGATCTAAATTTGTTCCAAGTTTGCATGTAAGTTATAAGCCCTAATATGAGCTTATGACTCACGGCTATATTAGTTTATATCTTATTAAAATAATTCTAAACTTGTTATATGGTTGCATGTAATTATAAAAGTCCCAATATGAGATCTAAGCTATGTACAAGTCTAGAAGTCAATTATAAGTCCATACACATAAATATATAGCCCACGACTATATATTGAATCTTGGTATTTCCAAGATGAGATTTAAGCTACTCATGTGTTTATAGTCATTTATAAAGTCCCAAAAATTTAATGTTTATACTTATTGCATGTTTACAAATTTAACACATGTTCAATATGAACTTATATAGTCCACGGCTATACATATTTCCCATGTGTTCTTATTATAAGATGTATACTTATTACAAGATTATTAAGTTAAGTTAAAGTCTTAACACAAGATATAGGTCTAACATAAACATGCATGTTCATTAGAAATCCATCCAATGATGTTTATAGTTCACGGCTATATTTTTTTATACACAAGATGTTTATGTGATTTTTAGTAGTTCATTATATATAGATAAGCACATATTCCAATTATTAAAACTTGTTAAATAAATTATTTATGTACATATAAATAAGCCGGGACCTTTAAGGTCATGGTTTTCTAGTTTGTGAGTTACAAGATATTACTCATATGATTCATGTTTATAAGTTTAACCAAAAACCCAAAAATAGAACTTATAGCCCATGACTAATAATAAATCCATAGAAGGGTTTATATGATTTTTACC
Organism: Glebionis coronaria; assembly: GCA_025667525.1. Taxonomy (NCBI): domain Eukaryota; kingdom Viridiplantae; phylum Streptophyta; class Magnoliopsida; order Asterales; family Asteraceae; genus Glebionis; species Glebionis coronaria. Next base: position 462,226,406 of record CM046875.1, on the reverse strand, counting down.
TAGTTTAAAATAGGTAAATTGTTATAGGTTTCTTATCAAAAAGTTTTTAAGCATGTATCATGGTATTCCAAATATACGTCGTGACCTATGTGGTCATGGTTTTACCAAATCTTGGTTTTTAAACAAGTTCATTATATGTGTTCATTAGGTGGATGATTATGCATGAAAGTAAAATGAAGAAAGCATAAATGAGTGATACCTTCTTGTTATTGTTACCAAGGAAAGATCTAAGGAACAATGGAGATTAGTGTTCTAATCTTGATAAAGATGAAAACCTTAAACAATCCAAGCCGTGACCTATGTAGATTCGGCTAGGGTTTATATGGGTTGTTATGTTAATCAATTTGGTAAAGATACCACCAAATTATTAGTAGTAAAGATGAAGACAAGGATCTTGTGGATTAAATATTTTTTTCTTGGATGTATATGGCTTCAAGCCGTATGATTTGAGAGAGAAAGGTATGAGAGAAAGCGAGAATTGGTTTGCATGTGGAGATGAGAATGTTGGTGTGTGTGTTTTGGCTTAAAGAAGAGAGAGGAGGCAAATGATATGATTTGCCTTGGTAAGAGATATCATGCCAAGTGTTGGCTTTACCAAAATCAAGACATCCTTTCCCCTTCCACCTTGTGGTTTCCGTGTAAGGCTAACCAAGGAGAGGAATGAATTTTGTAAGACCCCCAAAATCAGGCAAGGATACACGTAGGCAACAAAGGGGTTCTACATCATGGTACAAGAAACAATAAAATACTGTTGACATAAAGTTGACGTGATAAAAACTTATACATTACATCACAAAAAGATCAGAGTTTTTAAACAAATGTCCCATAGTTTTATAAGCGGAAATCTATTATTTAAACATGGTTTTGTAACATGTTGTTACAAAAAATATAGGATAAACTTCTGTCAGCTTTTACCAAAACCAAACTTTAAAAAGTAACACAGAAATCTCCAAGCTGCGATAATATCCTGCGGGCTCCCATCCAAGCAAAGCTAAGTAATAATACCCGAGATTAAACATATAAAATCGTCAACATAAAGTTGAGTGATATTCATAGGTTTAGCAGTAAATATGTGGAACACAAGCATTTATTTGTAAAACAAGAAATAGGGAAAATGGTTACGTACAGTCCGAAACCATTATTATTGCTATTTAGTTCATGAACCGAAGCTTAACTCAATGTAAGTTCCTCTAGTGAGTATTCAGCCTAAATACTCAAGTATAAACAAATGAAATGCGTCATCGTTAAACAACCGCAACATGGGACGGGGATTGTCAATCCCGATGGATCCACCCACAACATTCGCGCTTAGTAACACAAGTAAATTAACGGTTCATGATCAGGAGAGGAAACTTAAGGCTATAGACTAAAAGCAATAATAATAATGAAAGTCTGGAAAGCATACAAGTTATGGATAGCATACAGTATTAAATGGTTGTGTTCCACCATGTAAAATCTCACCCCGCGTTTAGAAACAATGTATAAGTGTTAAAAAAAGTGGCTATGAACTCACCTCGAAGCAGTAGCAACGGTTAAAATATTACAACGTAAACATGGAGAAATAATAGCTCGAAACAATCCATAGCCTAAATTAAATAAAGTATGTATTACTATAAAATCATAACGAAAATAAACATACAATTTAGTCCCCTAGTATGTACTTGAGTTTTTTTTAAAGAAATCAATGGTTTTAACACTTGTGAACATTTAACGTTTAATAATAATGGTCATTTAATCGGAATATATTTAGCAATATTGGGCACTCCATTGTCGAAACAGCTTATTCAGCTGAGTTATTTAATTAGCCAAAGATCCTAAGTATATTTTACTATATTTTATATTATTAAAAGTATAATAAATAAATAAAATTAATAAATTTAATTTAAAAGAGTTTTAAAAAAAAAAAACATGTCTACTTTAAAAAGACCAAAGTGTCTCCTGATGGGAAATAAGAGACATGTCAACTGAAGTTTCAAAATCATTTTGAGAACTAACGTCGTTTCTCATTTTCGACATAAAAAGGGTAATCTCGCCAGATTTACGGCGGCATTAGCGGGTTTAATAATAGCTCTCGAAGTAAACCGAAGGTACCCTTAGATACCCGCACGGGTCGCCTATAGGCCCGTGCTTTTAGTTTTATAAACCGATGTCGTTTGATAGGTTAAAATTGGGTTCGAAGTAAGGGTCATGAAACCAATTTATAAGAAAAGTGTTTAATGGTCAACTTCGATCTAAGTCTATGGTTCTCAATAAAGACTTTTAGGTTGAACCGAAAATATGCCCGTGTGGATGGCATGACCGTCTACAACTACCGTTATTTGCCCGTCTCGGGGCAAGGTGGTTTAAGGGGTTAAAATGGGTCGTAAAAAGGTCGTGTTGCAACACAAAAAAAATATATTTTCGATCAAAATAATTCATGTTTGTTGTTTCTGTTTATTTCATTCGAATATTAAAAAAAATAAGAATCGTAATATTGAGCGGATCTAATTAAGTAGTACCTTAGCTCGACGTCCGAATATGAGTGAAACTTAATCGCGATGCACGAGTATAAGTACCGACTCGAACACAAGTATTAACAAGGTTAAGGCTCGAACCAAAAGACAAACTCGGACTTGTGGCTTACGAGCCAGAAACTCGCATGTGCATAAAATCTATGCGTGATTGAACTCAAAAGCTAGGCTGATCCAACTCCTCCGAGTCATAAGCCATAATATTTATAGAACCAATCATGCCGACACACACTTATTTGTGCTATCAAAGATGATTTTACGAGTTGTTCATATTACAAACCCTTGCATATTTCTTTGCTCGACGTATAAGAGTTTATATACTTAAACATATGTAGTTAAGACAACTAGAGATATCTTGCCATTAATTTAAGAAATAATTGTTTTGAAACAATAATGTGAGAATATATAAGGTAGGTTCATTGAAATAAACTTTGGATGAAGATGGCTAAATATTTCTAAAAGAAAGATGTCAAAGATAGAAAGAAAGTTGAATGTCATATAAAAATATGATGCGTCATTATTTAGACCATCTTAAAAATTTACACGTTTATACATTTGTGTTACTAAATTTAAAATGGAGTTGGCGTGTCATAAGGGCGAAATTATATTAATATTGGCTCATAATTAATAAAAGCGGGTATTATCGAATCCGATATTTTAAAAGTTACGCCATTCGAAAAATAGGCGTTAAGCACGAAAAATAAACGGCCAATATAAAATAAAAACATTGACATTCAGAGAAAATTTATATTTTGATAATTAAATGAGGGTTATAATTTAATAAATGTTAACGCGTTATATGAACGAATGACACTTAAATGTTTATTATAAATTACGAAGAATACTCATAAAATGAAAAATTAGAACGATGATAATAAAAATATTTCTATGTCATAACAAATATATTTATGGTCGATGACGGACATAGACTTTGCCAATAAATAATAAAAGGCACATTTTTGAAACGTTAAAGCTTATAACCTTTTCGGTTAACCGAAAATTCAATATTATTAGTAAAATGATCATGACAAATAAAATTTCGATAATAAATATTGGCCCGAATATTAATAATATTATTAGAACTCGGTCTAAATGTTGATTTTAAATTTCAGGTTACTACAGTAAATAAATATGGAAAAATAAAAATAAATTTTTTATAATTTCGAATAAAATATTATCAATGATCAGAAAAATAATTAAAATATAATTAAATTAAAATTCTCGAGATCTCAGGATTTACGTATGAAAAAGTAAAGAGGAACAAGTAAAACATTGTAAAATCGAGAAGTACGAATAAAAGAATAATTTAATTACCGGGAAAAATATGAGTTCTCACAGTCGCCCCTCCTAAAGGAACTCTGGTCCCCAGAGTTCCACTAAAGACGGAAGAAAATGCAAACAAATGACTAGCAATAGCACGAGGGAATAAAACGAAATTCGTACCAATTCTTAACAAACGTGATAGAATAGACGCGTTGATAAACAAAATAATAAGAAACAAGGATTTAGCCAGTCATCACTTCTTGAGTGAAGTTGGTGTCACCAACAACGGCTTATTAAGTGTTCGATGGTCGATACACGATCGAAATAGAAAAGCCACGCAATAAATTTTCGAATCACAGAAAATTCTTAAGAAGTTTCTTGATAGTAATTCCAGTAAACTAAACAACACTAGCCATGAAAGACGAAATCAACACATAATTCACACGAATGAATTTTAAAATGATATAGTCTAACACATAATCATAACAGTTACACGAATTTATCGTTCGCGTCCCGTCATAAATCACTATTCGCGTCTAAAGACGTTTTGAAGGTCTACCAAAATAGATAGGAAAGGTTGGTAAATGAATAAGCATAAAAACATTGAAATTTTCAAGTCTGGTATCAATGGTAAGAAATTAGACAATTGGTAACGAGAATTATGCCACGAAAGAAAATGAGGTAACAAGTTAAACAAAGATCATTGAGTAAAAAAATATGTGCTTGAGGCATGTACTTTGTTCAAGAAAAGATAAGGGTTCATATGTGTAAGTCGCGAACTGTTGATACTCGCATAAAATGTAAAAATTTCCAAAATTTACATTTATCTAACTTTTTAAGAAACATAATTAAAAAGTTGATTCTTATTTAAATATTTAAGGTGACTACTATTTGGCGTTGCATGGCTCCTTCTAAATTAAGCATAGGTGATCAGGCCATGCATAATTTAGGACTAGCAATGCGATGCTCAGCTTCGTCAAATCAGTATTACAGGTCATATTATTTATAATATGTATATAATGACATTTGTAAAAACATGATTCAAAATATTTGATGAAACTTTTCGCCAATAAGTTACTGGCTAGATATTTAATTCAACAAATTTATTTTTTGTTACAAGGGTTCTTTATAAGAACAATTGTTGAACAATTTGAGAAATTACATCGTAAAATTAATATAAATTAATTTTATAAGATAACATTCAATTATTTAAGAAAGCCCAAATGAAACCTTTTGTGAAATGATTCGCAAACAAGACAAGTTTGAGTTCATATGGTAACATGATAATAGTTTACAAAGTAGCGAGTGGGTTACAAGAGGGAAATAAGGAGTAGTTCAATACAATCAATGAAAGGGTTACAAAGTAATAGCGTTTCGAGAGGTTTAGTCGGAATCGTCAAAAGTCCCGTGTCAAGAAGGATAACGAATGATGAAAATAAGAATTTCAACCTCGGTGCAAATCCGTGGTACGATAGAAGCAAAGAAAGACAACTTAGAATGACAATTAAGTCATATATAAAAGAAAGATAGAGGAATCCATATGTGTGCAATCATTGTTTCATGGTTGTAAAATATCATTAGTTAAAGTTTATGAGCTCACACGAACTCAAAAACGCCTAAAACCCCTATTTTAAAATTTCTACCAGCTTTGACTTTTTAGTAAACTTTTACCTTTTGGGATTGACCAACCCAATTGATTCACTAAATGATATTCTAAGACTCGAAGTCCCATTGCAATTCGATGTAAAACGATGTTTTGAACAACTTTATAGTTTTACTAGAGACTTGAAACGGATAAAAAATGGACGAAAATGCCCTTGCATTTAAATCTGTCAACAAAATGATATTTTAGAACTACGCAGAAATAAGTTCTTAAATTTTACAATCCCAAATGAGCATAACTTGCTTGTTTTCTTTTAATGTTTACTAGTAAAATATTATGTCCTAAACGAACGTCTCAACAAGTAGAAATATATATTTTTATGTCTAAAGTTATAAAAATATTTTCTCGACACTGATAAATTTCCTGTAAAGTTTCTGTACAAAGTATATTTTTTTGACATAGTTTGAAATTAAATCCAAATTTCATAATAACCCAGAATTAATGTACACACAAGACTTGTGGATTCCATAAAGACGAAAAAGAATAAATTGCGTAATTAATCATGTAAAGAAAACACAGTATAGAAATGGTTCAAGAATGCCAACGATAAACTAAGAATTCAAAAACGACGGATGACATCTATGTCTTAGATTTCGAGATGCAATGCAAGAAGATCTCTTGGCAGTGTGATTTTTTTTTCCAAAATCACAAGACATATCGAGAAAGAATTTGAAGATTAACGGGTCACACTCCTGGAGCGAGGAGGTTAAATGATGTGATTTTTTTTCCAAAATCACAAGACATATCGAGAAAGAATTGGAAGATTAACGGGTCACACTCCTGGACCGAGGAGGTTAAATGATAAGGGAGGATACAAGCTTATAGAAGTACAATCGTGTTCCAAACAATCGTCGCATAATAGAGGATGAATTACAAGATAGCAATGATGTTTTCAAGATACAAACGAACATTGTAATTCGAAATCGAAACGTAGAACGGTCTATGAAACAATATTTAATCGTTATACGAGTATCGTGTAAAACGGCGACGTAAAGGTAAATCAAGGTTATGAAAACCCTTGATATTATTTAACATAGATTCAACGAATGCTTAGAGATGTGTGACTCACACGATGTCCTTTAGTCTTTTTCGGAGACACATTGAGCTACACGGTCTATAGACTAGACATTCAATTACGAATGGTCGGAAAACAATTTGGATATCTAAGATAGCTTTAAGAGGTTTAACAATAAAAGTAACACGCACGGTAGTAGAATGAAAATCAGAAGTTTCATTGAAATCAACACTTACTTAATCCCAAACAATGGTATCGCGAGAATACACATAACATGTAATAGTGAGTCAAGAAAAATAAGCGGTTCAAAACGAACGAGTATATGAGGTCAGTCGTATCACGCATAAACAAGATAGCAATAGTACTCAGTAAAGTGAGTATGAAAAGTCTGCAGCATACTCGCTCCAAATTCAAGTATGTAACGTCATAACAATATAAAATCATTGTAACAAGATCAGTTCACAAAAACAAGAATTCAAGATATGCAGCAAGAGCATATGTAATCAAGTAATATCCAGTGATAATTCATGAAGCAAAAAGGTTTTGAAAAGACATAGTAATTATCGTCATTAGGGTAATGTAATATTTTAACATGTAATCAGGAGAAGAAATACTGTGATGATAATTAAAAGTAAATAATAAGGATTAGAGAGTTACCCGCACAGATATCGTACAATAATGGCAGATTCTGTGTTTGACACTTTAAACATGAAATATTTGAACTTTCGGTTATAGACTAAGTTTTGAAAAACGACTTAGTTCCCTATGACCATCGCTCTGATACCAATCTGTAAGACCCCCAAAATCAGGCAAGGATACACGTAGGCAGCAAAGGGGTTCTACGTCATGGTACAAGAACAATAAAATACTGTTGACATAAAGTTGACGTAATAAAAACTTATACATTACATCACAAAAAGATCAGAGTTTTTAAACAAAGGTCCCATAGTTTTATAAGCGGAAAATCTATTATTTAAACATGGTTTTGTAACATGTTGTTACCAAAAATATAGGATAAACTTCTGTCAGCTTTTACCAAAACCAAACTTTAAAAAGTAACACAGAAATCTCCAAGCTGCGATAATATCCTGCGGGCTCCCATCCAAGCAAAGCTAAGTAATAATACCTGAGATTAAACATGTAAAATCGTCAACATAAAGTTGAGTGATATTCATAGGTTTAGCAGTAAAGATGTGGAACACAAGCATTTATTTGTAAAACAAGAAATAGGGAAAATGGTTACGTACGATAACCATAGTCCGAAACCATTATTATTGCTATTTAGTTCATGAACCGAAGCTTAACTCAATGTAAGTTCCTCTAGTGAGTATTCAGCCTAAATACTCAAGTATAAAAAAATGAATTGCGTCATGGTTAAACAACCGCACATGGGACGGGGATTGTCAATCCCGATGGATCCACCCACAACATTCGCGCTTAGTAACACAAGTAAATTAACGGTTCATGATCAGGAGAGGAAACTTAAGGCTATAGACTAAAAGCAATAATAATAATGAAAGTCTGGAAAGCATACAAGTTCTGGATAGCATACAAGTTCTGGGTAGCATACAGTATTAAATGGTTGTGTTCCACCATGTAAAATCTCACCCCGCGTTTAGAAACAATGTATAAGTGTTAAAAAAAAGGGGGCTATGAACTCACCTCGAAGCAATAGCAACGGTTAAAATATTAGAACGTAGACATGGAGAAATAATAGCTCGAAACAATCCATAGCCTAAATTAAATAAAGTACGTATTACTATAAAATCATAACGAAAATAAACATACAATTTAGTCCCCTAGTATTTACTTGAGTTTTTTTTAAAGAAATCAATGGTTTTAACACTTGTGAACATTTAACGTTTAATAATAATGGTCATTTAATCGGAATATATTTAGCAATATTGGGCACTCCATTTTCGAAACAGCTTATTCAGCTGAGTTATTTAATTAGCCAAAGATCCTAAGTATATTTTATATTTTCTATTATTAAAAGTATAATAAATAAATAAAATTAATAAATTTAATTTAAAAGAGTTTAAAAAAAAAAAAAAAAACATGTCTACTTTAAAAACACCAAAGTGTCTCCTGATGGGAAATAAGAGACATGTCAACTGAAGTTTCAAAATCATTTTGAGAACTAACGTCGTTTCTCATTTTCGACATAAAAAGGGTAATCTCGCCAGATTTACGGCGGCATTAGCGGGTTTAATAATAGCTCTCGAATTAAACCGAAGGTACCCTTAGATACCCGAACGGGTCGCCTATAGGCCCGTGCTTTTAGTTTTATAAACCGATGTCGTTTGATAGGTTAAAATTGGGTTCGAAGTAAGGGTCATGAAACCAATTTATAAGAAAAGTGTTTAATGGTCAACTTCCATCTAAGTCTATGGTTCTCAATAAAGACTTTTATGTTGAACCGAAAATATGCCCGTGTGGATGGCATGACCGTCTACAACTACCGTTATTTGCCCGTCTCGGGGCAAGGTGGTTTAAGGGGTTAAAATGGGTCGTAAAAAGGTCGTGTTGCAACACAAAAAAAAATATATTTTCGATCAAAATAATTCATGTTTGTTGTTTCTGTTTATTTCATTCGAATATTAAAACAAATAAGAATCGTAATATTGAGCGGATCTAATTAAGTAGTACCTTAGCTCGACGTCGGAATATGAGTGAAACTTAATCGCGATGCACGAGTATAAGTACCGACTCGAACACGAGTATTAACAAGGTTAAGGCTCGAACCAAAAGACAAACTCGGACTTGTGGCTTACGAGCCAGAAACTCGCATGTGCATAAAATCTATGCGTGATTGAACTCAAAAGCTAGGCTGATCCAACTCCTCCGAGTCATAAGCCATAATATTTATAGAACCAATCATGCCGACACACACTTATTTGTGCTATCAAAGATGATTTTACGAGTTGTTCATATTACAAACCCTTGCATATTTCTTTGCTCGACGTATAAGAGTTTATATACTTAAACATATGTAGTTAAGACAACTAGAGATATCTTGCCATTAATTTAAGAAATAATTGTTTTGAAACAATAATATGAGAATGATATAAGGTAGGTTCATTGAAATAAACTTTGGATGAAGATGGCTAAATATTTCTAAAAGAAAGATGTCAAAGATAGAAAGAAAGTTAAATGTCATATAAAAATATGATGCGTCATTATTTAGACCATCTTAAAAATTTACACGTTTATACATTTGTGTTACTAAATTTAAAATGGAGTTGGCGTGTCATAAGGGCGAAATTATATTAATATTGGCTCATAATTAATAAAAGCGGGTATTATCGAATCCGATATTTTAAAAGTTACGCCATTCGAAAAATACGCGTTAAGCACGAAAAATAAACGCCCAATATAAAATAAAAACATTGACATTCAGAGAAAATTTATATTTTGATAATTAAATGAGGGTTATAATTTAATAAATGTTAACGCGTTATATGAACGAATGACACTTAAATGTTTATCATAAATTACGAAGAATACTCATAAAATGAAAAATTAGAACGATGACAATAAAAATATTTCTATGTCATAACAAATATATTTATGGTCGATGACGGACATAGGCTTTGCCAATAAATAATAAAAGGCACATTTTTGAAACGTTAAAGCTTATAACCTTTTCGGTTAACCGAAAATTCAATATTATTAGTAAAATGATCATGACAAATAAAATTTCGATAATAAATATTGGCCCGAATATTAATAATATTATTAGAACTCGGTCTAAATGTTGATTTTAAATTTCAGGTTACTACAGTAAATAAATATGGAAAAATAAAAATAAAATTTTTATAATTTCGAATAAAATATTATCAATGATCAGAAAAATAATTAAAATATAATTAAATTAAAATTCTCGAGATCTCAGGATTTACGTATGAAAAAGTAAAGAGGAACAAGTAAAACATTGTAAAATCGAGAAGTACAAATAAAAGAATAATTTAATTACCGAGAAAAATATGAGTTCTCACAGTCGCCCCTCCTAAAGGAACTCTGGTCCCCAGAGTTCCACTAAAGACGGAAGAAAATGCAAACAAATGACTAGCAATAGCACGAGGGAATAAAACGAAATTCGTACCAATTCTTAACAAACGTGATAGAATAGACGCGTTGATAAACAAAATAATAAGAAACAAGGATTTAGCCAGTCATCACTTCTTGAGTGAAGTTGGTGTCACCAACAACGGCTTATTAAGTGTTCGACGGTCGATACACGATCGAAATAGAAAAGCCACGCAATAAATTTTCGAATCACAGAAAATTCTTAAGAAGTTTCTTGATAGTAATTCCAGTAAACTAAACAACACTAGCCATGAAAGACGAAATCAACACATAATTCACACGAATGAATTTTAAAATGATATAGTCTAACACATAATCATAACAGTTACACGAATTTATCGTTCGCGTCCCGTCATAAATCACTATTCGCGTCTAAAGACGTTTTGAAGGTCTACCAAAATAGATAGGAAAGGTTGGTAAATGAATAAGCATAAAAACATTGAAATTTTCAAGTCTGGTATCAATGGTAAGAAATTAGACAATTGGTAACGAGAATTATGCCACGAAAGAAAATGAGGTAACAAGTTAAACAAAGATCGTTGAGTAAAAAAATATGTGCTTGAGGCATGTACTTTGTTCAAGAAAAGATAAGGGTTCATATGTGTAAGTCGCGAACTGTTGATACTCGCATAAAATGTAAAAATTTCCAAAATTTACATTTATCTAACTTTTTAAGAAACATAATTAAAAAGTTGATTCTTATTTAAATATTTAAGGTGACTACTATTTGGCGTTGCATGGCTCCTTCTAAATTAAGCATAGGTGATCAGGCCATGCATAATTTAGGACTAGCAATGCGATGCTCAGCTTCGTCAAATCAGTATTACAGGTCATATTATTTATAATATGTATATAATGACATTTGTAAAAACATGATTCAAAATATTTTATGAAACTTTTCGCCAATAAGTTACTGGCTAGATATTTAATTCAACAAATTTTTTTTTTGTTACAAGGGTTCTTTATAAGAACAATTGTTGAACAATTTGAGAAATTACATCGTAAAATTAATATAAATTAATTTTATAAGATAACATTCAATTATTTAAGAAAGCCCAAATGAAACCTTTTGTGAAATGATTCGCAAACAAGACAAGTTTGAGTTTATATGGTAACATGATAATAGTTTACAAAGTAGCGAGTGGGTTACAAGAGGGAAATAAGGAGTAGTTCAATACAATCAATGAAAGGGTTACAAAGTAATAGCGTTTCGAGAGGTTTAGTCGGAATCGTCAAAAGTCCCGTGTCAAGAAGGATAACGAATGATGAAAATAAGAATTTCAACCTCGGTGCAAATCTGTGGTACGATAGAAGCAAAGAAAGACAACTTAGAATGACAATTAAGTCATATATAAAAGAAAGATAGAGGAATCCATATGTGTGCAATCATTAAATCATGGTTGTAAAATATCATTAGTTAAAGTTTATGAGCTCACACGAACTCAAAAACGCCTAAAACCCCTATTTTAAAATTTCTACCAGCTTTGACTTTTTAGTAAACTTTTACCTTTTGGGATTGACCAACCCAATTGATTCACTAAATGATATTCTAAGACTCGAAGTCCCATTGCAATTCGATGTAAAACGATGTTTTGAACAACTTTCTAGTTTTACTAGAGACTTGAAACGGATAAAAAAATGGACGAAAATGCCCTTGCATTTAAATCTGTCAACAAAATGATATTTTAGAACTACGCAGAAATAAGTTCTTAAATTTTACAATCCCAAATGAGCATAACTTGCTTGTTTTCTTTTAATGTTTAAAAGTAAAATATTATGTCCTAAACGGACGTCTCAACAAGTAGAAATATATATTTTTATGTCTAAAGTTATAAAAATATTTTCTCGACACTGATAAATTTCCTGTAAAGTTTCTGTACAAAGTATATTTTTTTGACATAGTTTGAAATTAAATCCAAATTTCATAATAACCTAGAATTAATGTACACACAAGACTTGTGGATTCCATAAAGACGAAAAAGAATAAATTGCGTAATTAATCATGTAAAGAAAACACAGTATAGAAATGGTTCAAGAATGCCAACGATAAACTAAGAATTCAAAAACGACGGATGACATCTATGTCTTAGATTTCGAGATGCAATGCAAGAAGATCTCTTGGCAGTGTGATTTTTTTTTTCCAAAATCACAAGACATATCGAGAAAGAATTGGAAGATTAACGAGTCACACTCCTGGAGCGAGGAGGTTAAATGATGTGATTTTTTTCTAAAATCACAAGACATATCGAGAAAGAATTGGAAGATTAACGGGTCACACTCCTGGACCGAGGAGGTTAAATGATAAGGGAGGATACAAGCTTATAGAAGTACAATCGTGTTCCAAACAATCGTCACATAATAGAGGATGAATTACAAGATAGCAATGATGTTTTCAAGATACAAACGAACGTTGTAATTCGAAATCGAAACGTAGAACGGTCTATGAAAGAATATTTAATCGTTATACGAGTATCGTGTAAAACGGCGACGTAAAGGTAAATCAAGGTTATGAAAACCCTTGATATTATTTAACACGGATTCAACGAATGCTTAGAGATGTGTGATTCACACGATGTCCTTTAGTCTTTTTCGGAGACACATTGAGCTACACGGTCTATAGACTAGACATTCAATTACGAATGGTCGGAAAACAATTTGGATATCTAAGATAGCTTTAAGAGGTTTAACAATAAAAGTAACACGCACGGTAGTAGAATGAAAATCAGAAGTTTCATTGAAATCAACACTTACTTAATCCCAAACAATGGTATCGCGAGAATACACATAACGTGTAATAGTGAGTCAAGAAAAATAAGCGGTTCAAAACGAACGAGTATATGAGGTCAGTCGTATCACGCATAAACAAGATAGCAATAATACTCAGTAAAGTGAGTATGAAAATTCTGCAGCATACTCGCTCCAAATTCAAGTATGTAACGTCATAACAATATAAAATCATTGTAACAAGATCAGTTCACAAAAACAAGAATTCAAGATATGCAGCAAGAGCATATGTAATCAAGTAATATCCAGTGATAATTCATGAAGCAAAAAGGTTTTGAAAAGACATAGTAATTATCGTCATTAGGGTAATGTAATATTTTAACATGTAATCAGGAGAAGAAATACTGTGATGATAATTAAAAGTAAATAATAAGGATTAGAGAGTTACCCGCACAGATATCGTACAATAATGGCAGATTCTGTGTTTGACACTTTAAACATGAAATATTTGAACTTTCGGTTATAGACTAAGTTTTGAAAAACGACTTAGTTCCCTATAACCATCGCTCTGATACCAATCTGTAAGACCCCCAAAATCAGGCAAGGATACACGTAGGCAGCAAAGGGGTTCTACGTCATGGTACAAGAAACAATAAAATACTGTTGACATAAAGTTGACATAATAAAAACTTATACATTACATCACAAAAAGATCAGAGTTTTTAAACAAAGGTCCCATAGTTTTATAAGCGGAAAATCTATTATTTAAACATGGTTTTGTAACATGTTGTTACCAAAAATATAGGATAAACTTCTGTCAGCTTTTACCAAAACCAAACTTTAAAAAGTAACACAGAAATCTCCAAGCTGCGATAATATCCTGCGGGCTCCCATCCAAGCAAAGCTAAGTAATAATACCTGAGATTAAACATGTAAAATCGTCAACATAAAGTTGAGTGATATTCATAGGTTTAGCAGTAAAGATGTGGAACACAAGCATTTATTTGTAAAACAAGAAATAGGGAAAATGGTTACGTACGATAACCATAGTCCGAAACCATTATTATTGCTATTTAGTTCATGAACCGAAGCTTAACTCAATGTAAGTTCCTCTAGTGAATATTCAGCCTAAATACTCAAGTATAAAAAAATGAATTGCGTCATGGTTAAACAACCGCAACATGGGACGGGGATTGTCAATCCCGATGGATCCACCCACAACATTCGCGCTTAGTAACACAAGTAAATTAACGGTTCATGATCAGGAGAGGAAACTTAAGGCTATAGACTAAAAGCAATAATAATAATGAAAGTCTGGAAAGCATACAAGTTCTGGATAGCATACAAGTTCTGGGTAGCATACAGTATTAAATGATTGTGTTCCACCATGTAAAATCTCACCCCGCGTTTAGAAACAATGTATAAGTGTTAAAAAAAAGGGAGCTATGAACTCACCTCGAAGCAGTAGCAACGGTTAAAATATTAGAACGTAGACATGGAGAAATAATAGCTCGAAACAATCCATAGCCTAAATTAAATAAAGTACGTATTACTATAAAATCATAACGAAAATAAACATACAATTTAGTCCCCTAGTATGTACTTGAGTTTTTTAAAGAAATCAATGGTTTTAACACTTGTGAACATTTAACGTTTAATAATAATGGTCATTTAATCAGAATATATTTAGCAATATTGGGCACTCCATTTTCGAAACAGCTTATTCAGCTGAGTTATTTAATTAGCCAAAGAACCTAAGTATATTTTATATTTTCTATTATTAAAAGTATAATAAATAAATAAAATTAATAAATTTAATTTAAAAGAGTTTTTTTTAAAAAAAAATAAAACATGTCTACTTTAAAAACACCAAAGTGTCTCCTGATGGGAAATAAGAGACATGTCAACTGAAGTTTCAAAATCATTTTGAGAACTGACGTCGTTTCTCATTTTCGACATAAAAAGGGTAATCTCGCCAGATTTACGGCGGCATTAGCGGGTTCAATAATCGCTCTCGAAGTAAACCGAAAGTACCCTTAGATACCCGGACGGGTCGTCTATAGGCCCGTGCTTTTAGTTTTATAAACCGATGTCGTTTGATAGGTTAAAATCGGGTTCGAAGTAAAGGTCATGAAACCAATTTATAAGAAAAGTGTTTAATGGTCAACTTCGATCTAAGTCTATGGTTCTCAATAAAGACTTTTAGGTTGAACCGAAAGTATGCCCGTGTGGATGGCATGACCGTCTACAACTACCGTTATTTGCCCGTCTCGGGGCAAGGTGATTTAAGGGGTTAAAATGGGTTGTAAAAAGGTCCTGTTGCAACACCAAAAAAAATATATTTTCGATCAAAATAATTCATGTTTGTTGTTTCTGTTTATTTCATTCGAATATTAAAACAAATAAGAATCGTAATATTGAGCGGATCTAATTAAGTAGTACCTTAGCTCGACGTCGGAATATGAGTGAAACTTAATCGCGATGCACGAGTATAAGTACCGACTCGAACACGAGTATTAACAAGGTTAAGGCTCGAACCAAAATACAAACTCGGACTTGTGGCTTACGAGCCAGAACTCGCATGTGCATAAAATATATGCGTGATTGAACTCAAAAGCTAGGCTGATCCAACTCCTCCGAGTCATAAGCCATAATATTTATAGAACCAATCATGCCGAAACACACTTATTTGTGCTATCAAAGATGATTTTACGAGTTGTTCATATTACAAACCCTTGCATATTTCTTTGCTCGACGTATAAGAGTTTATATACTTGAACATATGTGGTTAAGACAACTAGAGATATCTTGCCATTAATTTAAGAAAGAATTGTTTTGAAACAATAATATGAGAATGATATAAGGTAGGTTCATTGAAATAAACTTTGGATGAAGATGGCTAAATATTTCTAAAAGAAAGATGTCAAAGATAGAAAGAAAGTTGAATGTCATATAAAAATATGATGCGTCATTCTTTAGACCATCTTAAAAATTTACACGTTTATACATTTGTGTTATTAAATTTAAAATGGAGCTGGCGTGTCATAAGGGCGAAATTATATTAATATTGGCTCATAATTAATAAAAGCGGGTATTATCGAATCCGATATTTTAAAAGTTACGCGATTCGAAAAATACGCGTTAAGCACGAAAAATAAACGCCCAATATAAAATAAAAACATTGACATTCAGAGAAAATTTATATTTTGATAATTAAATGAGGGTTATAATTTAATAAATGTTAACGCGTTATATGAACGAATGACACTTAAATGTTTATCATAAATTACGAAGAATGCTCATAAAATGAAAAATTAGAACGACGACAATAAAAATATTTCTATGTCATAACAGATATATTTATGGTCGATGACGGACATAGACTTTGCCAATAAATAATAAAAGGCACATTTTTGAAACGTTAAAGCTTATAACCTTTTCGGTTAACCGAAAGTTCAATATTATTAGTAAAATGATCATGACAAATAAAATTTCGATAATAAATATTGGCCCGAATATTAATAATATTATTAGAACTCGGTCTAAATGTATGTTGATTTTAAATTTCAGGTTACTACAGTAAATAAATATGGAAAAATAAAAATAAAATTTTTATAATTTCGAATAAAATATTATCAATGATCAGAAAAATAATTAAAATATAATTAAATTAAAATCCTTGAGATCTCAGGATTTACGTATGAGAAAGTAAAGAGGAACAAGTAAAACATTGTAAAATCGAGAAGTACGAATAAAAGAATAATTTAATTACCGGAAAAAATATGAGTTCTCACAAATTTGAGCTTGTGTTGTGGGTATACCACAAAGGTAATGTGTGAACTTGGGCTAAATCAAGAAATGTGTATGCATGCATATGGTATACATACACGGCTACATATATATAGTGTGACATTGTTTTCAATTTTGTTAAGTGTTATGTACACATATGAAGGTTATGCATTTTATTACTTGTTCTTCTACATTTAAGTACAATGTTTAGGTTATGTAACTTTTTACAACAAAAATGAAATGTAAAAGTATAAGTATACAATGGACATGTTCACTTATCTTATGGAATTATAACACATGAGAAAATGTTCTAGTATTATTGGGTAAAACTTTATTATATTTTATCATGGTAAAATCATGGATTTTACATGGAAGTACTCCTTCCGCTGTCTTATATTTTCACCATGGAAGTACTCCCTCCACTGACTTATTCTCATTTTCGTGGGAGTACGTATTCTGTTGGCTCATTTCTTTGTTACGGAAGTACGCCTTCCGCGGCGAATAACTTTGCTCGACCACATAGTGATTTTTCCAAAATTTACATTGTTTGACCCTAATTAGACGGGGCCTGATCAACTGTGTTTAGTTCAGGATAAACCGTGAAAATTATTAAGTCATTATCAAAGTCGTGGCAATAAGACGGATGCAAATATCCACATCACTTTGCAATTGAGGTACGTCTTCTGTTGACCTTTAGCTGAATGCAATATTCGTAATATGCTGCATCATTAGTGGGCATGAGAAGTGCGCCTTCAGAATGATTCACGATGGAACATACGGGTTCCACCTCCACCTTCATAAAACCTTCTTGTCATCCTCATGTTAGCGATGAATAAGAGTTATACCTTGCCAATGCCAGTGTTACCCCGGCTATAGAACACATTATCTTCTTACGGGGTCCTTACCGTCTAATCACGGGAAACCAAGCATTCTGGCACAACCACCCGTCTTACGTATACGGGTTCCCTATTTCTTTTAACGTGGATACACTTACAGGTAGCGGATATGGTGTAGAGTCTAGTAACCTTGGTGAAAACCTCGTATACTAGACTGGGGGGACATGATGACGTATAGTGGCTGCGTTCACTATTCACATAGTTTTCTCATCATCTTTTTGCTAAAGGTTGATGAATCCTAAGATTCACGGATCTTTAAGCTGCTAGGCATGATTATCATTCATATGATTTAACATAGCAGAATTAGAACAATGATCATCATTCATATGATTTCACGGATATTTAAGCTACTTGTACTATTAAACACAAATAACATCTAGACGTGTATACATTGAATCCCACGTCTAGACACACGAATTGCTTGTAGGTTACATTGTGAATGATTGATATGAATAAAACCTACGCAGTGTATGTGTTTATAAACTACACATAAACCCTTGTTACAAGGAAACTAAATAAGATATTCAGTAAAATAATATTCACTAAATAAGATATTTACTAAATCTTCTATTCTTCTTGCAATATATCTTCTACAAGTTCGTCTACGGGCTTGTAGAATATTCTCTTGTCAGATTTGTCCTTGTCTTTTAGTTTTGACACATCAACTCATAATACTTTATATTTCCGATCCAACAATCTTCTCCTAGTTGATGATGTCAAAACCCTTTGTATATGGCACATGATCTTCAAACTGCTTCCCCTTAAGTATAGCACATATTCTTCCTCTTTTTGACACATCAATAGGGAATATGTGAAAGTATGCAATCTTGAAGATTCTCCAAAGTAGCTCTATGTAATGATCTTGAAGAAAAATAACTATAATATTCTTGATGTAGAAGTAGAATAACCTAAACATGTGTTCCATGTCTTGCACTATCCATGTGACGTCGAACTTATATGACACAGAAAATATAAGACCTCGATCTCTTTGTCAAAATCCACATCATTTGTGAGACACTAAGCACGATAATGTAACTCCTTCAAGTGATAGCAAGTATCTAGTTGCTAGATTTGACAAGTCTTCGTCACCAAACATTTAAAGCACGAACAAGTTACCTTCAAACCAATGGGGTGTTATCCACATGATTTAAAGATATGATAAAACATAAACTCGTGAAAATCTACTTCAAGCATCAATTTTACCATAAGAATTCTTCCCCTTAATCATATACCTCTTCTAAGAAAAATATCCGAGCCATCAATATCAAAACGATATTCTGAATAAAATAGAGATTCCATATACCTTCGTGTGTAAATACCTGGTTTTGTGTGCCAAAACCGAATCAAATTTCCAAACAGCAGCTTTTCTTCCTTTATCCGAGATCCTTCAGCGTCTGACTTATTACTATCATCGTCTACTTCTGTCAGCGGCTGACCTACACTCGTCAGCGTCTCGATTACAAACGTTAGCGTCTTCGAAAACATATACTAAAGCCAATACAAGCTTTATAGGGACCACCGAATAGCATCAATCCCTTTTCTCAATGAGTAGCAAACCTTCGTTCACACCTTCGTTGACCACATTATTTACCTTTGTTTTCTATTGAACAAAATAAACTTCACGTGACTTTCACACGATGACAATTCTTTTAACCATGCGTTCATGTGAACATAAAGTTTTATGACCGTGTGAACACAAAACTTATATCACTGGTCTTATCACATATGTTGCTATCTACTTATAGTAATTCATCACAGGAATAAACTCTTCAATCCCATCCATAAATAAAAGAGATCAGATCTGTCCCTTAATTTTCGTAGGATTCAACCGACTTTATGATTTTCACACGTCTGAACTTTATTGCCCAAATAACTCGTTCAATATGAATTTATATCCCAGAAAATCAGTATCTACACACGTATCACTTTCAAAGAAAATAGATTCTGTTGGAGTAAATCCCTAAAAAATCTCAGCAAGTCAAACGATAATATTATAGTTATCAATTCAATAGATAAATGATTAAACTGCAATGCCTATAAAGTAGGAGTATTCGTCCAATAACTGTGATATCTATCAAAAGTCACGCAACCATATAGGCTGTTCATCCTTGTTTGTAGGTCACACACATTCATCAATTGTTCTGACTTAACGTATCTTGTAAACTCACTAGCAGGTATCCGTGCGATGCGACTGCGGGTACTGTAACATAATTTCGGTTATTAATATTTTAACTTTACGTTTTTTTAACAACATTTCAAAAAGCGAAAATTTAATGTGTATGTAGCTTTATCTAATTTTCTAACCGAATCGATGGTGGCTCTGGTTCTCGGTTGAACCAGTTAATAACTGGTTTGATATTGAAATTTTTTAAATATATATGTTTTAAATTAATTTGTAAGGTGAATATAAAATTGTATATTTAAGTAATGGGGTGTATTAATTATATGTTTTTTTGGGTAAAGGAGACTTCACCCCGATAAAATAATACTAATTATATGTTTATTGTTATTAATTGATTTTGTAAAAATAAGATGTAGTGCTATTTGTTGTTTTGTACAGTATGTTATTTTATTTGTAAATTATGGTAATGAAGTATTTTAATTATAATATTAATTACATTTTAATGATAGTTTTAAATGTAATGTGTTATAAAAATTCTTATGCTTGTTGTGGTTGTACATAAGCATTAATATGTTGTATTAGTCAATTCTTAGTTTGTTGTTTGCATTAATAAGGTGTACATTATGCTTTATTTGTTGTACTACTTAAAATTTTTGTATTTATTGAAGAGAGAGATATCAATTTGCTTTATACGGAGTATAGATGATCCATATGTCACGTTCAAATAACCATACTAGAAACAGAAAGATAAACAGTACCTTGCATTTGCTTGTGCACTCGGATTCAGACCACAACTCACACGTCGTTCTTAAGAACCATGATTCATTCTTCTTCTCTGATCACATCAAACCAAAATCCTTGCTGCGTTTCTGTAAATCAATACACTCCAAATCGTATACCATTAAAGACACGATCTGCTGTCCACAAGTAATCCATGAACCACGACTACATCACACATCTAAACATTAATCTTGCTGGTGATGTATGCATTCTGATTCAAGCTTCCGTTACCAGCAACTCCAACAGCATCGAAATTGAAGAACATAGAAAAGACTTATGCTCCTACAACTGTTGATGATCGGGCTGCCATCTCAAACTCAAGAAGTGTATATCACTGGCAGTCATGAACGAATAACATCATACTAGGGTTCGTCATGGATTCAGGAATCCACTCTCCAAAGCAAGTATGACCACCATTACAGCCAACAAAACTCCACATTTTTGCTGTTTAAAACGATCTAGGGCTTGTAGAATCCCTAAATCATGATTTTATGCAAAACAGAAAACTTGAAAATCATCTATGCAGTCTACTTCGACTGCCTTTAATTTTTTTCATGGGGACTCATCAGGATAATCCCTCCGGTGAGATCCTAGACACATGTACTAAGAACTCCCAGAAAGATTTTCACGACGATCCAACGGTTCAATAAAAAGTTACGCCCTTCTAAATACTGCTGCGCACACAAAACCGCCCAGAAAAACCCTAAACGGATTTTTCTTCCTTCTCACCATTACGAACACCTTGTTGGTCCTAGCATCATGAGCCACGAGGCTCTGATACCAATTGATGAATCGTAAGATTCACGGATCTTTAAGCTGCTAGGCATGATTACCATTCATATGATTTAACATAGCGAAATTAGAACAATAATCACGAACAAGGTGTTGTGGACAAGATGAATTTTCCCAAACGTTACTTGTATTATTGAACACAAATAACATCTAGACGTGTATACATAGAATCCCACGTCTAGACACACGAATTACTTGTAGGTTACATTGTGAATGATTGATATGAATAAAACCTACGCAGGGTATGTGTTTATAAACTACACATAAACCCTTGTTACAAGGAAACTAAATAAGATATTTAGTAAATAATATTCACTAAATAAGATATTTACTGAATCTTCTATTCTTCTTGCAATATATCTTCTACAAGTTTGTCCACGGGCTTATAGAATATTCTCTTGTCAGATTTAGTCCTTATCTTTTAGTTTTGACACATCAACTCATAATACTTTATATTTCCGATCCAACAAAGGTAGCCTACCACGAGTGGAGCCATATGTTACGGATGACCCACAAGGATGTCCAAACAGCAAGCCGCACACGGTTGTTTAGTAAGCGTGACACATGAATGAGTCTAGCATGACATGATCATGAACCATATCATACTAGACTGGGGGACATGTTGACGTATAGTCGGTAAAGGGCCCATAACCCAAGTGGCATGCCACCCAACAGGCCCGCGGCCAATATGCCTTACTTATCCTTCAAGAAACCCTAGCACTATATAAACAAGGGTAAGGGTCTCCTTCTACATCAGGTTATCTCTCTCATCTACATGATATGAGTGTAATTACTCATATTATTTGTAAATAACAATGAATTTATGCACAAAATGTATCAAATATGCCTTGGATATGTTGTTTTCTTGTTTTCATGTGTGTAGGTACCAAGTTCGCGAAAACCGATAAAAATCGACACGAGAATGAAGAGAAAAATCAAAGAAGCCAAAATCAAGATCGACTTTAGGGGATTATATCATTTATCAAGAAAACGGGCTTAGTGGGTCCCACAATTGAGTAAATGGGCTCAAAAGCCCATTTAAGTTTCAAGATGATTTTTAAGAGATGCTTGATAATCCAAAGAAAAACCATTAGGCCCAAAATGTTTATTATACACGGATGAATAATGATTTGGGCCCAAGCCCATTGCTCACTTGAAGAAAAGATGGAAATGGAACGAATAATGAATATTGGGCTTTTAGGGTTATACGTTTTTGTTCTTAGTCAAACGTGTGAATTCACTTTTCATTTATAAATAATACACGCCACTTATTTTCCTTCCCACATACGTTTCACCCACTTGTCACAATAAATAAAAACCGTATATCCACTCACCCACTTTCATTTATTAAATTAACCTCACACGTTTTGTTACACACACAATAAACAAATATCGATAAAAACTATGAGAGTTTCTCTCATCTTCCCCATTTATCTTCTTCACCCCAAACCTGTAAAAAAACTTACTGTTCACAAAAAAACCCTAGCAAAGTAAAAAGTCCTTATTATTTAGGGCTTTTTACTTATTCAATTAATTCAAGAAAAGGGAAATAAAACCCCCATGGCTTAAGGAAGAGAAGGAATGATATGCCAAGGCTACGTGTCAACTCATCATTTGAAGCAACACCTCATCTAGCCAATCCCACCAATCAGAGGCCAAGAAAGAAGCACAACTAGCACACGGATGCCACGTTGGCGATCCGTGTGCTAGATTGAGTTATAACAGCCATCCGATCAAAGAAAGAGAAAGGAAGAGAAGATCAAGGGCTACAAAACAAATGGAATATTCCAAGATTTATTCGGATATTCGTCACCAACAAGCCCTGGGGATGGCTATAAAACCCCCAATTTCTATTGTATTTTTTCATCCCTTTTCTTATTTTACTGTTATTATGTTAAAATAGTTTTAGGAAAATTATTGTAATATTTCTTTTAATAGTCTTGTAATCTTCTTCTGGTATTAATAAAAGTTTGATATCGTGGAAAAGTTGTCTTGATTTTAATATTATTTAAAGTGAATTGCAATATTGTTCTCTTAATTCTATTTTAATATAAACTGATTAAATCATTGATTGAGTTAAATATATAGCTTAAATCAGTGTTTAAAGGTAAGATTTGGGAAATAAATCAAACCCTAATGGTTTGATTAAAATCATTGTTTGGCTCGAATGTTTCTGTTGATTATGTTGGTTCTGTTGATGGAGAATGGTGGTTGATGATTGTTTCGGGTTCATTTAGGCAGCACATCGCTGACCTACTACTCAATGGTTTCGTCAAAAGGTGCGACTTCATTTTCTTTTACATGTTTATTAGATCAAGTTTTATTCGAATAATTATGCCTTTAGATTTATGAGTGATTCTGCATACTTGATGTTATTTAATTAATCTTAAGTTGTCTAATGTTGATTATGAATCTGCTTAAATGTCCATTTCACTGCATAGAGTTTTGAATTAATTACTAGTTATGCATTGACTGAGAATTCGAGTAAAAGTGTTACTATTTGATTTATATGGTATGAAAGCTGTTAAGAGTAGAAAGTTGTCAAACTGATAGGCTAATCTGTGTTATTTTGTTTTTGAGTGCTAGTTTAATACTGAGAGATCTTAAATAGATTTAGTTTAAAACGTTGATAGTGTTTGAATTGGTGTCTGAAACACTGAAACGTTTGAAGTTTGAATTTATCTTTGCTGTATTTAGGATGAGTTAATATCAGTTGGAATTTGTTAATGGTTTGTTGAGTTAACGGCATGATCTTTGATAAAACTTTGAAAATGCCTTGTTTAATTTAATGGTTTCATTTGCTTAAATGTCTGCTATTAGTTTTAGAGTTGATATTACAAGCTAGTTTGGATTTATTTAACTGATTTTATATACTGTTATCTGAGTTTGAGTAATATTCTGGTTTGATTTTAGTTAGGGTATTTTCTCTCCTGCGACTGAGAATAGAATCTGTTAAATTCAGTTTAAATGTGGGATTGAGTTGCTGAATTTTCTGCTTAATTGGGATATTATTTTTATCTGCTTAATTTTTGCCTTATACTAGATTTATTCTGCTGAGATAAATTTGTATTTGTTCTGCTTTTTATATTGATCAAACTTTCTGCTTATCAGATTCCATGATCTGATAAGCTCATTAGTGCTGATTCCTATCAACTGATTAATAAGCTGTCCAAAAAGTCACTCCTGTGACTGTTTTTATTCCTCTGTCTAAAAGAGAATTAAATCCAAAAATAATGTCTCTTGGGGGTTTCGAACTCGAGACCTCCCCTCTATAGGTCCAACGTGTTTACCGGTTGAGCCAAGTGCTCGTTTGATTTTTATATCAATAGTCTAATTAATATAGGGTTGTTGAGGTTTGGCTGATTTTGCTTTTATTTACATACGATTTAGGATATAAGTTTAGTTTAAAAGTGAATTTAGCTTTCTTAAATAAAATTAGTTTAAAAATAAAATAAACAAAAATTAAAAAAAATGTTTTTATTTACTTAAAAAGTTTAATTAAATAGATTTTTATAATTTTAGTTTAAAATAAAATTAGTTTTTAAATAAATTTGTTTTAGGTGAATTTTAAAAGTATATTAGTTTAAAAGTCATTTTTATTAAATAGATTAAATATTAAAGATTTTTAATTAGTCTAATTTTTAAATAGTGTTAATTGTTAAATAATTAATTGCTTTAGATTTTAAATAGGCGGGGTTTACGATTCATGCACTTTAGGTTTATTTTAAATAGCTTAAAATTTGTAGATTTTAATTGTAGTTTAAAAACCGAAAACCAATTCAAATCGATTGTCCAAATCAAAACAAAACGTCTCAAATTCATAAGATCTTCGTGTACAACGAACTCGACTCACTCACGTGTTTAATTGAATTCGTCATTGGTATTATTAGATTATTACTTTTTCCTAAAGGTAATTTTCTAATTTACCCTATAACGTATCTTAATTATCACATATACTATCCACGATACATCAAAAAATT
This sequence comes from Glebionis coronaria, assembly GCA_025667525.1. Taxonomy (NCBI): domain Eukaryota; kingdom Viridiplantae; phylum Streptophyta; class Magnoliopsida; order Asterales; family Asteraceae; genus Glebionis; species Glebionis coronaria. The sequence goes on along the minus strand of CM046875.1, from coordinate 462,200,783 downwards.
TTGGCGCCGCTGCCGGGGATCTTGTGTACGATTCGCTTTTGTGGAGATTTGTTGATCGTTGATTTGAAGACCCTTTCCGTCCTCGGAAAGTTTGTTATTTTTCTATTATATAGTATGTATCGTTTTTCTCGTTTTTTTTGTGAATAATATATTGTATTACGTAGAACAATAAGTTTACATATTTTTCAAATAAGCCTTAGTTGGGATTTCATCACCTAGCTATTGTTTTCGAATCCAAAACAAAAATAAAAAGGAAAATAGATAAATACTAATAAGAAGTTTGAACTCGATTTATACAAACTATAAGGTGGGTATAAGGCGACGTGCTATAAAAGGCCGTCTAAGGAAAAAGGTTTTTAAGTGCTTTGTGCCACCTCGTTTCCCCTCTTGCTTGTGCGTATATTGAGAGGGAAAACCTATTATTGGTTTGCTGACTCAAGTAGTAATAAATCTTATTTATGTTGTTTACTTATTGAACCTCGAGACGTTTAGGTTTTCACCTATCGTTTCAAAGTCGACCGAGGGTAATTTACTTCCATAGTAGTTATCCTTATTCCTTGTTTTTTATCGATCATTATTGATTGAGCAATACCAAATAAAATACCAAAAATAATCTTCTTAATCCTCTATCATGTTTAATTCTTTTTCTCCTCACCCTCTAAATTTTAATTCTTCCTTCGTCAATTGTGAAGGGTGTGGAGAACCGTTATATGGTTTTTCACCATGTCAGTGGTGCACGTGTGAGCGTTGTGGAAATGACTTACGAAACGATATACGTGTTGGATTTGGTCCTTCTTGTGATGATATTACTTCATGTGGAAATCCGAATTTTTCGAATAATTCTCTCGATTTCAATCCACCTCCACACCCTACATACGAGACACCCTCGAGTGAGTTTTGAGGAAATGATTCTCATTTTGGCAATGATTGTTCGCATCGATTCTAGCATAATTACGAGCAAGAACCGAGCTACAATCAAAACCTTAATGATAATTGTTATTCACAAGATTCGACGAGTTTATCACAACAATATCTTTGTTGTGAGTATTGTGGAGGTCCTCACGAGAGTTTTTGTTGTCAACCGGGAGATCAAAATTTTTATGAGCCTAATCCTTGCTATAACTCGATTCCTTCTGGTTTTGACCAATCTCCACAATATTCTTTTGATATTGAACGATTTGAAACAATGAATCAAAGAAATGTTGAAGTTGTTGAAAAAAGTATTGAAGATTTGTTGCTTGAAAAGAGACAAATTAATCAAGAGATTAATGACATTACAAATGAATTAGGAAGTCGTCGATTTCATGGAGAAATAATTGATGAGGGATTTAGAAGAGATTGTGAACTTAAGATTCGACAACTTTCGCAAGATTATAATGGATTAAGCATTGAGATTCGAAAGAAAGAAAAAATTCAAGAGGAAGAAAGATATCTTGCTAATCGTGAAATCGAGCGTTCTCTTCTTTTGGATGATGACGAGGATAGTTCTATTTCTTTGCGAGATCTTATGGCTCTTCATCCTTCGTCTAGTGCTATCGTATTTCCTATTCGTATCTTGCCGGCTATTGAGCCCGAGGATTCTCCCATCCTAGATGATGAGGAAATCTCTCATGACATCACCACTCCTATTCATGATTCTTCCATCGTGGAACCCGAAAATTCTCTAAGCAAGGGGGACGAGCATATTAGCACTATTCTTGTTCAAAACCCAAGAGAGTTTGATGGTATTTCCAATGAGATGTGTGATTTGCCACATTGTGATGACTCGACTTCTTCCATTCACTTTGATATTTTCTCCAATTCTAATGATGAAAATTGTGATGGAAATGAAGATTTTGAGGATGATTCTACTTCTAGTGAATTTTCTAATGAGGAGTTCTCCGATGAACTTTCTTATAAAGATGATATTCACGACTCAGATTTTGAGGGGTTCGCCGATGAACCTACTCTTCTTCACCCATTTCCATCGGGAAATGAGGATGATAGTGATCGGATTTTTGAGAGGTTCACTTTTGAACTTGCTCCTTTAGACCCATTTCCACCAGGAAATGAGGTTGATTTGACTATTCCGATCCTTGAGAAGTTCTCCGATGAACTTACTCATTTAGATGTGGAAGAAGTGGTTCTTCGTGAAAGTTATCAAACGTCTATCTTCTTATTTCTAGGATCGAGGCTTTAAATTCTAAGCCTAATCCCAAGTCTTTCTCTCCATCTCCTATTCCCGTTGAGAATAGTGATCCGCTTATGGAGGAGATTGACACTTTTCTTGCTTCTAATGATTCGATACCACCGGGTGTTGATGATATTGACCCGGAGGGGGACGCTCTCTTTTTAGAGAATTCACTTGATGATGATGTCGTCCCAAGTCCTCCTTCCACCCACTTTGACCTTAATGTGCGGGTTTTTCATGTGTCTCATATTGAGTACCATGACCCGATTGATCACATTTCTAAGGGTGAAATGGTCGTTAAAGCAAAGAATGTTGATTCTACTATGGATGAGATTTTTATCCCACCATTACCATGTGCTTTATATGATCTTGGATTAGCATGGGGGGACGACACCGTGTTGTCTATTCCTTTCTCTACCGAGGACGAGGTATTCGATCCCGGAATTGTTTATTTAGGGAAATCTCGGCCTTTCACCGATGCAATAATTGAAAGACTTTTTAATCATCTTAGTGCGAGTTTATCTCGGGGAGCATGCTATATCCATACCATTAGTTGTGACTACTATCTCTTGTTAGAGATTTGTGTTAGAGTTTTATCCTTTCGTTTGTCATCCGACAACGAGGATGAGATCTTTGACCCAGGCATCGCGCTTTATGTTGGATTTTATCCTATTATGCCGGTTTTCACCACTTTCCCTAAGGACCAATGAATGCGGGGATCGAGTCGAGCTCATGACTCGGTGAACAAAAACGAGTACATTCTATCTTCTTTCTATTTTCTAACATCTAATAAGGCTTGATCTTTCAAGCTCGTGTTCGTGATTTGTTGTGTTGTGATCTTAGGTATGACCCTTATATTTGAAGACTCTCGTGTTCGGTTTTTGCCGGTCCACTTGATCTTCCATTCTTTGAATGCCAAAAAGGGGCACACTTTCTATCCCTTGATTTTTATCGACTAACGTTTTTCTTGAGGCATAATTAATAAACGGCTTATAGATTTGCGTGCTCTTTCCATGCTAGGAGTTTGCATTAGACTCTTCGTATTTTAGTAAGGGGGTGTTACTCTTGAGCTAAGAAACATTGAGGACAATGTTCGGTTTTAGCATGGGGGAGTCAATCGGTATAATCGCTTGCAATTGCTCTTGTCGTGTCTAAATGTATTGTTTTTCTCATTTTTCAATAAATTTTTAAATTTTTAGTGTTATTTTTAAGTTTTAATGAAGAAAATAAGTGTTTTTGACACGAATGTAGGCTTTCAATAAGAATAGTTTTTTACTCGACTTGGTTTTTAACCTTAGCTTTTCCTTAACGTATTTGAATTAAGTTTTGCTAGGCTTTTATATAGGGAGCTTTAAAACGCGAAGGTCTTAATTCATACGAGTTAAGAACAAGAACTTTTCGCAAGCTCCTATAATTGATCCTAGAAAGTCGTCTATCAAGGGAACTTTAAAACGCAAATTCTAAAACTTGCAAAAGTATAAGAAGATGCAAGATCCTATAGATGACTTGAAAACCCAAAACTTTGATTTAATAGGCTAAGTATCCATTGATTTCACATTTTTGAAATTTTTCGATATGGAGAACAAGAGATGATAGAGCCAATTATAAGTTTGGTTTTCTTTCGGGAATTTATGTGAATTAATTATAAGCCTATTCTCCCATCGCTTGTTAATAAATTTAATTGCAATAAATAAGGTTGAACGATTTGAAAAGTTACTTAGCTTCTAGCCCAAGATCGTTTAAAAGTTGCTCGGTATGGATTAGAGTTCATAGCCAAGGCATAACTTATTGAAGCGGGATGCGAAGATTGGCAAGTCCAAAAAGGTCCTAACAAGACATGAGGGCTATGTTTTATTGCTAAAGATCTCAAGTGATGTGAATAATCATTTATCGAAAATCAATATGAAGGATCGAGACACACGACGAAAAGCAAAATACTCCCCAAAAGTCATGGAGAAGTCTATCCAAAAAGACCAAAATAAGGTATGAGGATAAATGAAGCAAGTCCAAAAAGGAGGCGGATCGTTGTATATCAAATCCCAAAAAAAGATTGGAGAAAAATGAAGAAGTCGTGGTCCAAGTATGAATCTCTCAAAAACTTCAAGTGAAGAAATTCCTATATGAAGAGAAGACCATCATTTCATGAACGTCTCTCAAGGTTGGAAGTATAAAGTCGCTGCCAAATATCGGTCCGAGAAAGGTCTCAAATCGCGAAGCAAGTTATGCCAAGATATGAACTTTATGAAGTCCCGAGAAGCAATTTTATAAGATTTTGTCCTTTAGCTAACTATTGATTAAATCGTTCACTTTATTTTCGGCCTAATAAATTATCGAAATAAGTCAACAATGCATCCTCATGATCATTCAAGACAACAATAAAATATAAGAGATACACCTAGGAATAAGGGAGTCTAAGTGAATAATTAGCCCACATGAGTTCGTGTTAGTCTACCAACTTATAATAACAATGATCTTGTTTTTGCACTTGGCATGGAAAAGTGAAAAGTCGAGGACGATGAATCTATTTGAGTTTTATGATCCTAAAAGTTATTTTCCAAATAATGAAAGCAATACATTATGTCTTTGCAAAAATAAAGAGTCAAAAGTTGAATAGTGGTGTTGCTATAGTTTTATTTTATCATTGCGTGAGGACACGGCAATTGCTTAGCATGGGGGAATTTGATATGAGTGTAATTACTCATATCATTTGTATTAAATAACAAAGAATTTATGCACAAAATGTATCAAATATGCCTTGGATATGTTGTTTTCTTGTTTTCATGTGTGTAGGTACCAAGTTCGCGAAAACCGACAAAAAGCGACACGAGAATGAAGAGAAAAATCAAAGAAGCCAAAATCAAGATCGACTTTAGAGGATTATATCATTTATCAAGAAAACGGGCTTAGTGGGTCCCACAATTGAGTAAATGGGCTCAAAAGCCCATTTAGGTTTCAAGATGATTTTTAAGAGATGCTTGATAATCCAAAGAAAAACCATTAGGCCCAAAATGTTTATTATACACGGATGAATAATGATTTGGGCCCAAGCCCATTGCTCACATGAAGAAAAGATGGAAATGGAACGAATATTGAATATTGGGCTTTTAGGGTTACATGTTTTTGTTCTTAGTCAAACGTGTGAATTCACTTTTCATTTATAAATAACACACGCCACTTATTTTCCTTCCCACATACGTTTCACCCACTTGTCACAATAAATAAAAACCGTATATTCACTCACCCACTTTCATTTATTAAATTAACCTCACATGTTTTGTTACACACACAATAAACAAATCTCGATAAAAACTATGAGAGTTTCTCTCATCTTCCCCATTTATCTTCTTCACCCCAAACCTGTAAAAAAACTTACTGTTCACAAAAAAACCCTAGCAAAGTAAAAAGTCCTTATTATTTAGGGCTTTTTACTTATTCAATTAATTCAAGAAAAGAGAAATAAAACCCCCATGGTTTAAGGAAGAGAAGGAATGATATGCCAAGGCTACGTGTTAACTCATCATTTGAAGCAACACCTCATCTAGCCAATCCCACCAATCAGAGGCCAAGAAAGAAGCACAACTAGCACACGGATGCCACGTTGGCGATCCGTGTGCTAGATTGAGTTATAACAGCCATCCGATCAAAGAAAGAGAAAGGAAGAGAAGATCAAGGGCTACAAAACAAATGGAATATTCCAAGATTTATTCGGATATTCGTCACCAACAAGCCCTGGGGATGGCTATAAAACCCCCAATTTCTATTGTATTTTTTCATCCCTTTTCTTATTTTACTGTTATTATGTTAAAATAGTTTTAGGAAAATTATTGTAATATTTCTTTTAACAGTCTTGTAATCTTCTTCTGGTATTAATAAAAGTTTGATTTCGTGGAAAAGTTGTCTTGATTTTAATACTATTTAAAGTGAATTGCAATATTGTTCTCTTAATTCTATTTTAATATAAACTGATTAAATCATTGATTGAGTTAAATATATAGCTTAAATCATTGTTTAAAGGTAAGATTTGGGAAATAAATCAAACCCTAATGGTTTGATTAAAATCATTGTTTGGCTTGAATGTTTCTGTTGATTATGTTGGTTCGGTTGATGGAGAATGGTGGTTGATGATTGTTTCGGGTTCATTTAGGCAGCACAACGCTGACCTACTACTCAATGGTTTCGTCAAAAGGTGTGACTTCATTTTCTTTTACATGTTTATTAGATCAAGTTTTATTCGAATAATTATGCCTTTAGATTTTTGAGTGATTCTGCATACTTGATTTTATTTAATTAATCTTTAGTTGTCTGATGTTGATTATGAATCTGCTTAAATGTCCATTTCACTGCATAGAGTTTTGAATTAATTGCTAGTTATGCATTGACTGAGAATTCGAGTAAAAGTGTTACTATTTGATTTATATGGTATGAAAGCTGTTAAGAGTAGAAAGTTGTCAAACTGATAGGCTAATCTGTGTTATTTTGTTTTTGAGTGCTAGTTTAATACTGAGAGATCTTAAATAGATTTAGTTTAAAACGTTGATAGTGTTTGAATTGGTGTCTGAAACATTGAAACGTTTGAAGTTTGAATTTATCTTTGCTGTATTTAGGATGAGTTAATATTAGTTGGAATTTGTTAATGGTTTGTTGAGTTAAATGCATGATCTTTTATAAAACTTTGAAAATGCCTTGTTTAATTTAATGGTTTCATTTGCTTAAATGTCTGCTATTAGTTTTAGAGTTGATATTACAAGCTAGTTTGGATTTATTTAACTGATTTTATATACTGTTATTTGAGTTTGAGTAAGATGCTGGTTTGATTTAAGTTAGGGTATTTTCTCTCCTACGACTGAGAATAGAATCTGTTAAATTCAGTTTAAATGTGGGATTGAGTTGCTGAATTTTCTGCTTAATTTGGATATTGTTTTTATCTGCTTAATTTTTGCCTTATACTAGATTTATTCTGCTGAGATAAATTTGTATTTGTTCTGCTTTTTATATTGATCAAACTTTCTGCTTATCAGATTCCATGATCTGATAAGCTCATTAGTGCTGATTCCTATCAGCTGATTAATAAGCTGTCCAAAAAGTCACTCATGTGACTGTTTTTATTCCTCTGTCAAAAAGAGAATTAAATCCAAAAATAATGTCTCTTGGAGGTTTCGAACTCGAGACCTCCCCTCTATAGGTCCAACGTGTTTACCGGTTGAGCCAAGTGCTCGTTTGATTTTTATATCAATAGTCTAATTAATATAGGGTTGTTGAGGTTTGGCTGATTTTGCTTTTATTTTACATACGATTTAGGATATAAGTTTAGTTTAAAAGTGAATTTAGCTTTCTTAAATAAAATTAGTTTAAAAATAAAATAAACAAAAATAAAAAAAAATGTTTTTATTTACTTAAAAAGTTTAATTAAATAGATTTTTATAATTTTAGTTTAAAATAAAATTAGTTTTTAAATAAATTTGTTTTAGGTGAATTTTAAAAGTATATTAGTTTAAAAGTCATTTTTATTAAATAGATTAAATTTTAAAGATTTTTAATTAGTCTAATTTTTAAATAGTGTTAATTGTTAAATAATTAATTGCTTTAGATTTTAAATAGGCGGGGTTTACGATTCATGCACTTTAGGTTTGTTTTAAATAGCTTAAAATTTGTAGATTTTAATTGTAGTTTAAAAACCGAAAACCAATTCAAATCGATTGTCCAAATAAAAACAAAACGTCTCAAATTCATAAGATCTTCGTGTACAACGAACTCGACTCACTCACGTGTTTAATTGAATTCGTCATTGGTATTATTAGATTATTACTTTTTCCTAAAGGTAATTTTCTAATTTACCCTATAACGTAATATCAAATTAAATCACATATACTATCCACGATACATTACTACACCTCTTATACAACATGTCGATAAAATACTAACTTGATCGTCGGAGGTGGATCCTGGGGTTCCGGCTTCGGGTCCACGTCTAACCGGTTCTTCTTTGTTTGCAGCATTACTCAGGACCCGGGAAGACGATTAACGGCCCAGGAGAGTCGTTAGACCGGCCCAGCCAAACTATGCTTCAACAATTATTAATTAATAATTACTTATAAACCATGTATTATATTATTAATTAATAATCATTATGATAAGACTAAATTATTTATTATTAATAAACTTTACTATATATGACATTTAAATAAATCATGAATTATAATATATGATTATTAAACTTTACCTTATATCATATATTTATTTAATAAGCTTATTACTATTTATGGAAACATGACTAAATATGGAAACATATTAATTATGGAAACATGCTATTTATGAAACACATACTATTTATGGAAACATACTATTTATAGAAACATACTATTTATGGAAACTTTCTATTTTTGGAAACTTACTAATTATGGAAACTTTATTTTTTTTGGAAACTTACTAGTAATTCTTGTAGCCCAAGTAAAAACAAATAAAAGGAAAGTTTTCCTTCCCTCTTGTCCCCTAACCAACCACAGAACACCCCTTTATGGGGTGTTCCGGAACCTTCTTTTCTTCTTCCTATTTATTCCACAACGCTCATTAATACTTAACTCTTAATTACTATAGATCGATTTAATTTAATAAATATAATAAATATATTTATTAAATAAATTCACTCTTTACGTATTTAGTGCAATCCCGTAATCTCTAGTTCGATCCTATCACACGACTATTAAATATAAGTCCATAAACTTTCAGCTCCCACTTGAACATATTTCGAATATCATGATTACATTTACTAGCGTCTATTACAACTCGAGTAAGGTCTCCTGGATAAAACCTTTTAATGATTCATCATTATTATTATCCTTCTATTTCTAATACAACGTTAATAAGGCTATGGATCTTAGTCATTCCTTTCATTAACCATTATGTTTCTCGTTAGAATATTAAGAAAGATTACTAAAACAAATTTGGGTGTGGCCACATAAACATCTTACTAATCCCACGAGTGCTCCAACTGTATTAGAAACTCCAAAACGAAATCGGAGGAAATAAATCCCATATTGACTACAAGAAAAACTAATGAATTTTGCAACACTTTTGAAAATTATACTTATAGCTACCAGTTACGTTTAGGGTTAGATTATTCCACAAAAATGCATTAGATTCAAATCCGTTTTCTGGTATCTCGGGTCTAAGGATAACTATTCATGATTTACTTGATGACAAAGATCCACAAAGTAAAATCATATAGTTGGGATAAGTCCAATATTCGGTTCATCGAATATCATCCAAAATCGATCAATATACTTTCAAGTATACTCTATCGCAATTTTGATTTGTCGTAATTTAATAATATTCCCATATTATTAATCGATAACGGACATTTAGCATAAAAATTTATTCATGGATTAAAACATGTAAAATAGGATACACAATTAAGTAATAAGAATAAACGAAACCCAATCTTTATTTTATTAAATAATAATGTCTTAACATCCTTATCCAAATACTAATCACATATTTATTGCATGAAATCGCTAGCTAGTTGCAGCCTAATAGCCTTTGCATGCTTAACTACCTTTGGTCTAGGCAAGGCCTTAGTAAAAGGATCAACTACGTTATCATCTGTGTGAACTTTTATTATTTTGATTTCACGAGCTTCCACTTGTTCTCGGACGTAGTGATGTCTATACTTAAAGTGTCTGGCGCCTTTCATGACTCAAGAATCATTAGCGAACATGATTACGACAGAATTATCCAAGTACATATTTATTAGGTTCTTTTATAGCAAGCATCACTCCAAGATCTCCAATAAGGTTCCTAATCCAAACCAGATTCAGTTATGTGTATGGCTACCCTCCGAATACCAAAACATTTCTTTTCGTATTCCTCAAATACTTTAGAAAATGTTTAACAGCAGTCCAGTGGAGCTTCACTGGATTCTGTTGGTATCGACTGACCAAGTTCTGAGCAAATGCCACATCAGGCCTTGTGCATCTTACAACATACATAATAGATCCTACAGCCGAAGCGTAAGGCACCTTCTGCATGTATGCCTCCTATTCAGGAGTTGATGCATCCATCTCATGACTTAGATTATGCTTATTTTCCATAGGTTGAAAACCTTTCTTGGAATTATGCATATTATACTTCTTCAATATCTTATCTATATAAGCATCTTGACTAAGACTAATTAACCGTATTTTCCTATCTCGATAGATCTTAATTCCCAGAATGTATGCAGCTTCTCATAAATCCTTCATAGAAGAATATTTACCAAGATAATCCTTAACAACTTTAAGTCTTGGAATGTTACTTCCCATGATTAATATGTCATCAACATATAGGACTAGAAATACTACATCACTCCCACTACCTTTGCGATATACACATGGCTCATTACGATTTTGAATAAATCAAAACTTTTTGATTTCTTCATCAAATTGTTTATTCCATTGACGTGATGCTTCAAACCATAAATAGATCTTTGAAGTTTACACCCGTGCTTTGGATTCTTAGGATCAACATACCCATCCAGTTGTTGAATATAGATGTCTTCATCTAAGCGACCGTTCAAGAAGGCAAATTTAACATCCATTTGCTATATCTCATAGTCTTAGTATGCTGCTATAGCTATGAGAATTGTTGAAGTATAGTTTGGCTGGGTCGGTTCGACGACTCTCTTGGGTCGTTAATCGTCTTCCCCGGTCCTGAGTTATGCTGTAAACAATAGAAGAACCGGTTAGGAGTGGACCCGAGTCCGGAGCTCCGGGTCCCCCTCCTATGGTCAACTTAGTATTAGGGTGATAAAGTATAAGAGAGGTGTAAGTATGAGAGATAACCTGATGTAGAATGAGACCCTTATCCCTGTTTATATAGTGCTAGGGTTTCTTGAAGGATAAGTAAGGTATGGGCCACGGGTAATAAGTGTGAAAACACTTATCCTTTTACCACTTAGTTATAATAAAAACCAAGCCAAAACGTGTATTTAATGTCGTAAAAGTCTGAATTATGCGTGGTTTGTGTTTTTTTGTGTTTTAGGACCAAAATATGAAAAAGGAAGAAAACACGGGCTTTCACGGGCTTTTATCGAAGAAAAAGACAAAAGACGAAGTCAAAAGATCAAGAGTGTAAAAACAACAGAAGTCAAAGGCTTATCCTAAAGATTTATCGAAGAAAAATACTAAAGACAGAAGTTTAACGAAGTCGAAGAACCAAGTCTAATAAAAGAAGAAAATTATAAGACGAGTTCATTTTATTATTCGACAAATCCCGAGACAAAGTCGAGAAAGACGAAAAAATTAAAAGACGAAAAGACAAAGAGAAAGAGAGAAGCAACAACACTCCTCCCCTCCTGCTATAAATACCCTCCTAATCCTTCATTAGGAGGTGTCCGATAGTTTTTCATTATTATTAGATAGATTAGAGTAGGAGTAGGAGTAGGTGTAACTAATTTCTCTCTCCAGATTTATTTCACGTCCTTAATCTTTCATATTTTTATCTTGTAATCTTGAATCTTTAATCTTCATCTTATTTCAAGCTTTTTACAATCATTCTACCTTTCTTGTTGTAAAATCTTATGTTTTGATTTGGTTAATCATATAGTTGTTTAATCTTTATGCTTATTTGTTTATTGATGTGCTTATTCCATTGTTCTTATTTTTTTCATGTTTTTTATGTTTTAGCTTATTGTTCTTATAGCTTATTGTGTGTTTGTTTTATTTTTAAATCAAGTATTTTTAATAGCTTAATCTTTTAAAAATTCATTTTTAATATTTTGATTATTTAGAGTTTTTAAGGTTTTTAAATTGTGGTTTATTAGTTTTTTCTTAAAATTATTTTGATTAAAGTTTTGGTTAAGTGCTTATTAGATTTTAGCTTATTTGTTCTTATCTGGGTTTAGAAACCCTCATATTCCGAATAAGCTTAGTTCTATTTATTCCGGATTACTTTCAGATTCATTCCGGATTAGCTCTTTCATAATATTCCGGATAAGCTACATAAGGATTCCGGATTAGGGTTTTTTATGGATTCCGGACAATGTCAGAAATTGTTCCGGATTGCATCGATTAGTATTCCGGATAACGTTTAGAATGATTCCGGATAAACAACATTAACATTCCGGATAAGGGGTATAGACATTCCGGATAACTTGTAAAAAACATATTCCGGATAACTAGCAAAAAAGATATATTTCGGATAACTAAAAAAGTATTCAGGATAACATGCAGAATGATTCCGACTAAGGTCCAGTATGTTTTCCATCCAAATTTGATGTTCCTCCATGGGGAACATGTTCCCCATAGTTTAAACATTTAGTCTTTGTTCGATTTAGTTTTATCCGAAAGTCATTTTTATTCTGAAAGTCAGATATTTTTAGTTATATTCTTCCGCATATTTAAGTATTAGTACTTTATCCCAAAGTTTACGTTTTAATTTTTATTAAGTGTCCGTTTCAATATTTGCTTCGCTTCTTTTTAAAGTAGCTTTATTATCCATTGCCCTTTATTTTTATTTAGTAAGTTCTATTTTTAATTCGAAAGTTTATTTTTATTTTTAGTTTTATTTTATTTCAAAATTTATTTTCTTTATTTTCTTTATTAATTTTCATTTGTTATTAGTTTATAACTTTAAAGTTTTCATTTTTAGTTTAAAATAGATAATCAACGAGATTTTCCTTTTTACACCAAGAACGACTGAGTCACACTTTTAACCGGAGATCAATTTGGTTAGACGTCGAGACAAAACAAACTTTTACTTAAGTAAAATCTCTGTATCACCTGTTGGGTCGCGGGCCTCTTGGGTCGGACCCTTTACCGACTATACGTCGACATGTCCCCCCAGTCTAGTATGATATGGTTTATGATCATGTCATCCTAGACTCATTCATGTATTCCGCTCACTAAATAACCGCGTACGGCTTGCTAATAGGACATCCTCGTAGGTCGACTATAACATATGGCTCCACTCGTGGTGGGCTAACTTTAGCAAAAATATGATGGGAAACTATGCGAATAGTGAGCGCAGCCACTATACGTCATCATGCCCCCCCCCCCAGTCTAGTATGCGAGGTTTTCACCAAGGTTATTAGACTCTAAACCATATCTACCTGTAAGCGTATCCACGTACAAAGAAATGGGGAACCCGTATACGTAAGACGGGTGGGTGTGCTCGAATGCTTGGTTTCCCGTGATTAGACGGTAAGGACCCTATAAGAAGAAAACGTGTTCTATAGCGGGGGTAACACTGGCATCAACAAGGTATAATTCTTATTCATCTCTAACGTGAGGATGATAAGAAGGTTTTGTGAAGGTGGAGGTGGAACCCGTATGCTGCATTATGAATTCTTTGAAGACGTACTTCTTGTATCCACAAATGATGTAGCATATTCCGAATATTGCATTTGGCTTAAGGCCAACAGAAGGCGTACCTCTTCGGCAAGGTAATGCAGATATTTACACCCGTCTTATGGCCACAACATTTGATAATGACTTCAAAATATTTTCACGATTTTTCCTGAACTAAACGAAGTTGATCAGGCCCTATCTAACTAAGGTCAAACAATGTAAACCTTTGAAAAATCACAATGTGGTCGCGACAAATTATTTCGCCACGGAAAGCGTACTTCTGCAACAAAGATATTAACCAACGGAAGACGTACTTCAGCGGCCAAAAGAATGAACCCATAGAAGGAATACTTCTACGGCGAAGGATAATGAGCACGTGGAAGAGTACATCCACGACGAAAGATAATGAGCCCGTGGAAGGAGTACTTCCACGGTGAAGATAATGAGCACGTGGAAGAGTACTTCCACGACAAAAGATAATGAGCCCGTGGAAGGAGTACTTCCACGGCGAAAGATAATGAGCCCGTGGAAGGAGTACTTCCATGGCGAAGATAATGAGCACGTGGAATAGTACTTCTACGGCGAAAGATAATGCGCCAGTCGTAGGAGTTCTTCCACGGCGAAGGATAATGAGCACGTGGAATAGTACTTCCAAGGCGAAAAATAATGCGCACGTGGAAGAGATACTTCCACGGCGAAGAATAATGAGACCGTGGAAGAGTACTTCCATGGTGAAAACAATGCGCACGTGGAAGAGATACTCCCACGCGGAAGATAATGAGCTCGTGGAAGAGTACTTCCACGGCAAAAACAATGCGCACGTGGAAGAGATACTTCCACAGCGAAGAATAATGAGCCCATGGAAGAATACTTCCATGGCGAAAACAATGCGCACGTAGAAGAGATACTTCCAGGGGCGAAGATAATTTGCTCGTGGAAGAGTACTTCCACGGCGAAAACTGTAACACCGCACTTTGGTAAGTGGATCGTTACGCGTTATTATGGCGTGTCATCAAAGCATACAAGGTAATATGTAGTAAAACATACATGACCATAGGGAAAAACCGGAATAAAACATTGATTCCCAAACATAAGTCCAAAACATAATAATGTAAATGAAATGAATGAAAGACTAAACAAGCATAAGTATATGAATGCAAAAGGAAAAGAAGTCTATGACAGCTCCCATCCTATGCACGTCCTCCAAAATGCTCGAGTCTGTCCTTGGGTACCTGCCATTTTGGGACATGGAAAGGAAAGTAATGGCTGAGCATAACGCTCAGTGCACAGATATACAAGCATGGAATGAATAATATAAGCATGTAAAACATATAGCAGCGGAAAAGACTAAGTCCTGGATAACCTGGTATATCTTAGTAAAACTAGTTTTATAGTTTGAAAAGCCTTATGTTTATCTCATGAAAACTGTTTAACATGTTAACCATTAGCCAATATAGGTCATGAAATATCAACGTGCATGAATACTTGGAGGGGTGACCTCGTCATGCAATTAGAGGGGCTGCCTCTAATTAATATAAGTTTTTGGGTAGGAGGGATCAGCTCCTTGTGAATGATGCAAGGCACACACCACATTCACCTGAATAATCTGCTGAAAACATGTAAACTAGGATGCACCCATACGCCCCACATGATAATAATAATAATATGGCCAAAAGCTGAAGGGACGCCACGAGCTATCACTCCGTCGTGGTGGAGTCATAACACTGGTGCCTCCAGTGTTATGGTTATGGTACCTCCATAACTAGGTGAAACTGGTCATGCATGTATATGGCTTTAGGTATCTAATTAAACATAAGCAATCAAAATATATAAAACATATACTGGGGAAAACAGTTGGCTGCATACGGAAAATCCTAATAAGGAAGAATGTCCATACTGAAAGGACGGAGAATCCGTACCTTAAGTCCAGTGAACGAAGAAGACGAACGGAAGAGAGTCCCACTTCGATCTCACTAATGCTACATACATAGGATACATGTATAAGTATTCTGATTACTGAGTACGTAACTGGTTTTATATCATGTTTTAGCTTGTTTTATATGTTCATGTCTTGTTTTACTGATTTTAACGTTATATTGTGTTTATCGTGTATTCTGTATATTTTGATTAAGTATTTCTTGTATTATTATACTTGTTGTGTAATAATAAGTAACTTTCTAAAAATAGCAGGTTTCTTAAAATAGAAAGTTTCCAAAAATAGAAAGTTTCCAAAAATAGAAAGTTTCCAAAAATATATTTACTGCTTAAAATAGATAAGTTTCTAAAAATAGAAAGTTTCTATAAATAGTAAGTTTCCATATTTAGAATTAAGCTAGATTAACAAGCTAAATAATATAAGCTTAGTTTTACTGATTAATTATACTAAGTCATGTGATTAATAGTATAGTTTATTAATTTTAACATGTAAATTAAATAAACTATAGGTTATACGATTTAATTAAATATAATCATGATTTAATTACATTAAAGTGTATATTAATACTTTGGTTTAAACATGTACTGATATTAAATTAGTATCACCTATGTCATGATTATTAATTAATTATATCCCATGTTTAATAATTAATTAATACTATAGTGTAAAAATAATAATTAATTACCTAGGTTAAAAACATGTATTATTTAATAATAATAATCAACCTAAGTCCATGATTTTAATTAAACTAATTATATACCATGACAAATTAATTTAATTAACTTGTAAATTTTATATACTTGTAAAATAAATTAAACTTGTAAAAGGAAACATGAATCAAACCCGTGTGTTATAATTTTAAACGTGACGTGAACCAGACCCGGAACCCCATGAACCGGACCATTTAGTAATTCTCGTATAACTAAGGTTTTAAATAGTATAACCTAACTTGACAAGATTAAAATCAATATTAAATAGATTTAAATAAATTTAATATTGCATGATTAATTTAATCTCCTAATTAAATTAATAAACTAGCTTGAAAATGATAACCAAACACCCCTTTTAAGTTTTCTAAACTGTTAACAAAACACCCTGTCCAAAACCAGCTGCCAAACACCCCTGGTGTTGCTGCTGGATGCGCAGTAGCCATTGGCAGTAGCCAGTTCCCCCTGCTGCGTCTTACATTCCCACCGAGAGTCATAGACTCTCGGTTCCCACTGCCTGAACAAACAGACCACCGGCCGCAGCCAGTGGTTTCCCCTGATTGGCTGCTGTTGCCACTGTTAAGCCAGACGTACACCTGTTGGCTGAAGGGGTTGCGGCTGATGAAGCAAACAGCCCACCGAGGCTGTTTGTTTTGTAGCAGCTCGAAAGAAAACCACCACCGAGAGTCATATACTCTCAGTTTGGTGCAAGCCGAACCAAAACCCAAACAGACCCGACCCCTATTAGGTTTTTATACATTATACCACCATGTTTTTATACTTTATTCTATGGATTCTAGAATCAAAATAAACAAAAGTAATGGATTTAGATTACCGTAAACGTAATTATTGAAGGACTAGAAGCTCGAATACTGGATCAAACCAACCTTGATCTCCTGAATTCCAAAGTCACGTGTGTTCTTGTTTTTGGTGGTGAAAACCGGCGGCAGAAGGAGCAAAAGATGAAGCAATATGGCGGCCTGTTGTATGTTTTTAGGGTTTGGGATTTTTGTTGTCTAAAATTAATCTACTCCCCCCGTCTGTTTCTTCTTATCACACGGTTTGGAGCCCAAGTGGGCCTTGAGCCCACTTCCCTTCTTTTAGGACGCCAGCCCAACACCACACCCTTATTAATCTTTTTAGTTATTACCGCGACATGTTAAATATTTCGTGTATTCGTGGTTTAAGTGTCGTGAATTTCATAATTATCATTATACGTGTTAAACGTAATCATTATGTACATAATTACTTGTCGTGTTAATTAAATATACGTAATAATAATAATAATCGCGTTAATTATACGTGTTTACGTGTTACGTGATTATTAATTATTCATGTTATTGTGATTACTTGTACGTAACGACATTCATCGTATTAATAATATACGTAATCACATAATTATCTATTTGTGATTTTATGTTCATGATTTGATGTTCGTGATTATCATTATTATCGTGTACGTAATAGTTATCGTGTAATAACACGTACGTAATTATTGTAATTAATATTCGTGAAACGTATTCATGTTATTAAAAGGAAAGTTTTAATCTTGTACGAACGATCATAAGTGTACTGTTCATGGTAAAAGCATGCGGGTTTTACAACTCTTCCCCCCTAAAAGAATAATTCGTCCCCGAATTATAGATAACATAAACTGAAAGAGAAACACACCCGAATTAAACTGGAAGGGTATGTAAGATAACGGAATATGGAGGTGACATTGTAAAAGGGAACGTGGAATGTGACATGGCTAAAAAGGACATGGAACGTGACGTGACTGAAATAATCTTACTGGATTATGGAAGGATGAAAGGATAAAATCCAGATGGACTCGTCCGTTTCCAAGTGGCTTCCCTCTCGGAACGGTCCCTCCACAAGATCTCGACACAATTGATAAATCTTGGTCCTCCTGACCTTGACTTGAAAATACGAAATTGGTTATCAACGTAAGATAGATCCCTTGAATTCGATCGAGGAAATAAGAGTTAACATGCAAGGGTAAGTGAAACATTACGATGTCATATAATCTAACCTAACTGATAATCAGCAACGATGCACGAGACATATTGAAACGTAGTACGTGAAAAATTTTGAACGTGATACGTGAAAATTTTGCACGTGATACGTGGAGGTATGGCGAGTATAATATGGCAACATATCGTGATCAATGATACGTGTAAGATATCATGAACGTGATATGAGAAACGTGGAATGAACATGACATGTGAAACATATCATGAACATGGAATATAATGGCGGTAACGCCAAGCGCTATCAGATGAGACGTGGAATGTGACGTGAAATTTCTGTCTGAGCATAGAGAGTTATACTAGACTTGGGTCTGGTCTCTCAAGTTCCTGCAAAACTTCCCAGAACTAAAATGAACGTAAAATCGTAAGCCAGGATACGATCATGAACGTGAATAGTGTCATGAACGTGAGCGTGAAAGTAGGTCGTAAAATTAGAACAAGGACGTGAACGTAAATAAGGAGCACAAATGTGAACCTTTGTCTTGCACGGTAGCTGAGGGATAACCAAATGATCGGATGAGCCTTGGATGGAACATGTCCGATAAATCTGTTGGTTCTGAAATCCTTGCGGATGTAAGGATTCTGCAGACTCGATCAACTGTTGGCAATAACCCAGATAGCACCATGCTTCTTCTGAGTTCGCGTTAATCTGGTAACCAAAATCCATGGAGATCTTGTCCCATTTATGTTCACCTTTTCTGATGATGGAAAACCTCCTAGTCGGTTGGTGTCCTATCTTATCCTGTTGGTATGTCAGGTACTTAGATATGAACGTAACTATATCTTGTTTCGTAGAAACTTGATACATAGAAATTTGCGGAACTATAAGTCTCCGAAATTAGACTTCTCTTAGCGTAGGATTTTCTGGAACACCTAATGTAGTGTAGGGTTCTCACCTTTATGCATAAGCTGAGTCATGGTAAGATTAACCGTGGGAATACACGTGATTCAGCGTGTCACTGTAATCAACCAAAATTTAGATTGGAAAATTTCAGGGTGAAATTTCTCTTGTCATAGAATTTGCAACATAGTGCAAATATGGTCTTACTGCTCTTCTCTAGACTTAGAGGAAATCAGGTTGTACACGATGAAAACACTGATGAATTTGTTTATGAGTTCATGGAAACTCATTTTATTAAGTACATAATGTTTCTAGAACATTTATGAGACTAATACAAAATCATGAATCTAGTATGACCAAATCGTGAACGAATAGCAGTCATGGAATGTCATGCTCTTTCACTCGTCACTGTTGGTAACAAGATCATGAATCCGATCTTGGAAGAATGCCTAACACCTTAAGGATGATTAGACATGTCGTCAATACGTAGAGGAGAATAATGGTTATGGATGGTGATTTGTTTAAATCGACGATAGTCGACACATAATCTCATGTTACCGTCCTTCTCCTTGAAGGTTCTTCTGGAATGTATAGGAAGATTTTGGAATAATCCGCTTGTTATGCATAAAAGGAACTTCAGTGGTTGTGTCTTAACTGACAGCTAGAAAATCTTAGCAGATATATCTAACCACACATGTGCTTGTAAAACATAGATAATTGTACATATTTTCCTGATGAAAAACCATGTTGAATGCATTCAAGAGCATGAACATTACTGTACATAATCATGAATCATAGCATGGTGTGCTGTTTGTAGTCCATAATTAGGATTAAATTCAACTCGCATCTGACCGAGGTAATACGTTAGCAGTTTGGATCTTATAATTAGGCTGAAGAATAACCCTCGTATACATGGGGAATATGAATGGCGTCCGTGATGGTCATGAATATATGAAATATGGGTGCAAGAGATGAAAGTGTGATCGAGCAATCGTGACAGATCTTACTAATACGCCGCTGATGGTAGTGAAATTCTTGTGGCCTGATTAATACATGGCACCACAAAATGGATATACCCTTTGGAGGGTACCCTGAATTTCTTAGGGGTGTTCCAGAATTTGACGTGAGTCATGTGTCTTGACTCGTGTCTTGGAAGTATAAGCATGACATGTGTCATGACTGGTGTCTTGACACGTGTCTTCGGAAAGTATACATGAGACATGTGTCTTGACTGATGTCTTGACATGTGTCTCGAAATGTGAAACAAATAGAACTACGAATATTAGGTATTATGCCAGAATTTACGGATCGGTTGGACTACTGATCCTTTGTGTTTCTGATCACGTCCGGGGTCGGAACTTCTGTTGGGATTGATAGGATAGTTGTTGTCACAGTAGTGGTTACTATCGTCTTGTCTGTTAGTTCTATGACGGTCATTCTCTTGACGGTGATTCATGTAACTATTCAGCTGAGTGGCCGGCTGGTACCGGTTCTCACTCATATGTCTGAAACGACAACTGAATGACGTGTGACGTGTAACTAAGAATTAGGGACAATGATTGATGGAAATCGTCTGGTGGTGAAGCATCTTCTCGTCTGATCGCTTTGATCTAACGCCTTTGTCTTCGTCTTGTAAGATCTCCAAGTTGTGAACAACATCAACATCTCACAGTATCTCTAAAATCCGTAGCATCAACCCTTAGTAACATCTCCAAGCTATGTGCGGCATCAGCAATTTGTAGAGTGTCAGCAAGTGGAATACGCACCTGGGATACGGTACATGGATTACACATGGAATGCACATAAAATGATTGGTATGGGGTCGATCGTCTGACATGATTTTAAATGAAATTAATTGGTTAAACGGTTAGAAAGACCATTGTTGGGAATTAATTTGATGAGACAAATCAAGAATAATGAAACAAGAAGGACTTATATGCAATTATCAAGGTTTACAAGAATATGGAGCCCTTTCATACAACAAGGAGGACTTATTAGCAAAAGATGGAGGGACTTCTAGTGTAATTAGATTTCTTGTAAAAAGGGTTATGTGTAGTATATAAACACACACCCTGCATAGGTTTATTCATCCCATCATTCACAATGTAGTCTTAAAGCGTGTGTCGTGTGTTCTAGACGTGTGTGTTCTTGTAAACACGTCTAGGCTTTGTTACTTGTAATCGTTTGAAGTTTAATACAAGTAATCGTTGGAAAAGAAACACCTTGTTCATAATCAATGTTCTAATTCCGCTATGTTTATCATATGAACGTTGATTATCCTAGTAAGCTTAATCTATCCGTGATTTATGGTTTCCACAATTGGTATCAGAGCGGGTGGCTCTCGATGCTAGGATCAACAAGGTGTTCGAGTCGAAGAATGGTGAAAAAGATGAAAAACCCGTCTAGGGTTTTATGGTCGAATCTCACTGTGCAGTCGTTTTTAAACGGCGATATCTCCTTCGTTAACCGTTGGATCGTCGCGAAATTTTAGCTGGAGGTTCTCAGTGTATGTGTCTTCGATCTCACCGGAGCGATCGTCGAGTTCATGTCTCAAGAAAAAGTTATAGCTCGTCGAAGTTGGCTGCTGGTGAAGGTATAAAATTTTCTGTTTTGTTTTTATTAAATAAGATTTAGATCCCCTAAACCCTAGATCGACATGGAAAACAGAAGAATAAAAGGTTTATGGCTGTTGTGCGATAATACACGATCTATGGGTGATCTTCAAACCCTAAGTTAGGGTTTCGATGCTAAAATTATAAGCCCTAGATTGTTTTTAAATATAAGAATGTGTCGATTGGGTAAAGTACTGCTGTTCCAAGCAGCAAAGGTGAAAAGCATGTGGTCCATATATGCTTTTTATAAATCATGGGTATGCAGCAGATCGTGGTAAAGAAGAATAGAGTAGCAGCGATTGTACAGGATCAGTACATCACGTGTGTTAAAAAAAGGAGGATAGCAGCAGCTCGAATATTACTTCTCTATTCAATGTGGTCCAAGAAGATGATGGTTTGATAATCTATGTTTATGGCGAATGCTCCCAAGAGTTCAAGACAGCAGATCGTGACCCTAGTTAAGATTCGTTGCATCATAAGGGGTGAATTAAAAGCAGATCTTTTAGATACAAAGATGTGAATGATGACAGTAGGTCATCACGTGATTCTTTTTGCTTTACTGTATTGAAGATTGATGGTCCTTAAGGTAAAACGTACTACTACCTCTCTTTGCTTATTGGATTCTGTTGTTTAATGAACAAGGACATATAAAACGCTGCCAATGTCACATGGATAAAAACATGTTTTGATTGGCAAAAGTGAGACAAGACAATGACGTGATGAAGATATTGGAGTTATTTTATGTGGTACTAATGACATGGAGCAGATGTACACGGATTTGTTTTTATGTGCGCAGCTAGAAAGAAGTGAACACAAAAGACGCATCTTGTGTAGTGTTGATGTTTTCGTTTATTATAAATTTGTGTTCACGTGATATAAAGATGCGAGGTTTGTGATATTGTATGCGAGAGATAGGATGTCGCTGTCGTCAAGAGACGGTTCAAGAATATACAATTCACGTTCTATATTATTATTTTGATAGAAGTAATATGTTTGCAAAAGATGGTCCAATCAAGTTTTGTATTACCAAGCATATGTCACGTGATGTATTAAGGATGTGAAGCAGCTCACCTAGTGCAAAAATACAAGGTAATCAAGTATATATTATCATGTATTTGTACTAGATAAATGGGAGATTGGGATGCGAACAGAGATAGCCACGTGATTTATTGTTCTTAAAGAAAAGTGGTATTACGATGACGAGGATCGGGGTATTTGTTTGAGAAAAAGAAAGTGGTACAGTGGAGTATTTTTAGCCGCTGTCATGTTATTCGTAGCCACAAATAGTGTCAGTGGCTGAGCCGAGCCGCTGACAAGAATAAAACACACGCTGATAGGGAAGACGCTGACACGTTGTAATTTAGACGCTGACAGCGTGTTGTCCGATATATGGTTTTCAAACGCTGACACGTATTGTCCGATATAGGACAGTACATACTGATGATATATTGGATGACTAAGGATCTCGGACAGAACTATCTGTTTAAATTTTTATGGCTCATTTTTGAAGATTGTTTTTGGTGCAATGACGTTTTATTTGATTATGTGACAAGGCTAACCTTGCGGTTATGTACCGACTTGGATTAGAAGCAGAACGCCGACAGAGGCAGCAGTTGCATAAAAGAAGAGGATGATATTGTACTTAGATGACTTTCATTGCAAATTGGAGGTTTCGATGGAGACGATTGATTATTGCTTCTTTGGTGTTGGAGTTGTTTTTCGCAGGTTTATATTTTATCATATCTCAAAAGATTCCTGCCTCTTTCTTTTGAGATAACTTGCTTGTTCGTTTAAATGTTTGGTGACGAAGACTTGTCAAATCTAGCAACTAGATACCTTGCTATCACTTGAAGGAGTTACATTATCGTGCTCAGTGTCTCACAAAGGATGAGGATTTTGACAAGAGATCGAGGTCTGCTTATACTTTAACGTTCTCATATAAGTTCGACGTCACATGGATAGTGCAAGATATAAGGTACAAGCTTGGGAGATTCCACTTCTTCAGCAAATAGGTTATATTCGTTTTTCTTCATTCGTTATCTACAATTAGAGTCTACATGGTTCGTGATTCATTTACATGCACCACTCAAGGGGAAGCGTTTATTAGTTGTTTATCTTTAAAAGACCCCTATTAGATGAGACAAAAAGGGGAAGAAGATTCAAAGATCAAGGTATGCAACTTATTATTATGTGGTGATATGTCTTTACAAGAAATCTTACTTTAAGGGTAAGCTTGTTTCATTCGTGAAAGATCAAGATTTGAAGATTGGTTTTGTCATCATCAAATAGGGGAAGATTGTCGGGAATTAATTTGATGAGACAAATCAAGAATAATGAAACAAGAAGGACTTATATGCAATTATCAAGGTTTACAAGAATATGGAGCCCTTTCATACAACAAGGAGGACTTATTAGCAAAAGATGGAGGGACTTCTAGTGTAATTAGATTTCTTGTAAAAAGGGTTATCTGTAGTATATAAACACACACCCTGCATAGGTTTATTCATCCCATCATTCACAATGTAGTCTTAAAGCGTGTGTCGTGTGTTCTAGACGTGTGTGTTCTTGTAAACACGTCTAGGCTTTGTTACTTGTAATCGTTTGAAGTTTAATACAAGTAATCGTTGGAAAAGAAACACCTTGTTCATAATCAATGTTCTAATTCCGCTATGTTTATCATATGAACGTTGATTATCCTAGTAAGCTTAATCGATCCGTGATTTATGGTTTCCACAACCACCATGATAACCTGGCAATGCCAGTATATACCTCATTCTGGTTGCATGGAGAAACGCTAACGTGTGGTTAAATGAATTTCAACGATGATTTTTCTGAAAGTATGATTAATGAAAACCAACCATGACTATCATGAAAGCAAGATTTAAATGAATCCCAACAGTGTCTTGCATGGAAGCATAAACAACAAAAGAGGCGTAAGACGTAATCAACATGAAGACGGAATTATCATGAAGAAACATGAAACAACTAAACATGAAGGATGAAACTGAAGTTATATAACATAATCAGCATGAAACTGAAGTTAACCATGACAGTATGAAAACATACTTGACATAAAAACATATTAACTTATGAGGGGACATGAGAAAATTTTTATGCCACTAAATCATGAGAAAAATTTTATGCATGAAAACAGTGCATGAATACATGATGCAGTTTATAAAAACCTTTATATGCGCGAGGGGACGCCTATGGGTCGGTCCCAAAACAAAATACATGGCGAGGGGACGCCTAGGGGTCAGTCCTAAAGTTAAAAGTTTCGGTAAAAGCACATTGCGACTAAATAGGGCCGGTCCTGTACCAACCGTTACTTAGTCATAAACCTGCGACAATAATACATGAAATAGTTATCTGAAACTCAGCTGTCAAAACTTAACAGAAAAAAATTTTATGAGACAAATTATGAACTACTGGGGTTCAGTTCACATTAATCACAATTCACAAGGAACATCATGCATGAAACAATGACACGTAACTAAATATGAAGGACGGTTGTTCATCCATATTAGTAAAACAATATCGATGAAAACATCAAGGTTAAAACATCAGGGTGCTGAAAACATCATGGTTAAAACAACAATGTGCTGAAAACATCAATACGTGGAATAACAAGCGTTGGCTTAGGAAGCTCCTAATGACTACCCACTAGTCACATGTCAAGTTTTAGAGCCTACAGGTCGAAGCCTTCGCTCTGATACCATAATTGTAACACCCTACTTTGGTAAGTGGACCGTTATGTGTAATTATGGCGTGTCATCAAAGCATACAAGGTAATATGTAGTAAAACATACATGACCATAGGGAAAAACCGGAATCAAACATCGGTTCCCAAACATAAGCCCAAAACATAATAAAGTAAATGAAATGAATGAAAGTCTAAACAAGCATAAGTATATGAAGGCAAAAGGAAAATAAGTCTATGGAAACTCCCATCCTATGAACGTCCTCAAAAATGCTCGAGTCTGTCCTTGGGTACCTGCCGTTTTGGGACTAGGAAAGGAAAGTAACGGCTGAGCATAACGCTCAGTGCACGGATATACAAGCATGGAATGAATAACATAAGCATGTAAAACATATAGCAGCGGAAAAGACTAAGTCATGGATAACCTGGTATATCTTAGTAAAACTGGTTTTATAGTTTGAAAAGCCTTATGTTTATCTCATGAAAAATGTTTAACATGTTAACCATTAGCCAATATAGGTCATGAAACATCAACGTGCATGAATACTTGGAGGGATGACCTCGTCATGCAATTAAAAGGGCTACCTCTAATTAATATAAGTTTCTGGGTAAGAGGGATCAGCTCCTTGTGAAGGATGCAAGGCACACACCACATTCACCTGAATAATCTGCTGAAAACATGTAAACTAGGATGCACCCATACGCCCCACATGATAATAATAATAATATGGCTAAAAGCTGAAGGGATGCCACGAGCTATCACTCCGTCATGGTGGAGTCATAACACTGGTGCCTCCAGTGTTATGGTTATGGTACCTCCATAACTAGGTGAAACTGGTCATGCATGTATATGGCTTTAGGTATCTAATTAAACATAATCAATCAAAATATATAAATCATATACTGGGGAAAACAGCTGGCTGCATACGAGAAATCCTAATAAGGAAGAATGTCCATACTAAAAGGACGGAGAATCCGTACCTTAAGTCCAGTGAACGAAGAAGACGAACGGAAGAGAGTCCTACTTCGATCTCACTAATGCTACATACATAGGATACATGTATAAGTATTCTGATTACTGAGTACGTAACTGGTTTTATATCATGTTTTAGCTTGTTTTATATGTTCATGTCTTGTTTTACTGATTTTAACGTTATACTGTGTTTATCGTGTATTCTGTATATTCTGAATAAGTATTTCTTGTATTATTATACTTGTTGTGTAATAATAAGTAACTTTCTAAAAATAGCAGGTTTCTTAAAATAGAAAGTTTCCAAAAATAGAAAGTTTCTAAAAATAGAAAGTTTCCAAAAATAGATTTACTGCTTAAAATAGATAAGTTTCTGAAAATAGAAAGTTTCCATAGATAGTAAATTTCCATATTTAGAATTAAGCTGGATTAATAAGCTAAATAATATAAGCTTAGTTTTACTGATTAATTATACTAAGTCATGTGATTAATAGTATATTTTATTAATTATAACATGTAAATTTAATAAACTATAGGTTATATGATTTAATTAAATATAATCATGATTTAATTAAATTAAGGTGTATATAAATACTTAGGTTTAAACATGTACTGATATTAAATTAGTATAACCTAAGTCATGATTATTAATTAATTATATCCTATGTTTAATAATTAATTAATACTATAGTGTAAAAATAATAATTAAATACCTAGGTTAAAAACATGTATTATTTAATAATAATAATCAACCTAAGTCCATGATTTTAATTAAACTAATTATATACCATGACAAGTTAATTTAATTAACTTGTAAATTTTATATACTTGTAAAATAAATTAAACTTGTAAAAGGAATCATGAATCGAACCCGTGTGTTATAATTTTAAACGTGACGTGAACCAGACCCGGAACCCCATGAACCGGACCAAATAGATTTAGTAATTCTCATATAACTAAGGTTTTAAATAATATAACCTAACTTGACAAGATTAAAATCAATATTAAAGAGATTTAAATAAATTTAATATTGCATGATTAATTTAATCCCCTAATTAAGTTAATAAACTAGCTTGAAAATGATAACCAAACACCCCTTTTAAGTTTTCTAAACTGTTAACCAAACACCCTGTCCAAAACCAGCAGCCAAACACCCCTGGTGTTGCTACTGGCTGCGCAGTAGCCACTGGCAGTAGCCAGTTCCCCCTGCTGCGTCTAACATTCCCACCGAGAGTCATAGACTCTCGGTTCCCACTGCCTGAACAAACAGACCACTGGCTGCAGCCAGTGGTTTCCCCTGCTTGGCTGTCGTTGCCACTGTTAAGCCAGACGTACCCCTGCTGGCTGCAGGGGTTGCGGCTGATGAAGCAAACAGCCCACCGAGGTTGTTTGGTTTGTATCAGCTCGAAAGAAAACCACCACCGAGGGTCATATACTCTCGGTTTGGTGCAAGCCGAACCAAAACCAAAATAGACCCGACCCCTATTAAGTTTTTATACATTATACCACCATGTTTTTATACTTTATTCTATGGATTCTAGAATCAAAATAAACAAAAGTAACAGATTTAGATTACCGTAAGCGTAATCATTGAAGGACTAGAAGCTCGAATACTGGATCAAACCAACCTTGATCTCCTGAATTCTAAAGTTACGTGTGTTCTTGTTTTTGGTGGTGAAAACCGGCGGCAGAAGGAGCAAAAGAGGAAGCAAGATGGCGGCCTGCTGTATGTTTTTAGGGTTTGGGATTTTTGTTGTCTAAAATTAATCTACTCCCCCCGTCTATTTCTTCTTATCACACGGTTTGGAGCCCAAGTGGGCCTTGAGCCCACTTCCCTTCTTTTTGGACGCCGGCGCAACACCACACCCTTATTAATCTTTTTAGTTATTACCGCGACATGTTAGATATTTCGTGTATTCTTGGTTTAAGTGTCGTGAATTTCATAATTATCATTATACGTGTTAAACGTAATCATTATGTACGTAATTACTTGTCGTGTTAATTAAATATACGTAATAATAATAATAATCTCGTTAATTATACGTGTTTACGTGTTACGTAATTATTAATTATTCATGTTATTGTGATTACTTGTACGTAACGACATTCATCGTATTAATAATATACGTAATCACATAATTATCTGTTCGTGATTTTATGTTCATGATTTGATGTTCGTGATTATCATTATTATCGTGTACGTAATAGTTATCGTGTAATAACATGTACATAATTCTTGTAATTAATATTCGTGAAACGTATTCATGTTATTAAAAGGAAAGTTTTAATCTTGTACGTACGATCATAAGTGTACTGTTCATGGTAAAAGCATGCGGGTTTTACAAAAACAATAAGCTAGTGGAAGGAGTACTTCCACGGCGAAGACAATAAGCCAGTGGAAGGAGGACTTCCACGGCGTAGACAATAAGCACGTGGAAGAAATACTTCCACGGCGAAGGATAATGAGCACGTGGAAGGAATACTTCCACGGCGAAGAAATAAGCCAGTGGAAGGAGTACTTCCACGGCGAAGACAATAAGCCAGTGGAAGGAGGACTTCCACGGCGATGACAATAAGCACGTGGAAGAGATACTTCCACGGCAAAGATAATACGCCAGTGGAAGAATTACTTCCACGGCGAAGATAATAAGCAAGTGGAAGGAATACTTCCGCGGCGAAGATAATGAGCACCTGGAAGAGTACTTCCACGAAGAATGATGATGAGCACGTGGAAGTATACTTCCACGGCGAAAGATAACGAGCACGTGGAAGAATACTTCCACGGCGCATGAATAAGCCAACGGAAGATATACTTCCATGGAAAAGGCATAAGCCAATGGAAGAAATACGTCCATGGCGCAGAAACAAGCGCGCGGAAGGAGTACTTCCGCGACGAATGACTAAGCCAATGGAAGAGATACTTCTATGGCAAAGATATAAACGCGCGCGGAAGGAGTACTTCCGCGACAAAGGAATAAGCCAATGGAAGAGATACTTCTATGGCAAAGGAATAGACGGGCGCAGAAGGAGTACTTCCGCGACGAAGGAAATAAGCCAACGGAAGAGTTACTTCAATGGCAAAGGAATAAACCGGCAGAAGGCGGACTTCTGAGGCAAAGGACTATATCCAAATATATTTGTGTGACATGCACATAAATAGTGGTATTATTATACCCTAGTAGCCCCCCCAAGTTTAATGGTGCTACACTCAATTAGTAGTATTAAACTTAATCAAGTATTCAAAAAATTATTATCACGTAGACCAGCGCGAATGGACGTACCATAGCCGCGTACGAAAGATAGAAACCGGGTTCGAACGTGCGAACCAACGCGGATGGGTCGTGCCATAACCGCGAATTGTCACATAGTATAAGACGTATCTTAACTAACTTATTGGATGAGCTATGCTATTACGTGCGGCGTACCGCTACTACCATAAGGACGGTCAAAGTTTTGACAAAATGTTGTTAGACGTGCACAGTGTGTCTTTTGCAGGTCCATCATGAGTCATGTGGTTTGCATAACTTACTACAACGTCTTGATAGCAAGGTGTCTAACAAGGATACATGATCTGTGGTCGTTGGGTTTGCAACCCTCTTACACGACAAGTTGAATTATTAGGTTCACTCAATCTACTTATTCCGCTTGGGAACGATATGTACATGTACGCCCGTAGGCAGAAGATATCCGAGTGTACGGACTAGCATATATAAATGTATAATAAGTAATCACTTAATAATAAACATGAAAATATCTATCTATATATGTATTGAAGGATGCGAACATTTAGCGTAAAAGATATATTAGATCTTGTTACCAAGTTAAGAGATATACGTAATATCTTTTATTAATATAGAAAAAATTTAGGTAATATCTTGTTACCTTATTGAAAAAAGCTGTGGATGAATTTTTTATGAATTTAATTATTTTGGAATATACCTTTATCCAATTTAAAAGATAAATAATATCTTTTATTAATATGAAAAATATTAAGAATATAATTTTTAAATTTAAAAGATATGGGTAATATCATGTTACCTATAGAAAAATAAGATATTTGAAAAATATCTTTTTGATTTAGTTTAATAGATACGCGTAATAATAAACAGTATATCTGAACGTGTAAATTAATTCTGAAATACGCGGATCATGACCACGGATAAAAAATAAAATATGACTGAACGGGCGGATTAACGCGTATGGACAGACCATGACCGCAGTTAAAAAATCGAGTTGCAACACAAAAGCAATTGATAAACAGAATGTAGATTGTATGCAATTAGTGAAGAACACAAGTACAATTAGATCAACATATTCATGCATGACACATATATTCTTTGCAAATAATACTAGTAGATCACATAATTTTTTATTTTTGTTTGTACCAACAGAATAATAGATCACACTCTATTTAGTCAAGAGGTGCGACGTAAAGAAAAATAGATCTAATGAGATATAACATATAATAACATATAACCGAATTGTATCATCCGCTATTATACCGTCCGATATTATAGTACATATTTTAAGATGTGGTCTAATAAAATATAACCAAATATTTTCGTACCATCAAATAGAGCAAGTATATGCGCATCAAATAATATCTTCGTAGCAAATATTTTGCGATTCTACTAGGCATCAAATAGCATCTCACAATATGTGAATCAAAGGATGGCTAAATTAATGGAAGAATTCACACACATTAATGTAAATATCTGTATTATTTTAAGCATGATATAATGCGATCGGAAAAAACAAAATATGATAGGTTTAAAGATTACCGACTTTCCGGATCGATATATGTTTTTCAGTGTTGTGAAAACACGAAGCATGTTTTAGTCGTGGTCCCACGGATGGCGCCAACTTGTTGATGCATAGTTTGGCTGGGCCGGTTCGACGACTCTCCTGGGCCGTTCGTCGCCTTCCTGGGCGCTGAGTAATGCTGCAAACAAAGGTAAACCGGTTAGACGTGGACTCGAGGCCGGAGCCCCGGGGTCCACCTCCGACGGTCAAGTTAGTATTGATCGATATATTGTATAAGAGGTTGGTTAAGAGAGAGAACCTGATTATAATGAGACCCCTACCCCTGTTTATATAGGCTTAGGGTTTCTTGTAAGATAAATAAGGTGTGTATGGGCCGTGGGCCTGGCCCATTACCGACTGTACGTCGACACACGGCGAAAACAATGAGCCAACGAAAGAGGTACTTTCGTGGCAAAGGCCTAAGCCAATGGAAGATATGCTTCCATGGCACAGAAATAAGCGCGCGGAAGGAGTACTACCGCGGCGAAGGAATAAGCCCGTGGAAGAGATACTTCCGTGGCAAAGTAATGAGCGCGCGGAAGGCGTACTTCCGCGGCAAGGAAACAAGCCAATGGAAGAGATACTTCTTTGGCAAAGGAATAAACCGATAAAAGGTGGATTCTGCGGGAACGACAAAGGAATATATCCAAAGATATTTGCGTTTTGCAGGGAAATAGGGGTATTGTTATACCCTGGTAGGCCCCCCAAGTTTAATGGTGCTACACTCGATTAGTAGTATTAAACTTAATTAAGTATTCAAAAAAGTACGGTCACATAGACCAGCGCGAATGGGCGTACCATAACTGCGTACAAAAGATAGAAATTGGGTCCGCACATGCAAACCAACGCGGAAGGGCGAGCCGTAACCACGAATTTCTCGTAATGACTTGTTATGAAAACATTTCCTGCTATTCGTGAAAAGTTATAATTTATTTTTTTTGTGAGTGCGAATTTTCGCACTCGGTTTTTTACCATTATGACAGTTAGTTCCGCATTTGATTTATAACACGGCGTTGTGTTTATGAATTATTGTAATATCATAAAAGGTCTTTATGGATGAGGCAGACTTATTATGTGCGGCATGCCGCTACTACCATAAGGACGGCCAGAGGAGGCTGGCCAGTTGTTAGGTGTGCACGTGTGTGTCTTTCGCAGGCCTAGCTTGGAAGGTGCTGGCTGCTTAACTTGCTATCGACGTCCTTATTAGCAAGGGACCTAACAAGGATACATGATCCATGGTCGATGGGGTTGCATCCCTCTTACACGACAAGTCTAATTAGTAGGTTAGACCCATTCCTTTTATACCGCCTGGGAACGATAGGTACATGTACAACCCGTAGGCTAAAGGTGTCTGAATGTATGGACTAGAATATATATAAGTATGATAATCAATCACTTAATACTAGACATGCAAATATGTATTTAGATATGTACTTAAAAGATGCCAACATTTACCGTAATAAAAAAATACGCACAAAGCTAGATATATATATATATATATATATATATATATATATATATATATATATATATATATATATATATATATATATATATATATATATATATATATATATATATATATTGTGGTAACCACTTTTAAAAAAGATTATAATAGGTACAGTTGTGGACCATTAGATTAAGATTGATGCATCAAGATCAAATTTGATTAATTAAATGGTATAATTGTAATATAATGATAAACTAATGGCAATTGTGTATTACTTACAAACTGGTCTTTCTCCTCATTTAAATAAGTTACGTCTCTCCTCATTTTTAATTTTTTAACATCAACCATTTGTTCTTTGCAAGATTATTTGTACCACATTCGAGATTTATAATATTTTCATTAACACATATTGTTTGAAAAATTATTTGAGACACAAGTTGTTATAGTGGTACAATATACAACTAGAACTCATAAAACAAATTTATAAACGGAATCTCATACATATATGTTTTGAGCAATCTGATACATATTAAACAGAAGTGGTAATAACAAACTTGTATGGATACATTGCAAACTATACACACCAAAACCACATACGGTTGAGGCTAAAAGTTCTACACCAAGCTCAATCGTGTAGTCACAAAGCTTTAATAAACTTCATGTTCTCTTTCTTAGTCCACATTTCCCTTTGTTTCGTATCCCTATAAATGTTTCCTAACCTCGTTGAATCAAAACCAGCAACATATGAACCTACATGTATCAACAGCGGGTATGAAGAATAAGGTTGAGGATATTCTTTGCATAAACAATAACACACTTATAATGACTCATTCACATAATGACATAATATAATACTATCTAAGTAAAGCTATCCTTAAGCTTCCCTTCTCGTAATAGATTAATAAACTACTCAATGGTACAAACTCACCAAGCGTGTAACACCCCACTTTGATAAGTGGACCGTTACGCGTAATTATGGCGTGTCATCAAATCATGCAAGGTAATATGTAGTAAAACATACATGACCATAGGGTAAACCGGAATCAAACATCGGTTCCCCAAACATAAGCCCAAAACAAAATAAAGTAAATGAAATGAATGAAAGACTTATACAAGCATAAGTATATGATGGCAAAAGGAGAAGAACTCTATGGCAGCTTCCATCCTATGCATGTCCTCCAAAATGCTCGAGTCTGTCCTTGGGTACTTGCCGTTTTGGGACATGGAAAGGAAAGTAACGGCTGAGCATAACACTCAGTGCACGGATATACAAGCATGAAATGAATAATATAAGCATGAATAACATATAGCAGCGGAAGAAACTAAGTCCTGGATAACCCGGTTAAGTCTTAGTAAAACTGGTTTTAAAGTTTGAAAAGCCTTATGTTTATCTTGTAAAAATTGTTTAACATATTTTACCATTAGCCAATATAGGTCATGAAAATCCACCGTGCATGAATACTTGGAGGGGTGACATCGTCATGCAAATTAGAGGGGCTGCCTCTAATTTAATATACTGGTTTTGTGTAGGAGGGATCAGCTCCTTGTGAAGGATGCAAGGCACACACCACATTCACACTGAGTAATCTGCTGAAAACATGTAAATAGGATGCACCCATACGCCCCACATGATAAATATAATAATATGGCCAAAAGCTGAAGGGACGCCACGAGCAATCACTCCGCTGTGGGGAAGTCATAACACCAGTGCCTCTAGTGTTATGGTTATGGTACCTCCATAACTAGGTGAAACTGGTCATGCATGTATATGGCTTCAGGTATTCTAAATTAAACATAAGCAATCAAACATATAAACTTATACTATAGGAAAACAGTTGGCTGCATACGGGGAATCCTAAGAAGGAAAGAATGTCCATACTGAAAGGACGGGAATCCGTACCTTATGTCCAGTGAACGAAGAAGACGAACGGAAGAGAGTCCTACTTCGGTATCACTAATGCTACATAAATACATACGTGTATAAGTATCTTATTACTAAATACGTAACTGGTTTTATATCATGTCTTAGCTTGTTTTATACGTTCATGTCATGTTTTACTGTTTTAAGCTTTATACTGTGTTTATCTTATATTCTGCCTATTCTTATTAAGTATTACTTGTATTTCATGTATTATTATACTCGTTGGGTAATAATAAGTAACTTCCTGAAAATAGAAGGTTTCCTAAAATAGAAAGTTTCCAAAAATAGAAGGTTACCAAAAATAGAATGTTTCCAAAAATAGAAGTTTACAGAATTAGATTTACTGCTTAAAATAGATAAGTTTCTAAAAATAGAAAGTTTTCTTAAATAGATCAGCTGCCTTAATTAAATAGGTTTCTAAAAATAGTAAGTTTCCATAAATAGAAATAAGCTGGATTATTAAGCTAATAATATAAGCTTAAGTATTTACTGATTATTATTCTAAGTCATGTAATAAATTAACTATAAGGCATGTTAAATAATTAATTAATTATATAGTCTAATATAAATAATAAATACTTAGGTTACAATCCATGTATTATTATTAATAATAATAACCTAAGTCATAATTAAATTAATTAAGTAACATGTCAAATTAATTTAATTAAACTTATAAATCAATAATCTTGTAATAATAAGTCATGTTCTTTTATTTTAATTACCTTGTAAATGATATACATGTAAAGCTACATGAACTTGTAAAATGATAACCCGTAACCATGTATTATATTATTAAAACGTGTCATAAATCAACCCGTGAAAAGCCATGAAAACGTGTTGTGTTTTACAAATAAGCCAAAACAATCAACCCTTAAATTGTGTTTATAAAACTGACAGCCAAACGCACCCTTAAGTCTGTTTTAAACCGAAAAAACAAACACCCCCTTAAACTGCCGGTTACCCCTGGCAGTTCTGTCAAAGCCCCCGTCAGTGGCGAGTTCCCCCTGCCTGTGATAATATACCACCGAGAGCATAAGCTCTCGGTTCCCGCTGCTTGAGCATAAACACCGCTGGCCGCAACCAGTGGTTTCCCCTGCTTGTTCGCTGTTTCTACTGTCCGAACAAACCAAGCCAAAACCCAAATTAGGGTTGCGACTGGTGGGATCAATTTACCACCGAGACCAAGAGTGGTCTCGGTTTGTGTGAAAACTGGCCAACGAACACCCCCTTCCCCTAACAAGTCTTGTTTTAACATGTTTTAGATTCTTAAAAATTCGTGTTCTTGATTAATTAACAAAGGAAAAAGAAATTAAAACGAGATTAGCGTTTTACTTACTTGTTTAGGGTTTAAGGAAAAACATATACGTGGATCATCACTCTTGCTCTAGATCACCATGGCTGTTCTTCTTGGTCTTTGGTGATTAAAACCCGACGGCGGGAAGGAGAAGAAGGGAAGGAAAAATGACGGCCATTACCAATGTTTTAGGGTTTTATTCTGATTTGGTGTTGTCTAAAAAAAACTACTCCCTCCCGTCTTTTGGTATACACGGCCACAAATACACTTGGGCCTTGAGCCCAAGTCCTTCTTTTTTCTTATTTATCTAAAACAACCCCAAATAAACATTATACTTTCTTTCTTTTATTTATTCGCGTCACGAAAACGTTATGCGTAAACGTGTTTTGATGTCGTGAATTTCTTAGTCATCCTTATACATATTAAACGTGATTATTATTTATGTAATAGTAGTCGTGTTAAATCCTCGTGTCACGTAATTATAATAATCATGCTAAATGTTCGTGTTTACGTTCTATATAGTTATTAATTATTCGTGTCATTATAATTACTTGTACGTAACGACATTCGTCGTATTAATAATTATGTAGGTACATAATTATCTATTCGTGATTCCATGTTCATGATTTTATGTTCGTGATCATAATTATTATTGTTAATAATTAGCGTGTACTAACACGTATTTCATACTTATCGTGTAATAACACGTACGTAATTCTTGTAATTAATATTCGTGATACGTGTTCATGTTATATACAGAAAGTTTTAATCATGTACGTACGATCATAGGGTACTGTTCATGGTAAAAGCATGCGGGTTTTACAACTCTTCCCCCCTAAAAAGAATAGTTCGTCCCCGAATTATAGATAACGTAACTGGAAGCGTAACATACCCGACTCAAACTTGGAAAGGTATGTAAATAAAAGTACGTGAAGATGACATGGTAGAAAGGAACGTGGAACATGACCTATCTTGAAAGGACATGGAACGTGACGTGACTGAAAGGACATATCTAATCGATAAGAGAAAAACGGATAAGAAGTCCGGATAAACTTGTTCGTTTCCAAGTGGCCTCCCGCTTGGAACGGTTTCTTCTCAAGATCATGGCACAATGTTAAATCTTGGTTCTCCTGACCTTGACTTGAAAACACGAAGAGTTCATGGTTATCAACGTAAGATAGATCCCTTGAATTTGATCGAGGGAAATAAGAATTAACGTGGAAGGGTAACTGAAACGTTACGATGCTAAACAATTTGACTTAACTGATAATTAGCAACGATGCGCGAAACTTACTGAAACGTAGTACGTGAAAATTTTTGAACGTGATACGTGAAAAATTTTGAACGTAGTACGTGGAGATATGGTGAGTGTAGTATGAGCAACATATCATGATCACTGATACATGTAACATATCATGAACGTGATATGAGGAACGTGGAATGAACATGACATGTGAAACATATCGTGATCATGGAATACGGCGGTGGTAACGCCAAACGCTATAAGGTGAGACATGGAATATGACGTGAAATGTCAGTCTGAGGATAGAGAGTTATACTAGACTTGAGTCTGGTTTCTCAAGTTCTTGCAAAACTTCCCAGAACGAAGATGAACGTAACATCGTAAGCCAAGATACGATCATGAACGTGAATAATGTCATGAACGTGAGCGTGACAGCAAATCGTGAAATTAGAACAAGGACGTGGACGTAAATAAGGAGCACAAATGTGAACCTTTGTCTGACCCGATAGCTTACGGATTACCAAGTGATCGGATGAGCCTTGGCTGGAATGTGTCCGATCAATCTGTTGGTTTTGAAATCCATACGGATGTAAGGGTTTTGCATAATTGATCAAACTGTTGGCAATAATCCAGATAGCATCTTGCTTTAGAGTTTGTGTTAATCTGGTAACCAAAATCCATGCAGATCTTGTCCCATTTCTGTTCACCATTTATGATGATGGAAATACATCCTAGTATGTTGGTGTTCTATATTAGCCTGTTGCTATGTCAGGTACTTAGATATGAACGTAACTATATATTGCTTCGTAGAAACTTAATACATATAAATTTGTGGAACTATGAGTCTCCAAATTTAGACTTCTCTTAGCGTAGGGTTTTCTGGGCACCTAATGTAGTGTAGGGTTCTCATCTTTGCGCATAAGCTGAGTCATGGTAAGATTAACCATGCAAATCCATGTGATCCAACGTGTCACTGTAATCAACTAGAATTTAGAATGGAAAATTTCAGGGTGAAATTTCTCTTGTCATAGAATTTGCAACATAGTGTAGATATGGTCTTCCTGTTCTACCCTAGACTTAGAGGAAATTAAGTTATTCTCAATGAAGACATTGATGAATTTGTTTATGAGTTCATGGAAACTCAATTTATTAAGCCTATAATGCTGCTGGAGCATTTGTGAGACTAAAACAAAATCATGAGTCTAACATGACCGAGTCGTGTACGAATAGAAGTCATGGACATGTCCTGCTCTTTCACTCGTCACTGTTGGCAACATGATCATGAGTTAGATCTTGGAAAAGTGATTAACACTATAGGGTCAATTGGACATGTTGTTAATACGTGGAGGAGAATAACGGTCATGAATGGTGATTTGTTTAAATCGACGGTAGTCGACACATAATCTCATGGTACCGTCCTTCTCCTTGTAGGTTCTTCTGGAATGTATGGGAAGATTTTGGAATACTCATCTGGTTATGCGTAAAAGGAACTTCAGTGGTCATGTCTTAACTAACAGCTAAAAATTTTAGCAGTCATGACTAACATGGCACGTGCTTGTAAAGCATAGATAATTTGTACATATTTTCCTGATGGAAAACCATGCTGAATGTATTCAGGAGCCTGAACATTACTGTATAAAATCATGAATCGTAGCATGGTGTGCTGTTCATAGTCCATGCTTAGGATTAAATTCAACTCGCATCTGTCCGAGGTAATGCGTTATCAGTTGGGATTTTATCATTAGGCTGAAGAAAACCTTCGTATACATAGGGAATACGAATGGCGTCTTTTATGGTAATGAGTATATATGGAATATGGTGCAAGAAAGAAAATGTCATCGGCAACGTGACAGTTCTCACTGTTGCGCCAGTAATAGTACTGAAATTCTTGTGGCCTGAGTAATGCATGGCACAACAAAATGGATATAGGGTACCGTGAATTTCTTAGAA
This sequence comes from Glebionis coronaria, assembly GCA_025667525.1. NCBI lineage: Eukaryota > Viridiplantae > Streptophyta > Magnoliopsida > Asterales > Asteraceae > Glebionis > Glebionis coronaria. Next base: position 462,161,835 of record CM046875.1, on the reverse strand, counting down.
ATGTCCCATAATTGGACGTGAGTCATGTGTCTTGACTCGTGTCTTGGGAAATGTAAGCATGACCTGTGTCTTGACTGGTGTCTTGACATGTGTCTCGAGATGTGAAACAATTAGAACTACAATATTAGGTTATTATGCCAGAATTGACGGATCGGTTGGACTACTGATCATTTGTATGTCTGATCACGTCCGCGGCCGGAGCCTCGGTTGCGATTTCTAGGATAGTTGTTGTCATAGTAGTGGTTACTATCATCCTGCCTGTCAGTTCCATGACGGTCATTCTCATGACTGTGATTCATGTACTATTCAGCTGAGTGGCCGGCTGGTACCGGTCTTCACTCATAAGACTGAAACGACAATTGGATGACGTGTGACATGTAACTAAGAATTTGGGACAATGATTGATGAAAATTGTTGATGGTGAAGCATCTTCTCGTCCAATTGCTTTGCTCTGACGCCTTTGTCTTCGTCTTGTAGGATCTCCAGGTTGTGAAAAGCATCCGTATCTCGTAGCGTCTCCAAAAATCAGCAGCATCAACCTTTAGTAACATCTCTAGGTTATGAGCGGCATCAGCAATCTTGTAGAATATCAGCAATTGAAAATACGCCTGAGATGATTCAGAATTGACGGGCGAATACTCGTGAAGTATTGAGAATGAAATACACATGGATTAAGGTATGTGTAATACACATGAAATACGGTACAAGGAGTACACATGGAATGCACATGAAATGATCGGTATGGGGTCGATCATTTGTCATGATTTAAGGAAATATATCGGTTAAACGGTTAGGAAAACCATCATGATAACCTGGAAATATTAGCATAGACATCATTCTAGTTGTATCGAGAAACGTTAAAGTGTGGTTACACAAAATTCAACGATGATTTGCCTGAAAGCATGATCAATGAAAACCAACCATGACATTCATGAAAGCAGGATTTACTGGAATCTTTCAATGTCTAGCATGAGGGCATGATCGACATGATGAGAACATAATCAACATAAGGAGACTTAAGACATACTTAACATGAAGATGAAATCAACATAAAAATCTTGGAATGAAATTAATCATGAAGGAGTATAAACATAATCAGCATGAAAATGAAGTTAACCCTGGTAGCATGAAAACATACTTGACAAAAAAAACATAATACCTTATGAGGGGACATGAAAAAAAAATTATGCCAATAAATCATGAGAAAAATTTTATGCATGAAAAACAGTGCATGAATGCATGATGTAGTTTATAAAACTTTTTATATGTGCGAGGGGACGCCTACGGGTCGGTCCCAAAACAAAAGACATGGCGAGGGGACGGCTATGGGTCGGTCCCAAAGTTAAAAGTTTCGATAAAAGCGCATGCAACTAAATAGGGCCAGTCCTGTACCATCCATTACTTAGTCATAATTCCTGAAACAATGATACATGAACATAAATAAGTAAAAATCATCTGTCCAAAACTTATCAGAAAAAATTTATGTGACTAATTATGAACTACTGAGGTTCAGTCCACATAGTCATAGTTCACGAGGGACGTCATGCATGAAACCATGACACATAACTAAATATGAATGACGGTTGTCCATCCATATTAGTAAAACAATATCGATGAAAAACATCAAGGTTAAAACCTCAAGGTGCTGAAAACATCATGGTTAAAACAACAATGCGCTGAAAACATCAATACGTGGAATAACAAATGTTGGCTTAGGAAGCTCCTGGTGACTACCCACTAGTCACAGGTCGAGTTTTAGAGCCTACAGGTCGAAGCCTTGGCTCTGATACCATAATTGTAACACCCCACTTTGATAAGTGGACTGTTACGCGTAATTATGGCGTGTCATCAAAGCATGCAAGGTAATATGTAGTAAAACATACCTGACCATAGGGTAAACCGGAATCAAACATCGGTTCCCCAAAAATAAGCCCAAAACATAATAAAGTAAATGAAATGAATGAAAGACTTATACAAGCATAAGTATATGAAGGCAAAAGGAGAAGAAGTCTATGGCAGCTTCCATCCTATGCATGTCTTCCAAAATGCCCGAGTCTGTCCTTGGGTACCTACCGTTTTTGGACATGGAAAGGAAAGTAACGGCTGGGCATAACGCTCAGTGCACGGATATACAAGCATGAAATGAATAATTTAAGCATGAATAACATATAGCAGCGGAAGAAACTAAGTCCTGGATAACCCGGTTAAGTCTTAGTAAAACTGGTTTTATAGTTTGAAAAGCCTTATGTTTATCTTGTAAAAACAGTTTAACATATTTTACCATTAGCCAATATAGATCATGAAAATCCACCGTGCATGAATACTTGGAGGGGTGACCTCATCATGCAAATTAGAGGGGCTGCCTCTAATTTAATATACTGGTTTTGGGTAGGAGGGATCAGCTCCTTGTGAAGGATGCAAGGCACACACCACATTCACACTAAGTAATCTGCTGAAAACATGTAACTAGGATGCACCCATACGCCCCACATTATAAATATAATAATATGGCCAAAAGCTGAAGGATTCCACGAGCAATCACTCCGCTGTGGGGAAGTCATAACACCAGTGCCTCTAGTGTTATGGTTATGGTACCTCCATAACTAGGTGAAACTGGTCATGCATTTATATGGCTTCAGGTATTCTAAATTAAACATAAGCAATCAGACATATAAATTTATACTATGGGAAAACAATTGGCTGCATACGGGGAATCCTAATAAGGAAAGAATGTCCATACTAAAAGGACGGGAATCCGTACCTTATGTACTGTTAACGAAGAAGACGAACGGAAGAGAGTCCTACTTCGGTATCAGTAATGCTACATAAATACATACGTGTATAAGTATCTGATTACTAAATACGTAACTGGTTTTATATCATGTCTTAGCTTGTTTTATACGTTCATGTCATGTTTTACTATTTTAAGCTTTATATTGTGTTTATCTTATATTCTGCCTATTCTGATTAAGTATTACTTGTATTTCATGTATTATTATACTTGTTGGGTAATAATAAGTAACTTCCTAAAAATATCAGGTTTCCTAAAATAGAAAGTTTCCAAAAATAGAAAGTTGCCAAAAATAGAATGTTTCCAAAAATAGAAGTTCCCAAAATTAGATTTACTGCTTAAAATAGATAAGTTTCTAAAAATAAAAAGTTTCCGTAAATAGATCAGCTGCCTTAAATAAATAGGTTTCTAAAAATAGAAAGTTTCAATAAATAGAAATAAGTTGGGTTATTAAGCTAATAATATAAGCTTAAGTATTTACTGATTATTATTCTTAGTCATGTAATAAAATAGTATAGTTTATTAATTATTTCATGTAATTTATATAAACTATAGTTTAAAGTATTTAATTAACTATTACATGATTTAATTAAATAAAAGGTAATAATACTTAGGTTAAAACGTGTATTAATGTTTAGTATTAATATAACCTAAGTTATGTAAATTAATTAACTATAAGGCATGTTAAATAATTAATTAATTATATAGTCTAATATAAATAATAAATACTTAGGTTACAATCCATGTATTATTATTAATAATAATAACCCAAGTCATAATTAAATTAATTAAGTAACATGTCAAATTAATTTAATTAAACTTATAAATCAATAATCTTGTAATAATAAGTCATGTTCTTTTATTTTAATTACCTTGTAAATGATATACATGTAAAGCTACATGAACTTGTAAAATAATAACCCGTAACCATGTATATATTATTAAAACGTGTCATAAATCAACCCGTGAAAACCCATGAAAACGTGTTGTATTTTACAAATAAGCCGAACCAAACAACCCTTAAATTGTGTTTATAAAACTGACAGCCAAACGTACCCTTAAGTCTGTTTTAAACCGAAAAACCAAACACCCCCTTAAACTACTGGTTACCTCTGGCAGTTCTGTCAAAGCCCTCGTCAGTGGCGAGTTCCCCCTGCCTGTGATAATATACCATCGAGAGCATAAGCTCTCGGTTCCCACTGCTTGAGCATAAACACCACTGGCCGCAGCCAGTGGTTTCCCCTGCTTGTTCGCTGTTTCCACTGTCCGAACAAACCAAGCCAAAACCCAAATTAGGGTTGCGGCTGGTGGGATCAATTTACCACCGAGACCAAGAGTGGTCTCGGTTTGTGTGAAAACTGGCCAACAAACACCCCCTTTCCCCTAACAAGTCTCGTTTTAACATGTTTCAGATTCTTAAAAATTCGTGTTCTTGATTAATTAACAAAGGAAAAAGAAATTTAAACGAGATTAGGGTTTTTACTTACTTGTTTAGGGTTTAAGGAAAAACATAAACGTGGATCATCACTCTTGCTCTAGATCACCATGGCTGTTCTTCTTGGTCTTTGGTGATTAAAACCTGACGACAGGAAGGAGAAGAAGGGAAGGAAAAATGATGGCCATTTACCAATGTTTTAGGGTTTTATTCTGATTTGGTGTTGTCTAAAAAAAAACTACTCCCTCCCGTCTTTTGGTATACACGACCACAAACACACTTGTGCCTTGAGCCTAAGTCCTTCCTTTTTCTTATTTGTCTAAAACAGCCCCAAATAAACATTATACTTTCTTTCTTTTATTTATTCGCGTCACGAAAACGTTATGCGTAAACGTGTTTTAATGTCGTGAATTTCTTAGTCATCCCTATACATATTAAACGTGATTATTATTTATGTAATAGTAGTCGTGTTAAATCCTCGTGTCACGTGATTATAATAATCATGCTAAATGTTCGTGTTTACGTGCTAAATAGTTATTAATTATTCGTGTCATTATAATTACTTGTACGTAACGACATTCGTCGTATTAATAATTATGTAGGTACATAATTGTATATTCTTGATTCCATGTTCATGATTTTATGTTCGTGATCATAATTATTATTGTTAATAATTATCGTGTACTAACACGTATTTCATACTTATCGTGTAATAACACGTACGTAATTCTTGTAATTAATATTCGTGATACGTGTTCATGTTATATACGGAAAGTTTTAATCATGTACGTACGATCATAGTGTACTGTTCATGGTAAAAGCATGCGGGTTTTACAAAGAGCTACCAGTTTTTTTCATACACATGAACCTACCTGTTTTTTTCATCCAAAATCGTACATGTCTAGGATGCTTATAGACCTTGTGTAGACAAAATTTACTAATACATCTCTTGTATCAATCGCCTAACAAAAGATAACAAATTATTTTAACTTACAATACTATTAATTAGAATTGTGTGGTGTGTGTGTGTTTTGATATATGACTTCCATACGTGTTGCAAAGTTGACAGTTAGACCGTATCAGACTTAATTTTTTGGTACATAGAGCAACCGATAGGTCCTTAACTTTACAACCCATTAACCTAGCAGCACGTTGACTAGTTCTCAAAACACAAGGCCATTGACAATGTATCACGTATTTCACAAGGTCATCAACCTAGCAACACTTTGACTAGCGATTATCATGAACTTACCTAATGTTTGACAAATGACTAGGTTGGGTAATGGGTTAAAACATGTATATGTATCATGGTGAGTAAAAAAAGATACAACAAAATAGTTCCTAACTTCTTTTCCATTGATTTTAGAAACAATGAAATTACCTACCTGTGGAAACAAGTTCCTATTGTACAAGAATAGTAACAAAAAACATACACAAGCTGATAAAATAAATAAAAACTGCAACTCCTTATATATCTAACAAAGTTCCAACCTTTAGCTCAAAAAATCGCATAGTGAAACCTCCAACTCCTTTTTATGATAATTTTATACTTTTTAAAGAATTTCATAGTAGATTCATATCGGGCCAAAACAAAAACAAAACAAATAAAAATCAACTCTTAGAAAATATCTAAAAAAGAGAAACTAAAAGGTGAAAACCTGTGCATGGTCAATACAACAATAAGAGTGTGTATGCAGCTTAATTTTCTCATCTCCCCGCCCAGACAATTTAGCAGTAGCAGCAAATGCAAAGTTATATGCCTTTAAACCATTGGTAGCCTGTACTAGTAATTCACATAAGAAGTTATTTCAGTAGCAGCAACAAGTTTCTAGTCAGAATTCACATAATAAGTTATCACTTGATATGCCCATTTTGTTACAACTTGGTGATAAATTATTAACACGTGACACATAATTGTTATAAAGAATAACACGTGACACATAACTGATGTAGAGCAAGTGATATAAAACAAGTGATTCAAAACAAGTTACGCACGCTAACTGATATATATCGCAACTTCATAACAATTTTGGTACAACTTAGTGATAACAATATTAACAAGGAGCTTATCTAAAAATCATGTAAACTTCGGACACTCGGTAGAAAGAAAACAATGAACCACATAAAACTAACCTAAAACTAAGATGTATCAACAACATTACTCAATATGCATCACCCAGATTCGAGAAAATCATATATCTAAAATGAGATTTTGGGTGGTTTTAGTTAAACATAGAATACACCACCACCTTCTACGACTTAATGGCTGCTTGACTATGGTTATAATCACAATGCTGCTAGAGAAAAGAGGCATAATAGCAAAACAAGTTGGGGAAATGCGAATCTTATACCCACTTGATGCACGAGATAACTACAAAAGTGAAAATAAAGACATACATAATGGTGCCCATATTGGTGATTCGTTGTCAATGAAGAAAACACATTTAGCACGTAAATTATACTTCCCAAACACAAAAACTTTTGTTTAACATTTCTGGAAAGAATATTTAGTATCGTTTCACAATTATCTTTCTAAAAATGAGTCTAAGAAAGAAAAAAAAAAGACTAAAACAAACCTGACTTGTGTATTTGACAAAACTAGTTACTTGAAGCAAACGCCCTAATTTGCGTATTTGACAAAATCTGTTATTTGAAACAAGACTGTGCACAACCACTTTTGATTCTTGATACGCATATACCCAAATCATCAAAATACCGATTTGATGCTTATAAAAAACCAAATGTGTACCCAAATCATCAAAATACCAAGCTGATGCATATCAAAAACCAAATGCATATAAGAAATAGATGCTCACTGTATGGGCAAAATTCACAAGTATTTATTACTCGTATCGTCACACCCGACAACCAGAATCACCAGACTTGATGCAACCTGACATGAATGCCACTCGAACCCGATAAACCGATTCAAAACCCGACCCGATAACACCGCCATAATCATGATTGCCACATCAATTAAAGTTTCAACATATGAAATATGATACATATAAAACCAAAAAATAACTGATACATGTAACAGCAGATTTAAACACATACCAAAAATCTGAAAATCAAACCTGCAATGCGATGTCAAAAATCCAAAGAAACCCCATAACAAAAAAGTTCCAAAAAACGTGGATCTAAAACCTGGTTATAATCGAACGTGGCTTGGGGATTCAGAAGAACACGGTAAATATGTCAACTTTTAGCCAAATCTGAAACTATGTCTCATAAGACTTGTAGAAACATCAGTTTTAAGTGTATCGCCTTATGCCGAACAACTTGTGGCTTGGGTTTCAACCAATATAACAAAAAGTCAACCATGGTTTAAGATTGAGAATCACAACAGTCCACAGACGGAGCCATCCCTATTAATGACTAATGATTTGATGTCGATTAGAATTTATGGTTGTAAATCTTTTAGATCTTTGAGGATCGTTAAATAGAAAATAAAGGGACAAATATTTTATTGAGAGGAAACAATAGAGTCAAATTAATTTAGTTAATACGTACTAACAAAGAGGGTCTAAAATCTAAATGCCCATTATACCCTTAAACAAATTAAACTAATTTATATTTTCTTTTAAGAAAAAATGACACTTGTCAATTATTTATTGGTGCTTATTATAACCTATTTTAAGTTGTGATGCACATGAAAACAAATCTATATATATATATATATATATATATATATATATATATATATAATATATATATATATATATATATATATATATATATATATATATATATATATATATATATAAAGAATTTAGATAAAATGGTTTAGGTGTTTAAAGTTGTTAAAATGAGAAGTAATAGAAAATGGGCAAATATCACATTTATTGATTAGTTTTGGTTCGTTCATGATTTTTTATTTCGTGTACGAGTGTCTTGGAAGTTTTAGTTCGTGTACGAGTAGCTAGTTCACAATTTTTAACATTACTAGTTTTTCGTGTATCAGTTGTGTATTATAATTTATCAATTATTTTGTTATATCGAACGCAACATGTGATAATGTATCCCTGAATTTTCGAATAAATGATTATTATGCTAATAATATTTTTTTAAGTAACACTATGTATCATATGTATCAGCTATAAATATTTACGTATCAGATTTTTATGTGTTTTTATACCAATTTTTATGTATAAGATTTACTATTTTGTGTTTAATATTAAATAAATCACATGTTAATTGATAAAATCAATGGTTAAGATGACTTTTCATTTTAACAACTTTAAGCTACTACACTACAATAACCTAACTATATATATATATATATATATATATATATATATATATATATATATATATATATATATATATATATATATATATATATATATATATATATATATATATATATATATATATATATATATATATATATATATATATATATATATATATATATATATATATATATATATATATATATATATATATATATATATATATATATATATATATATATATATATATATATATATGTATATAGGAATGGGATCGTGAGAAAACCTTATCTAAATAGAAAACATAGAAAACTAAGTTAAAGGGTAAATTTTGTAAACATTCAAACTTTAAGGAAATTTTTTAAAAAAAAACTTTATTTATTTATATGATCTAATATAAATTTTTAATCAAAAAATTAAAATAAAAATAGATTTTTTTCAAACAAAAAGATCGAATTTTTTTTTTAAATTTTGTTTTTTCAATTTTTTTCTCAAAAAAAACATTTCAAAATTTTTTTTTCAAATTTTTTTTCCAGATTTTTTTTCTCAAAAAAATAAATTCAAATTTTTTAAAAGCATGTAGTTTAGTGCATCTATTTGAGAACTTTTAGGGCATCCTTTTACAAAAAATAATATTATAACTATTATACTTAGAAAAGATGTTAGAACACATATTTTAAATGTAGTAATTATAGAAACAAACATTTTAACAATTTGTGTGATGCCATAATCATACTAATAGATTCCTTAACTTAACATGATGCTCTTATCATACTAAGAGATGTCGTAACACATATTTTGGATGCACTAATTATTTAAACAAACATCGTAACTATGCGTTTGATGCCATAATCAAAGTAATTGATTATTTTGTCACAACAATAATCAGAAACAGGTTATGATTACACGTTACTTTAAACAAACAAATAGATGTCGTAAGCATACACGATGATGCCCTAATGTTCATACGAATAGATGCACTAATTCAAACAAACAGATGCCCTAATGTAACATTATGCTCTTATCATATTAAGATGCTAAAATACTAAGAGATGTCGTAACATATATTTTGGATGCACTAACTATACAATCATATGAAGATCGTGGAGGTCTCGGGATTGGTAGCATACGTTCGCTTAACTTGGCTCTTTTATACAAATGGAGGTGGAGATTCAACAAATACCCTAATGCTCTTTGGACTAAAATTATAAAAAACTTGTATCCTTTTTCTTGTGAAGTTCAGGGTTCGGGTTGGGACCAGGTTAAGAAACGTGTTGGGCCTTGGAATAAAATTATGCAAGTTGTATCTGATCTTCATAATGCAGGTTTGGTTTCGAGCTCTTCTTTGAAAAAAAAGATTGGAGATGGTAAGGGTACTTTATTTTGGCATGATGTTTGGATTAATGACAATCCATTGGCACAACAATTTCCTCGTCTATAATTATTAGAAGAGTGCAAAAATGCTTTGACTAGGGACCGTTGGAATGGATTGATTTTCTCTTGGAATTGGAGACGTCCTCTGCGTGGTGGTATTGAACTTGATCAATATCTTAGGATTTGCGATATTGTCAAGCAGGTCACTATTGCCGAAGTAGAAGACTCTTGGAGATGGTCTTGTGGTACTATGGATTCGTTTTCGGTTAATGGGCTACGAAAACACCTGGATTGTTTGTCCTTACCTAGTCATCATTTGGCAACTAGGTGGAATAAGCTAGTTCCCAGAAAGGTTAATATTCATGTTTGGCGTTTGATTAAGGATCGTTTGCCTACCCGTTTTAACGTATGGTTTCGTGGCTTCGATAACGTCTCCCTTTTATATCCAATGTGCAGTAATGGTTTGGAATCTATCTATCATACAATGTCTGAATGCATTATTGTGGTTAAGGTTTGGAAATCGATTGTTAAGTGGCTAGACATGAATCTCCCTTTTCAGCTTCCCCCTAGTGAGTTTCTTGATTCTTTTAATAGTCAGGGTAATTTGGATAAGGCTAAGGATATTCTTTACATCATCATTTATACGGCTTGGTGGGAGCTTTGGAGATTCCGAAATGAATCTATTTTTCGGTCTGGGAAAAGGAGGGACTTTGGTATTGTGAACTCTATTATTCATTTTCATATCTTTGGTATTGGAACAGGTATAAGAAAGCGAGTATTTGTTGGAATGACTGGCTTAAAAATTCGCTTTTGTTTATATAATCTAGGTGGGGATCCTATGGTGCGCATACTTTTTGCTTATTCTTCATGGTTGATGATTTCTTGTTGTTGGGAGTTTCGAGCTAATCAAGACTGTTTGGATCATTTGTTATCATGTTTTTTTGTGGTGTAACTGTTCTCCGGGGCTTGTATGGGACTACATCAAAATCACTGCGGAGTGAAAACCGGTGGCATGGCCTCCGTGAGTGAGGATTTTTCTCTTGTCTTAGTAATTGGCAAGAGTTTTTTCATCCTTTTTGTAGTCCTCGTAGTTAAAGTCCCGGATAGTACTAGATTTTGTAGCTTTGGTTTTTTTTCTAGATTTGTATGTGTACTATTTGGCTTCTAGAGTCTTACTAGTAGCTATTTTTATATAATTCTGCCGTTCAAAAAAAACACATTGTAACAATTCGTGTGATTCCCTAATCATACTAACATATGTCGTTATCATAACAATAATCGATAATTAAGTATGATTACACGTTACCCTGAATATACAAGCCGATGCCCTAATCATACAAACAAATGGCCTAACCTAACATGACGCTCTTATCATACTAACAGATGTCATAACATATATTTTGGATGCATTAATTATACAACAAACGTTGTAAAAAGTCGTGTGATGCCTTAATCATACTAAAACATGCCCTTATTATAAGAACAATCGTTAAATTACAATTAACATTACCTTTAGCATAAAAATAGATGGCCTAAACATACACAATGATACAATAATGCTCATGCAAATGTATGCACTAACCATAACAAAAAGATGCCATAGCATAGCATTATGCTATAATCAAACTAAATACTAACAGATGTTGTAACACATATTCTATATTGTGGATGCACTAACTATACAAAAAAATGTTGTAACAGTTCGTGTGATGCCTTAATCATACTAAAAAATGTCATTATTATAACAATAATTGATAACTGATTATCATTACATGTTACGTTGAACATATAAAAAACATAGTCTCGGTAGAAAACAAAGAAAACAAAACTGATGCCCTAAAATATCAAACAAATGCACTATCATTTTTTTTAGGTCATCCGTTTAGTAAATTTCGTTTAGCGCATCTGTTTGATATTTTAGGGCATTTGTTTTTATTTTCTATGTTTCTATAAATGGATGAACTAAACAAAACAAGTAGATGCCCTAACTTAACCCGGTACTATTGTCATACTAAAAGATATCATATGACATATTTTGGATGAATTATATAAACAAACTTTATAACAATTCATGTGATACACTAATCATACTAATAGATGCCCTTATAACAATAATTAACAATTTATTATGATTACACGTTACTCTAAAAATAAATTCCTTAAACATATACAAAGGTTTCTTAATTTGCTATAAACAGCTGCCCTAAATATACACATAGATGCCCTAATTAATAATGCCCATATTAAGAATGTCGTAGGTTACAAATAAATTTGATGCCTTAAAAAAATATTAAACATATGCCGTAAAAGAACACAAATTGATGCATTAAAGAACACAAATAAATTCAAAAAATTTAATATTATCGAACTATTTATAAAATTTTATTTTTTACAAATTATTGAGTTTTTTTTTTAATTTTCGAACTATTTATGATTTTTTTTTCAAATTTTCATACATTTTTTAGAATATATTTTTGAAAAAAAATTCGAAAATTTTTTTTTTGAGAAAAAAAAATTTGAACAATAAAATTTGTAAAAAAAAATTTAAAAAAAAAAAATTTTTAAAAAAATTTTTGTAAAAAAAAATTTTTGAATTTTTTTTTGAAAAAGAAATTACGAATTTTTTTTATTTCGATCGATTTTAGTTTTATTTAATTGAAAATTAAAATTTCTTATTAGATTATATAACTAAATAAAGTTCCTTTTTAAAGTTGACTTTAAAGTTTGAATGTTTACAAATAATATATCTTATAACTGAATTTTCTAGGTTTTCTATTGATATGAGGTTTATATATATATATATATATATATATATATATATATATATATATATATATATATATATATATATATATATATATATATATATATATATATATATATATATATATATATATATATAATATATAATATATATATATATGGGGCTAAGTTTGACATAGGAAAATAAAATGTGCCATGTCATATCACACGTGGCATTATCTAATTGGCTATAGTTATAGCTAACTTATTTTGGAAATTATATCTTTTTAATCGGAAGATTTCTTTTTATTTTGGACAGTATATTTTTTTAAAAAATTTTGGAAAATATTCGAACTAAAGATATATATCGTATTACGGAATAAAATCCTTAAAAAACATTATGCGTGTTATCCTTTGAACCCTAATCTCCATCTTCATCCCATAGCCATGAAGAAACCCTAATCTCATTCTTCATAATGGATGGACAACTATAGAAGCATCAATTGTATCTCCACTTTTTAGCACAACAAAACACATGGTCGTTTCCTTGATTCTTGGGCACTGTACTATGTGATATCTTAACACTTAATTGACTTTGTAAGATTGCTCACCTCCTCTCCCGACCAATATTCGTCCCCTCAGGTACATTTTCTTAGATCCAATAGCCGTTTTTCCTCTCACATTTTTTACGTATATTAAAGTAGCCGGTTGTCTGTTTTAGTGCACATCTCCTATGCATGTTACTTAATACAATGCTTGATGCTTTCTGTGATTAAAGTGAATTGATTAGCTCTATTTACAGGTGAAAGTTCAACTATGTTTTTGGTATCTAATGGATATGCACTCAATATTCAATTCTACATATGCAGGTTTGACCAGTACTAAAAACCGTCATGTTTTGAGAATTCAATATGTCTTGTGGTAAGGTTATTTTCTTTTTATGTTTTAGGTGCTCTACTGGTCACGAGACACTTAATGAGGTGAACATGATTGGTACTGGCAAAAGAACCTGGGTTTCTGATCAATTGCATATTATTGCAAGAAACATATCTGAAAAGGAGCTACCTACTTATGAACTCAATTCGTGTATTGCTGTGTCATTTGTTGTCAATCTGGTACATGCTTTATTGTTCATTAAATACAATTTTCATGGTAATACATCAGTATCTTTCTGGTCACCAGAACATCAAATGGATATTGACTCTATTCTGCAATCTCTAAAACCCATTTTCCATGTATTTTATTGTAGGAATTATATCAGTTTGATGACAAAAAGTAGTTGGTACGCACCATGCCATACGAGTCTCTACATGATAAAAAATGGCCTGTCGGGATTTGTAGAAGTCACTCAACGGTATAAATTTCTAAATCTCTTCTCTTTATCAATTTCTGTATGTTCTTTTTATTTCGTAATTACCACTATATGTCTCATGTGATATTGGGATTTCTTTGTTGTATTTATTGTGGTTTATGAAGTTGATGTTCAGAACATTTTAGACGCTAATGAGCTTTTGTTTCATCAATTTATATTTCCGTTTATGCTGATTTTGATTCCACTTGCAGTTGAAAAAACTTATCTTGCGAATATAGGGCTTCCGTTTATATAATCTAGCAGTCATGTATTAAGTTGGCCAAACTTAAGCCATCACATGACTTCTACTTCTACTCAATGGAAAAATTTTTAATTCAATTTTCTTCATGGTGATGAACTAACGAAAGTCGAGTTCACCCGCTCCTATACAAACAAGTCTACTGTGTTGGACAACCATCATTTAGGCTGCCATTATTTGGGCAACTAGAGTTTGGGCAACTGGAGTTTGGGCAGCCGACGGAATCACATTCGGTATTATGTGATGATCTGAGTTGTATCTTACGTTGGGATCAATTTATGCCACTGTGTGATGCTTTCATGAGATTAGTAGGAGCTCGGCGAGGACACTTTGCACCCCCCTCAAATGCAACATGATTTACTTGTTTGTTTTACTACTTTAAACGGACATCCTTTTGTAGAAATGTGATGTTGTTACATGTTATTGCTCGAATTCTCAATGCTACACTAGTGATATCTGAAATCCAATCAACCACAAATCTTTTAGTAGCTACGCCCAAATAGGTCATACATACAGGCAAATGGGCACTCAACCTCCAAATTTCCCCAGCCATCATAATTACTACATCATAGGCGCACACTCACAGCGTATGACCAGCTTGACCACAGTTCTTGCATACTATGTCCTGGAAAGGATCTTCCCTCAATGACGGACCAACTACATCCAGAAAGCTAGACGGGCATGATTTAACGTGGCACAACGGGCTGGACAAGTCAGATTTGGGGCACTAGCGTGCTAGATGCTCGGATATGCTGTAAATGTTACATATAGGGTCATTGTTGCACTCACGAGTAAGGTGATCTGTTCTTGCAAGCTTTATCATTTGTGCAGTCAGCTGTAATACGCCCTGGTTAGCTTATTTTTGTTATGTTATTACTGATTCTTCAGTGTGATTCTGCGTTTACTTATTATAACTTGTACCATGTGACCGCTTGTCTCCAAGTTAAATGCCTCTGTTGTTGTCCTGTAAGTACTAAACATTTGCGAGTGTACTCTGTTTCTTAGTTAATGTTAAGGTATTATTAGTTTTAAAGCTTAAAAATTCAGTTTCTGATTGACCAATGAAGGTGCAGGGGATTGTATTATTTGTTTTAAAGCCACCAGAATCGGGCCATGATCGTTCATGGTTGCCACTGCAGATTATAAACTAATGTTATTTCAAGCGAAAGTAAAAAAACATATAGGTAAACATTTTGACCTAGCCCGTTTACCTTAGATTTAGGAATGGGTTCAATTTGGGTCTTCTAATATGTAAATGTTGAAATATATTATGGCTATAAACAGATAAGAACTTACTTTGGAGCTTCCATGTCTGCCGCTCCACCAGCTGTAGCACCAGCATAAAGTGGCGATAAGTACGTGCCCACCTTTCGTAAAAGTTGGCCTCTAGAGCCGGTAGCACAATCTGATAAATAGAACAGTAGGAGTCTAAATGAAAGTTGTTGCATCAAAATGTGTAGAGCAAAACCTATGCAAGGTTCAACTTAATCCAGTATATAAGACACTTTTCTAACAGCCCAATATGATAGACTATGCCTGTATAGCCCCTTATTTATTATAAAAAAAAGTGACAATCACAGGTTTCTCGAGTGGTCTGTGTATGTGTGTTGATAAGCCGCAGTCTTAAAATAGGTACCTTGAATGTGGTATGTGTATGTGAGTTTTGCCTTTTTCTGACTCGGTGACTTATTTTGATGCATTCATGTGTGCCTAAACAATGGTGCCCATTGAATCTTAAATAGAGATCACTTGGTACAATGTTAAGGATTGCTGATTTGTGTTTTTGATCGTATTATTCTATCAATTTAGTTTTATAGTGAATTCACACAAAAAATCTTGGTTAAAAGAAGTTAGTGGCTGCAGCAGCTCAATACCCATAGAGGACAATGAAGTGCTTCCTGGAAATGAGAAAGAATAATTGAATGAGTGTGCGCGTTTTTAATGATATGCAAAAAGAATAGGCCGAGTTTCACTTACCCATAAAAAGGTTTTCCTTGAAGTTCATGGTTCCAATCCTGGACCAGGTTGCATCTATATGTATGACAGGATAGAAAACAAGGTATTATGAATGGGATCAGTAAGTTCCAAAACGATAATAACAGTGACTTGCATTACCACCCCACTTGATATTTTCACTTTCAATATTGTTAATGCTGACTTTTCTCCCTGATCTTGCACACCCACCTGCACGCTATTTGTTTAAAAATATAAGTCAGTGGTGTTTGGCTACTGCTCCGTCTTGCTCTCTATGATGTTATTGTAAATTTCAGGATATTGCATACAATGAACTTTCCCAAACACGCCCTATTCTCCTTGGATTTTGCGGATAACAAAAGATAAACTGTCTTGCCAATGGCATGACCTTTGCCAATCACATGACCTTTTGTATAGAGGGTTGGGATTATTGGGATTTGGGTTATAAGCATATGGTTCTCCAAGCACAGAAACACCTCCATAAGCTTCAATTACTTCCCACCCACAACTCTCGAGTGTCTGTTTATAGCATATGCAAATCGTTCAATGAATCGGGATCATTTTTTACAAATAAATTTAGACAATCAAGGTGGATCTTTGAGAATGAAATCCTAAATCACGATCAACCAAGAGATTGGATCTAGGTGTAGCAGCTCATCATAGGGTATGTTTACCAGAAATAGTACTAGACTTCAGAGTATTTAATAAGTTGCCATGGCACACCAACTGTCGACTACAGTACCTCAATTCATTGTATACTTGTGGTTGTGAGCTTTTTATTCCTCTACGTTTAGCCTAAAAGTTTGTATAACCACATATGACTAATGACAAAAATCCATTATTTACTTTCATATTATGCGTTTATGACCGAACTTTGGCCACCACATGCTCACTTTAAAAGTTAAAGTTATCACGTATTTAAAATTGTATAAACGTAAACCAAGATGCATAACATTACATGTACTGTTCAGTAAAATTTGTACTACGGGGTATTTAAACAACTTACATTTACTTGTATATATTATCGTAGTATGTCGATGTTCCTAATAAGGCTTAGATCGGCGAGGAAAGGACTCCTGCACCTTTTATTGACGCATTACTTAGCGTTTAATTACGATCGAATTAATTGATTTTGTATTGCTACTTGTGGAATTCTAAGCATCTTAAGCTTTTGATAGCTTTAGTTAGGATAAAATGTTAGCTAATTCACAAGGTTGAGAAGCATACACGTGAATGTGAATCGACATAGATTAAAAAATAGTACGTATATTAAAATCAAGAAAGGGATCGTACTATATGAAGATGTAGCTTTAACTTATGCCACATAAAACCAACGTTTTCAAACCCGGGTCGATTCGGCCGGATCAATCATTTAACCCGGTTTCGGTCGAAAAAGTGTCATTTTGACCCGGGTTTCACATTTTCGAAACCTGGTTAGACCCGTCGGGTTTGGGGTGACCCAGGTCAACGCAGTTCTCCAGACCCGATTGAGTTTCGATTTTTCGGGTTTTTTATAAAAGTACGTAAATTTTACGTATTTGCGATGAAATTTTATTTTTATATTTATATTGGTTGGTGAACAATGTATACTTTCAATATGTGGAAGTTTTTATATATAATTTTTGCTAATTATTATAAAAATACAAAAATTATTTTTTTATAAAAGCGAGTTAATCCAGGTTGGCCCGGTATAACCCCGGACCCGATGGCTCGCCCGGATCGATTCAAAAACCGAGTTTCAAAACATTGATTAAAATCCAAGGTCATCCAAAACACCTTAACGTAACATCTTAAATAAGTGTATAATCCTAAGAAGTTTAGCTATATCCAAAATTCCAAATACTCATCTTATAATCTTTATCAAACTGCAATAAGAGAATAAACTAACAAACAACTTTTATTGTTTTTAATTTACATAGTAAGAATGAAAGAAAGTTTGGCTATAGGTAAACTTTTGGTTAAGCAATATGCGGGGACGTTTGGTTTGTTGACTCACAATTATTTAAACATTATCGTCAATTTTGGTAATTTAAAAGATACACCTCTTCAAGCAAATTAGGTATAATCAAATAGATATTTGTACAACTAAAAATTTACATGAGACAAAATACGCTATTGAGTAGACCAAAGTCTTAAAATATCAAAAATTAGTTTCTTTTAGTTTTTTTTAAACAAAAAACAGATTCCACTACGAAAAAATATAAATAATACAAAAAAGTTGTTTTAGAAATATTTACGAAGCTTTGTTTAACTCCTCTCAACTTATATTTATTTTATCATTTTCATAGTTAATTTTAGTTATACATTTTACCCTTTTTATCTCTAATTAAGCTTTTTTTTTGTTTTCTCATTTTTAACAATATTTTATTATAAATTTTTTTTATCATTTTTAACAGTATTTTAATATAATTTTTATTGTAATGTTTTACTTAATAAAATATAGTTTTGAAAAAACAAATAAACTTGGTCGCATTATTGTGAAAACAAATTGCATGTATGTTGTCGGAGAAAACAAGCTAATGTGACAATAAGAACTAATAATAACAAAGAATACTTTACGTTTAACCAACATAAGAAAAAAACAAACCAACATTAATACAACAAAAGATTCATATGAGAGAAAGCACGTCCATTGGATGAGTCAAGGTTTAAAAATATCAAAAATTAGTTTCTTGTGGTTTTCTTTTAACAAAATGCGTCCCCCTGCAAACAGATATAACTAATACACACACGTACTTTTAAAAAGATTTACGAAAACGAACCCGCCCATTGGACGGGTTACGCCAACACATAAAAAAACAACTCCGTTAGTTGAAAAAAAACAGAACTACATAACACTAAAACACAAAAATACTCTTAACAATATACATAACAAACAACCAATTAATACACAAAAAATATAAATATGTGTATAAAAAGGAACAAAACACGTCTGTTGGCTCGCCAGGGCCTAAAAAATCGGAAAAACAATACACAACTGCAAATACATAAAAGTAAAACTCAAACGTACTCTTAGAAAGAGTTATGAAACTAACCCGCCCGTTGGGCGGGATACGACGCTAGTGTATATATATATATATATATATATATATATATATATATATATATATATATATATATATATATATATATATATACTATAGGGTGAGGTTATTCTACAAGAAATCTTATAATAAAATAAATAGGTGAATTGTGGAGGTGACATGTGTCATCCTTTCAAATTATCATTTCACATCATATTGCCATATCATGTCATTTAACTTCAAAAGAAATCGAATTTTTCTGAAAATAATTTCGAAAAAAAATTCGTTAAATTTTTTTCCGAAATTTTTTTTTTCAAATTTTTTTTTAAAAAAGTTTTCAAACATTTTTTTTTCGAAAAATTTTTTTCAATTTTTTTTTTCAAAAATCTTTTTTTGAATTCTTTTTTCAAATTTTTTTACTGCATCACAGTTAAATTCGTAATTTTTTTTTCTAAATACTTTTTTCGAATAATTTTTTACTGCATTACAGTTACATGTTTTAGTGCATCGTAATTATAAATTAACGCATTACAGTTTTAATTACTACATTATAGTGCATTCACCAATGTTTTATGTATGATGCACAAAAATTATAACTACGATGCGGTAAATTATTACATTAATACACTAATAATACAAGTGATGACTAGTGATAGAATTTTTATTCTCTAACCGATAAGTATAATGCATTTTTATTGAATTGTTGTAGTGCATTACACTACAAATTCACTGCATCAAGAGTATAAAAATGGTGTATAAAGGTAATAAATTAGTGTCTTATTCGTGATGCACTAAATTATCTAACCGTGATGTTGTAGATTTTGTCCATAATAGCTTAAAAAATTAATTTTGAAAAAAAAATTCGAAATTTTTTTTCGATATCGAAAAGAAATTTAAAAAAAAATTCAAAAAAAAATTTTTGGTAAAAAAATTACGCAAAAAAAAATTTACGAAAAAAAAAAATTTTAAATATTTTTGAAAAAAAAAATGTATTTTGAAAAAAATTATTTTCGAAAAAAAAAATATTTTTAAAATTTTTTTATTAAAGAGATGATATGGAAAAGTGATGTGTGATAATGTTTTGACAAGGTGACACATGTCACTCCCACATTCATCCCTTCTTTTTTATTTATTCTATTATAGGAATTGTTTTATTTTACCCCAACTCTCTCTCTCTCTCTCTCTCTCTCTCTATATATATATATATATATATATATATATATATATATATATATATATATATATATATATATATATATATATATATATATATATATATATATATATATATATATATATATATATATATATATATATATATATATATACTAGTTGCAAAACCCGCCCGATGGGCGGGTATGACTTATGGTTTGTGTTTACGTATTTTATTTGACAAGTTGTTGTTTCTAATTTTTTATTCGAAGGATAACATTAGTAGAATCAAACCAATTGGCGATAATGTTTGGCCTTACCTTTTGTTAATTGTCATAAAAAAATATACTTGAAAAATATTATCTTTGGGTCAACGTGAGAAGCATTTTATTGTCCAAAGGGTAATGACCATGTGCGGGATACAACCATAATAAATGCCCAATCACATTTAAACTACGCGAACTTACGAAACCTAAATACATGGGATTTCCTAAGCTCACTTACAATACCTTTCGCAATCGACAGAGAAAAATTAAGAAATTCAAAGCGTATTAATTCATATACCCGACCTTAGTGCTAAGGATAGAAATGCGGACAATACTTAATTCTTTTGCTACAGTAACGATATAATCGATCTATATTCCCACAATGACCACTAAGGAAAGATTGCAACAGCCATTTAAGCTTTGAATCTCAATAAAATTTGTGTGTATCCTTGCTGTTTGATTGCTTATATATTATTTGAAATGTCACAAGTAAACAATCAAAGAAGAATTGTTTTTAACATCAACATGCATTTTAATTATTAGCCCAAAATTTAAAATTCATAGCCTGAAGTCCCATTTGAAAAATATAACAACTAATGTTACCATAAGGAAAGTATTTATATACAGAGAAAATGATGCCTATTTTGAAAAGTAGGTAAGATTCATGTTTTTTTTTTGTATTTTCGGTAAATATTGAATACTTCGAAGGTTTTTTGTGTATGTATCGAATATTCGTAGTATGAAAAATATAAATATTTTTAAAAATTTACAGAGGTAATTACCTAATTTTAAAGTTGGTATGATATCCCTTTATATATAATCCCTCTTTTCTCTTCATCCCAGTTTTCTCTGTATATTAGCTTTTAAATCTTTCCAGGTGAATTAAGTGCCCAGCAAAATTTTAAAATCATTCTTACTTTTGACTTTTGAGACTTCGACATATTATTTTTATGAGAGAAAACTGACCTTTAAAGAAACAACACAATGTTAGACAATGTTTAGCCTTGAATTTTTAATGGTCATAACCAAGAAAATATAAACACATAACTGTTTTTTATTGGTCGACGTCTTATCCGACGAAACCATGCTAAGGGCGTTGTATGTGTGCTAAAATTAACGACTTGGACTCTCGGATTGGGGAAGACGTTATACAAAGATTTTACATTGTATATGTGGCATGAGATCATGCATCTAAAAAGAAGCTAGACAATTTCTACAAAAAAGAAGATAGATCAAATGGGTTGATATATATCGTTTCTAAAAAATGTATTAGATGTGTGATAAATGTTATATTGGTGGCTAAAGTTACCCATTATGATAAATATAATCATTTTTTATACTTTTTTAAAAAGGATAGGGCATTTTTTCCATTCATTATTATTAATAAGTTAAACGGACGCACATGTAAAATAATAAATGAGTTTAATGGTCGGATGTAAAAAAATGAGTTTAATAGTAAAACTATATGATCATAAAGAATATCAACGTATGAACATTTGAATTAAGAAAACTTAAATGTGGAACACATTTATGAAAGAATTGTGCAGTGGCACAACTTCCTGCAATACATTTCATGCTAAAATATAGGCCGATATATGTCTTCAATAAACTGACTCCATTTTATTTTCACAATCAAGACTACATCTTTGTATGCAATATCATTTACCTTCTCGCCCGCATCATCACTTGGACAGGCAAGAAGTTTGACAAAAATTGGAACGGTCGCATGATCAATTACGACGTTTGACATCATCACTTTCATATTGAGAAAAAAATATTTATAACCCCGCAATCAAAATTGATAAAAAATTCAAACTTTTTATCAGCAGCCAAAAATATCTGTCCGTATCAGCATGCAATTTTTTTCATTAAAAGCTTCCTTTCTTATGTCCAACACGTATCCACCTTCACATTAACAATTGTTTCAATTCAGACTAAATTGTCCAAATAGCTTCAAGTCGCTTAAATAAAGTTTCGGTAATGTTTAAACAGATCTGACAGTTTGATGTCTTTATATCAATATAGTAATGTTAACATGTTGGCGTGGATATTTTTTCACTAACTTTAGAGTTTAGACCATCTAAAGTAAAAGGTGATATATTATTATGTAACTTTTATTACTAATATTTTTTCTACCTCCAATAATTATTACATACTGTATTTTGTTTTCATCTTAAATGTATAGTTAGCTAGCTTCTTTGTTTTTTATGAAAAAGTATAGATAGCTTTTAATAAGAGAACTAAAGATTATAATGCAAGGAGATATATTAGTTACTATAAAGGAGACCAAAAACCATCAATTAGTAAAAGAGTTGCCGTTAGAATATAAACTTAAGTATTCTAGCAACAAACTCTAAAGCTTATTAGTAGTCCAGATACTTCGTACAAACGATTTACTCTTTCATGTTTTGGCTTGAGACGTAGATGTTTTGCATTATGTAATCGTCGATGTAGTCATTGATACTAATACCAAGACTCCATGGAAGTTGTGAGGAGCTGAGTTGGATTCGTTGAGCTTAACATGATCCTTAATTGGCTCTGTAGTGTTTGAACAGGACCTCCTCGCACCATGCTGCTGACTTCTAGTAGCATCTGTTCAAAAAATAGCTACAAAGTCATGTGAACAACAGGTATTACAGTATGAATCGAACAATGAATAAAACAGGATGTCTAACAAAGCACTTACCAACCGAACAAACACTATGATGACTCATCACACCAGTTTTCTTGGAGGTTCCTACTGTAAAATACATAAGAACGCAAAAATTAACGCACATACACCATAACTATTGAAGAACAATACAATTGCAAAATACTATACTGTATAGAGACATTTTCGTGGGCGACACTACTACAGAAAGTGGTATCATAATATGATAGTTATCTTCCACTACCAAAAAACAGGCCATCTGAACCTACAAAGGAAACACTCAATCCGTGTAAGTTTTTGCTGTGGTTATCATTACTATCTGTGAGCAGGAAGGAGCTCAATAAAGAAAGGATCTAAAACCGGCCTAGATTGCTTAACTTGTAGATCCTGTATAAACAAATAACAGTTACATTAAGACAACCATAACATTAGAATCCGATATATCGACATACAACACAATTGAAGGTAGTGTACTTGCATCGGGAACAACTGAAGTCAAATTAATAGAAGATGGAGCAAATCGTAAAGGGCAATTGGAATTGGTGGGTCTGTCAGGATTGTACATGCCAGTTTATCAAGCAATTATAACAGAACATAGATAGATAGATATACGCTTACATATGCTGTATTTCTCATACTGTTCTCTTGTACTATAATTTGTATCTAAGAGAACACTACATACATGACAAACTTTATACGAACCTAATGTAACATGGGCTAATTTCTGGTGAAAACCTACTCTTGCGTTATAAACAGAACCAACCTGGTTGCGATTTCTCGATTTGCCTTTATGCCTCATCTGTTTCACTATTTAAGTAAATGGCAAATTATTTTTATTTACACCATATCATATTATCATAAAACCTTCTAAATAATATGACAATAGGTTTCTCCCCCACATAAAGTTTTAGTTCTAATAGTATTCATTCGTATCAGCAAACCTAAAAATCACTCACCAATGTAGTTCATAATACATATAGAATTTGCACAACTATATATCTCATAACATGTAAGACATAAATATTTAAATAAATGTGTCACATACCTAAAAGACGAATATGCTTCCCAGTCACGTAAGTTCACCGCGACATAATCCTGAAAAAGGCCTAAACACAATAATAAAATAAAAAAATTAACCAATTGTTTAACAACACCACCTCGGATATTCAGCAAGAAAAATAGCGGGCTTTACCTGTCAACACTTTATTTCAGAGCTTCAGACGTCATCTTAGTATAAAAAGCATCTCACGTTCACCAAATGAACCGATTTAACACACTGAAGATATATATTGGCCCCCTGATGTCACACTACTTGATCCTGTCCTCCAGAAACTTTTGTTATGTGCAATGTTTTGTACCTTGATACTCACAAACACATACCCAGTTACAATCACATCTCACCCACCATAAACACATACATGGTTACATACCATACGTTGACACACAAAAGGTAGCCACTTGTCAAGGCCATTCTTTTCAACACTGGCCAACGACACTTTTTTCTTACTTGCCAACTTCTCATTTTATGCAAGATGATGAGAACCCAATAGTTTAACAGGGATCGGAGAACAAATTCAAGATTCTTAATAATGTATCTCAAATGATTTTCGTGTTGTATAATCGCACCCTCAACATATATCAGCCCTCTTGTGAACAAATTCAAGATTATTTCTGTTTTAGCTTTTAATCAAAATACTAAAATACCCATAAGATATTTATGAACTATAACCCATAGAGCTAAAGACTTTCACCTCGCTGGAAATCATATCTAGCAAGTTAAGGTAAGAAATAGTTTGTTTAGATCATAGTTGTATAGTCATCACGGTGAGGGAAGGCTCTTTGTTGCAATTGTTCTTATAATTCCGCATGTTGTCTTTCAAATTCTTCCCTCTCAGCCATCATTACTGGTTGTGAGTATGCACGCCACTTAATAATTTCTCTCAAATAATTTTCGTGTTGTATAATTGGCAAATGACTCCTACATCACCCCAAAAATAAATCTATTAAGTAAACTAATAATATTATTAGCTTAAATATCAAAATTAGAAATAGAAATTGTCACACAATTACCGAAGCCACAATGAAAATCCGAAAAACATTACACAAACGGATATAAACCTATAAAATTGTCCAGATTCCCAACTGATATTTGAGCACGTACCTTCATTATCATTCGTTTGACCACCGATAAGCGCAACTGAAGAAAAATGTATTGAGATCACTACTGATAGAAACTGATTTCAAAATCATTGATGTGAACCAACTGTGCACCAAAATAAATATCGCAATCTATAAATCCACATATTTATATTAAAATAACCATTGATTCAATGTCAAATCAGCAACTTAGATTCTACATTAACAGGGAATATAAGTACTACCAACAAATACAAACTTTTTTTGGCAATCAGGATTGTGATCTTCATTCACCATGACCATGGCGTTCAACCTTGACACCAAAAACAGAGGAAAATAATTTTTTAGTGACAAAAGTTTAAATAAAAAAAGAGTTACCCTCCGAAACTTCAAGAGTGGTGTTGTGAGGAGCCTTAATCGCTATTAAGGGTCCTCTTTTACAATTTATCTGATATAGTGTATATTGTATAACATTGTATAGTTTTCAAGTCAAACACCTTGTAAATGTTGGAATATTTTTACACAACAATGGTTTACAACAATATAAAAATGCACCCTGAAATAAGCTCAAAAGACCATGCATACTAATAAAACATTGTTACTTCAAGAGATAGAAAAAGAAAGATATATACTAACCATAACATATACTGAAACAATGGTTGCTTTAGACGTCTTCAAATCACTTACAATCCGACTCCTCAAAACAATGAGAAAATACATGTATATATAATGATATTAGGGTTAGGCTTGAAAAGAAGGAGACACACGCGCATCTTTTTTATATACATTCCATAAGGATCTCTCCATCATAATCTTTATATACTTACAGGAAAGAAAATCAATAACGTCTATAGAAGAATATATGATAATAACAGAATTGTGAGGATAGATATACATACGAAAAATAATTCATCATACTTGCTCATCTGAAAGTGAGTTGAGCTCTTCTGGATCAACAACCTATAATAATGAATATTGTTAGGATTTTGAGAAGAAAACAAATCCTGTTAAAAACGCAACGCAATGAAGGAATGATTTTAGGGTTTTTTATTAGGATCGGTGCTGATTGGTATGTGGAATAAGTTTTTGGTAAATATCCCGAACCTAATAACAAATATCAAAACGTTTTTTATGCTTATCAACATACACAATAATATCTAAAATTATCAGTTTAAAATTTCTGAAATTTTCAACTAACGTATGTTTATATATTTTGTTTTTCATTAATCCAACACAAATTCTCGCTTGTTCTATTGGTTGAGATGCTGGTGCTTGTTGGTGAACACGTAGACCTATGTTCGAGCTTGCATGAGACATATTTTTTGAAATTTCCGAAATTTAAAAAATGATGACATGGATTTAATAACTGCTTATGTGGCATTTCCTCCTGTTATATATAATGTAAGATATATATATATATATATATATATATATATATATATATATATATATATATATATATATATAAACAATAAAAATGGGCATTAAATACCAAATGGTTCATCTATTTAATATTTTGGTACATCTTTTTTTGTTTTATATATTTTCTACTGAGAAGATGTTTCTCTAGATCCCACCCTTATGTATATATATATATATATATATATATATATATATATAATATATATATAATATATATATTATATATACCTATATATATATATATATATATATATATATATAATATATAATATATATATATATATATTAAATATATTAATATATATATATATATATTATATATATATATATATATATTATATAAATATATATATATAATATATATATATATATATATATATTATATATATATATATATATATATATATATATATATAATATATAATATATATATATATATATATATATATATAATATATATATATATATATATATATATATATATATTAATATATATATATATATATATATAATATATATATATATATATATATATATATATATATATATATATATATATATATAATATTATATTATATATATATAATATTATAAATATATATATATATATATATATATATATATATATATATATATATATATTTATATATATATATATATATATATCTTATAATATATATATATATATATATATATATATATATATATAGTAATTATATAATATTTATATATATATATA